>VBSM01003157.1:34241081-34375747 GCA_008086735.1 Cheirogaleus medius
AAAAAAAAAAAAAAATTATCTCACTAATGCTCATCCCATCTCTGTTGTCCACTGCAACTCTGGACAGTGTCCCCTGAGAACTGCCCCTTGGGGTTTATAGAAGAGAATGTGGATGGGGGGCTGGGAACTGCCTGCTTCTCTACATGCAGAGGTTGGGGTGGCGGGGGAGGGGTGCTCCAGTAGCTTCATGCAAACTTCAAGTCATCACACAGTTTGGGCTTCGCCCACCTGCTGGCTTCGCTCTCGCTGCCCTCAGTCTGGGGCCTCTCCCTGTGTCGCTGGAGCTGACAGTGTCCTGCCCCCACCTCATTGTGCAGTCTGGGCTGAGATTTCTGAATTCTTCACCTTTCAGAAATGTGTTGGCATCCCTTGTCCTCTGATAGCATCCCTCCTGTTCTTTCATCACTATGGGTTTATATTGATTTAAAGACCCCCTTCCTATCTCTTTTTGGAGACAGTGTCACGATCATAGAGGACAGTGGCATGATCATAGCTCACAGCAACCTCCAACTCCTGGGCTCAAGCGATCCTCCTGCCTTAGCCTCCTAAGTGGCTGGTACTACAGGCTCGAGCCACTGCGCCCCCTCTAACTTTTCTATTTTTAGGAGAGATGGGGTCCCGTTCTTGTTCAGGCTGCTCTAGAACTCCTGAGCTCAAGCAATTCTCCTGCCTCAGCCTCCCAGAGTGCTAGGATTATAAGCGTGGGCCACCGTGCCCAGCCTCTTGCTATCATTGTAATGCCGTCTCAGTGGAAGGGGAGATGAATGCCTGCGTGGCCCACATCTTAGTGCAACATCTGAGTTGCCTCTGCCCCTCTTTGCAGCCGCTTTCTTTCCAGTAGGACTTGAGTCCAAGAAGATTTGGGGTTTCTGCATTGGAGAGGAGACCTTGCTTAGATAATTTTTCATTTGGTCGGGAGAGGGAAGGGGAGAATAGAACGTGATAGTGTAAAATAGTGCACACATTGGTTACATTGGTAACAGCCTCCCTCTGCGCATAACACCTGGGGAGGTTGAGGGAACCAGGAGGGCTGCTGGCAGCAGGTGTGGCAGGGGACTGAAGGGGGCGGGAGTGGGAAGGTAATCACCAGATTGGAACCTCTGAGCAGCTAGGATCAGCTACATGGCTGGGAACAAAGTCACGCTTGTCGTAGTTGTCTGGAGGACCTGTTCAGTCGTGCAGGCAAAAGCCTTGGAGCTGCCTAGAGCAGGGAGAACGGACAGCAGCGCTTCCGAGGGTGAGTCCACCCCGCAGCTCAGAGGGGCTCCTGTGCCCCCCTCTTCCTTTCTCTTGAAGCCCAGGAAATGGCCTCTACAATGTCATTTTCAAGGTGCCAGGAACCATATCCCCTAAATAGCCAAGATGATGCCTAACCTTATATAACCACAATGTAGATTTTCAGTTCCTAGAGATAAAGCTTAAAATGCAGATGCCCTAGGAGAGGGAACCTGGTATCTTGGCACAGATGGCTGAACTTATCTAGGCACTGCAAGGGATGTTTGAAAAGGAGGGAGATGGAGCACTGCAGAGAAAGACAACCTTGAGACCAGACCAATAGATGTTTCTTCACCATTTGCATAAGACTGGCGGTTCCTTTATCCCTCCACCCCCCATCCTCTTCTCTGCACTCCCACGTGGCTGCTTTGAGGGGACACTGCTCAGACTTGCAATGGAGGATGAGGGATGGATGAGCCATTGGGAAGGGGTGGAGGGATGGGAAAGAGAGATCTGGAAGCCCAGGAAAGAATGCTCACCAGGGAATGGGTGGCCGGGAAAGAATGGGAAAAAGGAATGATAGAAGGTATATATGGCAAAAGACGAAAAGCAGGAACATGAGGGAGGTTTCTGCTGAACATCTACAGTTGCACAATTAAAGATGAGTGCCATCCAAGATGGCCCTAGAAATAGCACCATGAGCTCCCCCAGTTAGCAGAGACGATTTTGCTGTGTTGGGGCTGGAGGAGAGATGGGCATGTGAGAATCCACATGTGATTACATGTGATTATTAAACACTATAGACAGCTGGAGCCATTTGACACCAGCAGCAGGAGCCACAGTGGTTTTTCTTGTTTTTTTTCCTACAGTGAGCCCATTAATCAGATTTCTGTCCTTGTCTCACAAAAGGAACCAGAGCAGAAGGGCAGTCCCTCATCAAGGAGCACAAAGGAAGCTAATGGCAATTTAATTGGGCCACTTAGCATACCGGCCCCACAGTCTGATGGCCAGGACAACTTTTAGCAGGAGTCCTGGGGTATTTAATTCACCAGAGCCTACTGGTTGAGCTGTAGGATCTGGGGGCAGATTGCTGGGGTTTGGAGCCCAGCTCTGCCACTTGCCAGCTGGGCATGCTTGGGTAAGTTTCTCAACCAATACTTGCCTCAGTTTCCCCATATGAAAGGTGGAGGCAATAATGGTATTTTCCTAGGAGTATCCTTTTGAAGTTAAATGAGATAAAACACATTGTTACCCGTTTAGTTTGGAAGGTAAATAATGTCTAAGTTTTTGTTATTTCAGCAATCTTTTGGGTGGTATTTTTACTTTTCACACTGCCTTTATGGCTATTGTTTTTAATGCTCACAAAAACCCTGTGAGATAAAAATGAAGGCATTCATTCTGGCTGACAGATAAGGCTCAAGCTTACACCATCTGTAAGTGGCAGAGGTCAGACGTGAACCCAGAGTTCTTTGATAAGCCAGAGGTTCTCAACTTCACCGCACTCACCTGCTCTGAGATTCCCATTCCCCACACCAGCCAGGGAAGTCCCTGAAGTCCCACTTCATGGGAGACTGTCACCTCCCATCATTTCCAACAAATGACATGAGATTCTTCACTTAAGAATAAAACCAAAGGGAGCACTACAAGGGTCTCTTACCCTGGGCTCTGTCCTGCTCTGCCCGTGTCCTCTTACCTAGGAGCACACCTGGAGCAGGCTGGTCAGAGAAGTGAAGGGTCCCACTGGGAGCACAGAATGGAGCGGAGTGACACCAGGCCCCGACTGAGACAGAGCCCTGAGCATAGGCGAAGTGGAGCCTCAGGAGGGTGGGTCTGTGCAAGGTCTGTTGGCAGGGCCTGCGATGGCCTCTCTCGCTGGGGCATCCAGCTACATCGGACCAGGAAGCCTCCTAGTCCTCACAGGACAGAGGCGATGAGGATGACACCTCTTGCTCAAGCTCTCTCGGAGGGGAATAAAATCGGTCCGGCCCCTCCGGCCCCACTTTTCCCTTCAACCTCATTTTGCCTCCTGTGGCCCAGCAGTATATATGCCACCAGCCCTCTCTGTTCCTCCAACATCAGACTTCTCAAGGTCATGGTCGTGACCCCTGCACAGCTCCTGGATAGCCTCTACCCCTCAAGTCTCAATGTAAATGTCACTTCCTCAGGGAATCTGTTTTTTCCCCAAAATAATTGTCTCCTTGTCATGCCCACCTGTAGCATCCTGTACTTCTCCCTCACACACTTATCACAAATGCAATCATCCGCAGTCGCTATTTGTGCCATTATTTGTGTCGTGTCTGCCCCTCCACCCTCCATCGTAAGTTCCACGGAGCCAGGGAGTGTGTCTGGGACATTTGCCTCTGGATTCCCACTGCCTGGTACATGGCGACACTCAATAAATATTCTATGAAAGCATTAAATATTAAATAATACGACATGCAAGTGCTTTGGACAGTGGAAAGTTGCTTTGCAAATGTTTTCATCTTAATTTTATTGCTATCCATGAGGTTACTAAATGATAAAGGAACTGTCTACAGCAGAAGAATCATGCAAAACAGTTCCTAAGGACTTTTTCAGAATGGTTCATAAGCTGCGCGGTATCTTGCGGCTGTTCCTGAAGGAGGGAAGTAGAGGAGTGAGCCTGGGGATGTAGCTTGTACTTGGTAAACAACCTGAAATTAGCATCCTGAGTGTGTCAGTGAGATGGACTGAAAGCCTGGAGAAGAAAAAAGAGAAACACTTGCGGGAATGGCATGCAGGTGCTCTCCAGGTTTGTCTTTGCTTAGCAAGCTAGTCTTCCCCTGGGTCGTGTGCCGCCCTGCCTGGGGGTGACACCCAAGAGCGTGCAGTTACCAGGATTCTACACTCAAATCCCTCCTCTGTCCCCAGTTTCTTTCAGTGCCTCTGAACTCTCCCTCTCACCTCCGCTGAGCCTGCTGCTCTTCCACACCTCCGTCACTCCTCCTTTGCCACAGTGCCGGGGCTGCCCCACTGCAGCCTGGAAGCCCAGCCTGGTCTTCAGGCACCCCCGTTCCATGGCTCCTTTGTGGTGTTCCCTTTCGACCCCCTGCTCTCATCCTGGCGAGCCACCTGGGTTTCCCCAGCAGGTCACCCCCTTCCCCCAGGGAAATGCACCTTCACAAGTCACCTTCCCCAAGCGCCTCTCTCAGATGTTTCCCCCTCTCCAGTCCCCAGCCCCGTTCCCACTGCTGTGTCTCCTTCTAGTCATCAACTTACTGAGCTGCTGTGACATGCCAGGAACTGTGCATGGCTGGGATGTAGGGTGAACCCGCCACCATGCTTTGCTCTTGGGATCCCCAGTGCAGTGGGAAGAAAGACCCATGGGGAGAGAAGCCCGTAGGGTAACCGCCATGGGTGGGTGCACTGTGCTCTGAGCTGAAGAAGTCGGGGTGACACTGGGGCACAGCACAGGTAGGCTTGCTCCAGGCACACACAGGGACCTGCACGTGGCAGCAATGTGGTGAATTGGGAAGATTGCCCCAGTCTCTACGGCTGCTGGAGAGGGGGTGCTGTGCGGAGGGGAGATGGGGCGGGGCTGACAGGGGGGCTGCAAGGAGCTTGGGCTTGAACCTCTGGGCAGTGGAGAGCTATTAACAAATTTTTTTAAACAAGAGAATGGAATGCATAGATCTGTTTTAGAAATAATTGAAGCAGAAAGGAAGATGGATTGGAGTGGATACAGCAAGCAGCAGAGAGAGCTTTTGGGGGCTTATTCTGAGCACACTCACTGAGGGATGCCACATTTCCTACGGCACTCTCAGCTGCAGGGAAGCAGAATTGAATGGCTCTCGCCCCCGGCTGCTGCAACAAGGACAAAAGCTAGAGGTGGCACCAGGCAGAATCTAGACATTTAGCGATAACATCTAGGACCAACCCTAAGGCAGCGAGGGTGAAGAAAAGGGGACAGATTGCAATACCGCCACGATAGTTTTACCTCCTCGCCTGACTGCAGCCTGAACCCCGTTCACTCCGGTCACGGCCCTTGCCTTGCTTGTCCTGGGAGGCGGCCTCAGAGCGAGGCCTGGGAAGGGGTGAGAGAGAAAGAGGCCTAGGCTGAGAGAACATGTGAGCACAGGCATGGGGGTGAAAGGTCACGAGATTGTGCCAGGCCTCACTCCTGGTCATCTTTGCTGATAACTCACAAGGAGGCAGAGGGACTCAGGTCCCTGGAGGCTGAGTGAGCACAGGGTTGAAGCTGGGACTCCACCTCTCTCTGCAGTTATGTCAAAGAAGGAACAAACTGGTCCACCGGGTGAAAAGAGATCACTCTCAAAGTCAGTGTTTTGATTTTTGTTTTATTTCAAAGAAACACTCACCTTATAAAACTAAACACAGGGCTAGAGGTAGGCCTCGGGTGCCCGTCCCCCACCTCAGTGCTGGTGATGAGACTCTCCCAGGGACTCGGCGTGGTCCTGTACAAGACCCGCGTGGGCTGTGTCTTCAGCCTTTCTGAGGCCAGGCCTCTCGGGGTGTCCTCAGACTCTGTCCGCCCACACTTGGGATCCTAATTTGCAATTAAGGCGGTTGAAACAGATTCAGAACTAAAAACAATTTACATCACTACTTGAAAAAAGAAAATGATTCTGTCATTGGCAATATAATAAAGCCTATTTAAAAAGCCCATATGAAAGCAAACCTGTTCCCACCTATAAGTTTCGTGCCGGGTGGTTGGGGTTCTGTCCCCTCCTGCCACGCCCAGTGAGCAGTGTACTGCAGGTGGGAAGGGACCGGTGCAGGAGAGGCGGCTCCCTCCAGCCCCCGCCGACCTGGGCCAGCCCCTCTTCTCATGATCCAGCCTTCGCCTCTTCCCACGTGTTCCAGAGAGCAGCTCTGTCCATGTTGTCTGTGAGATCGACCACCTTACCTACTCCTTTGAGCACCAAGTGGCCCTGGCCTGTGGCATGGAGATGAGGCCACATCTGTCAAGTCCCCATCCTCCCAAAGGGAAGCTTGAGGCTGGGTCTGTACACAGGCCTGGGAGTGGCTGAGACCGTCCCCAGGCAGTCCCAGACCCAGGCAGCCCCCTGCCCAGACCCAGCAACTTCCCTCTTGTTCCCAGCACACAAGAACTCCAGGTCATAATAAGAGCCTGATTTGTGCTGGTTTTTCCGAATTCATTAACTCCCAAGGGTATTTATCTGGAGTGTGTAGAGAAAGGGAGAAGCAAAGGAATGCTTTAGTGCATCACCGTCCAGCCCGTAGTGGCCAAACATCCGACTGCGCCAGCCAGGGGTTCCAACCCTGGTCCCGGTTCCCAGCTGACCGACTACACTGTGCAGGCTGAGTCCAGTTCCTGTCCCAGGACTCCCAGTACCTGGAGAACTGTGGAGTTCTTGGTGGCCGGCAGGATGACATTTGTCAGGCTAATGTGCTGTACCGTGTTGGTCATTCTGCTGCTGTTGTCAAGTTCCAGCATTTTCTGCACTGAGGACTTTATCAGGGTATGATAAGGCTCCTGGCAGGGAGGCTGGTCTGTCTGGGTGCCAAGTGCTACTGGCAGCCAGGCCACTTGAGAGAGGGCAGACGGCAGCCTCTGGGAGTGGAGGTGAGGGACCCCCCACCCAGCATTCACTCTTGTCCTCCTCCCCCTTTCTCCTTCCCCCAGCCCCTCCTCTTTGGCTCTGCTCCCCTAACCTGGGCTATCCAGCATCATCAGCGATCTGAGAGTTAGTTTCCACTGACGCATAGGTGTGTGGGGCTGTCCACATCCCTGTGACTCATGCACTGTCTTGGTTACACCTGAACAGAGAGAGGTGTCTTTTGCACCTGGCCTTATGGGGGCCCAGCTCTCCTCAGGCTAGACTGAATCGCAGCTCCGCTCACCCAGCAGGCACTGGCCTGGCCCCCTGGCAGCCAGGCACAGTGCTAGGCCCCAGCCCTGCATGTCCTCAATGGGGACAGGGCAGTCCCCTCCTTCCTCCACTCCCTGGGGCAGGCCTGGCTTCCAGCTCTGCTCTCGTGAAGGGAGAGGACTCCAGTTTGGAATGTTGGCAGCCATTGCCACGTGGTCCATGCGTGACTCTTTTTCCCTGGATACAGAATGATGACTTGATTATTTAGAGGAAGAGCTGTTCCTTTGCAGCTAGCCGGTCCTTGCGATGCATAGGTCTCTGCCAGCTGGGTCAGGATCCCCTTCCTGACTTGACGGAGGATGGCCCAGGGACCCATGAGGTCAGCCTGAAGCCCGAGAATTGCCTGGAAGGGCCTGCTCCAAACAGAGGCATCCCGGCCACTCTACAGAGCCTGGCTCTGCCTCTGCCTCTCAGTGACCTTAGAAGAGTCCTTTTGCTTCTCTGGGCCTCAGTTTCCTCATCTGGTGGTAGAAGGAGCGTGACTTGTGCTGTAATTAGTATGAAATGACTAATGCCTGGAGGCCAGGACAGTGGCCTTTCTCCAGATGAAGTCAAACCCAGCTGGGAACACACTTGCTTGCTGGCCGGAAACCCAGGGTCACCATCGAGGCTCCTGTCTTGCTTTGTTTATCTAAGAGCCAGGGTGGGCTTATCTCCACCCACCTCCCTGGTTTGCTTGCTCTGTTGCTCCAGGGAGCTCATCCCCTGCAGGCTGACCCCTCCCTCCCCCTCCATGTGCAGTGGGGTCTGATGGCCTCCCCTGGGGCCCTGGCCATCGAGACTGAGAGGCTTGTTGGTGAGTGGAAGGCCTCACAGGCTTGCAGGGGACTCGCTGTTCCTACGAGATCAATGGTGTGCACTCGTGTCTCCCCTTCAAGGAGCGAAATGGAAAGCAAGTGGACAGCCCCATGTTTCCTCTCCAGCAGCCATGGCCCTGCGACATGATCTCTGTGGCATACAGTTCTGACCCTCAGGGTTTCATGCACGTGAAGGAGGCACTGATGGCGGAGAGAAGAGAGGGCATTGGGCACGTGGCGGCAGCCTCCAGGGAGTTAGAACCGGGTAAGCACATCGCCGTGATGGACGACGTTAGCCAGCTGGAGGGTCCTTGCAGAGTCCTTCCTAAATGCCCTCGCAGGCTGGCTGTGTCTCCTTCTAGTCATCAACTTACTGAGCTGCTGTGACATGCCAGGAACTGTGCATGGCTGGGATGTAGGGTGAACCCGCCACCATGCTTTGCTCTTGGGATCCCCAGTGCAGTGGGAAGAAAGACCCATGGGGAGAGAAGCCTATAGGGTAACCGCCATGGGTGGGTGCACTGTGCTCTGAGCTGAAGAAGTCGGGGTGACACTGGGGCACAGCACAGGTAGGCTTGCTCCAGGCACACACAGGGACCTGCACGTGGCAGCAATGTGGTGAATTGGGAAGATTGCCCCAGTCTCTACGGCTGTTAGAACCGGGTAAGCGCATTGCCGTGATGGATGACGTTAGCCAGCTGGAGGGTCCTTGCAGAGTCCCTCCTAAATGCCCTCGCAGGCTGGCTGTCTCAGTGTGTGCCAGGAGAGAGAAAAGGGATGATTTAGCCTGAAGTTCTCCCCAGTTTTCCACCCCCTACCCCTGCAATAAAGAGATTCCAAACACATATGCAATGGCTGGCGGGCTAATACCTCTTCCACTCACGACTGGAGGAGTGTCAAGAGGTGCCCAAGACATGAGGAAGGGTGACGTTTCCAACCCCCTCGAGTCTACTCGATGTCATTATGGAAGCTGTTAATTTTAATGCAGTTGGATTGTGGTCATGACTGTCGCGCCAGCCAGAGCTTACTGTTGGAGGTGCGTTCCTACTGCCGGCCTTGCTCTCCTCCCACGCGTAGGTGCGCAGTGCGGTGGTTCCCACCTCGCCGAGATGGGACTCCTTGCTGAAGAGCCCGCAGAACTAGAACCCAGGCCTCCAGGCTCCCTGGCTTTCCCCGGCTATGACAGCCCCATGTGGCCCAGGGATTGTTGACTTGAGCTGTCAAAGTGCCACCTCTGTCACTGGCGGACAGGGAGATGCAATCACCGAGAAAGGGAACGTTGTTTTGTGCTCTAGGAATGATTTCTTTTTGCCTCTGAGCACAACCCTGTAAATGATTAGTCTCCATGGGAATCGCAGGGGGTGGCCACGCGCCGAATAATGTGCCGGTGTGACTTGGGGAACGGCAGGGCTCAGGCGTGGTGGAAGGAAGTCAAGAACTCTATGAAAATTAAAGGGACTGAATCCAGGATTGAAATCAGATAAGACTTGTGAAATTCTCATGTCTAGTTGGTGTCTAGATGAGGAAGAAAAAAAATGAGCATTACAAACTTGAAATTGTAAACGACAGTCCAGAGTGCGGAGCTCCGCAGATGGCATTTGTTGTCAGATATTTATTATTGAGCAGGTTAGGAATCAGGCTGGGAATTGAACAGCGCACACGGTGGAGTTCCTGCCCTACCGAGCTTCCAGTCAGACACCGAACACATGCAAAGCTGAAACAGAAAGGGAGAAAAGTGACATGAGGGCTGGACACAGAGGGACACAGCCTGAATAGATAAGCTAGTTTGGGGAGGGAAAGGAGACATCAGGGAAGGCTTCCTGGAGGAAGAGGTATTTATGCTGAGACCTAAAGGGTGAGTAAGAATTAGCCAGGTGAAAAGGAGGGGGAAATTTTCCCCCGACAGAAGTGATAGCACGTGTGAAGGCCCAAAGGCAAGGGAAACAAGACATTTTCAATGTACTGAAAGGCATCTTGTAGGCTGGTGAGTAAAGTTCAGGAAGATATAAGATCAGAGGCTAGAAACCTTGAGAAAAGATGTCGGTTGCCAAGGTGACTTAAGCAAGGGAAATCCTTCTTCTCCAAGGAACTGGGAAAATTAGAAAAGCAAAAGCAAGCACTCAAGTATGAGAGGGATGGGGGTGCCCCGTAACAGGAAGCCCCCCGGGAGATGACAGAGTGCACTGGATTAGGACACAGGCACTGTCACTTTCTAGTGCGTGACCTTTAGGGCGTCATTTTGACTCTGCAAAATGGAAGGAAGAGGAGAAAGACAGGCACCTGCAGAACACCCGCTGTGCCCCAGGCCCTGCTGTGTTGATTAATTTAATGGGAATAGTTACACCGACCCCACAGTGTTACTGTGACGCTTCATGTCAAACATTGTCGAATGCGTGTGACTGTGCCCCGCACCTAGGAGGCTCTGGATAAATGCCGGCCGAGTTGGACTGTGTGCCTGGGAGCCAAGGCGGGGCTTGGTCCCATGAGCAATGGGAGCATGAGGTCAGAGTCAAGGCCACCGATGCAGACGAGCTTTGTCTGAGTGCCAGCTGCGGGTGCCTGGCCGAGGCTCTCGGGAGTGCTGTTTGAGAAGGACTCTGATATTCCTGGGTCTTCAGGAGGGAGTGATGACTGATTATCAATGTCTGTCATAAGCACAAAATGGGGTCCTAGCAGTACGTATGACATATGTTTGCCATTTCTGTCTAAAAGCAAGATGATGCTGACTTCAGGAACCTTTGAGCATCCCTGCTATGGGCTAACCCTGCAGGTAGGGTGTAAGTGGTCCCATTTATGGGCCCCAAAATTTGGCAGAAAAACTCAATTCTGAACACTGAGCTCCTGCAGGGCCAGGGACTTTTGCGTTCCCACGACGGCTTATTGAATGTGTGTTCACAGAGAGAATCTCCGGATTCGGGGAAGGCACAGCGGCCCATGGGCACCGATCCATAAGTGCTCAGGTGAGCGAGGGAGAATTAAAGATGCAGGTTCTGCCTCTGAGAAGCTCAGCCCCTGGCTGGGATGCCTTCCCTTCGGAACGCAGCCCAAACAAAGCAAGCCCCAAATGGGACCTTGCCTTATTTAGCCACTGAAGTCATAATTGTACTGATTTAGATTTTGAAAGAGGCTACCATCTTCTATCTCAGATCTCCTTCCTGGAAAAAAGAATTGAGACATTTCCCCTTGAATCTACAAAGGTCAGATGTTGTAGGAGTCATTTAAAATTGGAAGGATTTACACACCCGCATGCACGCGCCCCCTTGCACACTTGTGGATCGGAAGCCAGACTCTCAGCCTGCAGCCTGGGCAGGGGCCACCGTGCTGTGGCCACCAGCACCCACACCTCACACGCAGGGACCCAGGCTGTCCCCTCCCCCAGCATTGCTGCCATGGGGCTGGAGCTCTGACGAGGCAGCCGGAGTTTCTCTCTGTGCTATTTTTGGTATTCTTGGGAGGCCTGGGAAGGCTTTGTTCTTGGCTGGTTATATAATTTTCAAAAGGAAAAACAGAGCAGAACCTGAAAGCTCCGGAGTTTACTCTTTGGGGACAAGGGAACCCCCCTACCCTAGAGTCTGATGTTCCTTCTGCACACATTTTCCTTCCCGCCCTCCGTTGCTTTCCTCCAGTCACCCCCCACGCCTGTTTCTTTCTCAGGGGTGTCCCCAACAAGCATGTTCTCGGGAGGACTGTATAAGGGAAACACAACCCAGGGTGGGTGGCATCACAGGGACACTAAGTTGTCTTTAGTCTCTGCAGACTCGTACGTCCCAGGGGACAAGGCTCACCTGGGGTCTCTCTTGGGCAGCAGAGCCTGTCAGTGGCTCCTCTGCTTGAATATTTAAGACCAAGCCATGCTTTGGGTTTGGGTCACTCCGTGTCCTGCTGGCCGATGTGTGGAGGGTTACCCCAGGACCTTGGCTGGGAGTGGTACTGGGCGGCAGCATTGGAAGCAGCCATCTGCCCATGTGCGGGGTTTCTGCAAAGCAAAAGGAATTCCTGGGCACGCACAGATTACTGCCCGTGAGCTCCTCCAGCCTGCCCACCTCCCGGGTGGAGGGAGCAGCACTTAATTTCAGAAGCTGGAAGACCAGGGCGAGTCTTTCCCCCGAATTCCAGCTAAGTCTCAGTGGTCAAGATCTGAGATTAGGAGGCGGTTCTTGCCTTGGTGAGGAAAGGCCATCTGGTCATTGTGCTTTTTGGGGGGTATATGTGGCCTCCTCTCTTGAACCCCCACCTTTAGCCTTGACTCACCCTGGAGGGATTTAAAAAGATTGCTTTTCTGGGCCTCCGGGGATGCTTTTTAAATTTATCTTTCCATTTGGTTTGTACTTTGTCATAACCAAAATCTCACTGCAAACATGTAGCCATTCCTGTGTCAACTGATATTTATTTATCGAGTCCCTATTATATGCCAGACACTGCGCTGGACCCGGGGTTACATCAATTAAAAAAGTGAGAGGTAAAGTTCCTCTTTTCCCTGAGGTTCTATCTGGCTTATGAGGTCCAAGCCAGGTGAGACCCAGGTCCCCCGACCCAGGGAGGACTTTTCATAGATTCTTCTCTATCTTGGAAATGTTAAGAAATATAGGTCTTCAAGTCCTTCCTCTTAATTAGTTATCTGTCTCTATATAACAAACACCCCAATGTTGAGCAGCTTAAAATACTTGTTATCACACAGTGTCTGGAGGTCAGGCATCTGGGCACAGCTTAGTTGGGATTCCGACTCAAGGTCTCTCATGAGACTTCAGTCAAACTGTTGGGCAGGGTCATGGTCGTTTGAAGGCTCAGCTGGGGAAGATCTGCCTCCAGGCTCACTGGCACGGTGGCTGGCCGGCCTCAGAGGATCCACTTCCAAGAACTCCCCTGGGTCTCCCCACAGGGCTGCCACGTGACACAGCAGCTGGGTCCCCCAGGAGAGAGCGTGATCACCCAAGCTGGAAACCACCGTCTTTTTTTATAACCTAATCTCAGAAGTGACATCCTATTACTTCTGCCATACTCTCTTACTTAGAAGTGAGTCAATAAGTCCAGCACACACTTCAGGGGATGGGATTACACAGGGCTGAAAACTAGGAGGCAGGACCATTGGGGCCATCTCAGAAGCCACCTCCAAGAGCCTCTCTGCCTGACCTGACTAGTCCTAATTCCTGCCACACTTGAAGCAGGAATCATGTTGTTAGCCCCAAATGTTCTTGCATTGTTTTGGTCAGTGTTGCTGTGGTTCCTCTCTCCCAATATGAAGATAAGCTTTTTGAGATCAGAAGCTATGTCTTCATTTCCTACTTAGACCAACCACGTGCCTGACAAGTAACTATCCATTAGATAATCTCAGCCTCAAGTGAAAAACAAAAAAAAGACCAAAGCAAAAATGTCTTACACATCAATAGGGCTTGATGTTCTCTCTTGGCAAGAAGGCTGGGGGTAGGTATTTGCAGGTGTAGCTCAGCTACTTGGCAATGCCAACAAGGTCCCATGCTCTTCTGCCAACACCAGTGTGCTGGCCGTTGTCCCCAGGCTTTTCCCCACGTGGCCTCAAGATGGCTACTGCTGCGCCAACACCGCTTCCTCTGCAGCTACTTCCACAGACCGGAAGTGGGGTTTCTCCTTGCTTGGGGAGGAAAGTTTTGCCCCGATGGTCCCCCAGTAGACTTTTCCTTAAGGCTATTGTCAAGAACTAGATCATGTGACCACTCCTAAGCCAATCACTGCTAAAGGAGAACTGGATTATTAATATTAATAATTATTATTATTAATTTAGACTCATTGTCCTCAGTAGGGATACATCCAGAAGATGTCATCACCCTCTAGGACTGAGTCTGTCACAGGGACCAGGGAGTGCGATTGGCATTTAGTGGGTTGGGACCAGAATTGTTCAACTTTCAGCAAAAGCACACAGTACAGTCCACAAGACAAAGAACTATCAATCCCAAAGCAAGACTCATCGTGCAGCCACGTGAGTGTGCTTGGAAGCAGATCTTCCCCTCGGGATGACCGCAGCCTGGCCAACAGCTTGTCTGAAATCTCACGAGAGACCGTGAGTCACAGGCACCTGGCTATTCTGCTCAAACGCCAATACCCTCCCTGTGGAAAACTGATTTAGACCCGTGGTTCTCAACGGGGGGTGATTCTGTGCCTTGCCCACAGGTGGCAGTTGTCAGTGTTGGGAGATACTTTCGGTTGTCACAACTTGGGGGTGCTCCTGGCATCTGGGGGTAGAGGCCAGGGACAAGGCTAAATACCCTGCAGCGCACAGAGCAGTCCCACAGCTAAGAGTTATGTGGCTCAAAATGTCCATAGTCCTGAAGTTGGAGACCTGGTTTAGACCAAATGTGAGTCTAAAGAGCACGGGACCTTGTTGGTGGATGGGCTCAGCTGTCTGATGGCTGAACCAGACCTGGTTCTGTTCCTGAGGAGGAAGCAGGAATGTTTCCTAGGGAGGTGGCCACAGCGTCAGCTACAGGCGATGCTACTCAGGGCCTCTGCCCACCCCCCTCAACTTCTAATCTCATTTCAACATTCTATTTCTCAGTTTCTCTTTCCATTGAATGGTCTTGCAAACTATGGCCTCCATGCTGGGGTTGAACTCAGACTGAAAAGGTGGCTGCCTCTTGCTTTAATTTGACAAGTACCACAGGGTGTGCCTACCCCAGAGTTTTCCTTCACACTGGGCCTAGGTGGTTCATGGTGAGAGTCACTCATTTGTGCTAAGATAATGTGTTACAGTAATGAGGGTGTGAGCTTTGGAGTGAGACCAACCTGAGTTTACATCCCAGATTCACATCCCAGGAAGTGACTCTGGGCAAATCACTTCCCTCTGGGAGCCTCGTGAGAGAATGACATCAACCTTATAGATTGTCGTGAGACCCAGCTGAAATACTCAGGTAAAGTCCTTGGCCCCCAATAGACCCTCGATATGTGTAGTCACCCCATCATTGTGTCGTCTTTGCCATTTCTCCAGAAAGCCTCTGTTCAAATGCAGGTGGGGTTTAGGAGTCGGGCCCATGAACCATACCACAGAGCTAGAAGGGACCTTTAGATTAGGTAGCTTTTGGAAAGCAGAGAGCTGGGCCCTGAGGACATAAAATTGTTAGTTGAGCTTAACTAAACTTAACCTCCTAGGGCAGTGCCACCATGTGGGCAACAGGAAGACTGAGTCCAAGAGGATGGTGACAATGCAGTGCCGGAGGAGCCAGCCACAAAGGGACCTGGGTTCCAACACATTTCAGTGCCTCCTTGCGAAGGAGCTGGAGGATATTCCCATTAAGTCTAGGGCAGGGGTCACAAACTATAGCCTGAAGGCCTAATCCGGCCCACCACCTATTTTTATAAATAAAGTTTTATTGAAATGCAGCCATGCCAATTTGTTCAGATATTGTCTGTGGCTGCTTTTGTGCTATAAAGGCAAAATTACTTAGTTGTGTTGAGCAGTGGCAAGAGAGGCTGTATGTCCTACAAACATCACAGTATTTATTCTCTGGCCCTTTATAGAAAAAGTTTGCTGATCTCTGGTCTAGATGACTTCATTCATATAGACTACAGTGACAAATGAGAATCAAGAGCCTTGGAGTCAGACCGGACTATAATATGAACGGTGCCACCTAGAATTGTATGGTGCGTAGCCTGTTCAACCGTAAGCATCCGCCCAGCAGGAGAAGGATTTCCTGCACATTTAGGGGTGTTCAGGAGGGGAGGAAAGCAGCATCTGTGAAATGTCAGCACCTTGCTGGGGGTGATAGTTCCTGCTGAGGTTTGAGAGGATCCGAGCAGGTGGGAGGTGAGTCTAAATTTAGATTCTCCAAAGCTGATTTGTAAACCAGAGCCCCAGGAATCTCAGAAAGGGACATTTGGCACACACGGTCTCGTCTCTGGTTTGCTTCCACATGTTAAAAGGCTAGATGAATGAGAGAATAATTAATTGACCTCACATAAACTGCCGCTGGGAATCAGTGAGACATGGACTGAGAGCTAAAGCTCCACTGTTCTGAGTCCTGAGGACAGAATGTCTATTCCTATGTCTTATTACAGTGCTGGCCACAGAATCGTGGGGGCCTGGGCTGCCCTTGCAGGAGTTACATGCATTCCTCTTGCTGGGTGTCGTTTAAGCATGACCAAACCGGTGACCTTTCCCTTTCACACAGTGAATGCCAACTCCCTGGGTTTGCAGTCACACCTGTGATTCAGAGCAGCTCTGAGTCAACACCTCCGAATTAAGAATGGTCAGGCTTTGCCCAGAGAAGCTACGTCATCCCAAGAGCTGCCGTCCCCACTCCACTGCCCAGGTGGGCACATCCAGATGCCAGTCTGCCCCTCTCCAGGGCTGATGGACTCACGCCTCTCGGTATATCATGCAAGAAATGGACCACTAACGTGAGACTTCTCAGATGGTCAGTGCTTTGCAGTCAGTTCACCTATAGAGAAAGGCAGAGGTTTTACAATAGAAATTATATTAATAGAGGAATTGGAGAAAGAAACAGAAAATGAAGAGGTTTGAGAAGAGATAACTAATAGTAAACTCAGATGAGAGCAGAGTCAGACAAGGGTGCCTGGTTAGATCATTGAAATTGCAAGAGATGCAGCATCCAATCAGATGATACTAAGCGTTGAACTTCAGAAAGATTGGTTTGTCTGAGTGTTTGGGGCTTATTGTGAGAAGAGCCCTGTTGAACAGGTTGCACTGGGGCAGCACGCATAGCAAGGGACAGCTGACCATCTAGGAAATGTGGACATCGCAATTTTGTAGACAGAATAAATGGCACTCAGGTCCTTCCAATCCAGTTATTTTCCATGTACTAGGTTGCTCCTTGGACTGGGGAAGCTTACAGTCTAGTTGGGAGATAGACACACATAAAAGTTAACTAGCAGCCCTCTCTAGTATATGGTGAATGTCAAACACAGTATACACGACTGCCACAGGAGTTTAGAAAAATGAGAAATGTCACTGAGAACTGGGATAGATGCTTCGGAGAGAAAGCAAGACTTTGGATTCTGAATGCCAGACAGGATGTCAACAAGCGGGGAGGAAGCAGGAGAGCGTTTCAGGAACTGGGAAGGCGCAAGGAGAGCAGCGAGGCGGGAATCAAGAGTCTGTGTGGAGGCCGGGAGGAAGGTGGAGTGGCTGGAACCCAGCCTTCCCCACGTTGACGTGGCACTTGCCCACTGACGCTGACAGCATGTTGGGGAAAAGACATACACGTGGGGAGACAGTCCCTCCCACATATGAGAGGAACAGGAAAGAGCTTTACAAATAAATAAAGCACTTCTTAATTATTCAAGATCATCTGCATTGCAGCTGATCTCGGACAAATCCTGCTTTCAGCTTGCTTGTGACGTTATCCCTCTCTGCTCAGGCGCTCGTTCCTGTCTCTGCTTACACCCCAGCGGGAGCTGGAAAGGGAAGAAGGCTTAAGCATCTCTCTTCATAAAGCAAAATATACAATTGCCTCTCTTTGCTGTGCCCTTGGGAGCCAGACCAGGCATATGGGTAGAAAGTTAAAAGCTCAGTTGAGTTGCCCATTACCCAGCTTGGGCAGCAGGAATCAGAGGGGGACAGAATGAAGAACTATAGTGACTCTTTGATTCCCGAGTTAGGAATCCAGGTGGACTTCGCTAGCACAGGCCCTAGAGGGTGGCCCAGTGGGTGGTCCCAGCACTGTCTCTAAGTGGCGAGGCATCCTCAGAGGGAATGGTATTTGTTTTATCCATTCATCAAGTGTATACTGACCTGTTTCTGCTGGAAGCACTAAGCTGATGCTCTCGAAGAGCCAGTGTCCTCACTTGCAAAGTGAGAACTTGAACCAGAATCAGTCTTCCTCCGTGGAAATGCACTTGGCATTTGGGGGCAGAGGGGTGGGTGCCAGTTATTCATGAATGGGGATGGTCAGCCAGGAGTGACTCGGAGTCAAATGAGACAAGGCAGGGAGCACCGTCCTCAGTTAAGGACCACGGGACTTGTTCGCTAAGATTGCTTCACACTCTGAAATTCTGTAAGTCTGTGATTGTTTTGGGGCTGGACACAATAAAAACATGCAGAGTAGAATTGCTGAAGATCTGACAGATTATCAGAATAGTAAGTACATCTTATTCAAATGTAAGGGAATGTTTTAAAAACATCAATACATGAGTGGATTAATAAAATGTGGTATATGTATACCATGGAGCACTACTCAGCCACAAACAACGGTGATATAGCACCTCTTATATTATCCTGGATGGAGCTGGAGCCCATCCTACTAAGCAAAGTATCACAAGAATGGAAAAACAAGCACCACATGTACTCACCATTAAATTGGTACTAATTGATCAACACTTATGTGCACATATGGAAGCAACATTCATCAGGTGTTGGGCAGGTGGGAGGGGAGAGAAAGGGATGGGTAAATTCACACCTAATGGGCGCAGTGCATACAGTCTGGGATGGGCATGCTTGTAGCTCCGACTCAGGTGGTGCAAAGGCAATATATGTAACCTAAACATTTGCACCCCTGTAAAAATTTTGAAATAAAAAACAAAACCAAAAATTCAGCAACAACAGGTAACATCTGCTGAGCAATGATTACTATAGTCTAGACCCTTAGCACATTTTTCTCCTTAGAAGTCTTTAAGGGGATCAGATTGTTTACTATTTTAGATCATCTGTGTCCCCTAGTTTGCCCTGTTAATTTCAGAGCATTGAGTTGACTATTGTTTTTGCTTCATTTATCATTTGCAGAACTGTGCAGAGTTTAGACAGTAAAGTGTCTTAGCAGGAGGCCCTATATTATGATGAGAAGTAAGCAGCAGCCCGGCCAGATGCACTTCTTTGTGCTGGATACAATGTTCTCTCTGTGTGTGCCCGTGGACTTTACCAAGAAGCTATGATAATGCCTTTCCTTTGGAGGTCTGAATTTACGTTGCTAGTTTTGCAGGGTTTGTTCCTCCCCACTTAGGTCCTAAACCTGTAATTTGAGTCAACAACCACTGGGAGGGACAGTGAAAACTTGGATTTGACCCATAGTTTTGAAGAGCTAGTTCCTTCTTATCGAAAAGAATGCAGTCCACCATGCCATTCCTGGTGGAGTGCTGAGAAGTCTGTGCCCTGGTTTCTGGGCAGAGAGAGTCCCCTTTTTATGGGTAGCAATAAAATTTCCTTGTAATTTGGCATGTGTCCTTCTGCCACCTACATGAAAAGCAAGAGATATAAATCTCAGTCCCTGGCAAATTCTCTCTTAAAATATTCAAAGACATTTGCAAAAGAAGGAAGAAAATGGGCCCAAGTGCAAAAACAAGAGTATCAATCCTTTGTTTTCTATCCGCAACTAGCTACTTTCTACTCTCACCCTTCCTAGCTAGGGCTGCAGTGTATGTTTGTAGAGCATAACAAATTAATTTTGCAAAGGTCAGAAGGAATAATTCTCCCCCGCCCCCCGTAATTTGCACGTGTTAACCTTGGGGGAGCAGGCACTGACATAAAAGGCGCACCATCTGATGGTCTTATCAAATCAATCCGTCTTCTCTCTCTTCCAGAGGCATGCTGCACACAGCAGGAGGTAGCTGGGCAGCGCAAGCCTGGAATCCCCTGAGCAAGCAGTGTTTCAGCTGGCTGGACAGATCAAATAACACTTGGGCTGGTTCACAAAAGACGCAAGTGGGAAGGTGTTGGAAGCTGGAACGTGGAAATTTACCCAGCGTTATTTTTTTGACAGGGAAGGAGACTTGGTCTGAAAGATGCCACGTTCCTTCATCCTCTCTGGGTGCAGCGGAATGCAGTCTCGGTTGCAGAGTCGTGGGTGAGTGGGTGAAAGAGGATGCTGCCCACATGTGAAGCCTCCAGAGGATCCTGGCCTGGCAGCTGAGCTCCTCCGGGACCTGGGACCTCAGGTGTAACTCGGTGTCAAGTGCGTGAAAGGTGCTTGGGTTTCGCCAGCTGTTTGCAGCAATGCTTACTTAACAAGCTGGCTTGGGTTTCGGAATCTAAGGTGAGTGGTAGAAAGAAGAGCTGGCAGAGGTAGAAAGAAGCCCCCAGAAGCCTCCAGACTCCATTGACAGGAACCCTTCATACTGCTTGAAACACAGAGAAGAGGCTGTGATACAACTGAGCTTTGGACCATCTTAAAGAACACAGCAGCTTGGCAAACAGCTCTTGCATTTCAGCCAGAAAGAACCTCTTGTAACAAAGTATTTAAAGGGGAGAGTTTCTGCATCTTTTACTTTGAGGGCCATTATGGTAGAAAACTTTGCATTCCCATAGATAATGATACTGGTTTTTCTTTCCAAGATGCAAGATTTAAAAGAAGTATGAGCCATTCTAAGCTTCAAGCAGGGTTCAGGAAGCACAGACGTTGGGGAACAGCCCTCCCGATGCAGGTTAAGAAAGCAGCCTGAGCCTCCACCTTGGCGCAGTGAGCGTGGACATATGCCATTCCTGTCTCCAGGGAGCTGGTGGCAGTGACCGCACCCAGAGAAAAAGCATCCCTACATTGTGCGTTTTGACAGAATGAGGTGTGCTGGGGAGGCCACTAGCTGGGACCTGGCCTTTCCTGACTGCCCCTTCGTCACACGGGCAGCCCCAGACCACTGAGCCAACAATGGCCGAGAAGGGCGACTGCATCGCCAGTGTCTACGGATATGACCTCGGTGGGCGCTTCGTTGACTTCCAGCCCCTGGGCTTTGGTGTCAACGGGTTGGTGCTGTCAGCTGTGGACAGCCGGGCTTGCCGCAAAGTGGCCGTGAAGAAGATTACCATAAGCGACGCCCGCAGCATGAAGCACGCGCTCCGGGAGATCAAGATCATCCGTCGCCTGGACCATGACAACATCGTCAAGGTGTACGAGGTGCTGGGGCCCAAGGGCACCGACCTGCAGGGCGAGCTGTTCAAGTTCAGCGTGGCTTACATCGTCCAGGAGTACATGGAGACCGACCTGGCACGCCTGCTGGAGCAGGGCACGCTCACGGAGGAGCACGCCAAGCTCTTCATGTACCAGCTGCTCCGCGGGCTCAAATACATCCACTCGGCCAATGTGCTGCACAGGGACCTGAAGCCCGCCAACATCTTCATCAGCACGGAGGACCTCGTGCTCAAGATCGGGGATTTTGGGTTGGCAAGGATCGTTGATCAGCATTACTCGCATAAGGTATGTCTGGCTGGAATGATGGGTGCCGGTGGTCCATAGAATCCCCAGGAATGCTCACAGTGTTCCAGAGGGCATTCCTAGCTCCGTGGTAATCGGGACTGGGATCAATATTGGGGGGAGGCTGGAGGGTGCTAGAAAGATCACTGGCCTGAGAATTTGTTGTTGGGGGTTATGAGGAGAGATCTGGTTCTTGGCCTTGGCTTTGCCACATGGCCATGACCAATAACTCCGGGATGTACAAGTGAAGGTTGGATGATCTCTAGAATTTATTCTAGCTCTAAATTCTATGGCTTTAAAACTCTGTGGTTGGTGAGTTGCCTCCAGCATCCTCTGGTCCCAGCTTCCTGCCAAAAGCTTCATGCCCTGGCTCATCTCACTGCCCCCTCCCATCCACGCTGACCCACTCTGTGTCCCTTTCTCTCAGTGGACAGTGGGCACAAAAGATTAATTGGGTAAACTGATCCTCCAGCTAATGACTCAGCCCTCCTGGGTCCCCTGATGCCCTCGCCCCTCGGTGTGATACGAAAGCCATGGGTGTCAGGATGATGCCATCGGGACCCCCTCCCCATGGTGGGTGCTAAATGTTCCACCAACTGCAAGCGTCAGAGCTGACCGGGCCACTCTGGTGGAGACAAAAGTCACACTGACCTGTTCTCAAGGGCCCAGATCCCCTCTCGCCAGCTCCACTGCTCTCTTCAGAAGCTGGGAGTCCTCTGGCATTCTGTTCCTCCCCCGACCCAGGTTCCTGCCACTTTAGGGGTGCCTCTGAGCCCCTCAACATAGGCCCGTCCCCAGGCAGCCCTCAACAGAGTGGGTGTGGTTTCCAGCCTCGTGGCAAAACCTTTGGACTACGAGATTATTTGTTAGTATAAAACGTCTCCTAGGAAGTGGGTACACGGTGAGCTATTATCAGCCAGGGGCCTGGGGTGTGTCATGGCGGGGGGCAGCCCTGGCCTGGAGCGTGATTGGGTTTCTCCCTGAGCTTGTCCCTCTGTCCCGCACCACCCTGCACAGAAACGCACTGCTCTGCCTGGCACAGCTGCAGGGGCAGGTGTCGGGGGAATAAGAGGCAGGGCTCTCTGTCCTACCCTCACTGGCTGCACCTGAGGCTCCGGCCCAGGTTTCAGACCCCAAATCAGCCTAGCTGGCTCTAGCTCCTTGGTGCCACACATTATTTATCCACCTTAACCATGAACTTGCCCTCTGTCCCTCCTGCAGCCAGGCCATCTGTCAAAACTGACAGCCAACTCTGTAGGCAGGAATGACCATGGTAAAATCAAATGAAAAAAGCAGCACCCTTCTGCCTTCCTAATACCCTGAGCTGTTTCTTCTTTCTCTTTTTTCTAAGGAGCAATGACTCCAAACAACCGAACTGAAGTTTTGCACCCAAATCAGTCCTTATGTGGTAAAAAGACTCAGGAAATCCACAACTCTCCTACATCTGGGATCCACAAAAACCACCTTCTGCACTGGAAGAAGCCCGTATATTTGGGAATCATAACATTATATGATGAAAGGGGGTGATTCAGTGAAGGGTTACGGGGAAAGAACTTAGACCAGCACATAGTAGGCCCTTAGTAGCATCAGGGAAGATGGTTTATGATAGCAAAGATTTGACTGCAGTAATATTTCTTCGGGGGTGGTGTCAGGGGTCTTCAGGGCTTCCTTCTAACAATGCTAGCTTGGATGTGGATGGTCACTCACCCCCTGGGAGCCTCAGTTTCCCATCTTTGACAGCCTCTTTGGCTTGTGGTTAAGAATCAAAATGGACCATGGATGTAAAATTCCGGGGAAAGCGGTAAGGACGACATCCATTCATCTCATGGGTGCTTGCTGAGCACACACCAAGCCCAGGCCGGGCGCTGGGAGCCGGACAGAGGTTTATGGGACCCCCGAGCCAATCATGAGGGCCAGGCTGGGGGTTGTTATCCAGTCACTCAGGGCTGGGAAGCCACTTTCCTGGTTGGGAAAGCCATTTTCCCTATACGGAGGAATTTAGATGTTCAGGCTCTCTGCAATAAAATGAGCTGTGGGCAGTTACGAGCCCAGTAGGTGCTCACATCACCCCGCACCCCGGAATTTGGCAGGCGCCAGGCGCCACCCACCCCAACCCTGCTTCCTCCCTCACACACTTTCTGCTTTTATCTTTCTGCCCTCTTCCCTCAGTGATGACGAAAAGCCTTTATATTTGGTGCTTTTATTCATCCAATGTGCATTTAAATCAGTTCTCATTTAATCCTCATAATGCCGTGAGGCACGTAGGGCAAACGGTCCGTTTTACAACAGAGAGAACTGGCTTTCTCGAGCTTTCCCGGGGGGCTGTGGCAGGAGGGGCTCTGGCACTGGGGCCTTCCCACGTCCTGGGGGGCAGGTCTTTCTGGATTCTGGGGTGGAATTCATCTTTCCTTCCTCTGCGTTCCCATGACACTTTTCCCCATCCCATAACCTGTGTCTTCAACACTGACCATTCTCTACTGTGCCCTAGGGGCATCTGTGCCTGTGACCTTGTGCTTTCCTGGGCTCAGAGTCCCTGGCTTCTTGAGGCCACCTCTTGTTTATCTTGGTGTCCCTCACGGAGTCCGAGATGCGGCACCACTGTGCCTGAGACGTGTCCTTCAGCTGACTCGTTGACGGTGTCGAACAGATGGAAGCGTCATCTCCCAGCACATGGTAGATAGGAAGCTGTTGGGGTCACTGACTCCCTGCGGTTAGAGGGGTTGACTCTCAGAGCACGTAATTCTCCCAGACAATGGAAGGGTCGGGGTCAGACGTGTGCATCTGCCACGTGCATCTCTCTCCAGTGGGCTTGGAGGATGGTGTCTACAAGCAGAGTGCTCCAAGCTTAACCCCTCCTAAAGGTTTCTGCATCCTGACTCTCACCCAGCAAGCACCAAGCAGCAGCCTGGTTCTCACTCCCCGTCTCCCTCATGAGTGGACAGTCTGTCTCCTCTGCGTCCGTGTGTCCTCACCTGGCACAGGGCCTGACACAGGTAGGCACCCGTTATGTTGTTTAGGGAAGGAGATGCCAAAGGAAATGGCCTTCTCTTTAATGAGCAACTGGCAGCATTAGGGCTCCAAGTGACAGGCAGGACGCATGCGGGGGGTGCCTCCTTCTGCATACCACCTCTAGGGGTCTTGGTCTTGGCGGGTTCCAGAGGGCAGTTAGAGGCCCCTGCAGCCCACATTCAGGGAGCTGGCAGTGGGGGATGCTCTGACGGTTTCTTTCAACAGAGGCAGTCTGGAAACACTGGTCTCCGTTATGATTACTCACCTCGCTAATCGCATGACCTTGGGCAAGTCCTTTTCCTTATTCGGTTTATTCCTAGAATAAGAGATCTGTAAAAAGACCTCACAATCTTCTTGTCCATCCCCTTCATTTCACGGGGGACAAAACTGAAAGGGGCAGAGCGCCGCTCATCAAAGCCACCCAATGGGTGGCTGAGCATGAGTTTTTGACTCCCCGTCCACCTTTTTCTGAGCCTCACTTCTCAATTTTCTTATCTGCCGAATGGGGATGGTCATTCCCGTTCTGCTTATTTCACAGGATTCTTGTTAGAGCCAAATGAAAAAGTGTAGATGTCAAAGTGCTTTCAGATGCACACAGGGCTAAATCACGAACAGAACTTTGCCCCAGGACATGCGATGCGATGGCCGTGCCAGGCAGACACCCAGACGTCATGACGTTTCCCCTCCTCTGAGATGTGGACTTAGCTCCTGACACTATGGCCAAGGGGGGAGTCATGAGGAGGCTCTACCTGAGAGGGCTTCCCAGCGTGTGGCCCTGTGATGAACCCCTTTCTTCCCACCTGCCTGGCAGGCTAATTAGTTCCTTGTTTGTGTTGAGAAGAGGCCGCTGAAGAATCAGAGCATATTTTCCTCTGAATTTATTCTATTCGGAAGTAGATGATCTCAAAAGAGAAAAAAAAAATGTCATTAAGACTTCACTGAGTGCTGTGCAAAGTCTAAGAAGTGTCAGGAATGCCCACGAGAGCGTGCGGAGGGCCTGCGTAGCACATTGGCAGCCTGGTTAGCTGTGTGAATGCCCCAGGAAGGGCCCCCCATGGCCTGGAGGAAGAACCACCTCTCCTCCTGCCATGGAGTCCTTGCTGGGCTGCCAAGATCCTGCCTGCAGGCCTGCCTTTTGGGGAGGTGGGAGGGAGAAAATGCCCAGGAAAGAAAGGAAGAGGAAGAGGCCCAACAGAATTGGAGCAAAGGCTCTTGGGTTTTGGTGGATCGTTCCAGCAAGTGTGAGTGTTCTGCTGGGCCGGCCTGCTTTTGAGCCTTCACTCCTTTCCACTCCATAGATCTCTGTCTTCCTCCTTCATTCCTGAGCAGAATACTTCTACACTTGGCCTCCATATCTCATTAGGATGCCTTAAAAACTAGCACAGGGGTTCTCAATGCGAGGTCCCAGAGCAGCAGCCAGCAGCTTCACCTGGGGACTCTCTTGAGCTGCAAAGTCTCAGGTCCCAGCTCTGACCCACTGAATCAGCAACTCTGAGGGTAGGCCTGGCAATCTGTGTTTTCACAAGCCTGCAGGTAACCGTCATGGTTCTGAACTTCTAGGAACAATTGATCTAAAGAAGTGGGGTAGCTCGTCTGTGGACAGAAAGCTGTTAGTCCTGATGTGTTTGCTGATGCTTGGAGCTGCAGTTCTCAAACTTCAGCACAAGGAAGATGATTAAGTCCTCCCAGATAACATAGGTGTATGTGAAGCAGGTACCTTAGCTAGAAGGGGTAGGGTAGGGGTCTCAGGTACCGTGACAAGGAATTGTAAGGACTGTTTTAGGCAGGATGACTCTGTACGGCCTCAATCACATCACTGTGGAAACGGCCTGCTCCACCATGGCACAAGTGTAGTGGAAAGCTACACCAACCAGGGACCTAAACCATATTGTTTCTGTTTAGGTTTGATTTTTCACAATTAGGCAGATGATATGAAGAATAATTTTGGAAAACACATACTTTTCATTGATACAAACTACTTTACTAGATGTTGTTATATTTAAAAGCAAAAACACTGGTTTCACAGTTCAGTAAGATTGAGTGCTTGATTGAGGGCTCAGCAAATTACTGTCATTTGTTAAGGCTTGTGGTTCAACTGGAGGCCCCAGAGGAGGCAGAGGTACATGGTGTTGAACACATTCAGCCAGCTTACAAAGGCTTTGCTTGGGAGCTCTGGTAGGCCTGGGTTTTTGCTGGTGTAATCATGTCACTTCCTCCCTCTCCTGGCCACTCTGCCTTCCTTTGATGGCTTCTTAGGCCAAGATGACCTCCCTCTGTCTGCCTGAGAAAACACACAAAAAGCTCCCCTAATGCACAAATTCCTTCGAAGCTGAACCTAGCTGGAGGAATACTCACTTCTGCAGTTGATCAAGAGAGTGCCCTTCTGGTATCTCTGTGCATCTATTCCAGGTGGTCTCCACGTTGCAAATGACAAACCTCAAGGTGCAGGGAGTGGGGAAGGACTCTCCCAGGACCCTGGACAGGACTGAGGTCTCCAGGGCTGGTGCCGGGAGGTTCTCAGCCATCTGCTGTCCTCGGAGGCTGGGATTTCATGGGAAAGTGGGCTTGTGGAAGGACACTCTGCTGAGGGCTCAGCTAGCAGGAAAGGTCACTTTCCTAGTAAGCCACTAAGCATGTTATTCCAAATCAGTGGAGCAGAAAAGATTTATTTAAAAGACTATGAAATATCCCTTTTTAAAGGGGAAAAATATGACCTAAGGGATTAGAATGGAGGCTGTACCAGAGAGTCAAGTGTCCCTGAACACCCAGGCAGGCTTGGAAAGTTGGTTGTGTTGGTGTTCAGGGCCTCCCTCCCCACTGCAGAAGAGCGGGCTCTCCACTACCGGCCTGCCGGGGGGCCTCCCCTTCCCACTCTCACGAGAGTGCCACACCCAGCCCTCCCTTCCCAGGAAGCAACCCCACTGAGCTCCTGGAGTGACATTATGAACCTTTAGCCACTAGCATGGCCCAGCAGTGACCAGTCAGAAAGGAAGCCAGCCAGGGCCCCGAGGCAGGGTCCTAGAGGCACCTGCTTGCCAAGAACTGACCGTTTCTTGCCAGATCAAGGGGGATGAGCAAAGGAGTCAGGGCTTGGGGCTTGGTGGTGGCTAATTACCAACCAGAAACATCACTCTAGCAACCAGCCTAGCTGCGCCAGCTCGGAGCTCACCCGTTCCACTGTGCCTGTGGGTCCGGTTCTCTACGAAGGGTGAGCCGTTGATTAAATGGCTTAAAGAAATCAAACAGTTCTCTCCTCAGAACCCCAGCCCGCTCACCATGAGCGCTGTCACCTCCCAAGGCAAGCGCCAAGTGCCAGGAGAATTCGAGAAGCAGGAAGCGCGGAGCCGCCAGGGAGGCTGGACGGGAGCTGGCATTTCACCGAGCGCAGGCCTGCGCGTGACAAACTCTTTGTTTATCTGGAGAGTATATTTTACTCTCGTTTTTAAAGTTTGTTTTCTCTGGCTATAGAAATCTGAATTTACAATTTTTTTTTCTCTTTCAATATTTAAAGAATGTCACTTCTTTATTTCCTGTCCCCGTTGTTTTTGAAGAGTACTTGGTCTTCACTCGTCTCATTGTTCCTTCCCCTGTGTGGAAGGTGTCTTTTTCCTCTGGCTGCTTAATGAATAGTATCGAATGGAATTAAGTGGGGGTGCCTGGCGGATAAGTGTTGAATGATGAGCCCCTCCTTGCTCATATACCTGGGATTTGCCGTGAGCACTGGCTCCCTCTCAGAGAGCACCGTCGGTCTCGGTGGGGAGGGTCCCAGGCCCCGGTGGCTGCTCTGGACTCTCCACTTGAGGACTCTCAGGTTCTAAACGTCTCAGGAGCAGAACCCCGTCTTATTCTTTTGTTTATACTGAAGAGGATGATTAGAAAATTGAATCAAATCCTTTTCCCTTTTCCCCTGAAATGTGGTTTCCTTATTCAGCCTTTGCCATGATAGCCTGCTGAGAAGACAGTAGTATAGAAATATTATAGAAGGCTCATGCTGGGCACGGTGGCTCACACCTGCAATCCCAACACTTTGGGAGGCTGAGGCAGGAGGATTACTTGAGGCCAGAAGTTTAAGACCAGCCCCTGGGCAACATAGGGAGGCCCCATCTCTAAAAAAAAAAAAAATCATATTAGCCAGATGTGTAGTCCTAACTATTCAGGAGGCTGAGGCAGGAGGATCGCTTGAGCCCAGGAGTTCAAGGTTGGGCAACAAAGCAAGTCCCTGTCTCTAAATGGAAGGCTCAGGGGGTGAGGTATCGCATTGCTATGACTATCCTGTTCTTGTGGCTACCTTCTACTCCAGTGTCACACATCCGTGAGCTGGGAGAGACCAGCCCTTCTCACCTCATCTGCTGCCACGTCATTCCCTTGTGTTGTAACATCACTGACTTGTCACCATTCCCTGGAAAATACCATACTGGTGACAGCTTTGGTCCCACACATTGTTCCTTCTGTTCCCACATAAACTCCTACTTATCCCTGCAGACCTTGCTCAAATGTCCTAGCTCTGAAGCTTCACCCAGCTTCCCCAGGAAGAGTTGGTCATACCTTCCTCTGGCTGCCCACATCAGTTATCCCCACACTAGCATGATGGTCTGTTTACACGCCTCTGCCCAGAGAGACCCAGAGAGCCTGTAGGGAGGAACATGTGTCTCCTTCATTTCTATATACCTGGCACTGTATGTGGACCATAATACGTGCTCATTAAATGCTTATTGACTAATGAAAGAGCCAAGCCTCTGCCTTTCTATTGAATCCAGCATGGTCCTCAGGATAGAGTATGATTTCTCTTCCTTGGGGCGCCTTTCAAATATTTGAAGTCATCTACTATGTCCCTCTAAATCTCTGCAGAATCCTTTCATCTCTCCCCAATAATATTCAGACAGTGTTCTCAGTGCTTGACAGTTATTAACCTACTTAATCCTCATAACAACCAAATGTAATAGGTGCTATTGTTGTTCCCATTTTATAGATGAAGACACTGAGACACAGAGAGTAACTTGCCCAAGGTCACCCAGCTAGTCAATGGCAGCATGGGATTTAAAAGCCCAACAGCAGCTCAGAGACCATACTCTCGGCCACTGAACTCTGCTGCTTTGGTGGCTTTGGATGACAGTGTTTCCAGAGCTCATGCTATCTTGACTGCTCTCTCACTGACCTCCTCCTCCTTGTCAGACCCTTTCTTAAAAATATGTCTTCCAGAACGGGTACCCCCGTGTGATTTAACCAGCACAGAGTCGGCAGGGTACCCCATCTCTACTCTGTAAATGGCGCACTGTCTGTGCTACCAAGGGTTTTTATTGGTAGCCACGTCTCAGAGGTGGCTGAGCTTGTAGCCAGATACCTTCTGTTAGCTCTGTATTCTCTATTTCACATACGTGTGGTTAATTTTTTAGCCCAAGTACAGGACTTTCTTTACCTTACCCCTGGTAGATTTCATCTTCTTGGCTTCCAGCAAATATCGCAACCTGATGAGATCTTTTCGGGTCTTTGTTCTATCACATAATCTTGTCCCGTATAGCTTCATAATTTATAAGCCTGTCTTCTATGACTTCACCCATATCACTGATTAAAATATGCATAAACCCCTCATGGTCACTTAACACTTCCCTTCAGGGCGATGCTGACATTCTTCGGGTTTAGTTGTCCAACCAGTTATTAATTTACATAATAATAAAATTGTCTGACCCATGTTTTCTCATTGCCCGTAAAGATGTCCTCAGAGATTTAGCTAAATGCCTTTTGAGACTCAGGGATGCTGAGAATATCACTCTTATTTTATCCCAATACAATTTTAAACTTGCCCTTAAGTAGAAAAGCCAAGTTCAAACTACACGATTAGCTGAAACACTTTTAATTCCTAGATACACGGAGCACAGATGTTGGCAGACATCACCCCTTTACTTAGAGAAAACCTGATACCTGAAAATCTAATCTTATGAAATTGTGTTGGAGGTTAAGTCATGCTTAAGTAAACCGTGGCTCATCCACTAAATAGAATGTTATACAACTATTTCTATAGCATTTTTGAAGAGTTGGCAATAACATGGAAATTTTTTATGTAATCATGATAAGTTTGAAATGCAAGCTACAGAGTTATGTAGATGGTATGGCCATAGCAGCTTAAAACAAGGAGAAAAGAACTGCATATTTAAAAAAAGGAGTAAAAACTCCAAAATGTTAATGATGGTTGGACAATGCGTGTCTTTCTTTCTCCTTTTTATTTTTTTATAATTCCCCCAAAGCTGTGACATGAACGTGCATGGTTTTATCACAGGAACCTTTTCAGGTGGGAGGTCATGGAAGTTTGTTTTAAGAGTAAGTTTACCAAGAACTTGATTTATTGCAACAAGAGTGGTAAACCTGGATTATTTAGTGCCCAGGGGTACGCAGACAGGGACCCCCATCTGCCTTCTGCTCTGAGATGCCTACTGCGTCACGTGTATCGGTCTTACCTCCCTCTGAGGGGACTGTGTACAGGCTCGCAGCAGGGTGCCATACCCCTGGGAAGGAGGACAACCTCCTCATGGGGAGAGTGAGCAGGTGCTGGCTGGCACCATGTGACTCTGAGCAAGTTCCTTACCTGCCACAGGCTGGCTCCGTCCCCTCATCATTATAGATTCTACTTCACAGGGCTGTGTGGGGAGGGAATGAAATGAGGTGTAAAACGCTCACCCCTGCATCAGGCGTCTGGGAAGCACCAAGGACATAGTAGCTATTTTTCACTATGGTTATTAGTCACTATCAGAAGGGCTTTCTGTGTTCTGAGATTACTTGAAATTCCACCGCTGACAGTAAATGTTATTGGAGTGGTGGACCATGCTCTAGTTTCTCTTCTAAGATACAAATAAAAGGAGTGAAGCTGGGTAGGAACAAGTCAGAAAACCTTCATCAGAACACACTTGTGAAAATGGATTGATAAGGAAGCACTGGGCTTGGGGGAGGGCGTTTAACTCAAAAGGAGTCCAGAATGGGGAGCCCCCTTATATTTTGACACGTTTGCAATTTGGCCAAAGGCTGGTTCTAATACTGAGGTTGCACACTACGGGTAATATTGAAAACATTAACAATTGGTAAGCTTTGGGGCTAACCGATCTGCATAGACATTGGCAGTGACCCGTCAGAATAGATCCGGCTCTGAGCACCCCTCCACCCTCTGCAGACTAGAGAGCAGGGTGTGGCCTTCTCAGAGGCCTCATGCAGAGATGCTGCGTGATGTCCCTAACCAGACACAAAGAGCAAAAGCAAGAGGCCTGCCCTGGTGCAACCAATGCTGTTTGCTGGGTGAAGGCTGCAGGAAAGGAGAACCATCCCTTGCTCTCTCTGTCCCCTCATGCCGGCCTCACCTCCGGTCCCCAGATGGCATGGCCAGCAGGTTTTCTGGGGGGCGGCAGGCTTTAGGGTATGATCATGAAGATTTTTTTATTGGCAGCATCTTCTATGCAGAACTCCTACCGTCTGTAGAAACCATGAGTGCTCCAGCAATGAGCTGAGTAAAGGATTTGTGATGTGTAGGACTCGCCTAAGGTCGTCTTGAGGATGAATTTTTCCCATTTTCAGTCCCTATTCCTTTATTATGGAATTAGAGTCCGAGTTCCCCGTGGAGGGGAGCAGGCCCGGAGTGCAGAGTGCCCTGCCTGGCCCAGTTTCTCAGGCCCGAGGAGTCACTATGTGTGAAGTGGCTTTCAGGAACCCACAAGCTGAGCTCGGAGGAGCCCCAGGCCAGGAAGACTGCGTTGTGGGTCTGTTTCTGTGTGGGCCTTTTGTCTTAATTGTGTCCTCTGGTTCCCAGTGGCCCTCCCAACCCTGACCCCAGCCAATTTGCAAACGCTGTGTGGGTCCGGAGCCAGTGAGAGAGTGTGGACAGCCGATGGCTTCTGCAGCTCGGGGATCGAAATCCTCATAGCTGCTCTGAAATATTTCCCACAATTCACAATAATGCGCCCTGAAGAGCTCTTACCCACCCATGGTGACTCTGGATCCTCGATCCAACCCTGCAAGGAGGCAGGTCAGGTTAATCATTGTCCTCACTTGATCGATGAGGACGAGAGTTCAGAAGCACATCCAAGGCCCCACTGCTAACGAGAGGCAGAGCCGATAACAGACCTGCCTCCTGGGACCTGGAACAGTAGCTGATGCAACCGGGCACGGCTCCGGAACTTGAGAACTCTCCTGGTACCCTCTGTGATGAGAGGAGACAAGAGTCGTGGCATGGGGGGCACTGGCTTCTGCTTCTCCCATGAGGAAATGGAGCACGGAGCTGCTCTGTGACCTTCCCTGGGAACCGCAGGGAGCAGAGATGGAGCCAGGACAGGAAGGCATCATGCCTGTGTCCTGGGCCCTCTTCCCCAGCAGTGCCCGGTCTCCCGCCTCCCCGGGCCCCTCCTGCTGGCCTTTCCCAGCCCTGCCCCTGGCCCTTCTCCTTGCTGGAGACTAACTGAGGCCCAGGGCCTGCTTCTTAGGAGCATGGATTCCCACCGAGGCACCCGGGGCTCGCTGCTCCAGCACAAAGCTGGCTGGGAAAAGTCCACCACCAAGAGCTTTCCTTTCAGTAGGACAATGCTTTAGATCTGCCTCTAAACTCTAAAATAACTTTATCGAAATATAATTAACCTTCCTTACAATTCACCCATTTAAAGTGTACAGTTCAATGGCTTTTAGTATATTCAGAGTTGTGTGTCCATCACCAGAATTCATTTGAGAACATTTTCATCACCCCAAAAAGAAATACTGCTCCCCTTAGTTATACCCGCCCTCCCCAAGTCCCTCATCCCCCCAGCCCTGGGCAGCTGTTCATCTGCTTTCTCCATCTGTAGATCTGCCTATTCTGGACATTTTGCGTAAGTGGAATCACACAATATGTGATCCTTTGCGATTAACTTGTTGTGCTCAGCATGCTGTTTTCGACGTTTAGCCATGTGGTAGAAGCAGGTGTGAGTACTTCATTTCTTTTTAGTGCCAAATAATATGCTATTGTATAGGTGTATCACCTTTTGTTTATTCATTCATAAGTGGACGGACATTTGGGTTGTTTCTACTTTTTTGCTTGTTATGAAAAATGCTGCTGTGAACATTCGTGGACAAGTTTTTGTGGACATACATTTTGGGTTTCTCTTGGGTATGTACATAGGAGGGGAATTACTGGGTTGTATGGTACTGTTTGAGAAGCTGCCAGACTGTTTTGCAAAGTGGCTACACTGTTTTATATACCACTGGCAATGGATGAGGGTTCGACTTCTCCACATCCTCAACAACACTTATCATTTTCTGGGTTTGTTTTTCTTTTCTAACCATCCTAGTGGTGTGAAGTGGTATTTCATTGTGGTTTTGATTTGCATTTTCCTGATGGCTAATTCTGTTGAGCATCTTTTCCTGTGCTGTTTGGCCACATCTTCTATGGAGAACTGTCTGTTCAGATCCTTTGCCCTTTTTTTTTTTTAAGAGACAGGGTCTTGCTTTGTTGCCCAGGGTGCAGTGTGATGGCACAATCTTAGCTCACTACAGCTTTGAACTCCTGGGCTCAAGTGATCCTCCCACCTCAGCCTCCCAAGTAGCTAGGACTACAGGTGCACACCACCACACCCAGCTAATTTTTAAAATTTTTTTCAGAGACTCGGGTCTCACTGTGTTGCCCAAGTTGGGCTCAAACTCCTGGCCTCAAGTGATCCTCCATCCTTGGCCTCCCAAAGTGCTAGGATTATAGGAGTGAGCCACTGTGCCTGACACCCAGCCCATTTTTAATTGGGTTATTTGTTCTTTTAATTTTGAATTTTAAAAATGTTTTAAATGTCCTAAATATAAGTCCATTATGAGATAAATGATTTGAAAAGAAAATCTCAACCCGATCCTTACTCATGTCTTTTCACTTTCTTGATCTTGCCTTTGAAGCACAAAAGTTTTTCATTGTGATGATATCTAGTTCATCTATTTTTTCTTTTGTTTGCCATGTCATATTTAAGAAACTATTGCCTAACCCAAGGTCATGAAGATTTATTCCTATGACTTCTTAAAGATTTATAGTTCTAACTCTTACAGTTAGGTCTTTGATCCATTTTTAGTTGAAATTTGTGTATGGTGTGAGATAGGGGTCTAGCTTTGTTCTTTTGCATGTCTAATCGTCCCAACACTATTTGTTGAAAACACTAGTTTTTTTCCTATTGAATTGTCTTGGATGCTATCAATTAACTGTAAATGTGAGGGTTATTTCCTGACTCTCAATTTTATTCCATTGATCTATATGTCTCTCTTATTCTGGTACTGTAGTATCTTGACTATTGTAGTTTTATAGTAAGTTTTGAGATCAGGAAGTGTGAATCCTCCAACTTTTTTTCAAGATTTTTTTGGCTGTCTAGGCCATAGAAAGGAATGAAATGCTGATGCATGCTATAACATGGATGAATCCTGAAGCCATTGTGCTAAGTAAAAGAAGCTAAACACAGAAAGGTCATATAATATATAATTGCATTTATATGAAATATACAGAATAGGCAAAATCTATCTCTATGGTGCCTGGGGCTGTGGAATGGGAAAATGGGGCATGACTGCTAACAGGTGTGATGTTTCTTGTTGGGGTAATGCAATGTTCTGGAATTAGAGAGTAGTGATTATTGAACTACCTTGCAAATATACCAGAAACTACCAAATGATAACACTTTAAAATGATGACATTTATGACATGTGAATTATATCTCAGGAAAAACTTTTTAAAGAAATATATCATCTGAATATCCTTACATCTATTAAAGAAATTGTATATATAGTTAAATATCTTTCCACAAAGAAAAAAATTTCAGGCCAAAATAGCTTCACTGGTGAATTCTACCAAATATTCAAGAAAGAAACAATACCAGTTCTACAAACTCTTCCAAAAAAACTGAAGAAAAGGGAATACTTCTTAACTCATTCTAAGCATTTCTATGATAGGAAAACCTAACAAAAAACAGTATAAGAAAAGCAACAGATTAATATCTCCAATTTAACATAGATGCAAAAATTCTAAACAAAATTTTAACAAATTGAATTCAACCATATGTAAAAGGTATATTACATATTGACCAAGTGTGTTTTATCCCAAGAATGCAAGTTTGGTTTAACATTTGAAAATCAATCTTACAACCATTTTGGAAAATGGTTTGGCAGTTTTTTTAAGGTAAAACTTACATCTACCATATGATCCAGACATTTTACTTCTGTGTATTTACCTAAGAGAAATGAAAGCATATGTTCATATAAAGACTTGTATACAAATGTTCATAGCAGCTTTCTTTTTTGTAACCCAAAACTAGAAGCTACCCAAATGTCCATCAACATTCAAATGAACAAACTGGCATATCCTTACAATGGAATTACTACTCAGCAATAACAGGGAATACATCACTCACAACAATATGGGTGAATCTCAAGATAGTTATGCTGAATGAAAAGACTGACATAAATAAATGGAATTGATGCTATAAAGTTCCATTTATATAAAATGCTAGAAAATGCAAACTACCTATAGTGACAGAAAACAAATTAGTGGTTGCCTAGGGATAGGGAGGAATTACAAAGGAACATAAGGAAACTTTTTGGGGTGATGGATATGTTCTTTATTTCCATTGGTGATGGTTTCACAGATGTGTGTATATATGTGTGTCAAAATTTACCAAAATAGTATGCTTTATGTGCAATTGTTGTAGTTCAGTTTATACCTCAATAAAGCTGTTTAAAATAAAGATATTTATTTGACCAACAAATATTTGAGTGCCAACTTTGATCTAGGTGCTGGAGATACAAGGCTGAAACACTAGACTCTAGACAAGGTCCCTGCCTTTTCGGAGTTTATATGTAAGTGGGAAGCTTATGCAGACTGGATTTTTTTTTTTTTAACAGTCCCAGAATTTATCCACACAACTCTTCCAGCCCCAGGTGGAGAAGTTTCCTCCCTCCCAGAAGTGCAGGAGAACTGGCGACACAGCTGGGTGCAGGGCTGCATGTGGCTGGAGCCCATGCATTGGTTAGATTTTCTCACTTGTCTCTGGTTGTCCCCTGTTAGGTATCCGATCAATCTCCATCCCCGACCAGCAGGAAGTGGGTCAGGCTCAGTGGCCCCTCCTGTCTGAGAACAGAGCAGATGGCGTCACAGAGAGGGCCACATGGCGCAGACAGAGGGTGCTGGTTGAGACGGGAAGTCGGAGTAGGGAGGCCACAGAGAGAGAGGGTGCCCTGCTGCTGGAGGGCTTTCTGATTAATATTTTCAGTCCCTTGGGGCCTTGACTCTACCTTGCCCCTAATTTCCTTAAATACCCCTGGTGGAGCACCTTTTGAGTGGCTTCTGTTATTGCAATTAAGAAGAGCTTTCACTCCCCTTCGTTCCCTAGGGTGGGCTCTGCCTTTGGGCGGCGGGGAGGAGGCACCTGTAGCCTCAGCATCACCCTTAGGTGTGGACTGATCCGTTCATCAGAGCAGCTGCCGCTGTCCGCAGAGCGCAGGCCGTTCAGGAGGGGAGGAGGATCAGGTGGTTCCAACACCGAGGAAGACAGGTGAAGGCAAGTCTGGGGAACATCCACACACACACGGGAACTCTCCAGAAGCACAGAAGCCATCGATGGGAAGACACTAAGATGAACCTAAAAGGGATGAAGGCTATTGCGGGGTTGCAGACTTTGGAGGGATTGGGGCCAGAGGGCCGGAAGCAGTGTGTACGGTGCCCTGAAGACATCTCCACAGTCCACAGTGGGGACGCCCAGGGATGGCACCAGGCCCTGGCTTTGCTCGCCTGCCTGTCCTCCATCTCTTCCTCTTCTCCTCTGTCCCATTCATGTCTTTCCTGTTTGCTCTTCTGAGGCTCCGTGCTCACAGCATTCCCAGTGGACGTTACAGGCCTGCTAGAAACACACGGCACTAAAGAAGTTGCTCATTTGGGAACAAAACCTTGACCTGAGATTCTGACAATCTGATTTCTGGTCTCCATTCTGCTCCTAACTTACCAAGTGACCAGGAGCAAATATCACAGCCTGTGCCTTTGTTTCCCCATCTGGAAACTTTCCTCTCTTCTAAGGGCACAGAAGCAATGTGAGAACTTAAAGCAATGGGGAAGAAAGGCCAGTTGGCTGGCGTCAGGGGCCTGGGTTCCAGCCCTGCCTTGCAAGTCTATCCTGTGCAACCTGGAGCCAGTTGCCAACCCCATGAGACTCAGCTTCCCCACTCACTGGCAGATGAGAGAGGATGTGGGGAAGATACGAGTTAAAAGATAAGGACACACGTGGAGAAATGAACATGCAGTGTATGTGTGAGAGGCCCGAGGCTGCACAAAGCCAGCCATGAGACTTCTTATCCAGCCAGGCAAAGACTCAGACCCAGCACCTTCCCCCGGAGGCTGAGACCCCAAATTGCAGATGTGCAGCTCCATGGGATGCAAGCAGCCTCCATCCCAGAACCTCTGGCCTTTGGCTGCCTCCACCTGCTCAGTGGAGGCCAGTTTTGTTTACCTCACGCCCTCAGACTGAGTTTGGGAAGAGAATCCAGGTGTAAAACCTGCCGTCTTCTCACATGGTGCGGGATAATGACACTTGGTGCGCCCAGCTCTCGGGAGTGTGCTGTCGTCTCAGTGGCAGAAGTCTGCTGCCTTCGCAGGAGTCCAGATAAGGTAGCGCGTGCAGCAAGTAGCAAATGTCAGTTAACCAGGGCAGCTTGGTTCTCGGAGACATAGAATGCAAAAGCCAGGTAGGAACTTTCATAAATCAGCTAACTCCCAGAGAAGCCCCCAGAAAAGTAGCTTGCCTGAAATGATGGTAGAGACTGGGTTTGGCTTTGAGGAGTAAGCAAAGGACAGCAACACAGAAACAAGTCTTGGCAGCAGTATTGTTGCTCTTTGGTTTTTAACTTCAGATTGGTTTCTCATCTGTACCTTCCAAGCTGCCATGGGACTCAAGTTTTCTGCATTTCTACCTATAGCCTTGTACCATGATGAACTAAAATTCAGAAAGACCTAGAAGCTAAGGAAGTTACTCAGTCCTCAAATATTAAATTCAGTTCCCTAGGTGCTATGTACCAAGGCAGGAAATTAACAGGGACACTTGAGAGAGATTTCTAGCAACACGGGCTGAAACAAAAAGTCTGTTCTGCTTAGCCCTCCTTTAGCCAGAGCCCCAAACCGCTTCCTACATAGCACTGGAACTCTCCACGTTATGTTCTTCACAACATTTTGCTTCCTTTTTGGACAGTGGGTTTTCTTCTCAGACGTAGCTCCTGATTTAAGCAGACCAAATCTACCTGCTCTGTATCGAGCTAAGCAAGGGATGTTTGTTCACATGATTCCACTAGTCTTGCCAGTGGACTTCCTGCAGTTCCCTTTAAGCTTGTGTGTTTTAAACAGATGGAGATTTTCTTCCATCCAGTGTGGGCTCAGTTGACACGTCTGCTATGTGCAGTGAGGCTTTCCTGAAATCTGTGTCACTTATGTCCCTGCATGGGTGCTCGGGACCATCCAGGAAACGTGTATGGCTTCCTTCTGCTTGACTTCGGCTAGCTGGAGGCGAGGAAAGCAGAGTGTGGACAGAGGTCACAGATTCTGAGCAGGGAGACCAAGAAGGCAAGATCGAGTGGATCCGAAGTCACTGGCAAATTCTTTGCCTTAGACTCTGCCACGAGTCTTCGCCACAAAGCCTGGATGGGCACAGCCAAGGGGTGTGCGTGTGTTTTATATATGTATGTGTATGTACATATACACATATATAACAGCTTTATTGAGATACATAATTCACACACATACACACCATATATAAACCAGTTTTATTGAGATATAATTCACATACCTTACCATTAACTCATTTAAATTGTACAGTTAGTTCAGTGGCTTTTAATATATTCACAGAGTTGTACTTTATTACCACAATTAGTTTTAGACCATTTTCATCACCCCACAAAGAAACCCCACACCCATTAACAGTCACTCCCTTTCTGTCGCTGTCCCACCCCCAGCCCTAAGCAACCACTCAGCTACTTTATCTATAGATGTGCCTCTTCTGGACTTTTCATATCAGTGGACTCATAATATTTGCTCTCTGGAGACTGTCTTCTCTCACTTAGCGTAATGCTTTTAAGGTTCATCCCTGTCGTAGCTTGTGTCAGTATTTCAGTCCTTTTTATGGCCAAATATTCCATTGTATGGATATACCACATTTTGTTTATTCTTTCATCAGTTCATGGATATTTGGATTATTTCTACTTTTTGGCTATTGCAGATAGTGCTGCTATGAACATTCATAGGCAAGTTTTTGTATAAACACGTGTTTTTATTTATGATAGATGTATACCTAGGAGTGGACTGCTCCATTTTCTTTTAACCAACAAAGCCATTGTGTATATTGCCTTGCCGAGATATCCTGAATTTCCCTGATCTACCCCTCTAATAACCCTGTTAGTAAAATAGAAGCACCTAAAGAGTATTCAACAAATATCAGTTGATTAGATAAGGGAATGAGGGATTTTTTTTAAAAAAGAGAGAGCGGAGAGATAACATTAATCTAACTTTTTCTTCCTGAATTCTTAAAATAGCTCGTAATAGTCTCTGCTTTTCTTCTACATGCTCACAAGTGGTCCTTTTCTTTCCTTCATTGTACATGTGTATGTAAAATGGAAATCCAGCAAAAGCAGACCTAGTCCCTGCCCTCCTGGAACTCCTTCTCCGCTTCTCTTGGGCTGGAACCCCAGAAGGCTCACCTGCTGCAGCTGGCTCTCCTGGCAGCAGGGCTGCCATCACCTGCCTTGGGTGTCTAAGATCATTGAAGGGACCTCCCTGGCCAGCAGCTCTGACATTGCTTCTTTCCAGGGCTTTTGCTTTGCAAACAGTAGAACAGGACAATGGTAGCTGTCTCACCTATTTTAAAGTGATCCTTCCAGGTCGAGCTTTATATTTCTAACCCACTCCCATGCCTAGTCTTTCAGATCCAGGTGTGAGTTTATATGCAAACTATACTATTAATAATTTCCTTCTCAGAAGAGCACCTTGCTACTCACAGCTCGACAATAGCGAGTTAGCATAGGCTGAAATGTTTTAGAGGACCCAAACTCATATAGAGAACAAGCCATTTAGAACAAAAGCTTAAAAGGGCTTTGAACAGAGATTTTAAATGACAAAGGGATTCTATGCAGTGCAACCATTTAAAAGGCTCTTTTTATACTAATACAAAAAGTGGTCTATAATAGATGAAGTGAAAAAAGGTCAAGGTGAAGTACAATAGAATCATTTCATTTTTGGCAAAAGAAAGTATATGTGTGTGTACATAGAAAGAGAGGAGGAAAAATGGGAATTACACTCAGTTGTGATTCCCCTTAGGGAATGGGGTTGGCAGTAGGAGGAATGCCATTCACTCTAAAGTTTGCTTCTTTGATCATTAAATTTATATCAAAATGAACTTACACCACTTTTGCAATTAAAAAACACAAATGTAAATACCAATCTGCCCTGCGAGATAGCGAAATGAAAGCTCCAGAAACCACGGCCAAGCGTGTAGCGTGTCCCGAGAGGGGCAGCGTACCGTGGAGGTGAGAAGGAGCAAGAGTCTGACTTAACTGGGTGTATCAAGAAAGGATTCGCGGTCAGTTGAAATGTAACATTTTTTGCTTTTTGATGGGGAAAAAATAAAGATCACGAAGGCCTGTGCCGTTCTACTTAACAAGTCCTGGGGCACACTGTGTCTAAGAGTCTATGTAGATCCGAAAGTGGCTACACTCATACACATTGTCCTCTGAATGCCCGTGTGACATTCTCGTAGAGGCAGCTTTCCAGAACCAATCGTTCTGAAGTCAGGGCATATAGAAAAGAGACATTTAGTCTGGAGAATTCCTTTTCAAAGTAGGTTTTTGTCATTATCAGGTTTTTACCTGAAGGTTTTCAGCAGGCTCTGGCCCAAGGCACCTTTGTGAAGAGAACAGCTGTGAGGGTTTGTCAAGACAGTGAGAGTGTTTGCAGCCAGGACTGGTTTTAGACAAAACTGCAGAGTTGGCAGAGTCTGTCTTTGTCATCTCCCAGTCTCACCTCTCTGCGCACCTTCCCCACGTTAGCGCTCAAATCCACACTCTGCTCGCACCTTCCTCCTTTCCCATCCCCCCTTACAGCCACTTTCTCTTAAAACCCTATATAGGTCTTAAAAAGAGAGCTGGTGTCAGCCATTTACACCTTAGTATGAATTTAACCCAGGGCAACACAGCACAGAGATATTTACAGTTTAAGTTTTATTTTAATTGTGAAAGGGAAGGTTGAATCCCAGGGAAAGGAGTCTTCAGGCATCCATCAGCAGTATTTTTTGAGCAACCTTTCTCTTGTTGCTCCAGAAATCACACCCCCGCAGTTGTCTGCCCATAGCCTAGGTCTCAGCCATTCTCACCTGGAGGCTCTGTGCAGGGCCTCACCCAGTCCTGGTGGCCTGCACCCCCACCCCCGCTCCTCCAGAGGGAATCTGCCCTCGTTCAACATGGACCCAATGATGCGTGTGAGATCTCTGGTGCAGGTCACTGAACTCTTTGTAGAAGAGAATTTCAACATTCAGGGTTGAGCAGGGCCTTGGATTCACTATTGAGAGCCCAGAAGAAATACCGCAGGAGAGTAGCAGACGGGACAAGCCCTGGTTCTGTTCCTTAAGCACTGTGTGACCTTGGGCAAGTTATGTATCCTCTCTAAGCTCAGTTTCCTGACCTGTAAAAAGGAAATAATAGGTCAATTTTACAGGGTTGTTCTAAGAACTAAATGAGATAAAGAATGCAAAGTGCTTAGCAGAGCGCCCAGCAGGGAGCGAGCCCTTCGCAAACATGAGCTCTTATTACTTGGTGGCCCAGAGCCAGGGCCACGTTGGAGGAAAGAAGACAAAAGGACCAATGCAGGCCAGAAGCTGGGACCAGGACAGCTGTTTCTATGAGCTCCAGCTTTGATCCAGTGTCCTCCTACGGGGTCCCCAGGGATGATGGGGGGGAGAACTGAGTTAGGGATGATGGTTGGCTCCTACGTGGAGTCCACGTTTTGAACTCATGAGTAAGGACAGGACCTCCTCTGTTTTGCAGCCTCATCCATCTGAACCACAGGCAAGACTGAAGTTAAAAATTTACTTAGTGGCTAAACAGATGGTGCACGGTCCACACACGGAGTGAATACACCTTACCTGAGACTGGCGCCCTCACCTTGCACACGATCCACTCCATCGTCTGGCTGTCGACCCACAGTGGATTAGGGGCAGCAGACTATGGATGAGACAGGCACACTTTGAGCAGAGAGAAGTAACAGGTGATAGTCTGACAAGTAGGGAGACAGAAAAAGTATTAACAAAAAGGTAGACATAAGAATCAACAGAGTCACAGCTCTTGGGCTCTTTTAGAGAAGTTTCTGCCTCCCATCGACTTCTGAAAGCTGCACTATGTGATGACCCAAGTCATAATGATGCTCAAAATCTTGCCCCTGTAGAAGGATGTTAAGTTACATGCAGTATATCTTAAGATATACTGTGTGTAACGTGAATGACGGTGGACCCAGGGTGGGGCTGTACTCTCAAGTGTGCATATACTGCCCATGCATTTGTTTCCATGTATTTGGTTATTTGATTCCCATGATAATCGTATGTTGTAGGAAGGGTACGTATAGGTAAGGGGTGAGAAAACGAAGGCCTAAAGTGGCTAAGAGACTTGCTTAGGATTATAAAACCAGTGAGTGGTAGATCTGGGCTGGACTCCAGGACTTCTGACTTGAGGTCCAATGAGCTTTCCACCACAGATATTTTCAAACTGTAGTGCCTGGACACCCCCCGCCACCAGGGTTCTGCCCAATGGCCTCGGGAGGGTCGCAGGATGCAGAGGCAGCCCGTGCACAGGGCTGTGGCTTACCACCTCTGGTGCAATGAGAAACACTCAGTATTTATCTGCAAGAGACTTGGGATGGAGGAAAAATCAAAAAGGTACTGCTACTTAGGGGGAAAAAAGAGAATGAGAGAGAAAGAAAACTTTGAAGCTACTAAAATTGGTGCTTCTTGCTACTTTGGGAACATTTCTATCCAAAATGACTAAAATCCAAAGTCAGTCATGCAGACTGGGGTGAGCCTTCTGCTCTCTGAACAACTCAGCCCTCAAGAATGACCTCCCCCAAGGATGCCACAGTCTTGCTGGATTCAGGGTCTCGGAGGACAGCCCCAGGCAGCTCTCAGTCTCCAATCTCTACCCTCCTCCATGCACGCGGCTCCTCGGGCTACCTAGAGCCATTGCTGCCCTCTACAACCTCTGTCCCTCTGTCCCTTTCCCTCACCTCAAAAGTCCGCTGGCTGGTATCCTGTTCCCTCAAAGTCCTGCAGAGAAATGACTGTGAAACTCCTAAATGACACTCTACTGAGAAAGGACGCTATTTCATGCTGTGTCTTCTCCATCCAACAGAGCCTACGTTACGCTCTCTACGGTGGGCTCATGGCTATGTGTATCTCCCGACTGTGAACAATTAATGCTTATTGAACGAATGACAGATATCATTCTGGTACACCCAGATTATTACCCCAAATAATTTATTCTTAATGTGGGAATATGAGGCCCCACGAGAGGCCCCAGGAAGTTATCTGGATAGAGAGGCCTCGGGTGACACCGCACAGGTGGCCACTAATGCATCTGCTTGCTCTTTTATTCTGCACCCACATATCCTCACTGAGAGGGGATGAAAGAGCCAAGTGGCGTTCAGACATTAGTCATCGACATATGTCACCGCTGTCATCAGCAGCAGACACTTACTGAAGGTGAAAAGTCTATGCTGGGTATTGTCAGAGGGAAATTGTACTACTGCCTCCTTGCCTGGCCACTCTGGGCATTAAATAAGCCTAGGTGGCAAGTGCCTGAGTAGCTGGCAGTGTTTATTATGTTACTGTTGCTCCCTGCCTGTCGGGAGCTGATGATCAAACTGGAAAGACAGAACATGGACTAAAATCCTAGCAAAGAAGACAAGGTGACACAGACAGCCAGGGTGGAATGAGTGACACAGATTGGGTCTTTTGTGGAAAACTTTCCTTTCCCTTCTTACCTTTCTAGCCCGGTTTTCTCCCTAAGTAAGAGGTCATTTGGAGCTGGAGGATGTCCCTGAGGATGTGACATGTGAAGTGAGCTGTTTGCATTGTCAAGATTTTAAGAGGCAGGGAGAGAGCAGGTGGCATTCCCGGCAAGGGTGACTTCAAGAGCAAAGGTGGTGGACATTCCATGGATGGTAGAGAGGGACACCTGGGAAGCAGAGAAGGCTGCATGGGACAGGAGAGGGAGGCAGATCAGGAAGAACCTGAGAAATGAGGCTGCAGGCTTTGGATGTAATATAAGCAAAGAGGAACCATCAAAGCCTCTATCAAAACGGAGATTGAGAAAGGGAGGGCAGAGTAGCATCTATTCAGAGCTGGGGCTCCTCGCATGTTTTCCGTTTAATCCTGACAGCAACCGCATGAAGTAGATATTAGCTCTGTTATGCAGATGGAACCTGAGGCTCGGAGAGGTTAAGAAAGTTGCTTTAAGTCACCAGCAAGTAAGTTGCTGGCCCAGGATTGGAACCCAGCCCCAAAGCTTGTGTTTTCAACACAGATACGCAGTGTCCAAGGGATCCCCATCTGGCAGGGGGTGCCGGATGCACTGGGTGGGACCAGAGCCAGGTTCTCCTGCTGAAGAAACGGAGTGTGCACTGTGCACCTCGACCCTGTGCTAGAGCACCCAAAAGCCAGAGAGGGCGCCAGCAGAGCAGGGACACCCAAAAAAGATTTGTAGAGCACTTGATTTTTGCTGTTAAAAAAAAATCAGAGTAGTCACTGTGAGAAGAAAAACTGACCTTTGTTGGACTTCTTGCCACACGTTTTATAGTTTTTGTTGGTTTTACTCGAATTGCATACAGAAGAGGGGCACCCGAGCAGTACCAGTCCCGTGTGCCTCAAAAGAGCTGCTTCTGGTCCAGGGGCGCATGGAGCTGAGCAGTCTGTGGAATACAGTGGAGGAGATCTCATCTTTGAGGTGGGCTGAGGCTCCTACCCCTGAGACACAAGAGAACAGTGTGAAATGAAACTGCCTTGACCTTGAATCCTGCGGTCCAAATCGTGGGAGTTGCTTGAGGAGCAAATAGCACAGGCTTCCTTGGCAAGGTGCAAATGAGAAATGCAGCAGAACCTGCAGATCTGAGACAGGGAGACTCAGCAGCTCTCGACCCGAGGCAAATGCAGAGCCTCTTCCGGCTGAGAGCCAGAGCATCAGCTGGTGCGGTTTACACGTGTTGCCCATAACACAGCCTGAGAAATCAAGGGCAGGAGCAGCTCTTTTTAGCAGCATAACTTGTTTACGTGGATTGTAAGTGAAAACCTATTTAATTAAGATAATTATCTACATAGGCAGCTGTGCACACCAACGCTAACTGGAGGCAGTGGAGTTGAAGTCCCAGGGACATGCAGGGAGTCTGGCTGGTGTGGGGCCCCTTGCACAAGCGTGGACTGATGGAGCACTTGAGCCCCTGAAGAGAGAAGGAAATGAGGCCTGAAAGAAGCAGGAAGGAAGGCTCAGAGACTTGGTTCTGTGGTGCAGAGCAGCGGTTCTCAAAGTGCGGTGCCCAGGCCAGCAGCCGCAGCAGCAGCACCTGGGAACTTATTAGACATGCGAATTCTCTGGCTGCACCTGAGACCTGCTGACTCAGAAATTCTGAGGGTGGGGCCAGCAGTGAATTTTAACACGTTCTCCAGGTGCTTCTGATGCATGCTTACGTCTGAGAATTGCTGCTGACGAGCATAGCATAGCTGTTCAAAACAAGACCTGGGTTTATCCACAGGTTTAACTCATAAGTAGCTGCTGTCCCCTTACCTTTTGTAAGCCCTACTTTACTCACCTGTAAAGTAGGAATAAGAACACCAAAGCTGCTGCGGTAGCATGTGGGTGCCACAGGGTGGGAGCTTATCCACTTGGTTCACTGCTCTGTCCTAGCACCCCGAGAAGTACCTGGAGCAGAGTAGAAGCTTGATAGATATTTGCTATACTAATAATTTGATGGAAGGGTTCATTGAAATTCTTTATGCAAAGTATTAACACAGTGTGTGGCAGGCATTTTGTGTTAACTAATCTCTGCTGTCATTGATGATGGGGATGGTGATGGTAATGATCAGTTCCTCTTCCACCGGATGAGAGACTTGACCGGAATGACCTACAACGGCTTTTTAGAGAAAGAGACAGAAGGTCAGACTCACTGCCTCTGAGGTTTCTAACCACACACCAAAATACCTAAATGGGCAGGGGAGAGGGGATAGGCTGTCAGTTGGGCCACAGAGGGGAAGAGAAGGAAGGAAGATGACAACAGTCATCCCTGAGCCTTGGGCCCGGCAAGTTCAAAGCTTTGCTCAGCCATCTAGAGATGCCGGGGTCCCCTGTGTGGATTGGATGTTTCACCAGCCCAAGTCACTCATACCAGCGGGTCTGAGCCGAAACCCTCAACACTGAGGCTCCTCGGGGCCTGCAGTTTTCCAGACTGACTTGTGGAATGGGCTCGTCAAAGCCTTCTTTACTCATTTCGGTTAGAGGAGATCACCCTAATCCCCGCTCACTCTAGGAAATATTAAAGTGTAGTACAGTGACAAAAATCAGCTCCTTAAGCAACAATAATAGTCTTTACCCCTGGGAATCAAAGTGACAGGTGATCATGGCTTCCATTCTCCCGAAGGAATAAATCAAGAAACCGAGTCATGGACTAGATTGCATTTCTTGGCCCTGCCCCCAAATCCTATTAATGGTATATCTCTGAGGAACATGAAATAAAATAAAATCAGGCTGCAAGTCAGCAAGCATCAGGGTGTCAGCCTTCCACTGAGGACCAGACCATTCAGACAGCCCTAAATTTTCAAGAAATAAAACCACAGATGCAACAGAGATTCCAAACTGAGGGAATACTATGAACTCTATGCTCATAGATGTTCATTTATTAAATACATATTTATTAAACATAACTAAGTATACAAAATAAATATCTATATTTTATTTATTAAGTTATTACATGAAATGAATTCTTAGAAAAATATAATTTAATCAAATTTGACTAAAAACGAAATAGAACACCTAAATAATGCAATCATTGTTAAAGAAATTGAATCAATAGTTAAAATCTTCTAATGAAAGAAAACCTCACGCCCAATGGTTTTACCAAGTTCAACCAAACTTTTAAATAACAATTCTTATCTTAAACTTTTATAGAGAATAGAAAAAAGGGAATATTCCCCTCCATTATAATCTTGATACCAAAACCAGACAAGTATAATATGAGAAAGGACAATTGCAGGCCTGTTTCCCTTGTGAATATAGTTGCAAAAGCCCTGAAAAACAATATTGGCAAACAAAATTCAGCAATATATTAAAATATATCATGTCCAAATTGAACTCATCCCAGAAATGCAAAGTTAATTTAACATTAGACAATCTATTATTTTGATTTACCAGAAACAAAGGAGGGAAAAAAGACCACATGATCGTATCAATGTAGAAAAATCATTTTAGAAAATCCAGTATCTGTGAGTGATAAAAATAAAAACCTCATACTAACTAGGAATAAAAGAACTTCCTTCATCCAAAAAATGGTTTCTGCAAAAAAGCCTTCAGCAATGTTATGTTTAACAGTGAAATGTTAAAAGCTTTGTCTTTAAAACTCGGAACACACTAAGGTTGCCCAATACTACCTCATTGCACTAGCGGTCCTGGCAGGCAACACAAGACAAGTCTGTTGTTATTCCCAGATGATTTAATTGCCTAAATAAAACGCAGGCGAATTAATGACTTAATAAAAAGACTCCAGCAATGTTGCTGAATATAAGATCAATATACAAAAATCAATTTCATTTCTGTGGACTGGCTCAAAGCCGAAAACATAAATAATATATTAATACCATTTATAATAACAACCAGATAATATTTGGTAATTTGGTAGTGCAGTTCTGGCCCAGAGTTAGGGTGAACTTCACAGGTTAGGAGCAGTCCCCACAAGATTCTATCACTTTGGTCACTGGCCACAAGCCCAGGGGTCCCCAGGTCACCTGCACATCTGACCAAATGGCTACAAATGTGGGGGGTTCCCACCCCCCCTCAGATTTCATCATTCTGTGAACCAGGTTGATTCACAGAACTCAGGAAATCCCTCTAGTTATGATTATAGTTTTATTATAAGGATACAAATGGATCTGCCAAAAGAAGAGACGTCTAGGGTGAGGTCTGGGAAGCTCCCAAATGCGAAGCTTCTGTGTTCTCAGGATGTCTCCCTCTCAGCACGTTGCGTCACCGACCAGGGAGGCTCACTTGAGCTTCAGCGTCCAGAGGGTTTTTTCCCTTTTGGAGGTGGGAGTCATTACTCCCGCATGATTGATTAAATCATTGGCCACTTGATTGAACTCAATCTCCCAGCCCCGATCCATTCCCTGGCTCAAAGCCCTGACCCTCTAATCACATGGTGGCTTTTCCAGCATGGCCATCCTCTTGTGGGAAGCAACCATGAGTCGCATCAGCATCAACTCGGATGGGGTTCCAGGAGCCCACCATGAATAACAGACACTGCTGTCACTTGGGAAATCTCAAGGGTTTAGAAGCTTCCTCCAAGAATTGGAAAGAAAGACCAGCCAAATCCTTTATTACACACCAGGCAGCTAGAAGTAAATCCAACAAAAAACTACCTGGTCCCTCTTTACAAACTCTCTGTATAAATACGGTGGAATACTACACGGCTGTGAAAATGAGTAAGCCGCAGGTTCACATATCAACTGTTGCGTGTATTACGGTTTTGCAAACCAGATTTGCAAACCAGATTCCCTGGCAGTGGTGTGTGATTAACGGTGCAGCAAACATCCCCATTCTGTGGAACCTTCTGCTGAGGGTGGGCAGGACCCACCAAGCAGGGTTGTAGAAAATCGTGAGGAAGGCAGACTTCACCCTCGGAACCCACCCCCACCTGCTGTGTGTCTCCTCCTCTTCCTCCTCCTCAGAGCCCCACCTCCCTCCACGCATCCTGGGCCTTTGCAATCTCCCGCCCACCTTAGTGCTCCAAACCCTTTCAGATGCCTTGCTGAGTGTGGAGAACAAAGTCCCGGCATATTCTCTGGGGGGAGGCAGGGAATCTGCTTTTCTAGCTGTTCCTCTAAAAGTAGAAACCAAGGGTTTTGGCCCTTGGTAAAGGAGTTTAAGGGAGTAAGGTGGCAGGGGAAGAAATCAGAGAGACCTTTTCTGGAGGCCAAAAATCTCACCAGTTTGTTTGAGGAGGGAAAGAAACCTTTTATAACCACGCCAGCTTCCTCGGCAGCTGTTCCCCACACACACTCCCGCTCCTGAGGGACACCTGGGCCTCTTCACAAACTCTCCCGGACGACTAGCTCTCTAGATAATTTGCATCAGTCTATGAGAGCATCAGCCCTACCATGGATTACTTCAAAGATAGTTCCTAGGATGTGTTCCTGCTTTCCGTCCATGCTTGGACATTCCAACAACATGCCTCCCTTGGGCCTCCTTGGCCACTGTCCTCTTCTTCTGCCCTTTTTGCTCCAGATCAGGGCCCAATTTGCCAGGGAGGTCATGAAACTTAACCCCACGGCCTCTCACTTGCACGACCCTGCCCCGGGAAGGACCCTACCGCTGTGTTCCCATGGTCATGTATTTTTGTGATATTTGCAACGTTATTTTAAGGCCAGTTTGTTAGAAGATGGACTATTGCCATTCTGACTTTCCCTCTACCCCTCTTTCCCTCCTGCTGGGTGGCACCAGCGTGGCCAGGCATTGGCGGGGCGGGGGGGGCCCTGACTAAGGGGAGGTTGAGCTAGGGGTGTGTTCGCTTTGGGATTAGTAGGATCTATTTTTGTGGTTTGCAGTTACTTCCATATACAGATAGGTTATTGCCAGCCATGTTGGGGTAGGAATAACTTCTAGAAACTCTCCTGTGGCCCACTGAATCAACTCATGGGGTCACAACACAAAGAAACAGGGCCCACCCTACAACTCATACCACGTGACTACAGCTAGGACATCATCAATAGCTTGGTTAATGAGTGTCACTAATTCAAAGAGAACAGAAGTTGAGTCACCACATAAGAAAATGAGAAATGACCCCCAAATCTTATAGCTCATGTACAAAAAATCCTTAATAGGATTTTCCCCAAATTTGATAATAATTGTGAAAATTTATAAGGCATTACTCGTAACTACTAGCTGAGAGAAACTTCTGAAATATCAACCATGCCGAAGTATCAGCCATCCTAGAAAAAAGACTGAGTTATCTTTTCAATTATCTTTGAAAGACTGAGTTATCTTTGAATTCTCTCTGTGAAGAATTACATTACAAAATTGTCACAGAAGAGATGATCAGAGAGTATGCGGCATGTTTACGTTTGCTACCTGCCGTGTGCCAAGCAGCTAATTAGTAAAAATGCTATTTTTATGAATCATGGTATGTTTGTGGTATTTGCCAGCTTTTTATAATTTTTAATTTGCTGCAATTACTTTTCTGATTCAACATATTCACTTTCATACCTAATTTTGTGTTTCTAATTTTGTATTTTTTAAGAGGGCCCCCCAGGCTTCCATCCACCCTGGCCCCCTTGCTGTTTCCCTCTTCATACAGTGACTGCCCTGGCCTCCTGCCTCCCCTGGTGTCGACTGTCCCCTGATTTAATGATGGTCTTTGCAGTTGAACCAGCACGCTCACTGCCCAGAGCTGGAGTGTAAGCTCCTTGAGGACAGGCCCCTGACTCCGAGCACTACGGACAGGGCCAGACTCACTGGAAACACTTTATGAAATGAGCCCATAATTCCCTGGTGCAGGTGACTTGGGCAGCCTCCCAGCACTGAGCACTTCAAAAGTAGTACATATGCCAGGGACCTGCAGGTGTTCCCACAAAAAGGAGTGGTCCCCTATTAATAGTATGACCCGAGAAGGCTGCCTGGGTCACCAAGGTGAGACCTTGGGTAACCAAGGCAAAAAAAAACCTTTCCCAAGGTCAGGGTTGGACAGGGCTACTGGGCTAACAGTTGGGCTTGGAACCTGACAGAGGTGACGCTGGTGATCCCTCTGGCCCTTTCCATTGCCCTCCTTCACCCCCCACTGCCCTTCTTCTTCCCTTCCTGGAGGGCCAGGGTTGGGAGGCTCTCCCTCATGGAAACTGCACTCCCCACTTTGCCCAGCCTCCTTCCCTAACCAGAGCATCCCTGCTTCTCTTCTGAGGGGCCAGAGCCTCTGTAGAGCGAGAGCAGCCGGCATGTCTAATGGCTTTTATGACATGCGGCCACCTGCCTTCAGCGTCTTCCGTCTGCGGGTGCCAGGAACACCAAGTCCAAGAGTTCTCTCAGGAGGAGTGTGGGGGGCACGTGCACCTCCATTCACGCAGGGCTGTGCCAGCAGGCCCCATAACAGTCTGGCTAACACGACAGTGGGCTTGGCAGGCCAGTGTGTTTCCTGTCCCAGGTATTGTGCTGATATGTTAACAGGGACCTTACCCAGCGTGTCCCCCAGCCCATCCTGAGAAAGATTAGTCCCCAAGATGCACCTATAAAAAAATGCATATGTGGTCAAAGAGGTTTGACAAGTGCCACATACTAAGTCCCCATCTAGGAGATTCTGAGACTTTATAAATAACCTTGGTTGGTTGTTGCCAGCCTGTCCCAAGGGTGTTCGAGCACACACCTTTCTCTCCCCCCGCAGCTATTAACATCTTTGGGATGTGAAACCATTTCAGGAAACACCACCTTAACTGAAAGCAGTGACTCTGTAGTTGAGACTGTTCTGTACCAGGACAGGCAGGTCTTCAAGTTCAGGGGAAGCAGAGCATTTCTGGCTCCTTCTACCATGTTCTGTAGGCAGCTACTCCCCACCTACCTACAGGCGCAGCCTTGGTCAGGGACCTCCCTGCAGCAGAAGTCTCCATCCTAGGTAGCCCGTGACAGAGGGACTTCTAACGCCTCCGGTCAGCCCTCTGGGCCCACGCCAGTTCCCGTCCACAGCCATCTGCAGAATGAAGCCACCTGGGGGCTCTCACATCTGCCATGCCCTCCCCACAGCTACCTTCCACCTGCTCTTGCATCAGTAGAAAAAAGCAAGACAATGACGCATTTCCCTCTTACTTATTTTAGTCTACTGAGTCCACCTGGGTTATCCTCAACAAAGGTTGGGGTTCACACCCAGAGTCTTCTGAGAAGGAGGGAGGCCGAGGGAGCTCCTTCGATGCTCCTGAGCATGCTCCGAAAGCTGAACTGGGGAGGAGTCCAGTCCTCCGGGCTGACAGCAGCCGCGACAGGCTGAGTGGACAGCAGGAGGCGGGAGTCCGTGGGGAGCTCTGGGGCCTGAGCCGTCTGATGGACCCTGTGATGTCGGACTGTGCTGTGTCATTAGCCTCCGTGCTCAGCGTCCTCCTCTATGGAGCAGGGATGGTGACGGTGCCCCCCCTTGGGAGACTGTCGTGATATGACCGAATGAAAGGAGGCAGCCAGCACCTGGAGAGGTCGTTACTAGCACACACGCAACTCAAACGTGCTTTTAGATTAATATTTTCTTTCTTTAGGGGGGTGCAATAAAGCACTGAGTCTAACCTCAAGGTGGGCTCTGGGCAAGATGAGTAGCCAAAAGGTGGTGACCCTAAGTCACCACACTGTAGCATCAAGATGAAGTCAAAGCCACAGCCATACCCACGTGCCAGGGCTAGACCTGAACACGGAGGCTACCTTGTTCCTGAGATTTATAACATGGCAATTCAACTCCCAAATCATTTCCTCTTGATGGGTGGTCCATTCCTGAAATCCCACGGGTATATCAGTCATTCCTGCAGCTTGGGTGTATCACGGCCAAGCATATCACGGGCGTATCAATCACTCCTTGAGCTCATGGTTTTTATTCCATTCATTCCACGTATTGTAAGTGAGCACCTACCCTGGCCAGGGTGCACTGCGGATATACGGAGACAACATAGCTGGTCCCTGCCTTCAGGGGCTTCTCGCCGCCTGCCCTACTACAGAGTTAAGAATTTGGAGACGAAAGGTTCAGGAGGCTGTGCGAACACACAGGCTCACTCGCTCCGTCAGTCAGGGGCAGGGACCTGCAACAATTTCCCCAGATACAAAATGTAAAATAAATACTTATCCTAATAGTGTTCTCATGAAGCAAGCTGAGCTCCTGCTGGCGAAATCCCTTGTACAGAATGTGCACTCAGCAAATATTACTCCCCTCCCCGCTCTGAGATGTTCTCAGTTGTTTATATCTGGATGTTACCGAGGGCGCTGAGACGAAGGGCTGCTAGGTGGGAGGAGAAGGGGAGGGGGCTCCCTCCTTTCGGGGAAGGGGTGGGGAACAGAAACGGGGGACTTGGGGCTCTGAGGTCAGCTTCTCTCGTGTTCTTCCCCCACATGGCCGTGTGGCTCAGTCCCTTGATTCCCTCCGCTCTCCGCTCCAATGTCCCCTTAGAGAGGCCTTCCCGGACTGCCCACCCCATCTCTCTCATCTCCCTCCTCTGCTTTATTTTTATTCTTTACACGTATCTCCACCAGACATACCATACATGTGTTTGTTCAGCTGTCTTTCCTACTAAAATGGACACTCCACAACTATAGGGCCTTTGTTTTGCTCACTGCGGGGATCAAATCTCAGCTCTGCCAATTATTAGCTAATTTGAACTTGGTCAAGTTATTCACCTCTCTATACCTTTTTCATATGGTCATCCTGATAGTTAAATGCACTACTAATAAAGTGGCACGTGGCACTGTGCTTGGCACATCGTAAGTTCTCAGCAAATGGTAGCTATTGTTATGATAGGTTATTTTGCAGTAAATTTTTACATCCCATGGGTCAACCATCAGGAGAAGGCCTCTGTGGCTACTCAAGGGTTCATCTCATCTTGAGGGGAACTAGAAATAGAAACCTGTGTTCGTTGGGGAACCATCAAAATACTGCTTAACCTTTCCAAAGCAGGTGAACCAAAGATCTCTAGGATGCTGGTTCTCAAATATGGCTACACATTGGAATTACCTGGGGAGTTTTAAAAATGACTGATGCCTGGATCCCACCCCCAGAGATTCTGATGTAATTGGGGTGGTGAGTGGTCTGAACACTGGGATAATTTTTTTAAATTCTCCAGGCGCTTCTAACCTGTAGCAGGTTTGAGAGCCACCACTCCAGAGTGCCACCAGATTTGCTCTTGAAGGTCAGCGAGACACATGTCTATTTATGGCTTGGCAGTTAATGCATCTTCCTAAAAGGAGCCATTTGCTCACAGAGCAGCCCATTAAAAATTAATCACTCTGGCCCAGCAGGGCTCCTGACTTAAAGATTGCTGTCAACTGGGATTCAGCAGCCTAGGATGCCAATGACTCACAGAGGAGAGCTTGTAGATCCCCCACCAGCACAAGCAGATGGGGAAACTGAGGCTGGGGCAGCCAAACCAAGCCTTCCCTCCACCCACCTCTCCAACCAGCACAGCCACTGGGCCTGGCAAGCGTGGTGGCCATAGAGCTGCCGATCCTGATGCATCGTGTCCTGTCTCTGCACTGTCATAGGATTCAGAGTTCATGATCGGGACCCCGTGAGGATAATGTCCAAAGCTTTTATCTGATGGGGAGCTCTCGTTGAATTAGAAGACAACAACATTTCAACAAAAGCGCTTTTTTAAAAAGAAGCCCAACTCCATGGCTCCCGCTTTCCTGCTGTTTAAAAGTAAGGGGAAGTGCATTATGCTAAGTGAAATACGCCAGACACAAAAGGATGAATCCTGCATGATTCCACTTCTGTGAGGTCCCTAGAGCAGGTGAACTCATGGAGACTGAAAGAATGGTGGTTGCCAAGGGCACGGGGGAAAGGAGATTGGGGAGCTATTGTTAAATAGGGACAAGAGCTTCCATTTTGCAAGATGAAAAGGGTTCTGGAGATGGAGGGTGGCAATGCTTGTACAGCACGGGGAGTGTACCGAACACCACTGAACTGTACACTTCAAAATGGTCAAGTTTATGGTATGTGTATTTTACCACAATTAAAAATAATTTTTTAAAGGCAATTTTATCATAATTTTCTGTAAAAGAATTGCCCACATTGTGTCTGGAGGGTTCAAGGAGGGTCTGCAGGCCTATACGAACTTAACTAGGCTTTTTGGGTGATTTCTATGGAAACCTGGGAAGAGATGGTGAGTTTCAGGATCTGGCCAGGATCCCCGAGAACATGGAGTGGGGCAGGGGTGGCTTCGACAGAGCAGGTCAGCAGAGCAGCATTCAAGGCATCTTAGAAGTTCATGAAAGCTCAGTGCAGCTCATTTAACTGCACTATTTCTTCACCCGTGTTATTTTAGCTGCATGATGGAATGTGCCAGATGATTTACCAATGATTATGCTATGAGATGGGCTTTAAGATTGTGTGTTCCCTCCTTCAGTATGAGAGATTCCCTGCCGCATGTTTTCCTGGAAATGAGTTTAGTGGGATGAGTTTGGAGTCAGCAGTAAGAAGGGCTGTTTGGCTGTGGTGTTATTCCTTTTTAAAAACGTTTCTCACATGCCTCATATGTATGTTGGCATGAATAAGAATTATGCCTTCAGAGGGATGAGACCGTGGAAGAGGCTTTATGTGTCTGCTTAGACAAGGCCTCTGGGAGGATGTTGTTTTTCTAAATGGTCTTTTGATGAGTGTCTATAACTCAAAGAATTAACCCCTATTATAGGTCAGTCTGCTGCTCATTTGAGAAATCTGCCCCTGACCTGTAGCCAAGGCAAATCATAAATTCATAGGGCAGGTCAGCATAGCAAAGATGTCCTGGGGACTTGCTGGTCCAAGTGTGGTCCTCTGCACTCAACATCAGCATCACCTGTCACACTGAGAAATGGAATCTGCATTTAACAAATCAAGGTCCTCTAGGGGTTCGAGCACCCCCCAAAGTTTGAGAAGCCATACTTTAGGGCATCCACCAGGAAGGCAGTATTGGCACATCTCTCCTCGAGGCTATCCGTTCTGTGCTTGGACTCTCAGGCTTATAGGAATTTAACTGGCCTTTTAGTTGATTTCCATGGAAACTTGGGAAGAGATGGTGAGTTTCAGGATCTGGCCAGGCAGATCCAAGCCCTAGCAGCTTTAGAGGCCTCATGTGACAGGCAGCAGAGCCCCATGTGCACATCAAAGGAGCTACATCCACACAACCGGGGGCTGAATTCGTGCCATGCCTCTTACAGCCTGTGTGACCGATGACAGGCTGCTTACCCTCTCTGTGCCTCAGTTTCCTCCCTGTAAAAGGACTATCATGGGAGTCCCTGCCTCGTGGGATTGCTGTGAGGATGAAATAAGGTAATTCACTGAAAGCAGATAAAACAGTTTGAGGAGCTCGGTAACTGTTAGCTAGCATTACCATGTCGCATAGATTTCTGTCTCACACATTGTCTTTCGTCTGTCCCCAGAGCCTCGGAGAACAAGCCCAGCTCCTCTTGCAGCTGACAGCCTTGCCAATGTCTGCAGGCAGCTCTCATGCCCGCCCCCTCCGCGTCTCGAGGCTATAAGTGTCCCGTCTCTCCATTCCTATGCGACAGCCCTTTGATTTCCACCGCACACCCACCAGGAAGGCTCCAGGGAGCCCGGACCCCCGCAAGAATCACAGTATCCTTGTACCAGCGCCACTTCCCCCAGGGCTAAGTTGTGCTTCTCCACAGCCTGGTTTCTTTTGGCTTGACCTAGTTTCCCCTAGATCAGACAGGGGAGCCTGTGCGCATTCCTACCCCTTCCGAGGACTGGCAGTGCCGGGGGCTTCCCCAGGCCTTCTTGAGCTGGCTGATCCTCTGCTGTCCGGACAGGAGCAGCCTCGGCCCTGCCTGGCCTGCAGGCCGGCTCCACCAGCGCCACACCCACTAGTAAGGACCGCAGAGACCCTACTGCAGGGCACAGGCCTGCCCCGGCGGCCCCTCTGCAGCCCACGCTGGAACTCCTTCCCCACTCGGCAGCCCTGGGACTGGGAGGGACGTTAGGCTTCCCTGGGGAGCCCCTCAAGACAGAGATCACAGGGCTCCAAGTCGTGGCTCTGGGCAAGCTGCGCATTCATGAGCACGTCCCTGGTTCTGGTGCAGGGGTCCTTGGGGACCACTGACTTTGAGGGCAAAGGTCATTCTCCCATTTCCCATGTGTCCACAGGTCCAGCTGTAGGACCCTGGGCAAGTCGGTTTACTACTCCCTGAGGAACCCAAATCAAATCCACGTAAAAAGCAGCGCCGGCACGGGATAAGTCCCACATAAATGTTGACCGTGACACTTCCTGGTCCTCCCTGTCGTTTCTGCACATTCACATTTCATCTCTCTAACCCCATGATGTGCTCTTGGAAGACAGAGATGATCCTAATCATCTTTGTATCTGCCACACAGGGGCTGGCACATGGTGGGCTCCCAGGACACATTCCAGAAACCTCTGGTCAGGAAGGTGAGACTGTCAGAGACCTCTGGCCTGGAAGCAGGGGTGGTCCTTAACATCCATTCAGTGCAAGGGGAAAACAGCCCTTCCCGTCCTGTCCCCCACCTACCCACACACACACAGAGCTGCAGGTGACCGGATTTTATTCTTGGAGAAATTTTATTCTTGTCCCACTTAAATTCATCATACCTGTGAGGGATGAGTGGGCACATTATCATCAAAGGGTGAAGTGGAAGGTTCATTGGATCGAGCCTTCTCCTCCACCTTCCAACCCCCAGACACAAGAGATCAGGCTCGGGGCGGTGGGGGCCCAGAGAGGTCAGACAGAGGAGAGAGACTTGGCTCCAGATCAGAGCTGGTGCCCACCCAGTGCTGGCTCACTGAGCAGTGGCCGCTGCCCACCCTTCTGGAGTGACTTTGATCCAGGCTGTTATGAATTCTCCGGCAGGCGACTGGGACCGAGTGCCCGTTTCCCTGCTCCTTCTGCAAAGAAAATACTCAGAGCTTTAATTATACCTTCTCTCCAGATCTGTTGGGGGCCCCTAATTACGCTCTTGACAGGGCAACTGCTGCTAGATTATTTCCCAAACACCTTTGAAGCTTTCAGAGTCAGAGCCTCCCATGGGCTCTACGTGACCCTAAAGGGACAGCAAAATGGGCTGTTGGGAACAATGGATGAAGAAGGCTCCAAGGCCCTCATGAAAGGGTCTAGAAAGGAAACCGTGTCCATCTGCTTCCTGGGGGGGTAGGGTGGCGGGAGGAGAGGGACATTAGGAAGGAGCCACTCTGTCTTGCCTCTGGCATGCAGAGAGGTGCTCACGGAGAACGGTGTGAGCATGGGCTTCGTGTCTTCCCAGAGCAGCGATGAGCCTGGCCCCAGCTGGCCACAACACCTGCATCAGGCAGCACCCACATGTGCGCTGTGTGTGCCTGCTGTCCACCCACCCGCTCCCTCGTCATCCCAGAGATGGCCGCACCCTGCCCAGCAAGGCCAGGTCTGACCACTGAGGACAAATTGGGCTGAAACTATCCTCAGCCTGCAGGCTCAGGCAGAAAGGCCATTTGCGGATTTCTTTGAGCCCCTATACTTATTGATTTATGAACTCTTCTAATAAAATTGAGTCTACACTCCTGGGTAGTCTTTAAAGATTTTTTTTTTTCCCTAGAAAATTCTGACTTTCACCCCATCCACTGAACTGAAACTCCTCTCTTGAATTCAGATCACCAGTATCATGTGGGCCCCAGCGCCCCTCCCGCCGAGACACCCAGGGCGCGTCTCAGCTGAGGGCATGACCCTGGGCCCTGTGTGTGCCCCCAGACCCAGGAACGGAGCCTCTCTTGTTTTCTTCTCTAGCACTAGGCTTGGCAGAAGACGCTACAACTTCCCAAATTCTTCTCGGCCCTGTGGCTTCTGAAACATATCAACAAATCCTCTTTATGTTTTTTAAAGAGCTTGATGCACAAGTAACCATAGGGAAACAGCTAGTAGTTAACAAAAATTCAGCAGGTTCTTGGTTTTCATTCAAAGGTAAGGAAGAGGAGGAACTTTCTTAGCTCCTGTCATGACGTGGTCCATAATCCTGGCCCAAGGGCAGCCTTGCCTAGGTGAACATCCTTCTTTTACTTTCAGGGAAGGTGCTTCAGAAGGAAGCCCTCTTGTGTTCCCACTTTCTTCCAGCCCTAAACTCTGAAGAGAGACATATTCATTCCAGAACATTCCACCCCATAGAAGACTGTTCTTTTACATTTAGAGAAAACTCCCCTCTGGGTACTCTTTGTTTTAGTCTTCCCCTGACAATCTCACCCTCCAACTGGAAAATAAAACCAGACTATTCTTTTTTTATAATCTACCCACCCAGAAGTGAACTTGTACAAACAGTTGGGCTTGTCTCTGTAATTTTTAGAATAAAATTTAAATTCCTAACAAACTACTGTACACACAACATGGATGAGTCTCAGATGCATTGTGCTAAGTAAAGGAATTTAGACTCGAAGGGCTACATACTGTGATTCCATTTGTTTGACATCTATACAAGGTGAAACCAGAGAGACAGAAAACTGTAGGTGCTAGGGGCTGAGGGTGACCAGGTGGGGGCATGAGGGAGTGGTGTAAGATGATGAGATTTATATATTAATATCTTGATTGTGATGGTGGTGACATCATTCTAGGCTTTTGTCAAAACTCATAGAACTGCACACCAAAAAGGGCCAGTTTTATTCTATGTAAATTATACCTCAATGAACCTGACTTTAAAAAAGAAACAAGTCCTATTATAACTACATTGGCCAATCCTTTTTGGAACAAGATGAGGCCTAAGTGGCTGTCAACTTACGTAAACTCACCTACCCTTGAATGTAGAAACTGGACCTCTCTGTGAAGTCCGGTGTGTCGGAGGATCACTGGTCCCTGCAAAAGGTGCCTAATTTTGTAAGGGGTTCAGACCGTATAAGACGTTCCTTTCCCATTCCATCTTTCATTCATTCATTCATTCATTCAGCAGTCCAGCGGTGTTTATTGAACACTTCCCAGGAGGCAGACACGGGGCTGGGCAATGCAGAAGTAGCTGCAGAACAAAATGCGCCTGCTGCCCACGAGGGGTGCATGGGCTAGTGGTCGGGGTGGGGGTGCAGAGAAGTAAAGAGACAGCGATGAAACAAGGAAGCTTCTGGGAGGAAGCCAGCCGGAGCGTGTTAGCCAGGTAGGGCAATGAGCGTGAGGACATCGCTGTGGAATGTACACATGTGAAGGCTCAAGGGAGAGAGGAAAAGGGGCGCATCCTGCAAGTTGTAAGGAGTTTGTTTTGGCAGGAGCATTGGGGCCAGGGCCTGGCCATGCGCCAGTCATTTTCAGCTAAAAGCATCTTCCTCTTTTCCTCCTTCCTTCTACCAGTTTGAGACTCCACTCTGAGAAAATATATGTCACAGAGGGGAGGAAACTGCTGTCATAATTCCAGGCTTTCAGAAGGTTTTAGACACTTAATAAATCTTTGCTCAACAAATAAAGAGATTTCGGATTAATGGATCAGAAGCTCCCAGGTACTTGGGCCTCTTAACTTTAACCTGGGACGGTTACTGGTACTTTCCACATCTGTATAAAGCAAAATTCTGATGCTAAAGTGGGAATTGAATTACAAGAGCAGACAACCTGCAATCTGTCATTGGATCCCCTCAGTCTCAACTGTCTCACCCTAACCCCAAGACTGTTCTAGGGAATCCAGATGGACATTTCCCAGATTTCCCCATTGGACCAGCTCTCTGAATGACACAGAAATCTTTTTCTAACTTGCCTGAGTATATCTTCCTATATCATATATGGGTGTATGTCATCACTATATGCTGTAAGGAGGGACTCCATCCCAGACGACAAATCACTGAGCAGTGGTCAAAATCAGCCAGCACATGTACCCCCAAAAACAGTGGGCAGAACCCCCACAATCTTAGGGGCCAACAAAAGCTGCGTCCGCTTGTTGTTGAGGGCTGCTTCCATAGGCCGCTTAACCGCATCAGTTATGAAGACGGCCTCGTCTGTTCTCAGCAAGGGCCTGGTGTCTGACTTCGGAGCAGAATTAGTTCTAATCTTCAGCACCAAAGCAATTGTCCTAATTTCAGATATATGGCTATTTCTGAGATTCAGCCGCCGGATAAATAAAACTCCAGTGTCTCATCACTACTGTGTTGATGGCGGTAATGAACTTGAGCAGGGCTCCTATTTATGCATATTCTTGCTGCATTAAATTAGGCTGGGAAATCATTCCTTCTATAATATTGATATCCTGGATCTCTTTCAACAAAGGAGAACCCTCAGACCTCATGAGATTCCCCTCATCAAAGCCTTTGAGGCCCGCAAACCAGGCCCAGCCCCTCTAAGCGGGCCTCTGTTCACTCCTGTTTCTTCAAGATCAACAGGAAAGAAGCAAGAGTGAAAGGGGCCCTGAAAGGGTCCTGATTTGTGGCGGGGAGACTGGAAGCGGCTTGGGGGGAGGGTGTCTGCCCGTGACTGATCGGTGGAACCGGGAATTTTGTGTTTCAGGGTTATCTGTCGGAAGGGTTGGTGACAAAGTGGTACCGCTCTCCACGACTGCTCCTGTCACCCAACAACTACACCAAAGCCATCGACATGTGGGCCGCCGGCTGCATCCTGGCCGAGATGCTCACAGGGAAAATGCTCTTTGCTGGTGAGTTGTTAACCCGGCCACCTTCCTCCTCATCTGGTGTCGTTCTGTAAGAAGGCAGAGCTGAGGGCAAAACACATGCCAATCACAAAGCATGCTAATCTTTTGCTGAAATTACTTCTGTGGCTTTTGTGGCACTACCTGGAGGTGCCTTATTGTAATTTCAGGCAAAAAATACTGGAGAGGTTCAAAATAACCTTTTGAGCACAGAACTTTTGCAATCAAGTAACCACTTTGCTACGGCCTGAATGTTTGTATCCCCCTAAAATTCACAGGGTGAAATCCTAACCCCCAAGGTGATGGTGTCGGGGGGTGGGGACTTTGGAAGGTGATTAGGTCATGAGGGTGGAGCCCTCATCGGTGGGATTAGTGCCCTTATCCCAAGGGAGCTTGTTCACCTGTTCCACTGTGTGAGGACATACAGTGGTGCCATCTGTGAGGAATGGGCCCCCACCAGACACCAATCTGCCAGTGCCTTGCTCTTGGACTTCCCGGACTTCAGAACTGTGAGAAATAAATGTTGTTTATAAGCCACCCAGGCTATGGTATTTTGTTACAGCAGCCCGAATGGACTGAAACACACTTATATCGAAATGCTTTGAGACTGATGGCTAAAAACACCCACCCTATGTTTTCAGCCCCTTCCTCCTCTCTCCCTGCTGTTGCTCCCTGTCCTGCAGCCACATCAAGTGACCCACATCCATCATCATTTTTTGTTCATTTTGGCACAAAGATTCCTTCCCTGCTTAGAAAACTCCTACTGAGCCTTCAAAACCCAGTTTGTGTTTTGTCCTCCATGATGTCTTCCCTAACTCCCCAGGGCATGAGTCACTCCCGTTGCACTTCATATTCATTCTCGCCCTCTCTCTCCTTGTTAGGAAGAGCACTTACTCTCTTCCATTCTCTCCTCACTCTTCTGCCATGGGGCTCACGCCCGCTCCATCCCACTGGAGCTGTGTCTACCCAGACTGCCATGTTCTTAGTCCAGTGGAACCCACTTTAGCCTCATCCTGTGTGTAGCATCGGTCAGCGATGGCCACCCCTTCCTTCTTGAAACTCTCAGCTCCCTGGGCTGGCAGCCCCCTCCTGCCTCGCTGGCCAGGCCTCCTCAGTTGCTGTGCACCCCGCCATGTCTCTCAGCCCTTCCCACTTTTCCACCCTCAGCCCTAAGTGCTGCTCTCACTCACGTGTGGAATTGTCACTCACCCCTCCACCAGAGGCTAACTTTGAGGAGTCTGGAAGCCCAGAAATGCTCCAGTCAGTCATTGTTGGAGCCCCACGGTGACGCCAACTGGCCTCCATGTGTGCCGGCCCTGGCATGGCAGTCAGAGCCCTGCGAGCCACCTCCTGGCCGCCTTTCCTCTGCTTGGATTCCAAACTGCTCGGGCCCCCGGCCCCTGTCACACCTGTCCTGCCTGACCTCATTCCTCGGTGTTCCCCTCCTTCCCTGCCTCCCCTCGGCCCCCTGCTGCGTGCGCTTCCACCTTCTTAGCTCGCTCTGTTCTCCCCGGAAGACTCTGTCTCCCTTCGGCTCTCTTCAGCCGAGGGTGTCCTCTCTCCCGTTCCCCGCGCACAGGAGCGGGACGGAGCCTCCGCCCCCTTCTTGCTCACAGTTGCTTCATTGCTGTTATAAAAAAGCAACCCTTCTCTGTGGCACATGCCAGCCAGATGGCCTCTCCTCCCCACCTCGGCCTCCCATGCCAACACCTACTCACCTCCATCACCCCCACCCTGAGGCTGTCGGCACTGATGTCACGACTCTCCCTCCACTCTTGGTCCCTCTGCTGTTCTGTGTGGCTGGTGTGGCTCACTCGTCTACTATCCTGGCCTCAGAGTCCCCACCTCCTCAATACCTGGGACCTTCACTGTCCTCTTCAGCCTAGACTTTGTGTCATCACCCAGAGCTCCTCCGGGGAGGAGAGATCTGTAGAGGGCATCGGAGTGGCAAATGCTGGGTAGCTGAGCGTCCAGGGAATGGAAAAGGACATTAAAGCTGAAAGGCCTGAGAAGTCACCCACCCTGTCCCCCCACTTGTCCAGTGACTGCAGCCCTGCCCAGGGGGAGCACCTTTTGCTGTCTGTCTGTGGGCTCCTTGGAGGCATGGCCAGCACTGAAGCCTGCGGGCCGTCCTGCACCCATGGGGCTGCCACAGCCTGCAGTTCTGGGAAGGGAGGGGGCGAGGGAGGGAGGAGAGAGTCACCCCAGCCTCTACTGATAACCCAGGACCTAATAAGATTCCCCCCAGCAAAGCCTCTGAGCCCCACAACACATAAGACAGCAGTGACCCTTCTGGTGGGAACAAAGATGTGTCCTTAGTATCCACCTGGGTTCCCTCCACCCTGAAATCCCGACTTTCCCTCAGTCTACCAACCCGAGCCTGCACGTGTCAGGGCTGCTCATGATCCCCTCGCAGCCCCGCGTGGAGCTGGCAGTTCTTTGTCACTGGCCTGGCTGTTCTTTCTCTTTGTCGGGTGACCATGTGTTAGGCTGCTGGCACGGCAATCAGCTCAGCAGGCGCTGCAGAAAGCTCAAGCCCATAGCCGAGAAGGAGCTTCCTACTCAACAGTCGAGGCCTCAGGCTCTAACAACTGTTCTGTGTGCACGGACATAGTGCCCAGGATGGGGACAGTGAGCACAGCGGGAGGGGGACAGTTCGGAGGCAGTGGGAGAAAGTCAGATGAGACTCTCTCCACCAGGGAACTTAGGATCGTAAGACAGAATTTAGATGCCATCCCCACCCTGGACCCTGGACACCTCACCTTTGTTTAACAGGTGAATCATCTTCAAATAATGCAGGGTGGGGAAGTGAGCTCAGAGTGGAGGAAATGGCTAAGAGTGGCCTTGCTAAGGACACATCGGCAGGACTTTAAGACAAAGCCATGTCTGAATAGCCAATAGGTACTTTCTGTCGGGTACAGGCAAATGTTAGGAGGTATAGGAACAAATTTATCCAATGAGGAGTGACAAGAGACCCAGAAAACTTAATGTCCAACCCCAGCAGTGAGGGTGTTATTCTATGCTGTGCTATTCTTTCTTTCATTCCTGCTGTCAACTTTTTCCAGTAAGTCTTCAAGATACATACAATATATTATTTAATGTAAAATTAAGTAAAAAAAAAAAAAACACAGGTCAAGGGAAAACAATGACAAGTGACATGAAGTAGAAATCAAGGCTCATGCCCCCAAAACCTAGGCCCCACAGGCAAACGTCTTCATTTACCCACTGGACTCCGAGGAGCCCTTAGTGTCTTCCTTCTGGCAGATTTTGTGCTTTGGTGGGTCCTTGACCAGGTGCCAGGGACACAGGACTGAGTAAGACATTAGTCCCTATTCTCAAAGGCCTGATGGTCCAATTGGAGACACAAAGGGTTAAAAGAACAACAACAGCAAAAACTAGCAATGCACACTGAGCCACTCTGTGCCCAGGGTGAACCCTCCTGCTACCTAATTTTTCCAAGTGCAATTGCACAGACCTCCCAGCTCCAAGTCTTCCAGCCAGTTCCAGGCAGGAGGAGAGAGGGAGAACAGGTGGGAGGGAGGTCTAGCCCTGGACACCGACTCAAAACTCTCCAAGAGAAAAAATTAGTGGCTGCAGTTGGAGGGGAAAGAGTTTTCTCTTGAGAGTTTTCTGGATGGACTCTACTAATTGTAAATTAAAGGGTAAGGCTTATTTCTGGACTTAAAGCTGTTTCCCTCCCCAGCCTGGTAAAGACCGTGCAGAGGCGTGTGGGAAGGAGTGCTTGGGAGGCACCGGGCCGGGCAGTCCCCATCACCTTTGCGCTGGCTGCCTCGGTCCCTGTTAGACTGTCGGCACCAGAGGCACACAACACAAAGGGATGGACAGGGCCTCGGACGCTACCATGCTCAACCCCTTCTTGCTACATTGGCGAAGCCAAGCCCCAGAGACGGCAGCAACCTGCCCACAGTCACACAGCATGTTAGTGACAGAGAGAACACCAGAACCCAGGTCCCCTGTGTCCCAGCCCAGTGCCACCCCACTGTCCCCTGTTGCTCCTCCCCAGCCACCTGGGCTTCTGCATGCCGCAGCCCCTTGGGCACACACTCACCCACCTGGCATTTGCCTCCGCAGGGGCTCACGAGCTGGAGCAGATGCAGCTCATCCTGGAGACCATCCCTGTGATCCGGGAGGAGGACAAGGACGAGCTGCTCAGGGTGATGCCCTCCTTCGTCAGCAGCACCTGGGAGGTGAAGCGGCCGCTGCGCAAGCTGCTCCCCGAAGTGGACAGTGAAGGTACCTGAGCCGGGCAGCCGGGCCAAGCGTGCTGCGGGGGAGGGGCAGGCGGGGCTCCTCCCCAAAGTGCAAAGTGCATCCTCGGATACAGGAGTCAAGGCCCTTTCTCTGCCGGGGGGTGGGGGCTCTGCCCCAGCCACTTCCAGCCGGAGGATCCTGGGCCTCTCGAGTTCAGCCACGAGGCAGCCCCGGGGCGGTCATTAGTGGTCCTCTCTACCGTACCCCCAGTTTTGCTTCATTTTTCCCTCTCGTCTTTCTCACTTGCCTTCCTCCCTCTCTTCCTTCACCCCCTTTACTTTTTTCCCTGTGGGAGGCATGGTGGGGCGCAGAGAACGGGAGCTTTCTCAGCTCATGGGCCAGACCCAGGTTCCAGTCCCTGTTCCACCAGCAACTAGCTGTGTGGCCTTGGACAAGTTACTTAACTTCTCTGAATCCCTGTTTCCTTAACTGTAAATGAGTACAACCAGACGTAGCACATAGGGTGGTTGTGACAATTAAGTAAGCTAGAATGTGTAAAGCCTTTGGCATAGGGTCATTGCTCCATAATCTCATTATTATCACTGGGCCTCATACCAGCCAGAGGTGTCCTTTGGAAATCCCTGTAGGAGTTGGGTACAGCTTCAGCCAATTGTAAGAGAGACCCAAATTTTCAATGGCTTAAATAATATGTTTCTTATTTCTTTTGAATAATAATAATAAAAGAAATAGTAATATTTGTTTCTTATTTATTAAAAAGAAGTAGTTTCTGTCTCCCATAGTAATCCAAAGGCAGATAGTCCAGGGCCAATACGGCGAACTTGCTCTGCAAGGTCATGCGGGGGCCCAAGCCCCTTCTTTCTTGTGCAGCCAACTTAGGGTGTTGCCCTTATCCCCCGGGAGGAGGCTGAGGAGGGGAGGCAGGTCCCCTTGCCCTCAAGGTCATGAGCTAGATTAGTACCCCCTCACTTCCGCTCACGTCCTATTGGGCAGAACTTAGTCACGTCGCCCCCTACCTGCAGAGGAGGCTGTGACATGGGTGTCTATGCCATGCCCCCTGTGTTCATTGTCACGAAGAGGAAAACAGACTTTGGGATACAAACTGCCAGGCTCTGCCAGGCTCCTCCCCCATCAAGAAACTGAGCACCTAGACTAACACTGCCTTTGGCCACGATCCCATTCCGTCAGTAAACTGCCTCAGTTTCCCACCACTACAGAGGGGGGCAGTGGTTTTTGACTCACCATAAATTAAGACTCAGCCCGTCCATATTTACTTTGATTCCCAAGCCTCCATAAAAACCCCAGTACGTGCCAAGAGCCGTGTTCACGTCTCGTAAGTTCTGGATCAGGGCCGTGCCAGCCATGTCTTGCCGCCTCCCTGACAACCGTCAACGACACACACAGCGGCCCCTGGGGATGTGGCACTGAGAGTGGTGGGCATTTTCCAGAAGAAACCAGAATTGGAGCCCCATAGAAAATAAAGCTCCTCACTGTTGTCCCCAGCATCAGCCAACATTTATTAACCCACTGTGGCGACAGATCTGTGCTAGGGACACGAGGTGGTCTGGCGGGAGGACGGGCCATGCGCTGAGATGAGTGTGCACGTGCAGGGACTCGTCCTGCGGGGCCATGGAGCGCTCTGGGGACTTGGGGAGGGGAAGAGAGCCACCAAGTGCTGAGAGGGACAGAGAAGCTGGCCTGGAGGAGGTGGCGAGGCCCATGAGCGAGACGCGTCACACACCTGATTGCAGGAGGTGAAGTGGGACAGTGGGAAGGCCCGGGGGATGGAGGGTCCTGAATGCCCAGCCGACGAGTTTGGACTTGGCCTTGCAGCTGAGCAGATGCACACTGGCGTCTGCTTGCTTCACCTGCCCAACGCACCCACTTCCGCCAATACTCTCTTGTCTCCCTCTGGCCTCGAAAAGCGACCCCAGTCGGCCTCTGGCCTTGCGGTACTGGGGCATCAGTGACATGAAATGTCAGTGGGAGAAAGAGCTGCAAGCTCACCGCCCAGAGGAGCTGTCAGTGGCCCTCAGCTCCACTCCCTCGGCTGCAGGTTCTCGGCCCTGCAGGCCTGGGAAGAGGCCAGATCCCTCTGGCTGTAGCCCTCAGAGACTCAAGGGACTCAGACTGGGTGACAGCATCCCTCAGCAGCTGAAATGCCCATGTGGGACAGGTGCAGGACCAGAGAGGGAGGCCCCAAGACCATAGTGGGACGTTCAGTTCTGAGCTCCATTATCACAAGATACGAATACACCAAAAGTGATGATTCTGATGAAGAAACCCAACACACAGCCAGGGAGAAGGCGTGCTTGGGGTGACACAGGGTCAAGGGACTCGGGGTCCTTCCCACTGCCCCTCGCTCTCGAGAGATGCTCCCGAGAAGCCTTCCAGAACCCTGGGGCTCCGAGAAGCTGAGCTTGGCATCCACTGGGCCAGAGGAAGGTGACAAAATGGGACAGAAGCCTCATTATATAAGAAATGCCTGAAAAACTTCCGGGGAGTTTGAACCAGAGAAGAGGCGTGTAAGAGGGGTCTGGAGATAGGGTAAAGCTAGAGCTGTAGCAGGTAACCCCGAAATCTCCGTGGCTCAGCACACTAGCAGTTTATTCGTGTCCAGACAGAGTTGGGAGCATGGGGGGCAGGGGAGGGTGAGACGCTGGGACCCAGGCCATCAGACGGCCTGCATGTGGCTTTCAAGGTCACCCCGGGCATCCACTTCCAGACAAAGGCAGGGGAGAGAGGGCAGAGACTCTTGTGGGTTTTTCTGGGTCAGGCCTGGAAGTAGAGTACACACATCACTTCCACCCACATTCATCGGCCCCAGGCGCACAGCCACGTCCACTGCGGGACAGGCTGGGAAGGCGGGCTGGCGGTGTGCCAGGAGGGGGCTTGCGTGGGACACGCCTGCTGCCTGGAAGCATGACAGGGGCAGTCCTGGGGCAGAGAGGACATGCAGATGGGGGCCCACCGAGGGCTGAGCTAGGCCCAGGGGTGGAAGTCAAAGGGAGCAGATTTAGGTTTGATAGAAGGAAGACTCTTCTAGTGTTTGAGGCTCCCCAGAAGTGTCTGGGACCCGCTGGGGAGGAGCTTCAGGGAGAAGGAAGCGGAGGCTCTCAAGCTTGTTGAAGTCTGTGGGGCAGCTTTAAGGTTGGTGCTTTCCAACTCTGGGATTCCCTGGTCTTTCTGATGACGATGACAGTGGTGGTGCTGCCTGCCAATGTTTAGAGCTTTAATTCTCTTGTGTCTTTGTCAAAAGGCTGAATAATGAATGGGTGGGGCCAAGGGAGGGGCTGGAAGCCCAAAGAGAGAAAGACTTGCCCAGGCCTGGAGCTGGGCCCTACACTGAAACACTCGCTTCTTCCAGTCCGTGGAATTTGTGAGGCGGACCCTCTTTTAGATCTGTGACCCCATATCCAGAAACACCCTCGCAGCATCAGAGTGTTTGGGGTGATCAGAGTTACTGCTGCTTAACTAAGTTTTCGGTCTAGGGTTACACTGCACTGCAGCCTCCTGGGAGGCCAGCGACCTTCTGAATCCATTGATTCCCTGAATCATTGATGAATTTTCCTGCAACGAGATCCAGGGCTAGTGTGAGGGGCAGGTTAATGGAGTGCCCTCCGAGGGGCTCTCACCACTCCCCTACCCGAGCTTCCTGCAGTCCCCTGCCACATAAGCCAGCCGCACCCCAACCCTTGTCTCTGGAGGAACCAGCTTAAGGCAGGCCCCAGCCGTCCACCTCCTCTAACCAACGTGGCCTTCAGCAGGTCACTCTACCCCTCGGGGTCTCTACTGGATTTATTTGCAGAGTCAAGAAGGCAGCGTGGGCTCTGCCTTTGTCACTGGGCTGTGGTGACCATCTCGAGAAAGAAAATGGCTATAAAGCTTTTTGCGAAGGGAAAAGTACAAACTCCAGGGAGTGTCAGCATACCCTTCTCAGCTTGGCAGGGGCAACACATGACCTTCTTGTCCCATTTTGCCCCCCACAGCCATAGACTTTCTGGAGAAGATCCTGACCTTTAACCCCATGGATCGCCTAACAGCCGAGATGGGGCTGCAGCACCCCTACATGAGCCCGTACTCGTGCCCTGAGGACGAGCCCACCTCGCAACACCCCTTCCGCATCGAGGATGAGATTGATGACATCGTGCTGATGGCCGCCAACCAGAGCCAGCTTTCCAACTGGGACAGGTGCGGGTCCAGGCGCTTCCAGCCCCGGTGTCTAGAGGCCACATTCCCCTGTTTCTTGCTAACCTGGGCTTGGCTTCAGAATCCTCAGCATGTGTCCCTGGAAGCCACTACCAATGAATCAGCATTGGGTAGAAGATACATTTTTGAACAATTTCTGCCTAGCCACGTAATGATCTCTTAGATCGTTTCCTGTTCCGACGTTCTTAGATCAGGCAGCTAAATGTTTGGGCATCGCCATCTGCTAATTCTGGGCGGGAGTCTAGAAATAGCAGTCGAGGGCTCAGCAGCGAGGACTCCGGGGGAACCTAACTGGGAGTCCCACTGCTGTGGGAATGTGACAGCTAGTTATATAAGTGACAGATGAGCAATTTCTCCTTTTCAGTCATTTGACAGATGACGGGTTTCAGATTAAGGAGGCACCGAGGGAGGGCCAGGGTAACATTGCTATTTTGGGGCAGGTTTGCTCATTTGTTGTTGTCAATTGTTTTCAAGTGTTGCCAGCAAATAGAGATTAATGAAGCCTCTCTCTTCTGCCACCTCTGTGCTAGGCCTGCCCTTGACTGTGGCCCCTGCAGCCCCTCCCCTTCCTCCACAGAATGTGGAGCTTGGCTCATCGAAGTTCATCCTATACTTACCATGGCTGTGGCCTAGGGTAGGTGCCAGGAACACTGTAGCAGGGTTTCTTTGGTCAACTCCGACCACTCCTCAACCTGGTGCACCTGTGCTGGGACCTTTCCCATCACACCTGTGAGAGGTGGGAGGATGACCAAGGCCCTGCTGACCTTTAACCCCATGGATCACCTAACAGCCAAGATGGGGCTGCAACACCCCTACATGAGCTCCTACATGTGGGCAAATTACTTAACCTCCACAAATGCTGTTGTCCTCACCTGTGAAGCAGAGGTGACAACACGAAGGGTTGCTGGGAAGACTACAGACACTGTATGTTTGGCACTTGGAGCAGAGCAGCCATGGGCTAGGTCCTCACGAGCTCTTCCTCCTAGACATCTCTGCAATTGCGAGGCCATTCAAGGGAGGGGGAGTGTTCAGCTCCAATGATGTCCCTGGGAGGTGGACAGTACTGAGGCCTTCCCGTGCCTCTCAAACCACGTGCTGTGGACTGCAGCTGCCTGGTCTGCCCCACACAGCCAAACCTGGCTGTCCTTGGCTTGTCTGTGGGTCCCATGTGGGCACCAGGCCTCTTGCTCATCGAGCAGCTGGCTGTGGGCTGATGCCCCCACAGTGGATCTGCCAGGAGCACCTGGCACAAGGAGGGTGGGCTCGGCCAGTCCATCTGCCTGTCCTTTGCTCTCTGCCAGCTCAGGGGCATCAACATGGGGCAGAATTCCAAGGATCTTTGGTCTTTCCTGAGGGTGTCTGTAATCTCTCTGCAAGCCCCACCTGCTCCGCGTCAGTGCAGGGTGCTGTGGGGCACCAACCAGATCCACCAGGGCGGGGGTCCTCAGCCCTGGCTGGGCCTTCGAATCACCTGGGGAGGTTTTATAAACACAATGATGCAGGGGCCCACGCTAGGCCTACTGGATCCACATTGGGGTAGGTGGCAGCGAGGCAGGCATGGCATTTTATTTTTAATTCCCCTGTGTGAGTCTAATCTGAGTCTGGGTGAGAAACACTCGTGGGGCCTTGCTACCCTAAATGTGGTCCCAGGACCTGCGACATCAGCATCAACTGGGAGCTTGTTGTAAACACAGAACCAAAATCTGGGCCCCACCCCAGGTCTACTGAACCAAAACCTGCGTTTTAACAAGATCCCCATGTGATGTGTGGGTACGTGAGAGTTTGAGGAGCATTACAGCTAGAAAGTTCCATAAGGACAGAAACTTTTTTTGTTGAGTTCATTGCTGTGTCCAGGAATGTCTAGGACAGTGAGTGCTTGCCACATCGTGGGTGCTCAAGAGCTATGTGTAGGGCTTCCAATACATGCAAAAGAATGCAAGCGTTATGCCGGACAATTGCCCCCCCCCCCACCAAGCCCTCAAAGCTCACCGTTACCGTCCCATCACGCCCCTCCTTGGGGGTGGAGGTCAGAGGCTGGCAGGAGTGGGAAGCAGGCCTGTGAGTCGCACACAGGGCTTAGGGGACTTGGCTCCTTGCCTGAAGCCAACCCCCGGGGGTCCAATCGCCGTTCCATTTGTACCCTTGCAGGTACCCTGTGAGCCTGTCCTCTGACCTGGAGTGGCGGCCCGACCGGTGCCAGGACGCGAGCGAGGTGCAGCGCGACCCGCGCGCGGGCTCGGCGCCGCTGGCGGAGGACGTGCAGGTGGACCCACGCAAGGACTCGCAGAGCAGCTCGGGGCGCTTCCTGGAGCAGTCGCACTCGTCCATGGAGCGCGCCTTCGAGGCCGACTACGGGCGCTCGTGCGACTACAAGGTGGGCTCGCCGTCCTACCTGGACAAGCTGCTGTGGCGCGACAACAAGTCGCACCACTACTCTGAGCCCAAGCTCATCCTGGACCTGTCGCATTGGAAGCAGGCGGCAGGGCCGCCCCCCACGGCCGCGGTGGGGGCGGACGCGGTGGCGCGCGAGGAAGAGCCTGCCAGCCTCTTCCTGGAGATCGCTCAGTGGGTCAAGAGCACGCAGGGCGCCCCCGAGCGCGCCAGCCCGCCCCCCGACGGGCCCGAGTCCCGCTTGTCCGCCTCTCCCCGCGGCCGCCCGGCCCCGGGCGATGGGGGCGCCAGCCCCCAGTTCGACCTGGACATGTTCATCTCTCGCGCGCTGAAGCTCTGCACCAAGCCCGAGGACCTGCCGGACAATAAACTGGGCGACCTCAACGGCGCATGCATCTCTGAGCACCCTGGCGACCTCGTGCAGACAGAAGCCTTCTCCAAAGAAAGGTGGTGAGGGCGGAGGGGGTGCTCCAGGCTCACCCCGCCCCTGCCCCAGCAGGAGCCCCCCTCCCCCAAAAAGCTGGGCCTGACTGGAGGAGGCCACCGCCCTGGCACCTCCACCACCCTCTCCGCCCCTCTCTGCTGCCTTGGTGTGAGCAGAACACGCGAAGGATCCAAGGAGCGAGAGGAATGTCCATTTCTTAAACTGCCTTAATAACTAGCCTTTAACCTCTGGGAGCAGGTTGGAACGGGAGCCTGGCTTGGGGGTTGATCACTTTCCCAGCGAAGGGGGAGGCCTGCATTCTGTAAGTGGCAATGTGCAGGGAAGAAACGGCCTTAGACAGCAGCGTACAAACCCTACCTGGGTGGCGGGATGCGAGGAATCTTGCAGACATTGTTCTGCAACCCTCTGGCCCAACCAGCGGCAACTGACAGCTGAGGAAGGACAGTTAGGCCCAGAGAAGCAGAGGGACTTGCCTAAGATCACCGCCCTCCTCAGTGTCCAGGGCCTCCAATCCCAGTCTCCTGGCCCCCAGGCCAGCGTCTGTCCACTATATAATGTCTTCCTTTGCTGAGGTTGTTCTGGTTTTTTGGCCAGAAAACGTGGTCTAAGATGTTTCTTCCCTGCCCATGCCCATCCGACCCTTGGGATGTTGTTCTGTTCAGAGCAATGTTTCTTGTATTCTGCAATTGGAAACGGAACCAGTTTCTTTCTCCCAGTCACCAAGCATATTTTTCTGGCTCTCCAAGTACTTAAATGTTCTCATCTGCCACACCCCTGTATTTGCCTCACCCCTGCACGGTCTGAAATCTTTGTTTCCGACCAGAGCAGTTTGGGGTCCGTGGGGAAAATCAATGCTTCTCCCAGGCCTGTGTGCACGCCTCCTCCCGCACTCCCTGTGCACTTTCCTGCCACGCAAAGACACAGCGCTCGTTCCCCCCGGGGACGTCCTACACGGGGTAGGTTGAAGACAGCGATTCCAAGAACCCCTCCAACCTCCCCCTCCCAGTCCTCCACTCACCCCCACCCAGCTCCTCTCCAAGCCTACCTCGGGACCTGATGTTCTCCGCACCATTTGCTCACTGGGAGGACAGCAAGGAGGTGCCTGCCATAGAGCAAACGTGTTAGGAGAGAAGGTTTCACATGGGACCCATCATCCTTCATTAATACTGCCCTTGATTTTGATCATCCCTTTAGCCTTGGCAAAGAGCAGACCCTAAAGAAATGCACTGGAGAGCAAGTGACCTTGGGGACAAGGAATCCAGAAAGGTAGGGAGGTACGAAAGGAGGGGTGTCAACATCGAGGGCTCTCAGGGGTCAGGCACCAGCATGGAGACCTCACGACAACAGAGGGGACCCAGAGCAGCATAGGCCAGGGCGAGTCTGGAGCACACAGACCCAGAGGTGCACTTGCACAGAGTGTGGGGTCATGGTGTGTAGACTCGGCAGGCCCTCTGCAGATGCTCGGGGTGGGGACACTGGCAGCCCCCATTCTGGTCTCCTGGAATGCTCTGCCACTTCTGGCACTGGTGTTCAGCTCCTCCCCTCCCCAACACCCACAAAGATACCCACGGGAAGTCCAGCCAGTCTGTAGGTAGAGGATTGATTACCTCGGTGTTGGTCTTGGGCTGTGTTCATCCTCACATCACAGCACCTTAAATCTAATCAGCAAACTACAGTTTGTACATCGAAACCTGCAACATGTTAGAAACTTATATTTAAAAACAGAATTAATCACACTGACCAATTTTTAAATGGCAAACATGTAAATATGAAGTGTTTGAGTTTGAGGGGTTTTTTTGTTTTGTTTTTTAAAGAAAAGGAAATATACACCACTCCTCATGTGCCATTTTGTCCTCAGAGGGCGGCTTTGCTTTTTTGGTAAAGGAACAAGCCGTTGACCTCAACCAGGAGTTCATATATAACTGTTATTACAGAGGAATTGTTATAACTACTCATGTTTAAAAAAAAAATCTATTAAACATTATTAAACTTGATCAGGACAGGCCAAATAAAGTTTTATTGGAACATAGAGTCGTTTATGTCTTATCTCTTTCATTTATGTATTATCGGATCCTGTCTTTGACAGTGGTTGATCCGTCAGAGCCTAGTCGGCTTCTCCCTGCACCCCTGAGGGCCAAGGTGGTTTTGGGGGGAGGGGGGAATCTACAGAGTTTGGTAACCGGGAAGTGACCCCACAATCATCTGGTGAGGCCTCGTGTCTATGCTGTGAATTTCTGACCAGGGCCAGTGCTTCCCTCTGGCCACAAAAGACACCACCATCATGATGTGGGGGGAACTGACCACCTGAGCCACACCTCACACATGCCTGAGATCTCACCCACCTGAAACTGACCGCTTGGTAATACCCGTGTCAAAGGAGTCACCCTAACCTCATTCGTTATGCAACAAACAGCTGACCTTTGAACAACATGGGTCTTTTAGTTAAAAGAACTTTCCGTTGTCGAAATGCACCTGGGCCAAGAGGCCTGGGAAGCTAATTCTCCGATTCTCTGCAAAGTGTCAGCTGAGAGGAACTGTCTCCCTGGCAGGTGGATGCGAGTGACGACGGGAGGCCCAGAGCCAGGGCAGAGACCTGGTTGGAATTGTATATCGGAAAAGGCTTGAGGCCCAATGTGAGTGAGGCCTGGGCCACTAGAGTGGAGGGAACGGGGCACGGGGCAGAGGGAGCCGAGAGGCCCAGGCAGCACCAAAGAGGAAGGAAGACCGAGAGAGAGGGAAAGAAGGCAGCCCGAAGGAAATATTTCACAGCTGCGCCTGGTCACCTGATGTCAGGAGTAAAACTTCTCTTGAGAGAGTCCCAGGGATGTTCTGTGTATAACGTAGGCACCAGCAAATACGGCCTCCCAGCCAAACGGTTTTATTGGAACATAGTGATGCTCTTTCATTTTCACATTTAAAATTGTGATGTTTTGTTTATCTTGGATTTTTTTTGCAATAATTTTTTTAAAAAATTTAAATATTGAAATAAACTATTTATCTTGGTTATTGAGATTTTTGACACCCTTAAATGTTGTGCCCAAGGCGAGGGCCTCACTCACCCCCACCCTGGTCTGTGGCTGCTTCCCCCCTACAGCAGCAGAGATGAGTAGTTGCAACAGCGATCCTATGGCCCCCAACACCTGAGCTATTTATGGCCTGGCCTTTTACAGAAAAAGTTTGCTGATGCCTGGTGTAAGATACTGTGTGGTCTTCACATCTTTGTGAGTAAGGGCACGGCTTGGCTTGGTTTTTCTAGCCACTGACGTTCCAATTCAGAAATGATATTTTCACGAGGGATTTTCTTATTACATATCCTATTTAACTTTCCGTCCTTTAGGGAGGTACTTTCATTTGCCATGAGAAGTTACCTTGAGAGTGTCGGAACCCTCCTCTTTGGGCTGAGGGGACATTGTGCCATTTTAACTACTGCCATGGTTAAAAACCAGGCTTTTAGCTGGGCTGGTTAGAACAGGCAAAAGAGAAGCCCAACTTGAAAGCAGCAGTTCTCAGTTGAACTCGGAAGCTCTCCGTGGAGAGGGGAAATGTCTGATGTCCCCCGCTACGTAGTTATGAATCAAACTGTAGCAAGGATATGTCAAACAGCATCTCCTTTCACTGAGACTAAATAACTGGGAAGAACTTAGCCCAGGTAATACCTGCCCTGGTAGAAAGTAGCTCAGGTAGTAGTCCTGCCTTCATTATTCTACAAAAATAAATATGGACAGGAGCAGATCATCTAATCCAACCCCTTCATTTGGCAGATGAGTAGACTGAAACCCAGAGCAGGATAGTAATTTGCCCTAATTCACGTAGTTAGTGGCAGAGCTAGAAATAGAACCCACGTAATCTTTCCAGGATCAAACTCATCTCATTCAGCCTAACCGGGGTGCAGATGCTGGGACTGTGACTTGGAGGAACGGGGTCAGCCCTGGGGTGAGCACAGAAAGATCACGAAGGTCCTGTGCTCTGCTCACCTCTTTGCCTGGGTGTTGGAGCCCTGGGCCTCTGGCTGCCTGGAGTCCCAGGGCTGTTGGGGTAGGGCACCAACAGCACCTACAGCTGTCAACAGTGGGATTTAGTAGGGAGTGGGGGCCAGGACCGAGGCAGAGAACAGCTGCTTAGTGCCAGCAACACACTCCCCACCCAGGATTGGGTTTTCCCAACCTTCCCTTCCTCCCTGCAAGAATAAAAACTGGCTTTCCGCAGCCCATGGCTTTTCTTTTCAGATCTCCTACACATCCCAAGTCCACCGTCAGTGTCCTGCCAGGAGTCCCACTATTCCAACTTTGGGATCAGCAATCCCAGCCACTGTTGAGAAGTGTTGGCATCAAACCAGTGGGGTCTTTGTGTCAGATGCTGCTAGCAGGCCTGTGGCTTAAATGAAAGGGCTGTGTTGTCTTGCCTGACTTTAGGGCCATTTTGGTCCTTGAGATGTGAGTTTTGTCCCATTAAACTCCATTAAGAACTTCACGAAGACCACTGAAAAGCCTTCCAGATGTTGACACTTGAGATCTCAGAGTTCAAGTTACTTAGTCTCCGATGATGTCTCTCCCTTGTTCTGCACATCCTCAGCTAACCAGTCTGTGAACACTCCTGTGCCTTGATGTCTCTTCGCATCTGGTGGCACACATGAGAATGACAGTGTGGCTGGGTTCTGAGGCCAATCTGTGATCAGGAAACCAAATACAACCCACCAGGGGGGATGAACCTGTGTCTTAAGTCTCTTGACAGGATGTTCTCACACAAGTGTATGGCTTAGCAAGACCTCGTCTTCAACAACTGCTTCATCCTCTGTCTCCAAGGACTGCTAACAAGTATGCAAAAAGGATTTACATCTTCTCCATTTTAATTCACAAGCTCAATATTATAAGATAGAGTTTTATATGACTGAGAAATTCAGAAACAAGGATGCTGTAAGCCAGTGCTCTCCCTTCTCCAGCATGATACCTTATCCTGGGATTTGGGACATTCACTGTGGTTGCCTATTCAAATGCTAATTTCAATACTCTTTTCTCTTATTCACTCCCTTCTAGAGGCTGAAAAATTTTCTTCCCCAGCCTTCCTAAGAGTACTCCACAGCCAAACTCAATGAGATATAAAGGGTTGTTTCCTGAGAAGCTTCTCAATACTCAAGTTAAAAGGGCCTCATGAGAAGAAAACCTTTTCCCTCTGCTTCCTGCTTTTAAATATGGATGCAATGCTGGAACCACAGCAGCCATCTTGAGATCATGAGGTACGGGGTGAGAGTAGTTGAGGCAGGCAGCGAGGAGATCAGCTGCTTCTCCTGATGGAGCCAAGTCCCTAAGATAGGGGTTGCCACAAAGGATAAGGAAATTGATAGGCAACAGAGAGAAATAAAAGAATACACAGAGACTAAGGTATAGTGTATAGTTTTATGTATATTTATAAATATCAGATATAACACAGCGGGAAGTTCCTAGGGGACTGGTGTATCTCCATCAACGCCAGCCATATGGTTAGATTCATACAGGATTTTATAATCACAGACATCAATTACCAGTTGTCAGGGTAACATATTTGCATATCAGGGAATGCAGTTGCTAGGGGATACAGGTAGTGGGTTAGGGTCAAAAGTCCTCTCAAGGGGCTTCTAATCTATCTAGGTAAACAAACAAGTACAAAGTCTTTTAGGGGCTAGTTTCTAAGTTTTAAGAGGTAGTTGTCAATTAACAAAGGTAAAACAAAAGCGGTATAGTGACTCAATATTTCTTTGATTAGTTATGGTGGACTTAAAGGTAGACAGACAGGAGAGAGCAGGAAGCCTATCTCTAATAAAACAGGTTGTTTATAACCACCGGGGTGCTTCTCTGGGCAAAGTGCACTCATTGTCTCCGCCTCCCATCCTGTGGGCCATATTTGCCTTGTCTTGTCTTTCAAGACATAGAGAAGCTCACAGATTTTGAGATACCAGGAAGCCTTTCTGGAAAACATCCCTACCGGAGATTTGAGAGCTCTCCCATGATAGCAGCCTCTAATAAGTGAACCATTGAGTCCACACATTCCTTCAGGGAAAAACCCTGCAAACTCCTGTTTCTGTCTTTAATATAGTAATATTGGGTTATACAATAGAATAATGATCTTATGAGCCACAATTTCATTAATTCCTCAATCATATTTCTCAACAATGAGGCAATAAGCCAAAGGCGAAAGGTGGAATAGACGAGCGAAAAGAGGGATAGAAAGAGCCCATGATGACATCATTAAGCTGCTGAACCAGCCCTAGAACTCCCTACATTCAGACTTTTGTTAAGAAAGCAATAAATATCCTTATGATTAAACCAGTTGGTCTTCAGTAACAAGTTTTACCACAGCGAACACAGGGCGTCCCTGATTCCTCTGCAATCTTGTTCTGCTTCATTGCAGCAACCATTGCAGTTTGGGCTCCCTGCAGCTTAGTAGCCTCTTGGTGCAGACTTGCTGTTCTGTTCTCTAACAGCTACAGCTGGTGAACTTTGTTACATGCCTGTGACCACCCGGTTGCCCCCAGGGGCTTATTTCTGCCCAGTATTATGCCTTTTATTGCAGAGAACCTGGCTTTTCCTACAGCCAGATGAGCAAAAGTTTCAAACCACAGTAGACTCTCTATATGGCCATGCATTGCCTCTCACCTCCTCCGGCCACCCAGGGAAACCTTCTTGTGCTATTTACTGTGTCTTTAACCTAGAGCTCTCTAGCCATCCATCCCTCCAGTCTATTTTTTGAGATGTATACTGGACACTTGCCCACCCTCAAGAACAACCTCATTTTTCCTTTTACAAGTCCCCCTCCTGGCTTTAACATCTGCCCTTATCTCTTGCCTTTGCATGCTGGGAGAAGATGGACATCTCTCCAGAGATAGTCCCAGCTGCAAGCCCCGTCTCCCCCAGCACGAGGAGTGAGGAGCAGCTTTGGTGACAGAGAGAACATGAGCCCATGTCGCAGGCCCAGCCCAGAGGCCTGCAGAGCCACACACTCTCCATTCCCTCCCCGTGTCCCAAGCCACTCACCCTGAGGCTTATGGCTTAGGACGTAAGTCGTGGCTTACAGCTAAGAACTGCTCGAGATAAAGAACCCAAGACCTTTCTCTACCTGCTTCGCTTCTCATTGAAATCAACTTGCCCTCCCTCTTTGAAATCCGGCTAGGTGGAGTTCCCAGTCTGTACTATCCAATCCACACGTGGCTACTGAGCACCTGAACTGTGGCTCGTCTATACTAAGAGGTAGTACGGGAAGAAAACTTTTTCTGTACCCTCCTATATACTCTCTGGCTAGGGCTTTTAGAAGTAAAATTGACAAAACATAAACAAGAGAAAAACAGAGTTTATTAACATATGTGGGTAGAACTTGGGCTTATAAGCGTCTTAACAAAGAACAATAAAATTGTAAACAAGTGACAAGACAGAGGAAAAGGAGTTTAGGCTTTACAGGTGGCTAACCATGGTAAGGTCAATGCATGGGGGAAACTAACGGAAGATAATGGTTATTTTAGTGAGATATGCTATGTAGATTTCAATGGGAGCTCTTTCTGGGCTGATAAGAGTCTAAAGATGTCCCTGCCTGCTTCTAGGCAAACAGAGGGGAAGGCAGAGAATTGTTTTTGGGTTTTATTTCCCCTCACATCTGCTATTTCTCAATTGTGTTCAACTCAAAATAATCCTTATGCCAAAGTGGCATATTTTGGGGTGGCGTATTTTGATCCCCTTTAGCTGTAAGTATAAAATACACACCAGATTTCAGAGACTTAATACCCCCCAAAAATAAAATATCTCATTTATAATTTTTATATTGGTTACATGTTGAAATGATAATATTTTGATATTTTGTATTAAATAAAATATATTAAAACTAACTTCTCCTGTCTCTTTTTAATGTGGCAGGCTAATTCAGAAATTTTAAATCGCCCATGTGGCTGAATTATACTGCTATTGGACAGCAGAGTTCTAGAGTGTTGTGGACTGACTACAGCCTTAATCCTTTTACCATGATATATCATTTCAGTGGGATCTTTATCTTCTGCAACTAAAGGAGTGGCTCTTATAGCTGAACTCCAGGTCCCATCTAGTCTTTGTGGGCAGGTCTCATTCAAATCAATCACAAAAGTGTTGGTTTCTTGTCTAAAAGATTGTTTACAAAGTCATGAAAATAGCCCTACACAAAAAAAGTGATGTTTATTAGACAAATATAATAGTGTCTCTTGAAATCAGAGGGCAAGAAGCAGAAATGGGGCCTCATGAGGAACTGCCCTTAAACTCCTGGGAAGCTGAGGTCAAGGTTCTTCTGTCCGCCTCCCTCTGCAAAGCTGGTTTATTATCTTATCTCTTAGTCCAAACGCTTTCATTTCACGCGAAGCCCTGAACCTAAACGTCCTTCTGCTTCATGCGAGTTTAGCAGAATCAATCACCGAAGTCACCAGAACAGAGTGGGAGCATCAAGATGACCCGCTTACCAGATTACAGGTAATTTATTTTATCTTCACTGGTGCCAGACATTGCATTTTACATTTGAGTCACATGGATCTAAGCTGTGATTTATTTATTAGACTTGACAATGAGATCAGTCTGTCTTGTGCATGCAGAGGAAATTTTAGTCTGATTCTGAAAGTCGAAGGAGCTGCCGCCAAGATGTTAGCTGATTTAATGCGGTGGTGGGGGAGGCTTTTTACTCTGCTGGAGCTCGGCTCTCTGCTTACAAAATTAGGTCAAAAGGGATGGGACGCCCCTACGATAACTCATAATTATGAAGATCTGCATATATAGAGGATTGTGGACATCAAACTTCATTTCTTAAAAACCAAATGGTCCTTGGTCAGACAGCCAGGGCTAGACCTCTTGTGAGAGTGGCAGACGTCCCCCCAAATAGAGTGACTGGAGACCCCTGACCCTTGCTCCCACTCCAGTCTGTCCCAGGGTGCCACTTCTCACCCATCACGTCACTCCACTGAGATCACGTACGACCACATTACCTGGAAATGTTAGGTAGATAGATAATTAGGATCTCTGGCTCTTCTCAGGACAAGGGTTCCCTGCTTTGTTGCTGTTTCCAGCAATTGCTCCACCTGGGAAGAATAAGTGTGGGCACCCCATTTTGGTGTTGCTCTTTCCTTAATCCTGTCCCGAGCAACTGCTACTCCTGGGGAAGGAGGGCATGCTTTAGCAGACTGGGAATTCCCCAACTCAGACATAATAGGATTTACAAAGTGACCTAGAGTAACCTAATGGCAATTAATATGCCATTGGCTTGAATCTACATTGTGGTTCACCCCATCCCCGGCAGGTGAGCGTCCTTAGAGGGAGCATGTATATATATACGCAGATGGAATTTTAAGGACACCTGTTGACCATTTTGGTAACATCCCACACCTGTGGAGAGCCTGCCTCCCCCAGCTGGGCTAATAAAAGGAAACAATCCAAAACTTCGGGAAGAGAGTGGGTCGGTTGGTGCTTCTCTCCACTCGCAGAAGCAGGCCTGTTTTATTCTACAATAAAGAGCTGCTCATGGGAAACTGCTCCCTGCCTGAGGTTGTTCCGTCGCATTGGCCCTGCTGGTGACTTTTCCACGCAAGGGGTCAGAGGACCAGGATAATAGCCTGGACTCGGCGCTTTGGTGTGTCTGGTCATTCTCCTGCTGGGAGCACACCAAGAACCGGGGGCAGCCTGCCACCCTCGTGGTAGGAGCACCGCGGCTCACTCGCAGGAGATACTCTGCCCGCTCAGCTAGACCCAGAGCAGGGTCGGAGAGAAACGCACAGACGTCAGGCTGGTTTTGATGAGACTGGCAGGAAAAGCGGGAGCCCGCAACAGGCTCTCTTCAAGGAAGAGAGATTAAAAAACAAAAACAAAAAACAGGTGGAAGAATCACTGACCGCTGGAGTCAGCAGTTGAACTGGACTGGAATGAAGGGGCGAACTTCTGCAGACACAGCTGAGGAAGGGGCCTTTGGGAAAAGTTTGTTTACTAGACAGAGAATCTGGAAACTTCCCAGGGAGGGAGCCAGCAACGCACAGGAAGCTGAGACTAAGGATGGTGGAGCTGGGGCAGGAGGACCCTGTACCGGACCGTGGCCCCTCCGTTTGACGGAACTTCGTCCCCACAGTGAGCATTTAGTGTTTTTTCGACGGGACCTCCCTGGGCGGGCTGCTTCCTCACCTCATGCCCATTAATGGATCTTTTCTTGGTGCTGAAGCCCGAGTTGTTAATTTCTCCTTTTAAAAATCATATTGCCATGTCTCCCAGGCCTAATAACCCGAGAGCTAAGCCAGCCTTGTGGTATCAAGAGCAATGTGGATAGCATGTCTTTGGCTCTTATCCAGTCTGTGTTTAAAACAAATGTTTAATCGGGAGGCCATTGGGCTGAGACAGTGGCAGTGCCTGGGGTCCCTGTGTCAGCAGTGTTGCTAGTAAAATAAAAGCTAAGCTTAATCAGAAACTGCCAACTAACCTCTAAGTGGGGACATTCCATGAATCATACCCAAACAAGGCAAGCTCCTGGCTGTTGCCAATCAAGTAATTTCTTTCCTTTGCTTTCGCTTTCAGCCTATAAAAGCCTCTGTTCGTGCTGCTGAAGTGGAAGCGGTCTGAACCTCTTGGTTCTGAGTGATGCCTGATTCATGAATTGTTCTTTGCTCAAAGAAACCCTAAATTTAATTTGTTTAAAGTTTTGCTTTTAGCGCCTGAAGTTACAGGACTTCCAGCCCTAGCTAGTTCCTTCTCCCATAATTCCTGAAGTCACTAATGGGTGCCTCACCTGCACACCCAAGAAGCCAGCCTGGCCACCCGTGTCTGCAGTCAGCTCAGGCTCTGAGACCACTGGGCCTGATGTCCCTGTGGCAGCTGCCACAGCTGCAGGGGCTGCAGGGAAGTAACAGTGAAACCGTACTCAGAGCCCCTTACTGGCTGCCAGAGGCTCTCCTGAGTTATAAAAAGACTGCCATGGCCCTTTCCCTGCCTCTCCCTGCTGCTTCAAGGCTCTCTTCCCTTAGACAAAGAGGGAGGGGCTCTGTCCCCTCAGGCAAATGGACTAGCAGGACCCTCCCCACCAGGACCCCTGGGCAAGCCCAGACCTGCCTCCCTCTCCTGGGGAGCTCTTGCCGGAGTCCCTGCTGTGCAAGTGGGAAACGGGTCACTTCTTGGCTTTTTCTCTTCTAGAAAAAGTCTATTGACTTAAAAAAAGAGGAGGCGGTGGGGAGCCTGCGTGGGTTATAGGATTAGGCTCTGTGAAGCTGCTGTTAAAGTTTTATGAGCCCGGCCTGCCCGCCAGCTGTTCCCCTGGCCCCACACACGCCGCTCTCAGAAGGCCACACAGGAGTCCAGCCAACCAGCCAGAGCAGATCCCAACACCTCTGGCTGATTGCTGGGGGACCTCTAAGTTGCTTTGTGTAATCTTCCTTTCTCTTCTCTTTTTTCACACCACTCCGTGTGCCTCTGGCCCAAATCCATCGCCTGGTGTCTTCCCATCCCTCGTTCTCTCACCGGCCTTAGCCAGTGCATTTGCACAAACTACTGGCAGGATGACAGATCAGCCATCGGTATTCATGACCTGGAATCCCAGGAATGGAGTGGGGAGGTGGAGGGGGCGCAGGTAGGCTGGGCTGATGCGTCAGAATCAAGCTCTGAATTCTCTGCTCTTGGGCGCCGGCCTCAGCCCTACCTGCACATGCTGGCTGGCGCCCGGCTGGTGCCGATCTGCCCAAGGGCGCCCGGCCTTCACCATGTGACTTAGCAACAGGTTACTAACAAGGTGAAGGACCGAGGAGGATTGCCATGGGGCATTTGTGCTCAGATCAAGATCAGAATCCAGGGCCCTGAGGGATTTCCACCTGAAGAAATTTGTTTACTAGGTAACTGGCAGCCCCTCCGTTGCCCCAGGTCACCACACTGCCAGGGGCCAGGCTGGAAACCTCCAGGGCCCTTGATTCCCATTCGGGACATCACCCCTTGAACCAAAGGCAAGAGTGATGGCAAGAAAGATTTGGGAGGAAGAACTGGTCTGTCGTCCCTTCACCTTACCCCCCACCCCAAGCCACCACCTGCTCCACTACTGGCAGGGCAGCATGTGACCTCACCTGGAAAGTCTGATGCTTGTTTTTAACTGTCTATTTTCATGGCCTGCAGCTCTAGAGGTTTAAAGGGAACCAAGCAAGTGACAGGTTAATACCAGTCAGACTGGGATTTGGTGATGACAGACCCTCACTTGTCGAGGGACTCGGTTTTAATGGCTGTGCTTCCAGTCCAGGGAGGCTCTGAGAATAACGTTGCTGAGTGTGGATTGTTGTGTGTGAAGATTATAAAGCAGAAAGGTTTTTTACATGATCTGTAAATGCACCTCTGTAAACAGAATCTTCCTTCTTTAAGACGGAAGCTAAATACATTCACTTTGGGGGCTGAGTAAGGTGCAGAGGAAAATTGGGCTCTTCTAAGTGGAAACCACCTGCCGAAGTCCAGAGAAGTTGAGTGGGGTGTCCCTCCAGGAAGGTGAGGAGCCAAGAAAGGACTCTTGCACACTGCCACTGTCACTCTCCAGGTCATGACATACAACTGAGATGAAACAGCCTTAGAGAGTGGTCACTCTGTTTGTCCCGGAAGCACCTGCCCTGAGGCTGCATCACCTGTCCAGAGAGCATCCTTGACCTTTCTGTAACCCCCTCCTCAGCTCCTTCCTGGAGAAGGAGGGGGGACGTAGAAGAAACAAATAACCACACAGTAGTCCCTATCTTTGCAGCTGTTTTGTTCCTAACCAGCCTTGGGGAGGTGAGGGAAGAATGTCAACTATAAAGGAAAGTTAAGCAATTTTAATTAGGGCTTTTGATCGCAAACCCCAACACACTGAGCAGAGGGGGAAATGGTTGGAAATTGTGGGAGGAGGTGTGTTGTTTTTTGGATGCCTCAAGAAGCTAAGAAGGTGTTGGAAAGGACCCACTAGCCCAGTCAAGGGGAGGTATGGGGGGACTGGAGGAGAGGGCCAGTCCTCAGGACAAGCAAGCAAGTGGCCTCTGTTCGGCCGAGAGGGGTGTGGAGACAGAGCTGGAGACCCTGGGACCGTCTACCTGCAATGATGGCGCCAGGAGGGGCTCTGGCCAACACCTGTGACGTCCAGGGAGGCCAGGGTAAGGGAAGCGGGGCTTGGTGTCCCGGCCAGGAGATGTGAGACTAAATGAGGAGCCCAGGTTGACACTAGACTTGGGGCAGAGGAACGGGGAGTGGCCTCACTCTCCTGGGGAAGTGGGCTTTGGGGAAGCGGACGCATGGTGAAGAAGGGTGCTATTAGCTGAGTGTCTATATCCCCCCCAAATTCATATATTAAAATCCTAACCCACAAGTTGATGGCATTAGGAGGTGAGGTCTTTGAGAGGTGACTAAGTCCCAAAGGCAGAGCCCTCATGAATGAAATTAGGCCTGAGAGAGACACCTGGCCCCTTCCAATGTGTGAGTGCCTTCTTGCTGTGTCCTATCTAGGAGCCAGAAAGTGGGCCCTCCCCAGATCCCAAGTCTGCCTTGACCTTGGACAAGGTCACAAGTGCAAGGTCACAAGTGCTGGAGGCACTTGGACAAGTGCCTCCAGCACTGTGAGGAATCAGCTTCTGTTGTGTATAAGCCACCCCGTCTGTAGTATTTTGTTACAGCAGCCTAAACGGACTAAGACGAAGGTTTACATGTGTGCAGTAGTGAGAAGACCACCGGCCCAGGAGACAGCTGGGCCTTAGTCCCTGACTGTGAACCAGTCCTTAGCCCACCCACACGCATCAGGAGTGTGAACACAGCCTTGTCTACTTCTCATAATTGAGCTGCTTTGGCCGGATGATGGTTCAGAATGCGACATAGTACAAAGCCCTACACAGGTGCGCAGTGGAAGGATTACTTACAAAGGCGTTAAGGTGGACACACACCTGGGTGGATGGCTCCAGACACCCACAGGGGGTTTCCTGTGGGCAAGTCTCCATGGCAACAAGAGCCCCAGGTAGGACCGGACACAAGGTAACGTGACAGTCTGCTGATGAAGTGCCCCTATGGGCCGCCACAGCCTGTGGAGCTGGGATGCAGCCATGGACAAAACTGACCCTCTCCTGCCCTAAAGGAACTCACAGCCAGGTGGAGGGGTCGGAAACCACCCACCACGGCTACTGCTGCGCTGCAGGCATCGCCAGTCTAAGGCCAAGCGCCAAGCCACCTCCTCACCTGGGGACTCTGATGCCTTCCATCTGCCACTTCTGGGAAGCCACAAACCCCAAATTGGATCAAATGCCTGGTGATAGAATTACCAGGAAGTGCAAGACGTACTAGGTCGGGGGAGAGGTGAGGGAAGGGAGGGGGCCAAGCGCAGAGGAGAAGGCAGCAGCTGCCGAGGCCTGGAGGAAAGGATAATGAGATCAGGCCCTGCCCAGCGAGGCCAGGAGAAGCATCTTGTCTCCAGTCGGCTGACCACCTGGCCCGGGCTGGAAGAGGTGGGCATCGGTCCCCACGGCCCTGCAACACAGGTGAGACCTGCTTCTGGGCCAAGCTGATCTCATCCCACCCTTCCCCACCTCCCAACATGCCCCTCACCAGCTGAATTCTGAACCGGTCGGCCTTATAGGTAGGGTCTGTGGGATAGGACTTGAGGGCCGAAACATCAAAAATCCCCCGCCCACCCACAGAGTGGGGAAGGAAGTCCCACTGTTAGAGATGTTTCCCCTTTGAGATGCTTGTCACCTATGAAAAAGTGCCCTTGGAAACCCAGGTATGAATGAGCTCATCTTAAGGAAAGAGAGAAACTCTAAGGGCACAGGTCTTGTTGGAGGGTCCTGGAGAAGGAGAGAAGATGCCCCGAGAGTGACGGAGAGGGAGCTCACCCTGAGGTTAAAGGAGTGGAGACAGGGAGGGAGGGAATCGGGTGGAAGAGGAGAAGCAGGGAAGGGGGAACAGTGACATCCCACTCTCCTCTTACCTCATCTGGCACAAGCTACCCAGAGGCTTGTTTTCCTCTGAATTAGGATGTTACTCAATTTGGTTTTTGTGTACTTACCCCAGGAGCCATTTGTCCTAACGAGCGTCTCTAACAGCCACTCCCCACCTGCGCCCTAACTGACCATCTGCCCTTCTGGAGGCCAAGAACAGACACGTGCAGAACACACCCATGGGGTGGCGAAGCTGGAGGTTCTGGAAAGGGGAAGGGAGAAGCTTGGAGCGAGGTGCCTGCAGGGAGAAGTCTGTGCCAGCCCCTCTCACTCCAGCACTTTCTCCAGCAGCTGTGTCTCGGCTCTTCCCGGCACTGTTAGTCCAGAAAGGACCACTCTTGCCTCCAAGACCCTGACCCATAGACTTGACCCGTGTGGCCAAACTGCCATCAGAATCAGGGAAGGAACTAACTGAGCAGGAACAGATTGAGTTTGGGAGAAAGAGATGCTGAGTTTATAAAGGTTGCAGCCATGGTTTGAATTTGATCCTCAACCCTTGTTGTTCCAGCTGACATGGACAGTGAGAAATGAGGACACGTGGAGCCCAGAAGACAATTGGTGATTCAGCAAGTGCCGACTGAAACTGTTCCATCACTCCAAGCTCAGGTCAGGCGGCTCGACTCCTGTGCATCCATTTTCTGAGCTGCAAAATCAGGACAATTAAAAATCAATTACTTCCCCAGTGAACAAATATGGAGGGAGGGTCTACTTTACCCCAGGGACCAGCTGGGGAGACAGAGATAAATATGGCAGCCCAAGAGCAAACAAAGGCAACCACACCTCATTCCCTGTTGAGAGGATTTCAGAGCTGGCAGGGCGACCAGCCCAACATAGCCCCAAGAGGGAGGCGGGAAAATCCCAGGTGAGGACTCCAAGGGCAGGAATTTGGGGTTCTCTCCGTGACCTCACGGTGGGTCTGTGGCTGGGCTGGGCTGTCACGCCAGACCCCGGGGTTGGAGCCCACACAGCCCGGAGGTCTAGGGGAAGCCTGTGCCTGGTGGGGACAGGCCAGGCAAGTTCTGCTGCCGTGCTTCCACTTTGTCTCGCGCCTGCCCAAACTCACTTTTTGTTCTGCTTTCTTGGCTGGTCAGAGCCTAAGGAGGCATGCATTGGCTAGTGAGACCCCAAGCGTTGAAGACAATGCTGACCCCTTGGATAAAGGGATAAAAGGAACTTGCTTCCTGAAACCAAGAGCTTGGGGTAGGGGAGAGTAGCCCCACAACTTCAGGACATTCCTGGTGACTCCCGCAAATGTTAGGTCCTTCCCTAACAGACAAAGTCAGGCAGAGCCAAGATGGCTGCTTCCACCTTGTGAGTGTTGGTACAAATTCATTCATTCATTCATTCAACAACTATTTCTTGAGCACCTACTATGTGTCAGGCCCCATGGGGAAACGATGATGAAGAAAGCAGTGCACACCAACTCTTCTCACCTCGTGGTACACTTAGAAAATGATGAAATGTGCATCACATAATCAGAGTTGCTGATGGGGTGCTCTGGCTGGAGGGACCAGCCCTGATCCTGCAGCTGATCCAGATCCCACATGTCCACCAGTCCCAAGAGCTGAGAAGACCAGTGTCACGGTGTGCCATTTGCAGCAGCACACTGGCTAGGGACATCCAGCTGCAGGTTACAGATCAGTTTCTGGTTTATAGCAATAGGGGCGGTTGAGATTGACGGAGGACCAGAGCACTATAACCTGTGACTGTTAGATCTCAGTACAACGAGACAGTGGTGATTTTAAACTGTAACTGCAAATTGTTGACACTCCTCCAATGAAGAGATGGGGTCTGTGTCCTCTCCCCTTGAATCTGAGTGGGCTTGTGACTGCTTTGATTAATAGACTTCAACAGAAGTGACACTGTGTGGCTTCTGAGGCTGGCTCGTAAAAGACCAGGCAGCTCCACTTTGTTCACTAGAACCTGCGCACTTGGATAACTGAGCCCCCACGTGAGAAGTTGCACTGCCCTCAGACCCCCTCAAGGACAGGGCACATGGACCTGCTCTGGTCGACAGCCCCAGCTGAGCCCATCCTTCAGACAGGTACCAGATATGGGAGCAAAGAAGCTTCCCGAGACTCCAGCCCCAAGTCGTTCAAGTCTTCCCAGACACCACGGCAGAGAAAGCCATTTCCACTGAACCCTGTCTGAATGCCTGACCCACAGAATTTGTGACATAATTACATGATGGTAGTTTTACAGCATGGGGTATTGAGGCATTTATTATGCAGCAATAGTACAACCAGAACAAAGTCAAGGCCTGAGCTGAGGATGCTGGGCTGGCCCCAGTTGACAAGGAAGACTCTCCAATGTGCGTCAGGAGAAAGTGGCTTGAGCTCTCGTCACTCTAGCACCAGGAGAGACCCATAGGAAACTGAGATGCTCCAATCCCATAAAAGGTGAGGGGGTGGGAAGGAAGGACAGCAGCTTTCTCCCCCTTGGACTACCTGGCACTGACAAAGTTAGCATGCCCCTGGCAGGTCAGTCATCTGGTGGTGGTCTACAGCCCACCCTGCAGCCTTTTCATGGATTTGGTAAGCCCCCAACTCCCTGTATTAAATCTTTTTCTGCTGACAAGAGCCAGAGAAGCTTCTGAGGCCTGCAACTAAACCCACCTGGTACAGAGCCCACATACCCTGCTTAGATTCCCAAAGCCAGCTCCATTCCTGTGCATTTCAGAGACTGGATTGCAGCCCTTCCACTGATTATCTGAGCTACCCAGAATCCTTCCAGTACATTTCCTTTTTGCCAAAATTGATTTCTGTTGTTTGCAACCAAAGAACCCCAACTGATATAAAATGTAAGCTGCAAATTAAATGAATATCTTGTACAGTAGTCCCCCCGTTATTCATGGTTTCATAGTCCAACAGTTTCAGTAACCCATGATCAACCATGGTCCAAAAAATTTAATGGAAAATTCCAGAAAAAATGCATCAGTTTTAAATAACTTTTATTATAGTATATTGGTATAATTGTTCTATTTTATTAGTTATTATTGCCAATCTCTTACAGTGCCTAACTTGTAAATTAAACTTCTCTTGGGGGGGATGTGTATACAAAAAACATAGAGTATATAGGGTTCGGTATATAAAGGAAAATGAAAATCTCAGGGCTGTCCCCCAACTCCTTATGCAAAAGGGAAGGTGAAGCCTAGAGGCTGAGTCCTACGACACCCCTTTCTGAATGAGTAACTGTTACTAGCATTATGCATTAGCAAATCCCCAGGGAAGGGTAAAAGGCCGCAGGCATCTCTGGAGATTGTTTGCTGGCCTCCTATAAACAAGGATATGCCAATCATAGCTTTAGGTCTGCAGGCTAAGTCAAGCTCCTAAAACTAAAGTCTGTTCAATTCCACACTGATAATGTTGATTCCAAGCTTATCTTCCAAGGTTCAAAACAGAGACAAGACAAGATCAATCATTCTTCCACCCACCCAGAGATATCTACATAATTGATTTTTCCTTTACTGCCTTTTTCTCTTCAAACTTTCATCTTATATAAAATAAAGATTTCCTGGGCACTAATTAGAGCCTCACAAGAATGTAACATTTGCTTCACTGCCCACCCCTCTCCCCTTTCTCTTTCTGTATGCCCTCTCCCCTTTAAATACTGAAGTCACCAAATCCCTCTTTGGAAAAAAAACAGTCCCAGATGTATCTGTGGCTTGTGTTTTTCCCAGGCACATCCTCAAACTTTGGCTCAATAAACCTCCATTGATTGAGATCTTTGCTCGGTCACTTATTCGGGTTGTCAGGTACTATACAGAGTTTCGGGCTTCCGCAGAACATCGTGGAACATATTCCCCTTGGATAAGAGGGGGACCACTGTATTTATCACCCTTTTGAAGAACCCACTTTTCATATACTTAAATAATTCTTATAAATCTAGTAAATTAGTCTTATAAAAATGGTGATGAAGTTCTTTTAAATGTGCCAATGCTATTTACAGACTAGGATTCTCTTGCAATTTTCAGCTTAAATTTTAAATTGATTTATCAGTATTCTAATGAGCTTAGTTCTCCAAATACTTTTGGATTCTGCTTGCATCCTACCTCACGTCCTCTCGGCCCATCTTTTGCTTCAAGCGCTCCTGTAGGAACCAGCTTCACACAGATGAGGCCTGCCAGCATCTCTCATCCTGTCTCTTGCTTTACGCCTTTGTCTTGATTCTCAGATGCCACGGCAAAGGACTCCTCGAGAACTTCTCTGCATTCACACGTGCAGAGTTCCCTGCATCCCTGATCAAGATACACGACCTGCCCACAAGCTTCCTCTCAGCTCTGCTTTCTAGGGGGAATGCTGGCTAAGACAAATGCTAATATACACAAATTATTCCCAGATTTTACACAATGGGTTTGATACTATAGGTTTGATTGCAATCTCTATTCTCAATTCTATATCATCACCAGGGTTAAAAGACATACTGGAGCTGCCGGAACAAAGGACCACGACTGGGTGGCTTCAAACAACTGAAATGTATTCTCTAGAAGTCCTAGAGGCTGGAGGTCTGAAATCAAGATGACAGCAGGCCATACTCCCTCTGGGACTCTGGCAGAATGTTTCCTTGCCTTGTCCTCGCTTTCGGTGGTAGCCAGCAATCCTTAGCATTCCTTGGCTTGCAGCTGCATCAGGCCAATCTCTGCCTCCGTCTTCACATCCTCTTCCCCGTGTGTGTCTGTGTTCCAATTTCCCCCTTTTATAAGGATACCACTCATATTGGATTAGGGGGTTATCTGCAAAGATCGTATTGTGAAATAAGATCACATGCTGCAGTGCTGAGGATTAGAATGTCAATTTATCTTTTTAGGGGAACAAAAATCAACCCGTAATACCCACTCAGGGAATAATTAAGTAGTTCTAATCAATTAGAGGATTTCCAAGCAAACTCTCAGGGTTCCTGACAGCTAGCCATTTTTCAAATTGACCAGAGATTCTGGCAGGATTTGAGATCAGAAACTGAATCTCTAGGACAAGAAGACACAGAGCCATCTTCCACGGTTACCATACTAAGGGGAATCTAAGTCTCTGCCTTACAAATGGAATTGTGGAAACAGAGATTGTAAACTACAAATTCCTTTTTTTTTTGAGACAGAGTCTTGCTCTATCATGAGAGCTAGACTGCCATGGCATCAGCCTAACTCACAGCAATCTCGAATTCCTGGGCTCAGGTGATCCTCCTGCCTCAGCCTTCTGAGTAGCTGGGACTACAAGTATGTGCCATCACTCCCAGCCAATTTTTTCTATTTTTAGTTGCCCTGCTAATTTTTTTTTCTTCTGTTTTTTAGTAGAGATGGGGTCTGACTCTTGCTCAGGCTGGTCTTGAACTCCTGAACTCAAGCAATCCTCCTGCCTCTGCCTCCCAGAGTGCTAGGATTACAGGTGTGAGCCACCGCGCCCAGCCATGTAGACTGTAAATTCTTGATTCAGCCTTGCATAGAAAATGTGCGGGGAACAGAATCCCCAAGGCCTGGTTAGCAATTGCTCAGGAAGAACCCTGAAAAAGAGAGAGACTGTTGATACAAGTGCTTTAGAAGAACGAGTCCTGAGGTAGCCAGAAAATCTTATTAGGAAGAAAAGGAAAATAACACTGAATATTCATACAACTGTGAAAAAATAATGTAAGCTACTTCTAGCCACATTCTGTATCTTGTCATCAGAGTTGAAATCCTGTCTAGTTTACTAAAAAGTACAAAGAGCTTTGCTGTAATATTGAAAGTTTTATTTTTATGGTTCCAAAGATTTTGACTTTGACATTAATCTCAAAACTGATATGTTTGTTTTATGTAACTACATTAGAGAGCATGTTTGTTGTAGAAAACAGTGTTAGTTCACTTGAAGTTCTAAGTGACATTTGTTACAGGAAGTTGATTTTTCCCAATAGTCTTGTTGACAAATTAACTCACTATGACATCATTTGTCTGGCTCAAATTAGCTCACATAAAAGAACCAAACTGATTTTCTTAACATTAGGAACTTAGATAAAGGAATATTTCTTCTTGCAACATGCATTCATTAGTAAAGTGGTTCTAACAGATTAACCTGAAACTCATTTGACAGGGCGATGTTCCTGATGAAAGTGCTTGAATTCAAGTTACACATTACCTCATTCTTAATTAGAATGACCGTGTACCTGACCCAGAACCAGGCTGGCGGCCACTGGATGGGATTGGACTGTCTATTTACTTGATTCTACTATGAATTCTTTTCATGTTCTCCCCACAATCTATGAATCCATTTAAATTCATCAAAAAGACACTTGGCATATGAATGACAAGACAGAGGTCAACTTCACAAAAAAATATCGGATGGATACCTACTTTCACCGTTGCCATAAAAAATTTCCAGGTGGAAAATAAGTAATGAATTGAGAAGGCTGGTCCTTCCATTGCATAGTAAAAAACCCTTCAAAGAAAATCAGAGGATCTTTGGTAAAATATTGTACATTCCAGATTTTTTTATATTAAGAGGAAAACATAAATTATATCGAAATAAATGATAACAAACGAATGCACCGGAATGCTTCATGCTTCTAGAACACTTTGCACCCAAGCCTCCTCTCCTTGGTCTTTGGGAAGCAATGAAGCTGCGTGTTAGATTCCGGCTGAGCAGAGCAAATGATGGCCAAGTTCATGTGAATTATCCAGGCTGTCTCCTCTGGCCCTCCGACGCATACTGCAGTACTGCGAAGAAGGCCCCCGGCTTCTGTTTTATTCTTCAACAGCAAAACACAAAGTACTTCTTAGTTTCTGACATGAAGCCAAACGAGTCAAAAGATCAAGCAGGGGGAAAGAGTGGGCACTTGCGAGACACACAAAAACCACAAGAGATGACGGTGGCCGGTGGTGCAGGCTGGGAATTGGGCAATAAACTGGTCCAGGAAGATGAATAATGTCCCCTGATTTCTTTAGGACAAGGCAGAGTCTACACAAACACATCAATACACATGGAAGCACAAGGGGACTGAGGGGACCTGCCATCTCTCTCTGGGGCGTTCTGTTCTCCCTGGTTTGCCTTCTCTTTTCCCATCGTGCCTTTCCGGTGCAGGGAGCACATGGCTTCCACCTGCAAGGGCTGTCTGGAGACCAAGAGTCTGAATTGGGAGGCCCCTATGGCTCCAGGCTTGGACGTAGGGACCCTATTCTTGGGTCTGGCACAGACCACCTTCCAATTTGGTTGGTTCTGGAAGCTTTTCAGAGGACCTGGGCTTCATCCCCCAAACCAGCTCTTAGGCCTTTTAAGTCAAATAACACTCAACTGACCTCCAGCTAGGGGAGCAGAGCTCTCAGGCTACCCAAGGCACCCTACTCCCACCCCTTCCCATCCCTTCCCATGCCTGCGGACCGTTCTGGACCCAACAAAAGGACCACTGCCCCTCCCTGTCACATTTAATTCTGCTACTTCCGGCACGACTAAAAATTTCTCCTGCTCTCTCTAATCTGCTCCGACACCCAGACATGGACTCACTGCTGCATGGTCTGAATGCTTGTGTTGCCCCAAAATTCATATGTTAAAACTAACCTCCACCCCCACCCCGAGGTAGTAGTAAGAGGTGTGGCCTTTGGGAGGTGACTAGGTCAGGAGGGCTCCACTCTCATGAGTGGAATTAGTGTCCTTATAAAAGAGGCCTGAAGGAGTTTGTTCTCCCCTTCCGCCGTGGGAGGACACATCTATGCGGAACAGGAACGAGACCCTCACAAGACACAGAATCTGCCTGTACCTTGATCTTGGGCTTCTCAGACTTCAGAACTGTGATCAATAGATTCCTATTTTTTATAAATTACTCAGGCTAAGGTATTTTGTTATAACAGCCCAAATAGCCTAAGACAAAGGCTAATGCATTACCCACTGTCAGGACTCGGTCAAGGACCTGCTAGGCACCGTGGGGGCTACAAGCTGTCACATTCTTAACAAGAGTCCTGCTGTCATCGCCCCTGCGCTGCCGTCTAGGTTAACTCCTGTGGCCCACCGATGTCAGAACACGCACTATGCGATGAAATTCGGTTCACCCCTCGGTTTCAGCCCATTCTTCCCAACACGTGTTATCCCTAAGGAATCTCATTCTGTTCAAAGGCCAACTCTAGTTTTTGAAATACAGGAATATGTCTTCATCCCCTTCGCCTTGGGAAATACCATAAAAAAGTCATATCCGTTTAAGTTGGAACCTAACCACGCTCAGGCATGGCCGTGATGGGAAGGTGGCCTTGCCTTGTCTTCTTCCTGACTGTCTGAACCCCTGGATCCGTTCTTGTGATCCACACTGAGTGTCTTAGCAGGTGGGAAAACAGCCACAACAGCAGCAATGCCACTAGCTGCCAGTCAACCACCAGGACGGCTATGCTGGTTGCTGAGCACAGAGGAGCCAGGTGGCAATAATGGCATGATTGACGCAGTCACAGCATCCTGTAACAAAGATGGCCGTAAATTCATAGAACTACAAGTAATAACAATTACAGTCAGCATTTATTGTCTATCAACTGTGTCTAATGTAGGTCTTGTGCTTTCTCTTGGTGTAGCAACTTTAGACATCATCTATGGACTTAGCACAGTATATAAAAATTTGAGATCTTGTACCAAATCCCTTTCTGTTCCTTCCATCCCCATGAAGTTATGATTTTGAATTAACCCATATTTAGAATGTGTTGCTCTGTGTTTATTATTGAGCTAAGAAGCAGTCTATGATTATGTTTGCTTTCTTATAGTGTGTTTTTCTTGGGGTTAATTATTACCTCTTTTTTTATTCTGATTATTTTCTTAAAACTATGGCTTTAAGTCCTCCCACAAACTCCAACAGCTCTGCAAAATATCTCTCAATCAAGATGTGTAAACTGTCAGTCTGTCAGATAATCTGTCTGTTCCATTTTCCTCTTGGGTTTCCCGCCCAGAGCTGCTGCACAAATGTCTCCACACCGTCACCCTCCTCCTCTCTCAGGAGTCAGCTCCCAGGTTTACTCAATCACATTGGCTTTGTTTTACTTGCTAATTTTGATGGCCATACCCTCCAGCAGCTCCTCCCCCCATATTTATTGTAGCACTATTCACAATAGTAAAGATATGGAATCAACCTAAGTGTCTATCGAAATATGAATGTGTGTGTGTGTGTATTTAATAGAATACTATTCGGCCATAAAAAGAATGAAATCCTGTCATTTGCAGCAATGTGGGTGGAACCAGATATCATTATATCAAGTGAAATAAGCCAGGCAGAGAAAGACAAATATCACATGTTCTCACTCCTATGTGGGAACTAAAAAAGTTGACCTCACGGAGGTAGAGAGTAGAATGATGGTTCCCAGAGGCTGGGAAGGAGAGGGAGGGATGAAGAGAGGTTGGTTAATGGGTGCAAACATACATGGTTGATTAGAAGGAATAAGTCCTAATGTCGGATAGCACAATGGGATGACTATAGTTAACAACAATGTGTTGTATATTTCAAAATAGCTAGAAGAGAGAACTTGGAATGTTCCCAACACATAGAAATGATAAATACTCGAGGTGATGGATACCCTAAATACCCTGACTTGATCATGACACATTCTATGCATGTAGCAAATGTCACGTGTACCCCATAAATATATACAAATATTATGTATCAATAAAAAATACTGATAGGCTTCAAATCTATTTCTAGTCAATCCTACATACTAATAACTCAAACTCAGAACCCTTGACTAGTTTTAATCTTGTGGTATAGCATTGAACCTGGAAACTTCCATTTTTTAGCAGTTTACCTTGGCCTTGGTGCTCTATTCTCCTCTCTTGCCCTCAGTTTAATAATGTTTCACTTTTGAATAAGTTAGACCTGCGTGCTTGGGTGACCAGGCTTGGAAACTGCGATTCTTACACTAGTCCACATCTCAGCTACATCCCCATGATGAAAGAGACTGTACCTTTTGTCTAGTGGAGGCTCATTTACAGGATTGACCTTGAGGTCTTTGTAGTAAAAGGATATAAGGGGCTATTTTAGAAAAGGAAATACAAAATCAGATGTATGGGTCCCTTTAATATGGGGTAAGCTTTTCATTAAAAGAGAAACTGTAACACAAATCATCAGGATCCGACAGGACTTTGTTATTTAGTGTTACAAGTCCCTCTGGAGAACAGGGTTAGGAAAGAGAGAATATTTACAACTCAGAAGAGCCCAGTGAAAAACCAATTTGCGTGGTAATCAGATTGACACACAGTCTCAAGAAAGACAATTTAATTATGTTCTGTTCAAAAGACATCTTTCTTTGTGTTTTCCTGCAATTCAAAGCAAAAAGATAAGAACTCTTGCTAGCAAATTGTTTCATTCCAGAACCATTGTTTACCCATCCGAAACATAAAGTCTAATATTTGTGTCCATGTCAGGATTTGTAAAACACAGTTTAGATAATCGTGGAAAATCAAAACAGGGTTCATGCAGGGGATAGTGTATTCATTTTCTACTGCTGTGTAACAAATTATGACAAATTTAGCTACTTAAAACTTCATCTATATATTATTTCATAATTTCTACAGGTCAGGAATCCAGGTACCACTTAACCGGGTCCTCTGCTTAGAGTCACAAGGCTGCAATCAATGCGTTAGCTGGGCTGCATTCTCATCCAGGGGCTGGAGTGGGGAAGAATCTGCTTCCAAGCCCATTCTCATTGTTGGCAGAATTCATTTCCTCGAGCTACATGACTGAAGTCCCAAGGTGTTTGCTTGCTGTCTGCTGGAGGCCACCATCAGACCCTAGAAGCCCCCAGCAGTTCTTAGACTGCCTGCAGTTCCCTTGCTTCTCTGACTCGGCCACTTACTTCATCAAGCCAGCAGCGAGAGTCTCTCTGACACCTTTGCCATATTCTGTTGGTTAAAAGCAAGTCACATGTTCTGCCTACATGGAAGGAAGTGCACATTAGATTGAAAGACTGTGGAGCATCAGGAGTTAGGAAAACCAGGTTTGAATCCCAGTGATACCACCTTCCAACTGTGTGTTCTTGAGCATATAGCTGAACTTCTAACCTCAGTTTACCTATGTATAAAATGGGCTAATTGTATTCATATATTAATATTAATTAGGACGTTTTCTGCTGCAGGCAAATGAAGACCAATTAAAAGTAATAAATAACGAGAGATGTATTTTCTTACAAGAAGTCTGGAGATGGGGCAGTTTAAGGGATAGTTAATCCAACCCTTCAATATTTTTAAAGACAGAATTTTACTGCTGTTTTGTTTTGTTTTAATTCTGCTCACCTCAAAGTGTTGGATTTTGTTCTCAGCTTTGTGCCTTCACAGTTGCAAGATGGGCACAGCAGTTCTCAGCATCCTGCTGTCAAGGAAATGGTATTTAAAGACAGATAAAGGAAATCATAAAGGGAATCATGGCACAGATAGCTCAGCTCACTCAACTCTCTCTTTTCTTTGGTTTATTTATTTATTTTTTTTGAGACAGGGTCTCTGTTGCCCAGGCTAGAGTGCAGTGGCATCAGCCTAGCTCACTGCAACCCCAAACTCCTGGGCTCAAGCAATCCTCCTGCTTTAGTCTCTCAAGTAGCTGGGACTACAGGCACATGCCACTGAGTCCAGATAATATTTCTATTTTTAGTAGTGATGGGGTCTCACTGTTGCTCAGGCTGGTCTTGAACTCCTGAGCTCAAGCCATCCTCCCGCCTTGGCCTCCCAGAGTCCTAGGATTATAGGCGTGAGTCACCATGCCCAGACTCTTTGTTTCTTTCTTTCTTTCTTTTTTTTTTTTTTGTGATAATGAGATTTTAATTTTTTTTTGAATTAATAGACTTTATTTCTTAAAACAGTTTTAGGGTTACAGAAGAATTGAATAGAAAGTACAATTCAAAAACAGAAAGTTTTTATGTTTTAAGACATAAAACCAAAAAGATAACCCAAATGGGCAAAGAATTTAAATATACATTTCTCTAAAGAAGAAATACAAATGCCCAAGAAGTCATGAAAAGATCCTCAACGGCATTAGTTATTAGGGAAATGCAAATTGAAATCACAATTAGATACCACTACACACCACTAGAACGGGTACAACAATCTTTTTTAATGAAAAATAAATATTGGTGAGGATGCGGAGAAATTGAAACTCTTATACTTTGCTGGCAGGAATAAAAAATGGTGCAACCACCGTGAGAAACAGTTTAGTGGTTCCTCAAAAAGTTAAATCTAGAATGACCACATGACCTAACAATTCCACTCCTAGATATATACCCAAAAGATTTGAAAGCAGGAAATCAAACAGATACTTGTACACCAATATTCAGGACAGCATGATTACAACAGGCAAAGGTGGAAACAATCTACATATGCATGAACAGATGAATGGACACACAAAATGTGGTAAATCCATGCAAGGGAATATTGTCCAGCCTAAAAAGGAATGAAGTACTAATGCATGTTACAATGTGGATGCAGTGAAAGAAACCAGACACAAAAGGCCATATACTGTATGATTCCGTTTACATGAATATCTAGAATAGGTGAACCCTTAGACACAGAATGCAGATTAGCAGTTGCCAGGCACTGGGAGAAGGGGAAATGGGGAGTGACTGATGAAAGGGTATGGAATTTCCTCTTGGGGTGATAAAAAATGTTCTAGAACTAGATAGTGGTGAAAGTTGCACAAAATTACGAATGTACTAAATGCCACTAAATTGTATACTTTAATATGGTTAAAATGAAGAATTTTATGTTATATGAATTTTACACCCTCCTCCCCAAAAAACAAAACAAAACAAAACAAAAAAGCAACAAATACACACACACACATACACACAAAGGGAAGGGGGGGCTTGGCATGGATTCTAGAAGAGTGAGAGGGAATTAACCAGCTCAAGAAAACAGGGAGAGGTGCTTGGCTTGCATCAGCCCAAGCCACGGTGGGTGGGCTGGGCAGGGGCACCTCAGTGGTCCAGAGATGCCCCTGCGGCCAGAGACACAGGAAGGCAGAGCGACCCTCAGGCAGCAAAGCACATCAAAAGGCTTCAACAAATACCTATGCAGAGGCTAGAGACAGGAATGAAAGCAATGGCATGCCTTTGCTGTGGAGAGTGACACCCTCTCCTCCCCTCAGAGACAGAAGAACAAAGCCTTTCTTGCTGTGAGCATTCCAAGTGTGGCCTGGAAATCCAAAACCCGTCTGTTTGGGGAGAATGACTATTAGAAGATGAAAAGCAGGGATGCTGTCGCCCTCCTCTGGTCACTGAGGCAGCTGCTGCTACTGTGAGCACAGGACCAGGGAGCCAGGTACCAGGGCCTTGAAGGGAGCTGTCCCTCTGCTCGCCCTTCCACGCGCGTTGGGCATCCTGCGCCTGTGTCCTCCGGCAGCAGGCTCCTGGTCCCAGGCTGCCCTCCTCTCCCACGTGACCCTGCAGCACTCACTACCCTCTTTGCTCACTGCGTGCAAGACAAGTTCCTGCCCCTTTTCCTTTAAGTTGATTATTACTAAGCCCTACAGAAACCTTACAGAGAACCTGGAGAAATTATAAAGTGGCAATGCTCCCCCCATGTAGTGCCCAGCTCCCTCCTTTCTGAGGCCATAAATTGGGCTTCTACCCAGGTTTCTTTCTTTCTTTTCTTTTCTTTTTTTTAGATACAGGGTCGCACTATGTTGCCCAGGTTGGTCCCAAACTCCTGGCCTCAAGCAATCTTCCCATCTCAGACCCCTAAGTAGCTGGGACTACAGGCATACACCACAACGTCTGGCTAATTTTTAAATTTTTTTTTGTAGAGATGGGGTCTTGCTATGTTGCCCAGGCTAGTATCAAACTCCTGGCACCCCAGCTTTCCTTCCCAAGAAAGGAAGTCTCCAACACCCTCTCTCACAATCTTCCCAGACCTAGTGAGGGCCAGATGGACTCCTCACTGAGGAGGCTCCTCTTCCCAGGCCGGTGATGCAGATCAGGCTGGGCAGCAGGGGACCCCTTTGCCTCGGGTGGGCTAGCTTCATCTATGAAGACCTAATGGGGTGCTGCTTGCTTCACCACACCTCTGGTTCTGCCTGGATCGGAGCTGGCCTGGCTTTTCATGTGGATAAAGAGCCACTGCCTCACGGTGACTTAAGAGATCTCGCTCAGCTTGCCACCCAGATATGTCCTTACTAGCCTACCATTTTACCCTGATGCATCCATACACCATCAGACAGATAGATGCACAATCTCACAGCTGATAAGAGAAATGCAAAACAAAACTGCAAAGACATGCCATTTTTTTTTACTACCAGATTGGCAGTGATCAAAAAGTCTGATAACTCGCTGTGTGAGTGAGCACGTGGGCAAACACGCACTTTCCTAGTCATTGCTCCTGCGGGTGCAAATTGGCGCTGCCTGTAGGGAGAGCAACTTAGCAATATCTGTCAACATTTTAAATGCACGGTGTTCTCACTCATACGTTGGAAGCTAAAAAAGTTGATCTCATAGAAGCAGAGAGTACAATAGTGGTTACTGGAAGCTGGGAAGGGCAGGAAGGAGGGGGACTAGTGAGGGATTGTCTAAAGGATATAAAAAAATGACAGGGAGGAAGAGTTCTAGTGTTCAATAGCTGGGGACTTTTCTAAGACTCCCATGTCCCACCTCTGACCTGCTCACTCAGAATGTTCAGGAATATGCCATTTTAACCACCACTCTGAGTGATTCCTAAGCAGCCAGCCTGGCCCGGGGACGAGCTCCTGGAAAGCAGTGTCCCCAGTGACGCGCTGGCCTGTGATGCTGGGAACTGCCCACAGCCTGTCACTCAGCTGCAGCGGTGGACGTGCATGGCGAGTTGCAGGGGTCCCTGCTGGGTCCTGGGGAAACAGAATAGAAAAAAGTTGCTCTTCAAGGAGAGAGAGCAGAGAGAAGTCGTTCCTGATTTTTAAATAGTAATAGTGACCATTTTCACCCTTCCCTATGATGGTTTAGATTCTGGACTGATTCTGTTTCAGGAGGGAGGTACAAGAACAGGCGGTCTGTTTTTTGTGATCTCACACTGAATGAGTGGGGAGGGCTGGGGGACCCTCCGACAGACCTAAGAAAGACCTGGTGAGGGACCTTCCCTCGCCGCACGTGCCTGGCGGGCTCCACACAGCAGCCGAGGGCTCGGAGAGGCACGTGGATAAATGCGCTGCCTGAAACACCGCCCTGTGCTCTCTCTCCCTGTTCCCGAATGCCCTCGTTCTAGAGACAGCTGCTGCTGCAGGGCAGGCTGAGGGAGGAAGAAAGAGGGTGGTTTCATCCTGCTGCTCCCGCCAATCCTCTCCTGCATGCCCCCTCCCCTTCCCACACACGCCTTCCCATGGCTATTCGGTTTCTAGTCCCAGCTCCGCCACTGGACTTGTCCCAGTTTGCCCAGGACTGACCCAGTTTAGCGCAGAGAGTCCCATGACCCAGGAAACCCCTCAGCCCTTGGCAAACTGGGGTGATTACTCACTCAGCCCGGAGGGGAACATGGTTGAGTGTTCAACTTTGCGAGGGGTAACAGAGTAATGGGTGCAGAATCAGGGGGAGCTCTTGAAACCAATTTACCTTCCTCAATTTAAGATCACAAAATGAAGCCCAGGGAAGAAGAGCAGCTTGCACAAGGTCATGAGCTGTTGGCAGGGGCATGATGCCCAGCCTGGCTCTAATCCCCCAAGATGCCAAAGTGACGTAGCTGATATTTTCCCAGAGGCAAGGGACAGATTCATTGAGCTTGCAGGCGTCTTCTTGCACCACCAGCCCTGGCCCCCAGTGGATGAGGGCCACCGTGTGCCAGGACAATGACTGTGTCATCCAGGTTTGTCCCTGCCAACGACTTCTCTTTCCCCTTTACCTCTCTCCTTACCCCCACCTCAAGTTACCATGCATGAGACTGCTGCCCTTGCTCAAAGCCACCCAGTCCCCTTCACAGCGACCCTTATTCTTAGAAGGAGCAAGTAAGCATGGCATAAACATGCTTCCTGAGGATCCCTGGCTCAAAATCTCTCCCTGCCTGGCTTTTTAAGCATATACGAGGGCACCACCGCACCAAAAGGGATGTAATGTGAGCCACAAACATAATTTTAAATTTTCTAAAAGCCATATTAAGAAACAATAAAAAGAAACAGATGAAATTAATTTTGAATATCTTTTCTTTAACCCAGTATATATAGATATAATATTGTCATTTCAAAACATAATCAATATAAAACATTAAATGAGATGTTTTACATTCTTTTTGTCATACCAGGTGTTCAAAATCCAATGTGTATTTTACACATTCACAACGCATCTTAATTGAGTGCTTTAGACTAACCATATCTAAAGCACTCAGTAGTCACAGGTGGCTGGTGGCTGCCATCCTGGACAGCACACACTGGAGGCCCAAGATGCAACACAAATACCCCTGAGCAGGTCACTGCTCACCTGTAACGATCCAACAACTCTCACTCCTTGGAGGTCAGAGGGAACACGGTCCTTAGAAAATTGGATATGCAATTATTGATTATGGATTGTAGCAAAGAAAAGTGAGGGGCAGGCCAAGAAAAGCAGGTTGCTGGCATCACTGACTCTGGACAGGGGTCCCCCACATCATCATCTCGCACCTGATTCATGGTCTAAGGCAACAGGCTAAGGGGCTGCAAGGGTGCACCCCAGGCCAACAGTTCCTCATGATCCTGAGTTTCAGAAGGAGGAAGTGAGAAGGGATCTCGTATGGCTGTACTGACACAGGAGAAGGGCCTCACGCATGCCCTGTCCCCACGCAGCCGAGGGCTGACATCACCGTTAGCCAGAAGAGCACACGGAGCACCTCTCTCCCAAGGAAAGGTCTGCAGCAGCCAGAGCAGAGACGTTAGTTAGCTCGTGCCAGGCCAGCCACGTAAGCAGAATCTTTCAGACAGCCCTTCCAAAGGAGGGTCCCAGGCAAAGATCAGCAGTTCTTAATATAGAATGCCTTCTCAAACAGATCAAAAGAAGGCAAAGGTCCTAATTAGTTTCCAAGGGCCCCAAATTCCTGAGAATCTAATTATGGATCAGAAGAGGCTAAATCCCTAGAGTCCAAAAGCTAGCTGTCAAATTGTAAGTGCCTCAAAAAGACAGAGAGAAAGAGAAGAATGAAAGGAATCCTGGCTAGATCCGGCTATTTGTCATAGTGGGATGGAGATGGTTTAATAGCTAGCTGCTTTGCTGAATTTTCTAGCACTCTGAAATACAGGTTTCTTGATAAGTAGTGTGAATGTGGAAGCATTTCTCTCTCTGCAGAAGCATCACTCAAACATACTTTGTACACACATACACACACATATATACTCACCCAATTTTTGGAATCAGTGGTACCCAACTGTGTTGAAGAAGTCAGTCAAAGAAATGTGCTTAAATTTGGTAAGAAATGACAGTCTGATGGCAGGAGGGGGGTGTACAGCAATCCTAATTGGCCATGTTAATACAACTCGTGGTGTTAAATCATTCTAGAAAGGGCAGGGCAGCATGAGGTACTTGGAGTTCTTCAGGCAGTCTCCAAACCTGCTGTAACAGGCTGTGGGCAGCGTGAATAATCCCACCATCAGAGCATGGAGACTAGACGGAATAATGAATGTTCCCCTAACAAAGCTAACCCCCAGGGAAAGGGCTGTGTTAAAAAGAACAAGGAAAAGTGCCCGATGGGCTCCTGGTTGGCTATATTCGCGATGGGGAGGGACGGGTTATGTTTTGAGGTGACAGATGATTCCCACACCTCACCACACATGCCTAGCAGGAAACCCACCCTAGCCAAGCCCTCCCTTTCGAGAAACCACCTGAGGTGCCTTGCCCACTACCCCTTTCTGCAAAACTCCACGTGGCACCTGAGCTGGCTTTACTCCACCCCGCAGGGCCAGGACAAGACCTGAATGAGGAAAGCAGAGGCATGAACTAGAGGTGACTGGTTTCTGTTTGTTGATTGTTTATTTTTAATGATTGTTTTATGCCCACCCATGGAAAAGTACTGATGATTGCTTTCATTACTTAAGAGATCACCAGGAACTGCTCTCTTATCTAAAGAACTTTGAAAGTAGAAGCAGCTATAAAGTTCAACCCTCTGTCACAGGCCCACTGCCATTTGTCACACACACCGTGGGCTACAGCTCCAGAAACATAGAGGATAAGATCTGGATGCCCCTTAGAGAAGGGATGACCCAACTTCACCCTCTCAGACTCCCCCCTCATTCTATGGCCTGAGAAGTGAAAGTCACACAGCCGTTTTGGGGACAGTCTCACATCAGTGCTGGGGTAACCAGAAGTCACAGACTTTGATTTTTCAGGCAGACCTTATTTATTGACATATAAATCTAAATCATATTTAATAAAAAGCCTTGTGAAACCCAAACTGCTGGGCCAGCCATTACTTTTCTTGGGAGAGAGAAGAGTGAAGAGGTTAATCAAAATTAGGTCCAGGTATAAACACAGATGCAGGTAGAGCAAAGGTCTTTTAAGATCAAACAGATTTGACCATACAAACTCCATTACCTTCATAATAAAATCCTCTCTCTTTGATGACTGATAATTAATGGGAGGAAGACAGATTTATAAATGAAAATAGTTTAACCACCTAAATAGGTAAACTGTGTTTAATACAGGAAATTGTGTCTGTTTTTTTTTTAAGCCATAAAATTTTTACTTAGGAAATTGAATTTACTCCCTTAAGTTGTAAAAGGAACTCACTAACTTTGAATTAATTTAATTCACCACTCTGCACATTGCGTAGATTTTCTTGCTAGCCAGAAAATCGCAGATCCATGGGTTTAATCTTCTCAGGCTTGTGAGGGGCTAATAAATAAACCATCACTCTAGCAGACTTAAATCCAACATATTAAAATTTTTATTTTTCTTTAATGGAGTCATAAATAGTTTTTGACTTAAACTTGATCCTGATATTAGGGTAACCCGAAGGAAGACCACCAGGTTTACTATAATTTCTGAAGGTTACTCTTCCTGTCATACCAAAAGGTGTAATTATATTGTACAAAATAGGTGTTAAACTTGTAACTGAATCCTATTTTACATGTTAAGAGCATCTGTTATCTGGGAAAACATCCTTATGTAAATCAAGGTATCATACCTAATTTTACTATTGTATGTTTTTAAGACTTTTTTACATACTATTTGTTGCTTTTCAATCGGGATCTGTGTTAACATTCTGTTTCATTCTTTCCACCCTTCCCCTTGTATAAATAGGTTCCAATAAAGAACAGCCACCATATAAATAAGAACACTTCATTTTGGGGTAATATTTCACAGTTTCCGCAGACTGTCTTACTTGATCATTACAGTATCTTGTGTGATGGGTTTCACCCCCATTTTTCAGATGAAGAAATTGAGGCTCTGAGAGGTTATGTGATTTGCTCATGATAACCAGCTAGTAAGTGGTAAAGTCAGAGTGTAAAGTCAGGTCTTCTGACCCAAACCTAGAGTCCTTTCAGCACGCTCAACGTCTCACTTGAGAATTGAGCTTCTCTCCTGTTCTGGCAGGTGGTTGTATCTGCTGATGTAGTCAGGCAGGCCTTGAATGTCTGACCGCATTTTTGCTGTGGCCGAGGCATATGCTTCTAGCAGTGTGGCTTAGGAAATGACATTTTAACTCTCTGATCTACATGTCTGAAAAACATTTTCTTCTTGCAGGGAGACATTTGGGCCATTACCTGGTTAACATTTGCGAACTGCTGCAGGAAATTCATTAGCTTGAAAGGAGCATGATTACAGTGGTCACACTTGGAAACACAAGGTGGGGCATTAATTATTAACAAGAGATTGCCTGAAAGATACAATACAGAATTACTAACAGAGTTGGTGAGAATATTAGGATGGAATGAACGGAGCCTATGGAAACCATCTCGAGAACATAAAAAGGCATCGCTCCTGCTCTGTGCATTCGTAACACCCCAACAATGGCCCAGTGGGAAAGAAGCACTTGCTGTTCCCATTCAGTTATGATTCTTATTTTTATTAAAATTCCAAAACCTATCAGGTGACAGTTTCATGCCAGGTCAAGGTGCCAGCATTTGCAATTCCATAAATTCAACCGATCTTTATGGATGCCCGTGACAGCCAAGGCTAAGAGCTACACTCTTGGAGAACTGGTGAGGAATAGGACACACAGGCTGCCCCCAGGACTGGAGGATCAAGGTGACACCTTACCATACAGCAAGCCAGAGTGGACCTCTCTGAAGACCTGGGCAGTTTTAAGAAGAGAAGAAATAATGTCTGGAGAGTTGGTTGGGAGTGAGGAACAAAAATAACTAACATTCCTGAGCACTTTCTGGGTGCCAAGCACTGTGCCAGGTGCTCAGCGTTACCTAATTGAATGTTTGTAGCTCAGCAACTCAATGAGTTGGGTAATTATCTCCATTTCACAGATCAGCAAACCGAGGCCAGGTGTGCTGACATGCCCACAGCCACATGGGTAAGTGGCAGAGCCCCGCCCATCCTCCCAGCTGCTCTGCTCTCCCTCTGAAGAAGGGGGCATTGGGAATCAGCCCAGGGAATGGTCAATAGAAACAAGGAACTGGAGGGACAAGTGTTCCAGGCAGTAGGAACAGCCGCAGGAAATTACAGGTTGGTGTCTATTATTACTATGAAAGAATCTTACAAGTCTGGTTTGGGAGTCTGTGCTTAACTTGGCAACTAACAGGTGCCTTTGCATATCAAATCATCTCTCCTAAAAGGGCATTTTTGCATGGGTTTTATTATTAAAGTAATACATGCTCATTGCAGAAAACTTGAAAAATGCAGAAAAGCACAAATATGTATCTGTCTCATTTATAACGCCAACAGCTACCCTACACAGCTGTGGTTTCTCTCCTTCTAAAACACACTCTCGTGTTTTTTATAACGTGGGAAGCGTTCCCCTAAATTAGTCTATTCCCTGGAATTTCACAGGCTTCTATTCACACTGCTTAGCACAACTGGCCACACCTGTTAGATTCTCAGCCCTTTCCTTTGCCTCTTCCTCTCCTCTCTCCCCTCCCTTTAAGACAGACCTGTCTCATGAGCACCCTAAAGCAGGGACCAAGTTTCATGCACAGCTCTAGCCTGAGCACTTAGCATGGTAGCATTTGAACATTCCTTTTTCTTTCTTTCCGTCCACTGTTCAGTATCTAATGTTCAAAATTAAGAGATGCCAAAGCACTACCTTGAGGTTGGCATTCAAATACAGGCATCTTATTGAGAAATGGAAATTTTAAATACATACGTGTAAAAGTAACCTGTAAATCAGTTATAAGGAATGATCCTCATTTGTCAAAATGGGCTCCTGCCAAAAAGGAGTAATAGCTTCAGATGACTTTCTGACTTTTTTCCCCCCTGATCAACGTTCACTTACTGAATACCTACTGAGTACTTTTGAGGTCACATGGGAGAAACAAAAATATACAAAATAGGGTCCTGCCTTCAGCAGCTCCAATCTAAACAGGAAAAAAGACATATAAGTAAAAAAAAACTTTCAGATGAGATAAGACGTGTTAAGTGGCATAAGATTGCTAGAATGTTCTGGAAATTCAGAGATTCAAGTTCTTCCCTGGCTGAGGGGATCAGGCATTTGACCTAGGCCTTGGAGTCCAGATAAGACGTGCATGTGAAATGTGTGTGCGTGTGCATGCGAGCGCATGTGGGTGTGGGCGTGAATGTGCATGGGTGGGTAGGGGGGAGGGATTCAAAGCAGAAAGAACAGACTGAGCAAAGGTGAGGGTGTAGAAGAATCTGAGAAGTGTTCAGAAAAGGCAGAGGAGCAAAGAGCATAACAGAATAAAAAGCTGAAAAGGAAGGGTGTGACCTCATGGGTCAGGAGCCCCGAATGGCAGGTTTGACTTTGGACTTCTTTCCCTCTACAATTTGAAACCATTTAGTCCTTAAGCAAATGATTCTTAATCATCTGATATGTGGTAGGCCCTGTGACAGGTCTGGTGAGATGCAAAAAGAAAAACAAGGCCTGGTCCCTTGCTCTCGCCACTAAATTTCATAATAATTTAAGTTTCTAGAAATATAATTTAAACTCAAAGAGGATGTATGAAGAGCAAAACAAAATTGGTCCAAACAACAAAGTTAATGATAACGAATCTTTTTTGGTTACTTATGGCTATGTGACAAACTATCCCAAAAGTTAATGAGTTAAAACAACAATCATTTGATTCCTTGTTCATGATTCCACGATTGGGATAGTCTTGATTGGAGATGGCCAGCTCTTTTCCACATGGTGTCAGCTGGAGGAGCTTCAGCGACTGGGGTCTGGCTGGAAGGACCAAGCTGGGTCATGTGTCTGGGCCTCCAACTTTGCTGTGGGCTGGATTTCTCCATTCTCCCGAACACACGATCTCAGACATTCTCCTTTGTTTGTTTGTTTGTTTTTTGAGACAGAGTCTCACTCTGCTGCCCTGGCTGGAGTACAGTGGCATCACCATAGCTCACTGTAACCTCAAACTCCTGGGCTCTAGCGATCCTCCTGCCTCAGCCTCCCGAGCAGCTGGGACTACAGGCACACACCACCACACCGGCTAATTTTCCTATTTTTAGTAGAGATGGAGTCTCACTCTTGCTCAGGCTGGTCTCAAACTCCTAACCCCAATTGAACCTCCTGCCTTGGGCTCCCAGAGTGCTAGGATTACAGGTGTGAGCCACCGCACCCAGCCTCTCCTTTGTTACTGGTAGTTCAACTTCTTATGTGGCAGCTGGCAATCCCCAGAGTGCAAAAGAGGAAGCTTCCAGGACTTCTAGAACTGGCACAGTGCCACTTCTGTCTCAATGTAATGGTTAAAGCAGGTCACAAGGCCAGCCCAGATTCAAGGGGGGGGACTACATAAGGACATGAGTACCAGGAGGCGTGATTCATTAGGGCCACCAAAATAAGAGGCCACCAAAGAATCTTAAATAATCCAACAGCGTCTTCCATGATTTTAAGCCACTGAGGGACACTAACTGCACAGATTTTTTCACTCGAGAGCTGCGGTCCATCCACAACCCCCAGGCCGAGGACCAGTACCAGTCCACGGCCTGTTAGAAACCAGGCTGCACAGCAGAGGTGAGCAGCAGCAAGCGAGCGAAGCTTCATCTGTATTTATAGCCGCTCCCCATCACTCGCATCTCTGCCTGAGCTCCATCTCCCCTCCCTCCTTCCCCTGCCCCCGGTTCGTGGAAAAACTGTCTTCCATGAAACCCGTCCCTGGTGCCAAAAAGGTTGGGGACCGCTGCTCTAGAGCATGTAACCCTACCTGCCTCACCCTATCCCTGCCTTTTCAACGCCAGCAAAATGCAGTCCTTTCTCATGCCACTCACTGATCACTTAAGGGAACTGCTCAGATTCTAAACCAACCTCACAACATAGTTTCAAACAGGCCAACATCCCCGGAGGTAGGGTCTCACAGCTCAGAATCATCCATCTGCTCCTGAGCCTGTGTCCTGACTAAGAGTTCCTGCTGCCACACTTCCCAACTTCAAAATAGGAAGAAACCCCATTCCTGCCTGGTACCTGCCACCCCATCAGCCATCTCTCACATCCTCATCTCGCCCGGGACACTCCTCACCCCCTCATCTGGGTTGCACGGCCCTGTCTCTAGGAGCTCAGCAGAAAATTGAGTTCCTGGGTCCCAGAATGCCATGTAAGATCCCTATGTAACTTCTGACCCTCTTGTGTTTTCCATCTTTGGTGATCTTTCTATTTCCAAGACTGAACACAATGCTCTGGGTGTGGCCCGGATACGGAGTTCAGTGGTGGTATCAGCATTTCTACAGGAGCTTGGGAAGCAATCTGGTTGAAGGGAAGGTGGGAGGAGCTAAGAGATTTTTCTTGAAACTCTTTATGGGTGATATGACCACCCCCCCCAGATAACTAGGATTGGTTACCAAAAATATTGGCATAATAGCTAAGAAGTGATTAATAAAAATATACACTTAGCTCACATAAGTTAATAAAAATGTACACTGAGTACATATAAAGCAAAGTTAACTGGGTTTAATAGAAGAGCAGAAGCTGAGGGGTTGTTTTTGTTTGTTTGTTTTATTTTGCTTTTTACATTTCTGGCCATCCATCAATGATCCCATGAAGAGGCAGGACTGTCTGGTTATTGAGAGTGAGTTTAAGATGTCCAGCCATAGGAATTTGAATTCTGGCTCCTCCATGTAACTGAGTTATCTTGGGCAAGTTATTAACACTTAATTTCCCTGTAGGTTTTCTTATCTATAAAATGAGGTTAATAATGAGTACCTATGTCATAGGGTTGTTGTAAGTATCAAATACTTTCAAAATACTATCAAATACTTTCAAAAAGCGCTTCAATAGTGCCTGCTAAATTGTAAACACTCTCAATAAACGTTACATATTATTATTCCATAAATTACCATCAGCCTCAGGATTTTCAACACATGCTTTATAGATTTTTTCTCTTTATTAATTCTTATTTAGGATAACCTTGGAGGCAATGACTGTTTAAAATTATGAGAAGCTAAAGTTACCCCTGCAATCACACTCTTGGTATCTTGGCCAACTGTAAATAAGTCTTTTGCAAGGAAAGGTATCAACAGCAAATATTAATAGCAAAGTAACAATAGCAAATACATTTGAAAAAACCTTAAGGTAACAGTTATTTTCCTGAGCCTCAGAAATTAAATATTAAAAATGAAAGATAGGTAACAGATATGACCTTAAAAAGGAAAAAGCTAAGACATAAGCAATGAATCTACAAACATTTGAAATGTTTTAAAGAAAATGTATACCTGCTCATGAAATTTGTATGGAAAGAAAATGAGATAGGTGAAAGCGATTTAGAATTTTACTTTAGGTATTTTTTTTCCATCAATTGCTCTCCTAACATCCCCTTTTGTAGTACACTCACAAGAAGCAAGTAGAAGAGGCATCCAATGAGATAAAACAGAGGAACTTGAGGTCCCTGGCAATGTGATCACATGGAACCACCTCCCTGCTGCTCCACGTTTACAGAATTTTATTTGCATAGAAGAACTGCAGGAGCTCTGGGTGATAGTGGCTCTGAAAGAAATAGCAGAGATACATGTGAGGGAGGGACTCAGTGAACCCCCTTGACTATATAACCAGTAGTCAGTTACCAATGCAGGTCATGAGGACAAGTAATTGGGAGAGATGGTGGCCTTATTATCTGCCTTCTACTTATGACCAGAACTCGGCCTGCCAGTATATTTTTGTGCACAATCCTCTGGGTGTTTTGCCATTTACATTGTACGATGGGCCAATTATAATTGAAACATAATTGGCCTGACTCATTTTATGGGGGTAACTCCCTGGTGTGCTTGGCCACCTTCCGTGTTAACCACCAGGAGGGCAGAGACCCCAAGAGAATTCTCTCCTGCCCCGGCTCACTCACCAGCTGCCGGCAGAGTTTAGGGTTCCTTTTGTCGTCCTCACTCTGGAAGCTGTATTCCTTCCTTAGTTTCAGATACGGAGAACAGGCTCGAAAAGTTGTTTTGCAAGCCTGAGGAAAATAATATTATCATCTAATTGTCCAAAATATTAGAGAGTTCTATAACCCCAAGCAAGGAAGACTGTCCCAGATGATTGCACCCAATCTGTGATCAGGAAGCCACTGAGAGTATGAACTTAACTTCCAGGAGGTTTAAAGGATGAGTACTTATAAAATGACCTTATAATTTGGGGGCTGGTGGGAGGGGCATAGCTTCATAGCTGATCACAGCCCTTGTTATCCTCCCATCAAAGATAGTGCTGGATTCCTAAATTTAATCTCTCTCTCTCCCTCTCTCTCTCACTTAAAGAAGACAGGTGGTTTGGTAGAACCCTTTGCTCCCAGTGGTTTTGAAACATTCACCCAGTCCCACTCCAAGACAGACCTGAAGTTGACCCAACCCTGTTAGGACACATTTTCTCCAAGAATAAAACAAAAGTTCCATAAGGAATTAAGAAGCCAGGGGTGGGAAATTTCTGCCAGCACAGTGACAAAAGCTCATTGGGCATGCATCAATATGCTCATTTTGTGGGCTGCTGCACCCTCCTTATTAAACCTGTGCCTCTCTGGGCCCCGCCCATCACCCTGAGCTTATCCAGCACTGACAGGCGCTGGGCGTGGCCAGGTGGGGCAGAAGCAAATGGAAAATAGCATTCTTGTCCAGAGAGAGAGAGTCCCCCAAGGAGGCGCCTTGTCCAGGACTCACACGGATACCCTGCTAAGCATCCATAGCTGCGCATCTCGACTCAACAGGGCTGCATCCCATCTCCTTTTACACGTAACACGGAGATTCACACAGGAGCTTGGAGGGTCACGGTCTTACCTTAGCAACCTGGGGGTTTCTATCCTGTAAATGGATCAGGAGGGAATCTCGTGTCTGCTTAACCTGACCGGTGAAAAATTTCTTCCATTTCCGCCCAGCAAAGGCAGCCAGTTGCCCAAACAAAACAAAGGCCGAGTATCTCAGACTGTCGTTTTCCTGTGGGTCCCCATCAAAAACACAACAACAAAGCCAGGTCATTCCTCAAAGGCAACTACATCAGAACACATCACAGCGGGGTTCTTAGAGGTCTATCACAGGGCGTGGCAGCAGATTTCGTCTAAAGCACCCAGCCGGGTGGGCGGGGGACGGAGTGGAGGGGGCCGGACTCCTCCGTGAACTTCTCTGGCAGACTAGAGGATTAGCCTGGGGGATCACTAGCGCTACTCCCAGCTTCCCAGCTGTTTCATTCATTACTTCCATGTTTTGGAGATAGAATACATTTATATAGTTCAAAACTAAAAAACAAAAGTTTTATAGAAAAAGTAAGTCTCCTAGTGCTCTCCATCTGCCACCAAACTTTCCTCCCCACAAGCTAACAAAGTTTTAAGTTTTGTGTGTAGCCCTCCAGAAAATGAAGAACAAAGAAAAATGTATTAATATATCACACGGTTCTTTCCCTCTTTTTTACATAAGTAAAAGCACACCATGTCACTGTCATTAAGCACCTTGATTTTTCCATCAATCTATTTAGGAGCTTTTCCATGTCAATATATAAAGGAGCTTTCATTTTTCTTTCTTTTGTTTTCTACATCAAAATTTAGCCAACCAGTTCCCTATTTATTATTCCCAGCATTTCCGCCAGATCTCTCCTCTTTACTTTTCTTCTGAGTTTCTCCCACCGGTAGTGGAAATAATCATCATGATCCTTTCCCCGACAACCCCCCCGCCCCAAGTCTCCTTGCTCTTAGTCCAGTTGGTTAGTTTGTCCCTGAGCATGTGAGTGAGCTCAGCCCTGTCTTTCTCTCCAAAGTGGGCTGTTTGGTCCAAGTATCCCCTTTCCAGGTGAGGAGACCAAGGCATTGTCAGATAGCAGAGAGCCAGCAGAGTGACCCCATCTGCTGACTCTTGGTGCACAAGATTTTATATCAACATTTTGTGGTTCTAGTGAACCAAGTGAACCAGAGGGAACAAGGCTGGGCAGGCCTCCTCAGGGGGCAAGAAGCACCTAGAACTGGGGGTCACAGAGACTCAGCAAGACTGAGGACTACTAATCATTTTGTGAAGTATTTTAAAATATTCTTTCAGCATGTGACACACAGAATTTGCCTCAGTTGCATTTTCTTCACTGCTCTATCAGTGTGTGTGTGTGTGTGTATTTAATTCAATTAAACCAACATTTATGATTTATGACTGGGCTTGGTGGCTCACACCTGTAAATCTAGCACTTTGGGAGTCCAAGGCAGGAGAATCACTTGAGGCCAGGAGTTTGAGACCAGCCTGGGAAACTTAGTGAGCCCCCCATCTCTACAAAAAAATAAGAAAAATTAGCCAGGTATGGTGGCGTGTACCTGTAGTCCCAGAAACTTGGGAGGCTGAGGCAGGAGGCTCATTCAAGGCTACAGTGAGCTATAATTGTACCACAGCACTCCAGCTTGGGCAACGGCAAGACCCTGTCTCTTAAAAAATAATTTTTTAAAAAACAACAAAAAACCCTAACACTTATGGAAAACTTCCCCCGTCCAAAGCCCTACCCTAATGTTATGAGATGTACAGAGATGTGCAAGACAGGCGCCTGTCCTCCTAGGAGTCCGACGACCATCTGACACGGGGAGCACATGCACGGGTGAGCATGGCGTGGGGCACACAGTGACGAATGCTATCTATGACAGATGCAAACTGTCGGCAGACAACTCTGCATGAGAATTTCCATGTTTCTACATGGCCAGAGCTTTCTGATCAAAAATCACAGGCAACCTTGGTTTAAAGAACAGCTCAACGGCAAGGAAGTCCTGGAAGTTCAGACTGCACCTCTGGAGAGATTCAGAGCCATCTCCCGTGTGACATTTGCTTACATTCCAAGGTGGTGAAGTAGAGACTTTCCTGTCCCCTCCCAGAGAGGACTGGCTTACATTCAAGAGCAAAAATCTCTCCGTGTCTCTGTGAAGGAAGGAGGGACAACATGCCAGCAGTTCCTACAAAAGCTCCATGCATCGTAATTTCAAGGTTTTTCTTCCTTTCCTGTGGTGCCAGCACATTTGGCTGTCACTGTGTTGCTCCATGGAGAATTAGGGCATGGGAAGTGACGCAAGTCCCTCTGTGAGTAAAGACAGGTCTGTTCCCCAGTCCGGACATCTTGTCTTTCAGAGAGGGGACACTGTGGCAGGCTCACTCGTTAGCTTGCAAGACAAGTCCCTCAGGCTCCTGACGGTTTAAGACTGAACCAGGTACCAGTGCTCTTTCTGCTTAGCCCGTCTAGTCATCTGCTAGTTAAGAGCACAGGCCCCAGGCAGGGGACCTGGTTTCACGTCCACCTACTGGCTTTGTGAACCTTGGGCAAGTTCTAACCTCTCTGTGCTTTGATTTCCACGTCTATAAAGAGACGATAATTACAGTGCCTACTTCATGGGGTTATTGTGAAGAGTGTAAGAGAAAAATCCATGCAAACTGCCTACTACTATGCCTGGCACACAGTAAGGGCTTGCTAAATGCAAACTATTGCTACTGTTACATTTATAAGAGAGCATTCACTACATGTTGGCATCACCATCATGTGACATCAGTGTGCCACTATTCACTTCTCTATTAAAATGAAAACTCCTTGAGGGGCAGTGATGGAATCCTATATATCTCTGTATGTCCCCCATAAACCCTGGCACAGTACTGGTCTCTCAGTAAGATTCATTAATAAATAAGCAAATTATTATTCTTATTGAGACCTTGTTCCCTGAGCAACACACCACCCAGGGCTCACATTTCTAACCCCACTTTGATTCCAATAACCCAGAGTGGTTCTGAGTATCTCACTTACGTCATCTAACAGTGTCCTGGTCTGAAGGGTGATGTCTATGAAGAAGGACCCCAAGCCTTTCCCCTGGGTCTTCCCCAGCATGATGGTCAGAGTCTTCACACTCTCGTGGATGACTTCAGAGCTCACAGGGTCATACAATCCATGCACCAGCAGGTCTAGGACAAGTTTCTTATACTTTCTCACCTGTTGGCAAGGTTTGAAAAGCATCAGTAGCACAGGCATGGCTCCCCATGGGTGGAAAAGCAACTCCAGTTTTAATCTCCCAATAACCTGGGACGTGGAGTAAGAGACCATGGCTTTCTTCGGGATCTGTGCGACAGCTATCATCCAAATACAAATGCTTCCACTAACTCGACGCAAGCACTCAGTCTTGGAAGGAGCCCAGGAAGAGCAGACTGGAGTGTGGCCTTAGGGCGGGCAAGGTGGGTGGTGTGCCTGGCTGGGCTAGGGGACGGGGGCGTGGAAGGTACTTTCATAGTGGGGAGGAGGAGAAATGGTCACTCAAGTTGGCAGATGCTGAAGGAGGAGGTGGAAACAACATCTTTTACTAAACAAACAAAAATTATTAGAAAATCACTTAAAGTCACCAAGGAGTCCCATATAGGATAACGCCCGTGGTATGATGATCCCGAATGAGCCACACCCTCATGCAATCTCCTCCCCTGCAGTGTGGAAGGAGCCTGTGACTTGTGTCTAGCCTGTAAGACACCCCAAAGGTGATGGGTGTCGCTCCGTCTTAGCAGAAAGGAGTAGGCGACACTCTACTGGCGGCCTTGAAGAAATGAGCAGCGGTGTCGTGAGAGGGCGGCCTCTAGATGCTGAGACTGGGCCCCAGAGGACAGCCAGCAAAAAAACAGAACCCTGGTCCTGCAATCGGAAGAATCCCACCAACAACCACGAGCGTCAGGAAGGAGAGCAGCCTGGGTGACACTTGACGGCAGCCTTGCGAGACCCTGAGCAGAGGGCCCAGTTAAGCCGTACCCAGACTCCCCACCCACAGAAACTCTGAGATAATAAATGTGTGTGGCTGAGTCTGCAGCGGTTTGTCCCACAGCAGTAGAGAACTAGCGCACGAGACCACACCCCAGCCGGGGAGACGCAGGAGGGAGGGCTGAGCCCTCCCTCCCCTACCTTGTTGGGGACTTCACAGGCCATAGTGCCGAGGCCTCTCATGGCCATGCGACGCTTTTTAGCGCTGGGGTCCCGGGCTCTTTCTGCCAAGATGAAAAACACATTCTTCAGAGGCTCCCGCTTCTGGAATCTCAGTTTCCTGGAGACCTGGGTGGTAGGTCAAACGGGATGAATGTGAGAGTGCTCAGAGCCACAGCCAGCCCCAGCCCAGCCCCGCCCTCGAAAGAAAACCCCGGGATTGCCTGCTCCGTTTTCCCCCTTCTTTCTCCAACTAAAGATGCCCGATTTTTGTTGGAAATGTAGTAGTTTGATCTATTTAATGAAGAAATTGATGGAGGAAGAGGAAATAGGGGAAGAAATATAATGCAGGGCTGGTGTGGAGGTAGCTTTGGGGGTTCTGGGGAGAGAAGCTCTACAGTAGCAGTGGGTGGAAGAAAGGGGACTTCATAAGTGTTGACATGAGCTGGGAATACGGGTCCCTTTCACAGTAAAAGGTGGACTGTCATTCTTCCCATCTCAAAGAGAATTCCCTTTACCCTTCTTCTTCCTCCAGCTCTCCCCATTTTTCTGCTCTGGTTTGTGGCCAGACACCTTGAAACACACGTCTATACTTGCTTTCTCCAATTCCTCTCCTCCCCTTCTCTCTTGAACCCTCTGCAATCGGGCTGATGGCCCTCCGGAGGGCTAATCCCAAGGGTCAGTTCTCAGTAGTCATCTTACTCAGCCTCTCAATAGAACATCTCTAAGCACTTTGAAGGATGTCCCAACCCCCAAATGCATGTATCTATCTGAGCAATAAAGATTAGGAAGAGAAATGCATAAATGATGCAAATTGGGAAACACTCTGTGTCTCACAGAAACCTGTAGTTCAAGGACTAAACTCTAAGTAACTGCAGGGCCAGGGATGGGGCAAGATACGGGCTACCCTCGGTTGTCAGCCTGTGAGGTCTCGTGCCAGGAAGGCCCCAGTGTGCTGCAGATGCAGAACATGGCGACATGCAGTAGAGTCGGAATCAAGGCAGTGGAAGATCCAGATAAGATCAAAGACAAAAGCCACCTCCCCACCATCCTTGGAAAGGGGGATGGGAGGAGATCGGATCCTGACCCAGCTGTCTCCATAGCGCTCGCTACCCAAGAGATTGGGTCATATCCAAGCCTCATTGTTATGTCTGAATATTCATCGCAGTTCATTCTATACACTTATGTTAGCAGCAAGCTACATTTTTCCCATCTTCTTGCCATCCTATAAACATTCTGTTCATGTCATCAAAGAACTGTCATCAAATTTTTTTTCAGAAGAAGGAACTTCAATGGAGCAGGCCTAACTAACCGCAGACCAGGCACGCACAGGTCTCACAGGACAGCCACTGGGAAGGGACATTTGTTCCTGATAATTTGTGTCAGACCTTGGAAAAGAAAGATATCACTGATGTCCTTTTCCTCTTGGGCTGGGAAGGAGGGATGGAGGGGGGCTGGCCCAGGATTCTCCTCTGTGTTTTGTCCATGGAACTTAAAGAAAAAAAATCATCATATGAGTCACAAATACTCACCATCGACAAACATTGTTAAACAGAGCACTGTGCCGGGGTAAGGAGAGAAAGGGGCAACAATCCTCAGGCCTATCTTTAGGACCTTTTCCCCTTGGGGAGGAGATGAATAGCAATTCGAGGCAGCCCGAAAGGAATAGGAGCTCGAGGGGTAAAGGGATCCACCCTCCGGCTCCCCACTCCATTCTGTGGATTTCTTGTATCCCGATTGCCAAAGAAGTAAAATACAGATTCCCCGGCCCCGCCCACAGAGTCTTCTTGGATTGAATTTTTTGTTTTTTAAAGCTCCCCCCGAATGTAAATTGGTACTGATTTTCAGAGGGGACTTTGGTGCTACCGTGTTTCCTCGAAAATAAGACCTACCCATAAAATAAGCCCTAGCAGGATTTCTAAGCATTTGCACAATATAAGCCCTACCCCGAAAATAAGACCTAGTGATGGGCGTGGCTACACAGTGTATCTGCACAACCCATGCATTTCCTGGCATAAAGAAGACGAGCAGCCCTTCTCATCGGCCCCACGAGAGCTCTGTTGCTCGACATGAGAGATTGGGGCCAATGGTTCTAAAGGAAATACAGTCACAAGAAATTCAGGATGGAATCTGTGGTTTGGAGAGTTATGATGATGTTCCAGAAGAAGACGACTTGACTATATTTGAATAAATGTAGATTGTTGTACTGTACTTAAAAGAAAATAACACATCCTCTGAAAATAAGCCCTAGGGTGTCTTCTTGAGGAAAACTAAATATAAGACACTGTCTTATTTTTGGGGAAACACTGTATCTTTTACAGTTTTAAGAGGCACATACTCTTTCCCTCGGCAATTTGTTAATCCTACAGACGTCATATGCTCAGAGACATGCACAGAGGAAAGCCACCACATCATTGTAATGAACAGCATGACATTCTTTAATGGTTGTAGTAAAAATAAATCAAATATATATTACAACTCTACAACTACAGGGTGACTATTAGGCAGTCACTAAAAAGAATATTGGCAGGTCAACATGTGCTAAATGACCTCGAAAATATACCATTGAGTGAAAAGTGCAAATCAGTGTGGACAGTATGTTGCCATTTATGTAAAATCAAAATAGGGCAGGTTGAGCTGGGTGTAGTGGCTTACACCTGTAATCCCAGCTACTCAGGAGGCTGAGGCAGGAGGATCACTTGAACCTAGGAGTCTGAGGCCAGCCTGGGCAATATAGCGAGACCCCATCTCAAAATATATATATATATTGAAAAGAAAAAATGAGGGAAGGAAATACATATATACATATACGCTCATATATGCATACATGCATAGAAAATACCCAAAAAACTTTGAGAAAGAGATTGCCTCTGGAGTGGAAATCTGAGAAACTGAGGTGAGAGGGAGACTTCCTTTTTCACTCTTTTTATACACATACAGTTTGTAAATTTTACCATGTGCACATATTATTCAAAGTGTATAATATAAATAAATAAATGTAGCTCTCCAAGTGATTCCAATCCACAGCCTGATAGGGGGCCCACTAGGATAAACTAGAGTTTCTCAAACTTTAATGTGCATTCCAAACATCCGAGGGTCTTGTTCAAACGTAGGTTCTAGCTCAGTGGGACTGAGGTGGGAGGTCCAGGTTCTGCCTTTCTTCCAAGCCAGTGCTGCTGGCCCAGGGACCACGCTTTGAGTGGTGAGGGCATAAAACTAAGGGATACAGGAGTCGAGAGAGGACCGTGGGCTGGGACAGCTGGTGGAGACCTCCCACAGCACATTGGGAGGCAGAGCATACCTGGCACGGTGGGATTTCAACGGGATTCCATGTAGTTAGTATCATGGTAGTAATAATGTAATAATGAGTAATAATGAGTCAAGCAGTAGGAGAGAGGTAGAAGATGGGCTGCAGGAGCTAGTTAGTCACAGGCCAGCTGTAGAGGACTTGGTCATTAAAAAGCTTGATTTCAATTGTATGTTGTAGATATGAGTGAACTGTTGATTTTTTTAATTGAGGTGAAATCTACATAACACACAATTAACCATTTGAACAATGCTGTGCAACCACCGCCTCTATTCTAGTCCCAAAACTTTTTCATCACCCCAAAAAAGAACCCTCTACCCATTAAGCATTCACTCCCCACCCATCCTTCCCCCAGCCTCTGGCACCATTAATCTGCTATCTCTACAGATTTACCTATTCTGAATATTTTATATATATGGAATCATACAGAACTGTGACCATTTGTACCTGGCATGTTTCTCTTAGCATAATGTTTTTCAGGCTCATCCATGTTGTAGCATGTATCAGTCTTCCACAGTGGCTGCACCATCTTACATTCCCACCGTATGTACAAGGGTTCCAATTTCTCCACATCCTCACCAACATTTGTTATTTTCCATTATTTCTATTATTATTATATCCATCTTAGTAGGTATGGAGTCGTATGTCATTGTGGTTTTGATTTGCATTTTCCTAATGACTAATGAGATTAATCATCTTTCTGTGTGCTTGTTGGTGATTTATATATCTTCTCTGGAGAAATTTCTATTCAACTCCTTCGCCTATTTTTTACATTGGGTTATCTGTTTTTGAGTTGATGAGTTCTTAATATATTCTGAATTCTAGACCCTTATCAGATATATGATTTACAAATATTTTCTCCTTTTCTGTGGGCTTTTTACTTTCTTGATAGTGTCCTTTGATGCACAAAATTTTTTACTGTTGATGAAGTCCAATTTGTCTATTTTGTTGTTGTTGTTGTGACTCATGCTTTCGGTGTTGTCTAAGAATATATTGCCAAACCCTAGGTCATGAAATTTACCCCTACGCTTTCTTTAAATCATTTTACAGTTTTAGCCCTTATATTTAGGTCATTGATCCATTCTGAGTTAATTTTTGTAGGTGATGTGTGGTCGAGGTTCACCTTCATTAGAACCATTGACTTTCGTGTGTTTTGTATTTTTATATTTTTTTAATAGGAGAAATGACAGGCAAGTAACCTCAGTGTTCACAATCCTGGATGCATTAGAATTACCTGAGGGACTTTTAAACATCCGAGGGCCCTGGCCGCACCCAGGCTAAGCCTACCGTCATCTCTGGAGGCGGACCCAGGCATCAGTATTCTTTTAAGGCTTAGCAAGTGATTCCAACTGGCAGTCACTGAACTAGCGTGACTAGTGACCGACTGCCTTGGTTTGTCCAGTGCTGAGGAGTTTCCCGGGACATGGCACTTTGGGTGCTAAGGTCCCGGACAAACTAGGACATGTCCCTATCTGATAGAACCCGGCCCTCTCAAGCAGCTGTGCTTTGGAACACTGGACTCAGTGTGACCCGGAGGTGCATGGGGGTTTGGTTTCTCTGCCATCTTTGCCCCCCAGGGGGTTTCGGTCATCCTCTCTTGGTCTGAAGACACCACTGAGGTCCCTGAAAACACCACCTCTTCACCCCCTAACTCTGGTAGCTATCTCAACTTCATCTCTGGCCAACAGAAATCCCCTCAACCACTACAATGAGAGACCAAAGTAAAAGCCCAGAAAACTGAACCTCAGTCAATTAGCAAGAGTTTCTCTTTACATCAGTCACCTGGCTGAACCGAGATTCCCTTTGACTCAAGACATTCCCAGAGTCCTTACGATTAAGCTAGTGGTTCCCACACTTGAGCGTGCATGAGAATCGCCTGGCAGACTTGTGAAAACACAGCTTCCCAGGCATGATCCCCAGAGTTTCTGATTCTGTGCATCTGGAGCGGAGCCTAATCATTTCTGACAAACTCCCAGGTGACACTGGGATGTGCCCAGTTTGGAGACCACACTTTGAGAACCACTGTATTAACAAAAAGAAACCACAGCATTACAATGTCATTTCTCTGCAGAAAAAAAGGACTTTCAAATTCACACTGAGGCAAAACACATGCTTGGTTCTTTCTTTATGGTACTTTTCTTATGTTTCAATAGAACCTGCCACTTCTAGAATGCTCTGGATCAGAGCTTACAGTGCCTGGCCGTGGATGTGAGTAGCTTAAAAGAAGCAAAACTCCCTCAAGCTGAGGACCTGTCACCAAGGAGGGCACAGGCCTCATTATGAAGCAGCTGGTGTTTCTGTTCCAAGGCAAAAGAAAATCATGCCTGAAGCTTCTCTCTATTGGGAAGGAAAACAAACCTGTTACCCTGTTCTTTCTGCTTGACTTCTCTTGCGAGATTAGCATAACAGCTAAGGGCTTTAGCCATCCCAGGCCTTCAGAAACCGAGCAGCCAGCCCAGGCTTAATAGGCATTCGTAGAATTTAAGGTCGTGGAAGGCTCTCAAGCAGGGCAAAGCTAATGCAAGTTGAGCAGCTACGCATGGAAGATTCAGTATGTGGTTAGAGAGACACACACACAGCTCCATCTCGAACTCACCGCCTCTTCTAGAAAACCCTTCCCTACCTCTCCATCACAGGATAAAAACTATAATCTAGTTTCATCTCACAGGTTGTCAGGGCTCCTCTCAATCTTTGATGCAGGACAAGCAAAGCATGTCCCACAGTGTTGGCTGCATTCTTATGTCCTAATGCCCTGGGGTACTTAACTAGCAACGCCAGGCCTACCCAGAATTATTGAATCTGAATCTCAGGGCGTGTCAGCCTGCACGTTGCACTTTGTATACAAAGTGTAGCTGATGATGCTACACATACACTGGTATGTAAGAATCTCTGCCCTGGAAATTCAGTAATCCCAGAATTGGCATATTCCACTAAGCTGAAACCACGCATCAGGAGAGACCCTGGAGGTCAGAGGAGGAGCTGGGGCCAAGGGGCGAGGAAGAAAGGGATGGCGGTGTCTGCAGGGAACAAGGAATCGATGCCGTATGTTTGTGATGCACTTTGAATGTCACTTTCAAAATAAAATTAACCACTTCGGTATGAGCGTCAGCTATAGTCGACAGCCACAGATGAACGCACACAGCCGAGCGTCGACTGTAGCCGACAGCCAAAAGCTTTTACTTTTGCAGCTTTTATCTCTGCAGTTGCAGTGTGTACGTTCAGCTAATAAGTTACTACGAATCTGTGACCTTTTAACAAGTCCTTAGTAGGAGTTATTATAGTTCTTTTCCTAAAGCTGCCTATAAAGTAAAACAAGCTTTCAGTGCTTTAAAGCTTTCCTCATCACACAAGAGCAAAACGGATTCGTCGTCAATGCACAGCACAAACTATCGTGCGGACCGTGAGTGCTGGCTGTGGGCAAGGTTTCGCGGCCGGTGAGCACTGTACCGAAGTGGTTAAAATCACAGCAAGATGTATGTCTGTGACTTGTGCACTTTTCTAGGATGCTATTCTTAAATTTAAAGTTTCCTTTAAGAATAAAACAAATTAGGGGTTAAATCAACGTCACGGTGCCCCTCACCTGGAGCTCTGCGTCTCTTGAGTGTGTAGCTTCTTAAAGGACCCCCACAACCTACAGGGGCTCCCCCCTGCCTGCAGGGCCTCCCACCGCTGCAAAATGGTAAGTCCTTTACACCCCGTCCAATCGAAACAAAACGATCATTTCCATCTGCTGCAACACAGGATCCAAGAGAGGAAACTTAAACACTCTACAACAAACATAGTATATAGATTCAAAGATTTCTCAGGTGTTCTAACTGCTCCCACAAGCCCACTCACCTCCAAACAGCTGTTCTTTCCTGCTAGAGTTATATTTCTCTGGTGGGTTTCCATGGTCATCACCCGTGCCTAGCCTAATGTGGCCAAGGCCACCTTAAAGCCAAAGACATGGCTTTGCTTGTAGTTTTGGGGATTCCTGTGCACATTCGTCAGTGAATTCTTCTTCTGGGAAGGGCTTCCTGAGTCAGCTAAACCCAGAGCCCCTATTTTCACCATCCCCAAGACCCTGAAGCTTATCTGTTTATTGCCATGTTGTGGTTCTGCCTGGTCTTACTAAAGTGACACAGATTTGGGGTCACTTAGAAGACTGTTTCATGCTTTGTACCAATGTAAATCCTTCTGAGTCAAAATACTAGGTTTATGGTCAATAATCCTTTTAATTATTGAAGCAGAAAGGTATACTGTGAAAGCCAAAATTACAAAACGCTTTGTTCTTCTCTTCTGGAAAGTGAGGAGAAGAAACTGTTTCATTGTTGTGTGGACAGTAAAAGTTTGAGAAAAGTCTTGATAATCTAAAATGATTTTTGGAACTGGAATGATTCTATAGAAACTGACTTTACAAGGGTCTTCCCAAGTATCTTTAAGTTCTCACTACATTTAAAGAAACCAAAATTAGAACTCATAAAGTATTATGCATGTTGTTTACTCAAGAAAGACAACTCAAAAAACGCCAACTAGTGGATTCATATTCCAAAAAAAAAAAGGCCATGGCCCCACATTTAAGATTGAGAAACTTTATATTTTTAGGTAAAATATTTGAGGTATGTATCATTTTTGATTCTCTGCTTTAATCAACTTCTTTCGTTAACTCTCTAAAATCCAGTTCCAGTCTCTCAAGTAAGAGAGTTTCACTGTATTTAATCTTCACAATAACCTTGAGGTTTAATTGTCCTCATTTTAGAGAAGAAGAAACTGGGGCTTAGAATAATCGCAAACGATTCACCCAAAGTCCAATAGTCATGACAGAGCAGATTTCAAGACTCCAAAAGCTATACTGTCAATCACTATAATATAGGCCTATATTCAGCTCCTAGACAATGTCCTGTAGGGAACAAGGGAGGATAGACTATGAGATGCTTCAATTGGAAGCATCAGTATCTTCCCTTCAGTCCCTCCCATCTTAAAGCTCTTTGCTGACAATACAATGATCTATAATCTATTGATCAATTAACACCGTCTGTGAAAATAAAAACAAAATCGGCTTCATGGTCAACATTGCCCACTTCAGTTTTACAAGGAGAACATCACTAGATAGCTACACACCCTTAGGATTCAACCCCCTCAAATACCAGGACTTCTCCTGCCAGTCTGGGCTGGCCCCACCAGCGGTGTCCCTTACCTGCGGCTCCTGCGGGTGGCTGTCACGTGACGAGCTGCTGTGGGTGGCGCTGGAGACCGGTCCTGGGCGACTCGGGAGGGGGGTGGGTGGTGGCTGAATGTGATGACTCCGCTAAATGCTCCAGCCCGGAATTCCTAACATGCAACAAGGGAAATTAGAAGGTGAAGCAGGGTCTGCTTCAGGATAACGGGTCAGCACAGAGTGTTGGAAAGCGAGACTCGAACAAGGGAGGGAGGATCAAAGTTTATAGGTATTGGGTTGGGGGAGGGAATTGCCCTGGGGTGACTCCGACAGGGTTGCTGTAGGCGGGCCCGAGCATCACTTGTGCCCTTTGCTTGCCCTCACTGTGCCGAGGTGCTTTTCCTTCTCCCCCTTGCTGTGGTCTGCTCTTACTCGTCCCTCCGGTCCAGTGTCACCCACACTTTCTGCAGAAAGGACGGCGATCCCGTCCCCTGCACCAAACGAGACGGCCCTGCCCAGCGCCGTTCCCGCTGCCGCCGCTAGATGGCGGCATCGCCCAGTGGACGGGGTCCGGGCGGCCTCTGCGCAGAGCCGCAGCGGGGCGGCTGCCGTCCTTGCATGATCCTGCCAGAGCGCGTTTGATCTGAGGATGGGACGCGGTGTTCCTTGCCAAGCAGCTTCATTGTGACTGATTGTTGCACCAACAACTAGAGCTTTAACTGTTGACGCCCCTTCCTGCTCAACAAACACCATATGCCCGGAAAGGAGCGATTTAAACCCTCAACAATTTAACTGATTTATTGGTAAAAACGAAACTAAATTAAAACCTGGGTATTACAGCACCTGCAGAATTTAGAAGCCTCCCTCCCTCCTTCATTCCTTCTTCCCTGGGCTCCGTGATCATGTGCATAAATCTATTTATCAATAATTATTTATTGTCTGGCTTTGTGTTGAGTAATGTGGGCAATATGTCTTAAAAGAAAAAATAGTTATGTTTTCAAAGATCTAGGAGCTTACTGTTATGCTAATACATAACCTCTAATGAAAACTTCTATGTGCCAAATATCGGGGTAAATATATAGACTAATCTCATTCAATTCTTACAACAAACCCGAGGTAAATATTCTTGCTATAGCCTCCATTTTAAGGCTGGGGAAACTAAGGCACAGAGAGATTACCTTCACAAAGGTCATGCAGTTAAGTAGTGGCAGAGTTAGAATTCAGCCACATGCAGGCTGACGTTAGAGCTTGGACTCTCAGCCATGATGCTATGCAGTGGAACAGTTTGGAAAACCCAGTTAGGAGACAGGTGGACAGAGGTAAACCAGGGAGCGATGTCAGAGTAGGGGGTGAAAGAAAAAAGTGGAGGGAAAGAAAATCAATGCTCCTGAGAAAATAAGAAGAATGAGGCTAAAACAAAAACCCCATTTCGATTGGGCTACAAGGGCACCACTGTTGACTTTTGAGGACAGAATTTCAATCAGGTGATGGAGAAAGGAAGCTAGATTGCAAAACTAAGGGGCTATGAGGAAAGAGGAAATTGAGATGTCTTGTTGCTGCAAAAGGAAAGCAATAAATAGACTAGAAGAGACGGTAAGGTCTACCAAAGGCAGTTTTGGTTTTCTTGTGTGCTTTTGAAAATAGAATCAATCCTGGGCGTGTTTGCAAGCAGTTGCAAGGGAGCCCTAAGATGTGGGTGGTGCCAAATAGTGGCAGGGTAATAGGAAGAGGTGGAGGGGAAGGTCAAGGGCACAGGGAAAGGGTTAGCTCTGGAGAGGAGGAAGAGAGATGCCCTTCTTTGTCTACAGCCACAGAGATGGAGATGCATTGACATGAACAGAGGGATGAGCAAGTCCAATTCTTCCTATTTAGGTTTAATCTTTCCAGTAAAACCAGAGACGTGTTATCTGCTAAGAATGGGAATAAGATTTGTAAGGACATAACCCATGTACTGATCTAATCCATGTGTGCTTAGCATGACCAAAAAGCAGATCAAATTATACAAGGAACAGAGGAGATTGGAGAAGGGAAGTCTGAAGTATGATTGTAAGGATTCTCTACAAAATCTCACTGCTGAACCAGAACTGAAATTTACCCCACCCCTGCATGGACAGAAACACAACAGGCATACTATTAGTGACTCTTTGTGCCTAAAAGTTTCTTTGTATTCAAGTTTTAAGACATTTATCAGATAAATAGTATCTTCTCCATTGCTAAATGGGAGGACTAACGTGCAGAGAATTATTTGGCTTAAAGCTATGAAGAAAATCAGGGCCAGAACCAGAATTGGTACCCAGGAGCCTTTCTGGTACTTGCAGTGGTCTGACTTCAGCTCTACTCAGTGCTTCTCACAAAGGCTGTGGACACAGCTAACAGCCCCAGAGAGTCCCAGACACAGCACGAACTTGGGAAGAACCCAAATCAAGGCATGATGCCCACAGGAATCCAAAATTCTCCTTATGTGGCCCGAGGCCACGGCATAGTTCTAAGAATTAGAGGGAAAGGTTCTTTGATAATTCGATTGCAATATATTGATAAACTGATGACAGGATGTCCTTAAAATAACACACCATAATTATTTAACTTAAGAGTTTAATGATTCTATTTTCCTTATTGCCAGAAGTACAATAGGGCTAAGACAACTAGAAAAAGCAAAGGGAGTGATTATTTAGCCTGCATCACTGATGAAAGGGGCACCAGGCAAACTAAAGCAATCAACAATTCATTTTCCATTTCAACTTGGGAAATAAGGACAAGTGAGAGTCGCCCATCAAAATGGTCCCTCTTCTGTTTCAGGGTTTTCATAAGCACCTCCTCATATGAGTGTGCGTTGTCTAATCAGGAAACATCAGGATTTAAGTTTACTCCCTCTCATCTTTCAGGAAATACCCCCAAGATAGGCCAAATCCTCTCTTGATTTTACTTCTAAAAAGAAATAAGATCGGCCACCTCCTCAGCCACGGATTGAAAACACCAACTTCTCATTCATTCATTCTTCATTCTTCAAATGTTTATTGAGATCCTACTTCAAGAAGCAGTGTGCCCAGCAGTGGGGACCAATACTCAGACTGTGCCCTCAAAAAGAACCAACCAGTAGTGGATTTGGGACTGGGTCTTCTGGGTCCATTTGGCAAGGAAGGAGTTGATCAGAGCCACAGAGAGGAGCTGGTAAGGAGCCCTGGGAGTCACAGGGCAATCACCTAGGAAATTCTTTGTAAAGGAAGAAGCATCTGTCCCTGGCTAGTGGAAACCACTCAGCACAGAAAGACAGAGGACAAAGGAATCCCAGAAAGCAGGCCTGGTGTGAACATGGAGTTCAGGAGGCCATTAGGGCAGTAAGCAGACATCCTTAGGAGGCTCCTCTCAAACTTCATGCCATATTTGCTTCCCACTACTCTGCATGTGTGTTTGTTTTAATATGAAAGCAATGGTCTTTTTGCTTTAAATGTTTGAAAGAAATCGATGCTGCAGGAAGAAGCACTGGGTTTATCCCTCAGCTTCAAATATCCTCTGGCACAGGAGCCCCCTGTGGCCTTGGTCTCTTTGTGCCCAGATGCGGTTATACAAACTCTGAACAGAAGACTGCTCTCTGCAGTTTCCTTGTCCCGCCCACCATCTGGCTGTTCTGCCGTCCATTTTCCTGACTTGATTACTTGACAGTCATGATTAGCACCAGAATACAAGAAAAAGCTGAAGCTCCTCCTGTGTCCTCTTGGCCTGTGGTGATCTCTGAAAACGGTTCACTACTGACTTGACCCAGAAAACCCCACAGAATCATGGAAACCAAGAGGTTCAAGTCTTCCTGCTCCCTTTAAGAACATCTTTGAAACTGCCCAGGCCACCAAGTGATGCTTATCCCAAAAGCCCCCAAGGATCTGAAAGATGTCACTGTACAGAAGCAGTATGTGCCATTCTGTGGAGCTGGCAGATGTGCCCAGGCCAGAGAGTGGGGGGCTGGACACAGGGTCAGTGGCTCCCAAAAAAGTGCTCAATTTTTGCAGCACATGCTCAAAAATGCAGAGAGTGATGCTGAACTTAAAGATTTAGATGTAGATTCTTGGATCATTGAGCATATCCAGGTGAACAAAGCTCCCAAATTGTGCACTGTACTTAAACAGAGCTCAAGGTCAGATTAACCCATACAAAAACTCCCCTGTCACATCCAAATGATACTCACTGAAAAGGAACAAATTGTTCCTAAGCCAGAATTGGAGAGGGCTGCATAGAAAAAGATATCCTAGAAGAGACTGAAGAAGCAACAACATATGACCCAGGAATACTAAATCTAGCATAAAATAAATGCAAATAATAGTTTTCTTTAAAAAAGAGTAAGTTCAAGCTTAAACACCTTTTCTACCTGAGACATTAATTACCCCCATATCATCACCTGTACCCCTACTTCCAAAAAGTAATCATGAACTTACTAAACATTTTCCAGCCAAACTGGTTATAGCTATAGAAATCAATCAGCTGTGTTGAACTAAAATGTTTAACGGAATCAGTTGAATCTAGAAAATGTTCTGTGCCGTCCTACCTGAGCTAGCTACCACAGGGCACAGTGCGGCCCGCTTCTCCCTCCGTGCTCGTCCTGATGAAAGGCGAAGGTAAATAATTCTAGAAACATCTCTGTCCTTTAAACAAGCTTGTAGCTGACAATAAGCTACATTTTGTCCTTGAAGATGAAACATAGAATAGATTAGTTTTATCACAAGAGAGAAACACATAATAAGACCTTTTTAGGTCATCTGCCCTGATAATTGCTAGTGATACATTCTAAGTCACGCAGGTTTGCAAACTTTTAAGACTCTCATGTTTCATTTCCTATTTCTGCAAGTGCCCAGAGAAAGAGACACTTGCGTTACTGTGGCAGAGAACTGAGTCACTAGGCATCAGCAGGAGAAGCCAGATCAATTCCACAGACATGACTGCATAGATCATAATCTTGCCTCGTCTTTTAAAAGCATTCTTACGCTATTTGTCATTTTGTCCTCTCAACCTTGGGAAGGGGGTCATTCTCATGCTTCTTTGACAAATAGGGAAACTGAGGGGCCAGAGCAAGTGGGAAACTTACTCAAAGTCTCCAAGCTAGTTAATGGGACTGAGATCTAAATGTTTGGCTTCCTCTCCTGCTTTGACGAGCTGGAGTCATTCCATGGACTCTGCCATTCACCTCTGAGGGCAGTGCTCTTGTTCTAATGGCCTGCCTTCCTTCCTTCCATCCCTTTTACTTTTTCTCACCTTGCTTCCTTCTCTGCCCCTCCCACCCACCTGCACTGCTTCTATTGTAAATTTGTTTTGAATGTTGCTTAATATATTCCTTCCCTTTACACCAGCCATGGTCTCAGCTTTGCATTTGCTTTTCCTTCGATTGTACTTTTACAGTAGAATCCAGTAGAATCCCACAGCGTGTGAAATGTGCAGGCATTTTATGACAATGAGAGCGATGTTGGGCACAATATGACCAATAGAAAAATGAACCCAAGACCAAAGAGCTTTACACTTTTGGTATTAATCGTGTACTTTCTTCATTTTACCATACTATATAGGTGTAGGGGAATGAGATTAGCTGCCTTTCTCTCTTTGATTTCAGTCTCTAGAGAAAAGAAAATTCTAGCTGTCTATTTTTTCCTGCAATTTAAACCATCATTAGAATATAAGTACAGCTGAATTCATTACTGAATTCATTACTGCAGATTTTATGCTAAGACTTTACAATGTGTGCTGCTGTCACTAAATAGTCAGTCTATTATTGGCCTCTCCTTGACTCTCTACTATTAGAGTAGAACATTCCTTTCTATACCCCACAACAGATATATCACAATGATCCCAACTTTGACTCGATAATACTAGCCTCCCACCACTCCATCACAACATTACTGCACCGTTCCCAATATTGCTTATTTAATTCTTCCGGAAAAGAACAAAAGAAGACATTTTTATCAAATATATATGTTTGGGAACCAACTATGCAAGTTTTGGCTGCTGTGGGACTAGAGCAGCTTCTTTTGTCTGCTGCTGGTATCCATTCCTCAGGGACTGTCCATTAGATCATCCCAGAAAGGAAAGGAAAACAGGTAACATGCAAGTCACCTCAATGCCCTTTGACTCGGTTGTTCTGTTAATAGTCATTTACCGAGGGCTATAGTGATTTTATGCAAATTAGAATAAAGAAAACTTTGTACTCAGGTGTCAGGCTGTTCTGCTAAAATTAAAGAAAAGAAAAAAAGATAGAATAAGGAAAACTTTGGCCAAAAGATTTTATGTCTATCTGCGAGAAAAATTATCATAATAAGTATTTACAGTTATGATGTCTACAAAGTGCATGGTGCCCACATAGATGAGGCACTTGGTACAGCAGACAATTTATGCAACTGTATACATTGGCCCCGGTACTTTATGAATACATAGGAAAGATGATGTCGAGATATATGTGAAAAGATATTCATTGTAATATCAAAAAAATTGTTGGAAATGTCCATGAGCAGGGCACAATTTAAGTAAATAGATTAGAGTATCTTTATTCACTGGAATGCTAAGGAGCATTATAAAAATACTATGGGTATATCTATATTGTATGTGCTGATGTGAAGATATGTTCAAGGTATATTATTAAGTGAAAAAAGCAATGTGTAGAAGAGAATATATTATAATTCAATTCATGTACATTTTAAAAAAGAGATACATGCTAACATAAAGAGAGAGAGCCTTTTTTCCTAAAAAGACACTTAAAAAATCATTAATAGGAGCCTCCTAGGAAGAGAGTGACTGGGTGAAGAAGGAAGCTTTTAGTTCAAATGTATACTTTTCTGTCTGATTTAAATTTTTTCTTACTAAAAGCAGTTATTACTTTCAATTTTAAAAATCAACAGAGATTCTTGGGGAAAAATCTCTCATCTTTTTCCCAATTTTAAAAAAAGAGATAACAGATCTTTTTTTCCCCTAATACCTTTTAGTATAAAAAAAAATCTAAGAGATTTTGTATAATTCCTATGCACGTTCCCCAAGAAAATACATTTAAAAATAGACTGCAGGATTGGGTTTTTGTTTTTGTTGTTTGTTGTTTTTATCGCAACGGGGCCAAGGAAGGGAAGGAGGAAGGAGGCAGGCGGTGGAGGCTGGGTGCTGACCCACGAGGTAGACCTTCCCCTCTGCTCTCTAGCGGCACTCCCACCTCTCAATTCTTGCTTCTGAAAACTAACAAATATTACATTCATTTATCTATGGAACAGTTAATATATTTCATCATAGAAAAGGAATATCATTAAACTCGCTTTGTTTTATTAATTCAGTTCTACTTGAATCTAAATGCAGTGTGTGCAGGGCTGCCCATCACTTCGAAACCCAGGGACTGGTTAGAAGGTTACTAATCCTGTGCTTTCTTCATTTTACCATACTAAGTAGGGGTAGGGGAATGAGATTAGCTACCTTTCTCTCTTTGATTTCAGTATCTAGAGAAAAGAGAATTGTAGCTTTCCATTTTTTCCTGAAATTTAAACCACCATTAGAATAAAAGTACAGCTGAATTCATTACTGAATTCATTATTGCAGATTTTATGCTAAGACTTCATCTCCCCCAAATGAATATTTATTTAGGCTACACTTACATTCTTCCAAAAAAAAAAAAGAGGACAAAAAGAATGATTTTTTTTGATGAACAGAAATTACATTTAATATAATTAAGTAACCTAGCAACCCCCAACCTAACAGGAGAGTGACATTTCTATCTTTATTTTTAAGATGAAGCATTTGTATTAAATGACATTTTTTAAAAAATCCCTTCAGTAACAGATGTCAGAGGAGAGGACTTTGAAGGTTATAAATTTTATAGAGCATTTTTCTACTTTGAAGTTTTGCCTTTTGAATCATGTGTTTGTTCAAATGTCAAGGCATCAGACCTTGATTTTGAGTACAAGTTACACACATTTTGATCAAAAGTTACACACATTCCATCCTTCTACACACTGGGAAATAGGTTTTAAATACTGAACTCATTCCAGGGCAAGGTCTTCTCTCGACACATGCTTGCAACAAATGCTCTTTATGCCTTGCTGAATTTCTATGTGGATACTGATTATTTAGAGCCTTATTCATTAGCCTGCCAATCTGCCTTGGTTGCCTTGTATCATTAAACAAAGATTTATTCTTTTTTTTTTTTTTG
>VBSM01003157.1:34375847-34408003 GCA_008086735.1 Cheirogaleus medius
GTCTTCTTTTGAAAAATTTCTGTTCATGTCCTTTGCCCACTTTTTGATAGGGTAAACAAAGATTTATTCATTCAATAAACATTTATTGAGAATCTTCAAGGTCCTAAGCTCCCCGCCCAGCACTAGAGCACAGGAAATATAAAGATAAATATAAGATTAAAAACTATTAATATATGGTCTGTGCCCTTAAAGAGGCTATCAGCTGGCAGGCCATGCACTCTTCTGTCCAATGTTCATTACGATGTTTGTTCTATACAATCAGGGCCAGGCTAAGGTGAGGCAAGAGGGACACCCAGGACAAACTTGGAGCAGGTGTTCCCTCTCAGGTTGCATAGGGCAGGCACCTGAGAGTGAGGCCTCGGTGAATTTTGAGCTCCAGGGCTCCTAACTTCACTCGAGTCCTGCCCCCGAATACAACAGCTTTCATTGACAGGCAAAGCAAGAGCATTTAATGTCATTTTATGTGTGACAAAACAGGCTCAGGGAGGTTAAGTGACTTCAATAGGACTACATGGACCTTACGTGGCAGAAATAGGACCTAAATCCAAGACACTGGCTCCCAGCCTCTTTAGTGATGGCATATATATTAGTCGGGGTTCTCCAGAAAAACAAAACCAACAGAATATGTGTACATAGAGAGAGAGAAAAGGAGGGAGGGAGGGAGAAAGAGAGAGAGGTTGATTTATTAATACTTTAAGGAATTGGCTCATGTGGTTACGAAGGCTCAGTGAGCCCAAAATCTGACGGGGTGGGCGGGCAGGCTGGAGGCTCGGAGAAGAGCTGCAGTCTGCTGGCAGAATGCCCTCTTGCCCAGGCGGTCGCTCTGTGCTGTATGTATTAAGGCTTTTAACTGATTGGATGAGGCCCACTCACATTAGGGAAGGTAATCTGCATTACTCAAAATCTACCGATTTAAATGTTAATCTCATCCAAACAACACCTTCACAGAAACATCCAGAAAAGTATTTGACCAAACATTGGGGCACCCCGTAGCCCAGCCCAGCTGACATGTAAGATTAACTATCACAGTATGCAATGCATCGACATCTACATCATTGTGTCTTTTAGGATATTCTTAATTGTTATCTTTGCATGTTGATTTCAACTTTTTCTCTTCTGTCATGATTTGAGTCTGTTCCCCTCCCTACCACTGCTCCAACTCAGGCCCTTCTAAGAACCCTGCAGAAGTTTCCCAGCTGATTTCCCTGGCTCTTTTCCCAATGCAACCAACATGTTGCTTCCAGGGTCATCTTCCGGGAGCACGAGACTATTGTAGCACTTCAGTGTCTCCTCATCACCAACAGAATAGATGTCCTCTGGGTCAGGGTTCCAGGCCTGCCAGTGAGCCTGTGGACAACAAGGCTTGTGTGCCAGCCCTCGGGGACCCCACTCCAAACCCATGGCCCCCAGCAGAGTCCTTGGTATATGGTGGGCTTTCAGCAAATGATTCTTTCATTCATCTGAATCTTTACAATCTTCAGCATGTTTTTAGAGTTTCTTTGCACTTTCACGGAAGCAAACATTAGTTTGAGGCATTCACAGCACTTGAATTTAATTCTACAGAAGCAAGATAGGAATTACAATGAGTTAGCTTGCTAAAGAAATGCATTTTCGTATTTCCCAGAAGCTAATTAAATGCAATAATAGCTTAAGTAAGTGGGCATTTTGTTTAGTACTAACATCATTTGTGTTGCAAGGGTGTAAACTTGTTTATGACAATACGCTTTCTCCTTGTGGTATAAAAGATAGTCCGTCACTGGGTGAAGGTTTCCATGGCCACTTACTGGGTAACACCACTCTCAAATGGCTTCTGATAAGGAATTACACTGACGACCCTCTTCCAATTAGGCAGCTCCCAACAATAACAGGATCTTCTCTTTACTGATGATGAGAACGTGGCCCTGCCCATCACGAAGGCACATCACTTCCTCCACATGGAAAACTGCAACCTGCTCCTTCATCCGATATGTACCCCCCAAAAAGGATACTTTGTGAGATGGTATCCTGGAAGAGTTAGTGGCCTAGGACCCTTAGCATAATTTACTAATGGCATGTGCTCTACAGTAAGCCATGGAAGGAATGGACCTCTCACAATTATTTCAGTAGCCACCCCACCCTGGGCGTTTGTGAAGTTCATCAGGAATTAACTCCATGACCAAAGCTTGAGTATGACCAATCACTGCAAATCAGGAGTAGCTATGCCCCCTTCCCTGTGAGTACCTGCGGTATGAGATGTTTGTCTTCATGGTGTGACTTAACGATATAGCTTAGAGCTGTAGCAATTTTGCAAACATATGTTAGACAAGAAAATTCCAAATATTGAATAGAAAGCCTTTATCTTTCTACAAAGATCTTAGCTAAAGCCCTTTGTGACATGCTTTTTCATCCTTTCTCCCTCCACATCCAACCATCACTCTTTTTTGCACCTAAAATGTATAACAATTAAAAACAAAATAAGCATCACTTGCTAAAAGTGGGAATTCTCTAGTTTGTGGTGACTTTACTGCTGCAGTCAAAATAGGCACTGTCAACCAGAAAGGTTCCAAACTTGGAAGTTCCAGAACACATCCAAGAGATGCTCCCTGAAGTATAGCTAGGCCGTGGCCAGTGGGCGACTAGAGAGAAACACACACTGTTCAATAATAAGCCCTGGAAAGGTTGTGTAAAGACTGAAACTCTGTAAAAATCAATGAGATTTTAAAATTAGGTAACTGGGAGTTGGTTGTTTTACAGGAAATATACATAAAGAATCATTTCTGTATTTTCTGCTTTCAAGTTTTGAGGTTAGGGCTTTCTAAAAATAGCCAGCCAGTTTTTTGAGGCTCAGGTTCCAAAACTCTATAGATCTGAGCAAAAGAAAAAGTGATGAAAGGGGAATCTAAGCAGATGTCACTCAGGATCAAGGACTCTGGGGCCACATTATTCATCTGAACGGTATTAGGGGAAGAAAGAACCACCTGTCCTCTATCTTCCATGTCGTCTTGAATATTAACTAAGAAGAAGATTTGCAAAACTTCTGGAGTCTCATTTCTCTCTCTCTCTCTCTCTCCGTACACACATCCTGTTGGTTCTGTTTCTCTGGAGGGCAGCAAGTAGCTATAAAGTAGCCATAAGTTAACCTAGCAATGCCACACGCATGACATCGTAACCCACACTGTCGTTCACCAATGTGGAGCCAATCACTGATCCATGTTATTTCTGTAAACTGATGAGAATTCCTGATGAAAATCTTAATATCAGCCCACTCCTTGTTCCTTTTTATTTCATTTTTTTGTCTTTAAAGACTTGCTTGTAACAAAGGCAGAATGGAGCACTCCCCAAGGCAACAGTTGTCCTCCACCTTGGCCCAAATAAACTCCCTATATTAATTTTGCCTCAGTTTCTCCCTTTAGGTTGACAACATTATTCATTTGAAGATCCTTAAAATAATTCTGTAGAGCTAATTCTTGGCTCTAAGATTTACTGTGTGACTCTGGGCAAGTTATTTTAACATCCCTAAGGTGCAATGATCTTATCTGTAAGACAGAAAAAAATAACTCTTGTGAGGTTTGTGAGAATTAAGTGTGAAGACACCCAGTATTACAGCCCAGCCAGTGGTGGGCACATAATAAACATCAGTTTCTTTTTCCTTACCTACTTTTTCAGTGATTCTCAAAGGATGGCCTGTGTGTATCTTTAGATTGATCTTTTAGTACTATAGTTTTATTTTGGTATGAATTAGTTATTTTTTTAAAAACTAAAATCCCCATATTGGTATTTTATTAAGATAAATCCAATTGTTTTCCATTCATTCTAGTAAGTTCTTTTGATAGGACTGAGAAGAGCTGGTCATTGATGTCAATTGGAATGTTTTTGGCCATATCAATTAGGGACGTTTTTAATTGAAAGCAAGTATCAGAATATCCAACTCACAGAAAGAAGAGTTTTGTTTTTGGATTTTTAAAAATATAAAACACAAAAACCTAGACATGGGGTCATTAGCATTGGTTCAGCTGCTCAGGGGTGCCACCAAGGATCTCAATTATTTTCATCTTTTTGCTTACTCTGCTTTCATTGTTATAGCAGTGTTTCTTCCTTCTGCTTGTCCAGATTGTTATCAGGTGTCATTCTACATTCAAGGTTGGCCTAGTGGGAAAGGGCAACACCAGCCACCTCTTTCCCTTTTGTCAGAAACGCCAAGTCCTTACAAGAAGTCCTTCAGCACACTTGCTCTTAAGCGGTTTGGGCCAGAACTAGCCACATGGGCACATCCTTCCAATTGCAAGAGAGGCAAGGAAATCAAGTGTCTGGCAAAGGGAAGGTGGATTGCCATATTTTGCTTAGACTAATAATGAGTCATCAACTAGAATGAGTTGGGTATTGACACCTGGAACAAAATCAAGAATTTTTTAGCAAGAAAGGATACGGCATTGGCGACAGTTCACCATCTTGACCTTCTGTTCAACAAACCTTTCATCTGTAAGGTTTGAAGCCCCCTTTGCCACCCACAACTTTCACCAGATGTAGACCTTTTGGATATATTACTATAATTAAGATTGAACTTGCATATAGATAGATAGATAGATAGAGATATCTCCAATTCTTTGGTATATTTGCTTTATTAACCAAAAAACACCTTTGTAAAAGCAGGAAGCTAGATTAGATGATTTCTCATGATTTCTCACAGGTCCAAGACCTATGATGCAAAAATTCAACATAGAAACCACAAGAGTCCTGTGTATACTTCTTATATATTAATAAATGCAAGAATATCTTGTACTGTGCCCTTATCTGGGCTTTATTTAAGTTATGACCTGTTAGAATCTCAAGATCTATTTCAGAAAGTCCACTCTTTCTCTTTTTGCAGCTTATTTTTACTTAATAAGTAAACTAATCTGTACTTTTCCCTAATAATACCTTTCCAGTTCAATTTGATTCAATCATTCTACAAACATTCACAAAGCACTTGCTTTGTGCCTACCATTGGGAACATAAAGATAGAGAAGAAACAATTCTTTGTCTATAAGCAGCTTATAATCTGGGAGAGAGATAAATTTACAAGCCAGTAATGTATCAGCAATAGGATGTCATAGGTGCTATGATAAAATATAGATGTGTATATATATTTATATTAATATATACGTGAAGGGGGAAAAAAGGCAAGAGTGGTGGAGTAGAGTCTGAATTCTAGGAATCTGATCCCTTAACATCAGAGACTTTCTCCAGAGCTAGCATCTTCTGGATTGTTCCAACAGCACGAGCTCTCACTGTAAGAAGGATCTGGTTTTGCCTAATGTTGTAAATGAGTAGTTCAGTTAGGAGCTGAAATAGAATGTTCATGAGGTTCATTCAGATGTGTTTTCTCTTGGTTAATATTAGGATCTAAACTCTTTAAAGATTTGTTAGTGAGGGAGAGTCTGTCTTTGTTTTCAGTGATGACAGAGATGTTCATCATTGCCTGCCGTGGTGGTCTTGAGTGGTGTGAAGATAGTCAAAAGGAAAAATAGTGGTTTCCTACTTTCCTTTGGGCTCAGTGAAGAGTCACTCGCTTTCTTGCCTCTTGGTCACCTGGCTCCACCGACAGACATGTTTGTACACAACACTAGGAAGTGAGTAAGCATCTACTTGAGAGCATCAACTTCTGTATTCACTCCCTCGATTTTTAGCTGAGTAAAGATGAGCTTAGAAACTCAGAAACCTCATGTGTCAACTAGTATCTTCCAAACTGCAGATTGTGACTCATTAATAGGTCATAAAATCAAACCAGTGGGTCTTAACCAGCTTTTTTTTTAAAGTAGAATATAAAATAGAATAGAACAGAAAATATCAGAATGCATTTCACCTAGTAAGGTAAAAATTGTTTCATGAAACTTTTGTTGCAGGTGTGCATGTATGTATGTATATTGAGTCACAGCATAAAATATATCTCTTACTGTGTCACAGCCAAAAAATTAAGCCACTGAGTCAGAAGCTAGTTGCCATGAAGGCACTTATTAGCCATCTAGCAAACATTTGTTGAATTGAACACATTTGTGTGTGTGCTTGTGGATTTACTCAACGAATACTTACAAAGACGATGTATACAACATTGACCACAGCAATCCATCATTTAAATTTTGTAAAAATGTAGGAAATCCACAGGCTCTCAAAGGTTAATCAGATTCAGAAAATGTTCTTTTTTTAGGGATAAATCATCCCATTTGCCAGGATTTCTTCATAATCTTTAATCTGGCTTAACCGCCACTTGTTGTACAAAATAGATCCTGAGATCTCTAAACAGGTGTCCAGAAAAAAACTTCTGAAAGCATGAAGTACAATGGATTATCAGCTAACAAAGCCTTCTGATCCTTATTAGCTTCCTGAACACTAGTTCTGTCCCAGTCCAACCCTTTCTTTATAATCAGAGCAGGTAGGCACTGTGTCCTTTGTCGCAGCAGGGACAATGTCACAAGTCCTGATCCCAGTGTTCCTTTTTCAGGCCTTGAGTACTGAGTGCTTGTCCTTTCTGACTATAATGCCATCCCCCACCCCCAACCAAGCCAGCAGTGCCACCACTGGCAGCTTTGCCTTCCCTGGAGGCCACATTCTCACTGTCCCTCAGCAGGCACAGGTGCTCACTGTCCAGAGACATCACAGTTCTCAGTGCCCAAGATGTGCCCTGAGGGTCTCGTGCTGTGCCCAGGAGACTGCAACTTACCAGATCCAGGCCAAGCTCACAGCTGCCTACACCATCTCTTCTGTCTCTTTTATCTGCATGTGGTGGACCATCCTACGGATTCCAGAACTGTCTGCCTGCCTTGGGCAAGGGGGCCGAGTTGGGGCAGGGGCATTGGGAGAAGAATGCAGTGATGCCTAAGACTCGCCTCTGACCTGCTCGCAACCTGGTACCATGATGCTCCACAGATATATCAGGGGGTGGGCAAGGCTCTCTGAGGCCCCCTTCTTCTCTCATCCCCTCTACTTCAAAAGAGAGGGTACACCCATCTCCATTAGCAGGGAACTGGGGCTCTCAGGTGTTTATAACCTCCGCCACAACATGGGAGTGTTTCCTGGAACATTAGCTTATCACGTCCCTGTCCCCCCTCCTGAAGATCAGGCATAATCCTATAATCTAAGCTCTGTAGCCTCTGGGCTACCCTTATGGAAGACCAGTTTGGGCCAGTTAAGCAAAGGGTGAACACTTCCACGATAAGCAAGTGACATTCTGAAAGTCGTCTTTTCCTGTCGTGGACTGGATCTACCTTACACTGGAGCTTGGTTGATTTGTGGGTGTTTCGTGTTTCTCTGCCTTGTCTCCAACCAAAGCCTTGGCCATGGGCTTGTTCTCCTTCCTTCTGTCTGCCTAGAATTCCCCAGGCCCCAGGAGTCCCAGCAACCAGGCCTACAGGACAGGCCGCCCCTGTTGCCCGCCCCCATGTGAGCTCATTCCTGCCCCAGGGTAGGAAAAAGAGCGTCACCATCAGCAGGCAGCCAGGGTTGAACTGTCTAAGGAAGCAAAACTGGTCTCTCTTCCATCCCTTTCAAGTCCTCTCCAGTGGTTTATCACTATGGGTGCTGCCTGCTTTGTCTTGAAGAGAGTGAAGGCCTTCAGGGGGCCCCCAGATTCCTGTGGGGGCGAGTGTGAGTCACTTCCATGGGATGGAACATCAAAGCCCGCTGCCCAGACAGAATCGGCAAAGGGCTCCATTTGGTACCCTCCCCAAATCCAAACATCACCCACCAGTGTCTGTCTCTTAGAGCAACCTAGATTTCCAGAGCCTTCATGCGGACAACTCATGAATGGAGCAACGCAAAAATATTCTAGATGAAATAGAATCACTGAAACTCCCTGAAGGAGAGCCTCTTCAGGGACTGAAGAGAAATTCTTGGTCATTTCCAAGATCTAGAAGATCAGTTACTTTCCAGAATGTTCTTCTAATTCAAAAAATCAAGCAACTGACAATGAATGTATAGGCTGTCAGTCATCTGGTTTGGGGTATACTGCAGCAAAATGATCAAAAACTTGCTCTTGGAATCAGATGTGGGATCAAATCCCAGCTTTGTCACTTAATAGCATATAACTTATCTCTCAAAGCCTCAATTTCCCTGTGTATAAAGTAGGGACAATACTATAGCCTACTCATCAGGCTGGTATGTGGATCGATTAAAGACCTATGTTAAGCACCAAATACGGTATCCTGCATATAAGAAACACTCAATAAATGTTAACTATTATTGTTACCATTATTATTGTCAATTATGAGAATTAGTGAAAGAGTAGGATAAAGTAATTAAGCCTGAGACAAATGACATAACATCCATAGAGCTAGGTCCTTACTTCAAAGTAAAAATGAAACTGACATTTCAGTGTATTCTACTTGTTTGCTTGTCCACTTGACAGTGGTTTAGAGACACGGAACATAGTATAGTGGAAAGAATGTGGACTTTGGTGTCAAAATTGTGCTCAAATCCTCTTCTTCTACTTCTCGAGTGATTTGGGCAGAATATTTAAGCTCTCTGAGACTCAGTTTACTCATCTGTAAAATGGGAATAACAATAATTAACTTACAGGGTTGTCTGAGGATTAAAAAAGCCTCTCTTCCCATCCCCCTACCCTGAGGGCTGGCCGCCCCTCCCATGTGCCCAAACAATTCTCTAGGCTCACCCCACGGCAGCTCTTACCACGCTAGATCATACTGTCCTCTCCACTAGAGTGTACACTCCTTAACTCAAGTGAATCTGTTTGTCTTTCAGCCTCTGACATCTAGTGCAGCCGTTGGACATAGCAGGTGTGTATGAAAGCTTGCTAGCTGATCGAATGAAAGAATAACTGAAAATGGCAGGAAAATAGAGTTGGTAGAAAAAACAAAAACTCCTTTAATACACATATTCTAGCAACAACATTAGCATCTGTATCATATCTCTATTTCGTGTTGAGATTTCTTTTCACTGTAGTAGGTGCAATTTGATTTGTGTACCATCTAAATCATCACAATAAGCGGTGTTAAAATGCATCCGGCCACATTCCCATGTCCTCTGAGCTCTGTGTTATCTAACTTTGCTTCTAAACACCTCTGAATGGAAGTATTTTCTTAAATTATCATTACACAAAGGACACCTGGACAAGTACAGATAAACTAAAAATAAACCTTAAAAAATTCTACCATCAAATAATTACTGCTAACATTTTGGATGTAGCCTTCTAAGTTTTTTTTAACAGCCTGGTTGAGATATAATTCACATACTGTATTAGTTGGCTAGGGCTGTGGGCTAGGGTTATCCAGAGAAATAGAACCAACAGAATATGTATACAGAGAGAAAGAGAGGAAAAGAGAAAGAGAGAGATTTATTTTAAGGAATTGGCTCACACAGTTTTGGATATGTAAGTCCAAAAATCTGCTTGCAGGCTGGAGTTGCAGGAAAGAGCTGCAGTTAGAGTGGAAGGCTGTCTGCTGGCAGGATTCCTTCTTGCCCGGGGGAGGTCAGTCTTTGTTCTTTTAAGGCCTTCAACTGATTGGATGAGGTTCAGCCACGTTAAGGAAAGTCATCTGCTTTATTCAAAGCTCACTGATTAAAAGTTAATCTTACTCAAAAAACATCTTCGCAGAAACATCCGGAGTAATGGATGTTTGGCCAAATATCTGGACACTGTGGTTCAGCCAGGTTGATACCTAAAATGAATCATCAGAGGCTACCATAACAAAGTACCACAAACTCAGTGGCTTAAGCAACAGAAATATATTTTCTTACGATTAGAGGCTGGACATCTGAGATTGAGGTGTTGGCAGCGCTGGTTTCTTCTGGGGCCTCTCTCTTTGGCTTGAGGATAACCAGTCTTCCCTTTGTGTGTCTGTGTCCTAATCTTCTCTTCTTATAACGATACCAGGCATATTAGCTTAGGACCTAATATGACTTTACAGATACTGTCTCCAAATACAGTCACATTCTGAAGTACCTGGGGTTAGGACTTCAACATATGAACTTTGGAGAACATGTTTCAACCCATAACCCTTACCATACCATTCATTCATTTAAAGTGTACAATTCAATGTGTTTAACATGAAAGAGAGAAGATCTACGGCTTTATTTATAATTGAGGAAACTGAGGCCCAAAGATTAGTCCAAGGCTATACAGCTAGAGTCCAGCAAAGAAAAACCATATGGTTTCCTTCAGGGAGAAATTTGAGATACTACTAGACAGGCACTTACTCAATTGTACTGTTTTTTTAAGTGTCAGGGTAAGAATGAATATCCCCAGGAATTTTTCCAGCTATATAATATAAATTACACTTGTATGAATTTTCCATGGCATATCCCATAGATACATCAGCTATGTGATTGTGCTGCTAGATATTTGCTGCTTTTACTCTAGTTCGTCAACATGTTCCAGTCTATACTTACATGACTTATCTATTACCCCTGCATTGTTTGGACAAAGCACCCTTCTCAGCTAGTGGAGAAATATCCAAATCAAAGGCATTCACTTTTCACCCACACATCCAATGTTTAACTCATAAGATGATTGTCGAGACAGACCATGATATTAACAGTACAAAAATGCTCCAACATTATCCTCACTTAGAAGAGACAAACCAATTTACACTATTTAGAAAGGACATCATGAAATGTCAAGATAAATTATATAACAGGTTATGTGGTTTGGGGATTAAAAAACAGGAAGGGAGAATTTCCTTTCTAGTTATGCATCTCTACTGGTTACTGTTGACTTTTACTTACTTGTTTACTAAAGTGACTTTAAGTACAGCATTCAGTAGTCACCCTTAAACTTCTAGCTCCAGAGTTTTCAAGGGATACTGTTGTGCATTTTGAAGATGCCCACCTAGTGTACTACTATTTTGATCAAACAAACATGTAAACTAAGAATCAGGTGAAAAAAATAAATCAATACAAAGTTATTATTGGGTAGTGGCATTTCCTATGAAAGAAAGCATTGTAGGAGACATAAATTACAAGGGACTGAGAACACTATTCACAGTGTGGTATGGCAGGGTAGATGCCGGGAAAAGTGAAAGCCGGCATCTTTCGGTAGAACCTAGTGTACTAGATTTAAGGGCCTCAAAAGTTAGGAACGATATATTCTGCATTGTTATAAATGCAGAGATGTATTTTTTATCCTCTCTGTAACTGTATCAGAACAACCTTAACATCAAAGGGTTGCAGAATTACGTAGCAAACCCAAAATAGCCTGTGGTTTGGAGACTGAATATAGCCCAATTAACCAGGGTCAGATACCTACTGATGAGATAGGTTTATAGCCACACTTTGGCTTTACTTAGTGGTGCAAGGGTATTCCAGGCCTAAAAGCTAGATACAGGCCAATTCTTCTTGAATTAAAAGTCACAGGCTGATCAAAGTTGTTGTTATAGTCCTGTTCCAATTCGTTCCCCTTCTAGCTTGGCAAGCCAGTCCACACTCAAATTTCCAGCTCTTTGGGTCCAAGAATAGAATCAGAGATGTGAACCACCCACATTCTAGAAAAATACATGGATGCTACAAAGGTATATACCTCTGCCCAGTTTGTATGTCATTCTAACCTCCCAAAACAGAAACCCAAAACTTGTCAATTTCTCATATAGACTGCTAAAAAGAACAATCCAGGCCAATTACACATATATTTTTTGCTTATCTTTGATATAATTATCTATTAATAATAAAATAATAAAATAACTGTCTGTATTAGTCATTGGTCTCCAGAGAAACAGACCCAATAAAAAAGATTCTTTCTTTCCTTTTCTTTCTCTTCTTTCTTTCTTTCTTTCTCTCTTTCTCTCTTTCTCTCTTTCTCTCTCTTTCTCTCTCTCTCTTTCTTTCTTTCTTTCTTTCTTTCTCCTTCCTTTCCTCTCTCTCTCCTTCCTTCCTTCCTTCCTTCCTTCCTTCCTTCCTTCCTTCCTTCCTTCCTTCCTTCCTTCTTTTTCTTTCTCTCTATTGGCTCACATCATTATAGAGGCTGAGAAATCCCACAATATGCCATCTGCAAGCTGGAGACCCAGGAAAGCCAGAGGTGTGGTTTGAAGGCCTCAGAGTCAGAGAGCTGATGGTGTAGACTCCAGTCTGGATCTGAAGGCCTAAGAACCAGGAGCACCGGGGGCAGGAGAAAATCAGTGTCCCAGCTTGAGCACTCAGGCAGAGTGAATTCAACTCTCTGCCTTTTTGCTCTATTGAGGCCCTCAGAGGGGGACAAGGCCCACCCACACCTTTGGGGAGGGCCATCTGCTTCACTGGGTCCAACTCACATACTAATCTCTTACAGAAACACCTTCACAGACATGCCCGGAAATAATGTTTAACCAACTGCTATCTAGGCATCCCATGGCCCTGTCAATTTGACACAAAAATTAGCCATCATACTGCCATTAACAACATGAATTGGTTTTCAGATGAACTCATTGAAATGTAGAAGCATGAAAGTACAGGACAGATCCTTATTAATAAAGAGATGCATGAAGTACTAGGACCCAAACTGCCTCTTCATCTCAAGTTAGGATTGAGGCTTCCTTTGCAACTCCCCTGACCTTGTCTAATGCTGTCACCAATTCTAATCATCCAAGATTAAAATTCTAAAACTTGGAGTCATTTTTGACTCATTCTTCTTTTTTGTTGTTGTTACTTCTCTTATCCCATTAGGCATCAATTTTTAGGCATTGTTTCTTTGAAAAAACCTGTGTTCTCTCTTCTTCTATGCTCAGCCTGTACAGGTCTTTGGTGACCATACACTGATGGGAACATCTGTTACTCTGGGCTCCCCTCAATCACATCTGCCTGAAACATCCTAGCTAGATATCTCTGCAATATCATCTTAACTGAGTCATTTCCTTAGTGCAAACACCTAGAATCATAGCTCCCTGGCACCTCTCTAATATCAGTTTATAGTCTACTACCAGGTTTTCAAGATCTTCCCTCCAGTAGACTTTTACCTTTTAGAAGGCTGATCTTGCTGACCCTCTGTTATAAGACTGCACAGTGTGAGTCGCTGAGTGTACAGGGAGTGAATTCCAACCAAATGAACCAAAAAACCTTGAAGCCCAGGAGCAGGTTGTATCTCCCATCGGATTATAATTACTGGGGTAGAGTAGTTAGTGAGTGGTATGGATGTTTTGCTTTTGTACAAAAAAGCACAGAAAGGGCATTTTGATAGGTGCATGATCTTGTAAGTTCCTGAGATCCTTCTTGGGTACAAAACAATAAAACACAATTATTTCATGAGTACTTAATAACAGCACAGACTTAGAGGAAGTGATGTCAAATGTTTCTTAAAATTTATTACACATAATGTGAGCTTATGATAAATATCCTGAGTGGCAAGAGCTCATTGATGTTTGTTTTTTTGGTCAGACACTATTACCTACAAATCATAATCACTATAAATAGGGCCCTTTGAAAATATAAAAATAAAAGATAAGTGACTTTGGGCAAGCCACTTAACATTTCTGGGCCTCAGATTTCTCATCTTTAATTGAGGAGGTTGCACAGACCAGATGATCCCTGTGTTTTGTTCGGTTCTGACATTATTCGATTCTGTAGGCAAAAAACTACCCCTCCTATCTTTAAATCAGCAAGTTTATTAGTTTGAGCATTCAGTGTTAAGATATCATGAGCCAGCAAAATTCCTTTGTCCCCAGCTTTTTTCTAAGGGATCTTCACAGGGCTAGAAGCCTTTTCTTTGGACAAGGATGGACTTTTATTTTACCAACCATTACCATCATGCCATTTTTAACAAGCCATCTTGAAATTTAATCTCTGGGTAAAAGATAATCCTTGTGTTTAATACATTTTTAAATTTATGAAAAACTCATTGCAGCTTCCTCATTTTTCTCATTTTACCTCAGACTAATGAAAACTTTGTCACAGGCTGATATCCGTTGTCATCCTGACTTAATGCTTTTTTCCCCTCTGGGTGACCTAGGATGTATTAAATCCCACTTCCCCATCTGCAACACAGAGATATGAGGAAATTCACCATTTTATCATCCACAAATATTATAAAATCTAAAATTTCAGCATTGGAAGGTGTATTAAATAGAAGTAAGGGTAACTGGGTCCATCTATCTATCAGAAAGATGTTTGCATTCTTTCTACTCTGCCACCTCCCAGACACTTGTCACACTGACAGCTGACAGCTGGGCAGCTCTCTGATTCTGAAAGGGGTGTGCCACAACAACAGCTGGCTGTGTTTAAAAATGCATAATTACGACTATCTTCCTTGTGACAAATCCCAACTCAGTGATCTATGGCCTCTGAAATGAGACTGAGAAATATAAACATGATTCGGCGTATACATTTCATGTGACATAGTTAAAATGTCTCACTTCTGAGTGTTGAAGTTGTCTGCATTTTCCAGAGCTCAGTGCAAATGTCCCCTCCTCCAGGAAGTCTTCCCCACCTCTCTGGCCAGAAGCAACCTGCCTTCTTTTGCACGTCCTCAGTATTATCTGGCTCTGTCTTATGGCACTTTCCAATTTCTTCCACTTTTGTGTTATGGTGAAATATGTAAAAATTGTATTTTCTCTACTAGATTGTAAAGTCCTTGGTGTCAGGATCTATGTCTTTGGACAGCATGTCTAGTTAGACACATTTAGCAGAGTACCCTACAGGAGATGGATTCTCAGTAAATCGAGGTAGAAAGGAAGCAAGGGAAGATGACAAAGGAAGCCTGTTACATAAAGAGAGGCCCTTCTGCGTGGAAACTGTCTTTAAGGGAGTATGCAAGAGAAAGTGAGGGAGCAGAAGATAATGATGAACTGGGTGAAAAGCATCTGGTTAAGGAAACGGACGTGTCTAAACAAATAAGGAGCAGGTAGCAGAGGGAGAGCAGGGGGTGGGAGTATGTTACCTAGATGGGTAATGCTTGGCCCTACCCCCTGTGCTTGCTGCCTCCTCTCACCAGTGGCTGTTCAAGTCTACTTGCTCAATGGCTTTGCTTGCTACCCTTAAAGAAGTCAGAGCTAGGCCAGGCATGGTGGCTCATGCCTGCAATCCCAACTACTCAGGAGGCTGAGGCAGGAGGATCGTTTGAGGCCAGGAGTTGAAGACCAGCCTGGACAACATAGCAAGACCCATACCCCCCCCCACACACACACTGCCCCATCCCCATCTCTAAAAAAAATTTAAAAAGGAAAGTCAGAGCTAGGCGTATGCCACAACCACGGGCAGGCTTAAACTCTCAGAAGGCAGGTTAATTCCTTCCCTAGAAGGTAAGTGCTGTGTGTATGAGAACAATCAGCTGGCTCAGTTAGAAACCTCTCCCCGCTGCAAATGAATAGATTTGTTCCTATGACTGAGTCACTGGAACATCTCGTTCAGTCAAATCATTGCTTCTTCAAGGAAACCTATGCCACTGCTGACAATGACGCCTGTTTGTCTCTGACCTAGGACATTGTGTTGACACAGAAACGTGATCAGAACCCTCTGATTGGACTAGAGATTCCATCACTGCATGCTGCCTATCAGACCATCCTTCCCAACTCAGATCTTTTTTTTTTTTGAGACAGAATCTCGCTCTGTTGCCTGGGCTAGAGTGCCATGGCATCAGCTTAACTCACAGCAACCTCAAACTCCTGGGCTCAAGCGATCCTCCTGCCTCAGTCTCCCAAGTAGCTAGGACTACAGGTGCGCACCACTACACCCAGCTAATTTTTTTCTATTTTTAGTAGAGACGGGGTCTCGCTCTTGCTCAGGCTGGCCAACTTAGATCTTATTTTCATTTGAAGCAAGCTTGGCTGTAAACCAATGAGCCCTATCAGTCTAAGTCTGGCTTTCCATGTCCTGTCTTCCAGCACCTCAAATTCAACTTGTCCAAAATAGCACCCTTCACCTTTCCACATGCCAAGGCTGCTTTTCTTTCTGCTTTCTCAATCCTGGATAAACATATATATGTCCCAGGCCAGGAAGCACAGAACTTTCTACCACCCAGCCCCAAAGCCTTTTTCTCTCCTAGGCCTACTCAGATGCCAGAGTCTCTTCCCATGTTTGCTGTGACATTTAAGGGTGAAGCTGGGGTCCCCTCCTCATCCAAGGGTTGTCACCAAAGCCAAAGTTAAGTCAAAGAGAAGAATGTGCGATCCCTTTTCCTAGGAAGGGTTTTATGGCCACTCTCATGGCGCAGCAAACAGTGATTAACTATAAATAAACTTGCAGTTTGCTTCTCTTTCCAAAGGGAAGCTCACCAAAGCCTCGTCACCTGCTTCCTTCTGGCCTGACCTTCAACCCAGGACAGTACAATTCTTGCAGAACACAGGCTGCCCTTTATCAAGCAGTCTGTTTGCATTTCTGAGACTTTCCGGATACAGACAGGGACTCTGCCTAACTGAGGATTAATCACCATTTTCTCACATGTTTTTTTTAAAACAAACTAGTCTTAACACTTTAGAAAAACTCCTCCCCCTCTCTCACAAACTTAACAAAGCTCTATCCTATTCTTCCCTTTCTGTTCCTATTCCCCTGGCTTAGGCCCCCTTAGTGGTTTAATTAGTCTAGGGTATTTCTTGACCCTCCTAAGTGGTCGCCTGATTTCTGATATTATTCCAGAACGATACTTCTAAATTTTGATCATGTCACTATGGTCACTGCACCTCCTTGTAAACTCCCAAAACCTTTCACTGACTCTCCATTGCTTGCAGAACAAAGACCAAGTGACTTAGCATGGTATTCAACAAGGCTTCCACGTCTGAGCCCCAACCTACCAGTCTAGTCTTACTTACATTCTCATATCCTAAATTCCTGTTAATGGGGCAAGCTCTAAGATTTCACATCTACTTCTCAGTCTGGAATTCATTTCTCTCTATCAGAACCCTCCCTACCCTTCAAGGCTCAGATAAAATGGCACCGGCTACACAAGTCTTCCTTGAGTCTCCCACCCAAAATGCTTTCTCCCTACTGCTGGCACTTCCATGAACCTGCCCCCTAACACTTGTCACCTTTTACTTTGTATTACAGTAGCTTGTCAGTAGCTTGCGTGCATACTTTAGTTCTTCCAAATTGCAAATTCCATGGTCAAGGGCAGTGTCATTGAATTTGGTATCTCTTTCAATGCCTAGCACATTCCCTTACATAAAGTTAATTAATAAAGTATTTGTTAAATCCATTAATCCGTAAGCAGTGAGTTTAGTCAACAACTTTTGTTTATAGTTAAATAGTTTCAACTTCAACCTTTTTCAATTTGGGTACATTTTGTCCAGAAATTATGTTACTTACTTCTCATATGATCATACTCCCAGTCCAGAGGTTAATTCACACAGAAAAGAGCTTTCCTTATAAACTCAAGTGTGTTATACTCCAGATAACCGTGTAGTGCCTACTTGGCACTTTTCATAAGAACAAGTTCTTTTGTGTTCCCTGTGAGGCAGGGGGAGGAGAGGAAACTGGAAGGGTCAGGAACATATTCAAGGTCCCCAGCAAATGAGGACAGAGATTAGATATAGGACCTCACAGGGCTGAGGGAAGGTTTGCTCTGAGGTCCCCCCGAGCGCTGGTTCTCAGAGCAGCTGGTGAGTCATCCCAGAGGCTGCTGACTAATGAACAATGAGATTTAATCAGCTTCTCACGCAGGACACTGAAGAAAGATATCTTGTAGACAGGTGATGGCCCTGACAGTGTGGTCAGGGAAAAAGGTCAGTTCTGGCCCGGCAATCTGGCCCTGGCCTGTTCTGGGTCCTGAGGTGACTCAGTCATTCACCTGTCCAAGCCTTAACTGCACCTTCCGAGAAGAAAAAATGTTGGACTTAGGGAACCAATAGGCCCTCTCTAGCTCTCAAACTGTGATCTGGACGCATTCATTCACTTTGTCAGTCAAATTCTGAGTGAGTGCCTCTGTTGTATTTCTGGGAAATGCAAAACAGCCCAAGCACAATTGGAGAAGGTGGAACTAACAAACATGAAAAAAAATTAACAACTAAGTGGAGGATAGAACAGGGTAGGGATAAAATGGAGCCAACTCATGGAGAGTCTAGAGAGCAGGCTGTGAAATCTGACTTTGACACAGGGGAGGGAGAGGAGGGGGGGTAAAGGAGTGATAAGAAGGAGGGAAAACAATGAACTTCAGACTTTGAACAAAACATCCCTCATCTTATCTGAGCCTCACAGTATGCTCAGAGTTGTGTGAGATCCAGGGACAGCAATAAGGTTCAATCTACTGGTGAATAAAATATTTCAGGCCCCCCAACAATAATGCCCCACCTAAATATCTTGATAGGGGATTAATTCCAGGTCCCCTTCTGGACCATCCAGCTCTAGTAATTTGTAGTGGCTTTGTACTGTACCTCCGCAGAATCCAAGAAGATGAAAAACCTGAAATGGGAGAAATGGAATGACTATCCAGACTTCTGATGTAAAGTTCAGGGCCTCTTTCCACTACCCTGGCGTAATAGGATAAAAGTGTCGTTTTTGAAAGGTAAGTTAGGCAGCCATTTGTAAGACAGGCAAGCACTGGAAGAGGAAGGGGACAGAAATGTCACCAGTTAGGAGGTGTGGCTGTTAATGAGGGCAGGAGAAGGCAATGTAAAGAGTAGGAAGCTGGTCATGGTGATAAATTCATTGTAGGAAATGAAGGAAAAACCATTTTTAGATTCCATTGATGTCTATTGAGCACTTTTTCTATTTCTAGTTATACACTCAGGCACTTTCACATGCCTGTTTAGTTTGGCCTTCAGAATGACCTTGAAGAGATAAATAAGTTTTATAGGAGATGTTGGGAGAATTGCCATGGTCTGTGGCCAGCAAGCAGCAGGGCAGAATTTGAATCCAGGTGTCCTCACTCCAAGTCCCATGCTCTTTTCATGACATATGGATCTAGAGAAGTGGCACTTACAGAAGTGGCACAGTTGGGAAGGGTGGCCCATGGAGGGTAAATATGGTGGCTTTGATTTTGGACATATTGAGCTGTGGGGGGACATCCAATTACAGATTTTCTGTATCGACGATGCTCATGTCTTGCTTTCCATCCTGATTCACATAAAAATCAGTGACCTTCACTGTATTACTCCCCCTGGGTCATACTAGATCCCACCATCTCAGGCAACTGGTCTACCTAATACCTCCCTTTATATCTATAACTGTCTTAGTCTGTTTGTGATGCTATATAGGAATACCTGAGTTTGGGTCATTTATAAAGAAGAGGTTGATTTGACTCACTGCTCTGCAGGCTGTACAAGAAACGTGGTGCCAGCATCTGCATCTGGTCAGGGCTTCAAGCTGCATCCACTCGTGGCAGAAAGGGAAGGGCGGCCAATGTGTGCAGAGATCACATGGGGGCAGAAAGAGAACAAGAGAAAAGGGGAAGGTGCCAGGCTCTTTTTAACAATGAGTTCCCAGGGGAACTCTCGAAAGAACTAATAGAGCAAGAACTTAGTCATTACCAAATGAGTAAGGAGAGCACCAAAGCATTCATGAGGGTTCTGCCTTCATGACTCAAACCCTATGAGGCCCTACCTCCAACACTGGGGATCAAATTTCAACATGAGACTTAGTGGGGTGGCCAGAACAAACCATATCCAAACTATAGCAACAACTCTCCAAACTTCCAGGTTTCCGGTTCTCTCATTCCCATTACAAATGACTTTGACTTTTTGGAAACATCAATCCCTTGATCTTTCTATGTTCTCCAAATCTTTTCTTAGTTCCTTCAAGTTTCTGCATCTCCCCAGATGACTCTAGTTGCCTTAGCTCATCATCCAAATTCTGCTGTTACCTTTGATTTCCCAGCACTCCATTCCTCCACAACATCTCTCAAACGACCCCCCAAGACTGGCTTGATGTTACAATCTGCCTTCACCTGTACTTAGTTGCCAGAGAAAACTTTCTCAGTCTTGCAGAGAACACTCACAGATCCATGATCTAGAACCTCATTTGGGCCCCAAGCACCCCTCAATTCTCCTGCCCAGTATCTCTCTCTCTCTCATTGATTTCTATTTATGGAGAAATTCCAAGATCTTCACACCAGCTCTCCTCATCACCCTCCTACCTACAAATGCAGCAACATCCACACCCTTCCTTACTGCTCTCCCTGCCCCTGCATAGAAGCCCCCACCACTCCTCCCCAAGGCCAGGCCCCACCCTCCTCTGCTGCCCTCGGGACTCTGCCCCTGCACACCTCTGTGTGTCCTTTCTCTTCCTCTGCTGGCTCCTTTCTTTCAGCTTCTCAACATGCTCCAACCTCTCTTCAGCTCCTAAATTCTCCTTCTCTGCTTCTCTAAACTTCTCAAAAGAAAGTCAGCCTTGACTTCTTCACCTCACACCTGAGCCACTGCAGTCTGACTTTCACTTCCAACTAGCTTTTGAAACTAAGCCCCTATGATCAAAAATGCCTTCCTAATTGACACATCTAATTTTTACCTTCCTGGACCTCTCTGCTCCTTTTAAAAAGTTTTATATTTTTAGTTCTGGTGAAATACACATATCTTAAAATTTACTGTCAGAACCATTTTTAAGCATACAGTTTGGTAGTGTTCAGTAATATATATTCGCATTATTGTGCAACCATCTTCCCAAACTGAAACTCTGAACCCATTAAACAACTCTCCACCCTCCTCTCACCCCAGCCCCTGCCAACCACCATTCTACTTTCTGTGTCTATGAACTTGACTATTCTAGACACCTCATATAAGTGGAATCACACAGTATTTGTCTTTTTGTATCTGGCTTATTTCACTTATCATAATATCCTGAAGTTTCATCCATGTTGTGGCATATATTAGACTTTCCTTCCTGTTTTTTCTTCTTTTTTTTCTTTCTTCATGTGTCCAAGGCATGAACTGGTCATGGGCACAGACCAAAGGCTAAGCTGAGATAAACAAGGTGTTACTTTGTCCCTGGCTGATATGAGATGGGCACCACTCCTTCCTTTTTAAGGCTTAATAATATCCCATTGCATGGACAGGCCATACTTTGTTCATTCATTCATCTACTGATGGACATTTGGGTTGCTTCTACCTGTTGGCTGGTGAATAATGGTGAAATAAACATGGGTGTACAAATATTTATTCAGGACCCTGCTTTCATTTCTTTTGAATATATACCTGAAAGAGGTATTGCTGGATCATATGGTCTGCTCCATTTTTAAAAGGCCATTATTTCCTCCTTTCTGAAGCTCTCTGCTACACTGTCTCCATGAGACATGGTCCTCATTCTCACTTCCAGTTCTCTTGGTACCCTTCTTACCCTTCCATCTCTTTTGCAGGCCCTTCCTCTACCTGTCCTAGGGGTCTGAGTCAGTCAGGGTCTAGTCAGAAAAACAGAAGTTGTCTTGTAAATAGAGGGTGTTTGACACAGGGAATTGATCATATAGACATTGGAGAGCTGAAAGAATATACAGGGGAGTATTAAGGTAGCCCAGATCAGCAACTACAGGAAGCCACTCCTACCCCTGGGTCTGGGAAACAAAGAGGTGACTAGAAGCTCTCAGAGACGCCCTCCCTGTTACTACATAGCTGGACCTTGGACCTTGTGTTAGTCAGGGCTCTCCAGAGAAACAGAACCAATAGGATTTATTAATACATAGGTAGATACTTAAGATGGGACTTACTGGCTCATAAGATTATGGAGGCAGAGAAGTCTCACAATGTGCCACCTGCAAGATGGAGATCCAGGAAAATTGGTGATATTGTTCAGTCTGCGGCCCAAGGCCTGAGAAGCCGGGGCAGGGAGCCTCGGGGCAGGTGGCGGGGGGGTGCTGGTGTAGGTCCCAGAGTCTGAAGGCCCAAGGTTCAGGGACCCCAATGAGAACAGAAGATGGACATCCAAGGGCAGGAGAAGATGGATGTCCCCACACAAGTAGAGAACAAACTTGCCCTTCCTCCACCGTTTTGCTCAATTCAGACCCTCAGTGGATTGGATGATGCCTGCCCACACTGGTGAGAACTAGTCTTCTTTACTGAGCCTACTGACTCCATGCTAATCTTTTCCAGAAACACCTCACAGAAATAATGGGAGACTGTTTGCAAACCTCAGCTGTAGCCTCAAAGAGAGAGTCTAGAAGGGCAGACTTGGAGCCAAGAGGCAATACACAGATGACCAGCCTGGGGCTTTGTCCTGGGTCCACCAATCTTCTCCCCAAACTCATTTCCTAGAAGGGGTCTCAGTTTTCTAAGAGTAAACTCTCACGGCTCCAGCCACTACCTACACGCCTGTGACATCCAAATCCACCTATCCTCTGCAGACCTCTCTACTGAACTTCAGACAATTTCTTTTCCCCATTCGCCCACTGAGAATGTCCACCCTGATGACTGGAATTAAATTAGCTACAGACTGGACTTGTTATCTTGCCTCCTCAACCTGCTTCCACTCCTCTGTTCTCTGTCTCAGCTGGTGGCCTCATCTCTGCCATTAGCCAATCCTGAAACGGGGGTCCTCCTCAACCTCACTGGCCCCTTTGCTTCCCAAATCTCTCTCCGGTCCCTTTCTTCTGCTCCATCACCACCCCACTCTCAGTTTGCCTGTGGGTTAGGAGTTCCCACAACCTCCTAATGTCCTGTTGGCCTCTCTTCTTGCTCCCATTAAGCTCACGCAGCTGCGCAAGTGCTTGCTCCAAAATCCAAACCTGGCCCTGCCACTCTCTTGCTTACACAACCCTTCACTAGCTCCCTACTGTCCTACTCTCATTTGGCCCTCACCTTCTCCCCAGTATTCTCTCTTGCTTTCCTACCTGTCCCTTCAGAAATTCCAAATTGCTCAGGCCAAACTGATTCTCACATTCTATTACCCCTACCTGGAAAACCTCCCCTCCTCTAAACTCCCTCTGAGCTAACCCTACTCATTCTTTAAAACTCAGGTCAGGGGTCCCCAGAAAATCTTCCCCAACACTCACAGAGGATACTCGAGTCACGAGGTGTGACAAGGAGTACAGAGTGGTGTCTCCACCCCTGCAAACACAGGTCTCCAGGCTGTTCCCCACCGTGGCCACAGACAGCCCCGGTCACCACTGGACTCCCTCATGGCCCATTCCTGCAGCCTGACCACATGCCACATCCCTGCTCATGCAATATCCCAGCACTTCTGAACCATTGTTCTCCACCTTCTAATATAAGCAGCTTTTCCTATGAGCTTTCATATCTACACCTCTCCCTCACCCCCAACATCCAATCTCTAGGCCCTCTGGTTTCTCAAATCTGTCTACTTCTCCCCATCTCTACTGTTCCACCCCAAGCCATCCTTGACCTTCATCCAGAAGGATGCAATAGTTTCTCCCCTCACTGGCTCCTGCCCCTCTCCAATCCATTATTCCCCTGTAGCCAGACCTTTTCTGAATGGACATTTGATTCTGTCAACTACCTACTTAAAAACTAAGACTATTTTTTAAAAAAGTCTGTAGTCCCAGCTACTCAGGAAGCTGAGGTGGGAGGATTGCTCGAGCCCCAGAATTTGAGTCTAACCTGGGTGACATAGTGATACCCCATCTCTAAACAAACAAACAAACAAAAAACCGTGGGAGGATTGGCCTTTGTTTTTAGGATAAAGACTATGTTATTTAACTATAAGACCCTGCAAACCACCCTTTGCCTTGTGCTCTCACTTCATCACCTTAGTATCAATCAGTTCTTTGCCGACTTCTACTTCCTTAGAGCCATTGTACACCCTAACTACTCTTTCCTCTTTGCCTAACTAATTTCTACTCAGACTGCAGGCCTCAGCATAAATGTCATTTCCTCAGGAAAACCTTCACTGATTCCTAAGCCAGATTAACTCTCCCCATTACACACTCTTTGGTGTTCATCTCTCTGTAGCAGTTATCATAATTATAAAATTGTATGAATCATTTAATGTCTTATGTCTCTCACTTGGTAGACTGTAAGCTCCATGAAGGCAAGAACCAGGCCTGTCTTGTTCACTCTTGCAGTTTTAGTGCCTGGCTTGGTGACTGGCATATAGCAGGTCCTTGCTAGTGTTTGTTGAATTAATATTAATTAATGGATTTCTCCACCCCCATCCTAGGCGGGTTAGGTGTCTCTTCTCTATGTCCTCATTATACACTGTGACAGTTATCTCTATCTTTGCACTGACATTATAATTATCTGTAGATGTGTCTGCCTCCCACCTCTACTCACCTCTCAGTCCTTCACCTGCCACCCCCTTCACCACTTGAGAGCTCTGTCATGGTGGGGCCATCGTATGAAACCAAGTAGGCATTCCAAAAGTGTTTGCTCAATGAATGGTGCCAACTGGGGAAAAAGACTGGATTAAAAGTGAAAACCCATCGTGCAGCACCCAGATGTGGGAGTCATCTCGATGGAGTTCAGTTGAAGAGCTGAACCTTGGAGATCACCCATAATTTTGAAGCAGGAGGAAGGGGACATGGCCAAGGTGAGCCGGGAGATCTGGAAGAGCACCATGTCACAGACGCCAAAGGAAGCGTTTCAAGGAGGAAGGGGAGATTAGTTAGGTCAAATCTTGCTGAAAGAATAAGGAAGTTGAAGACTGAGGAAAAGTTTAAATTTTACCAAAAAAGAGTCACTTTTACACAGTTTTAATAAATTTGTGGAGATAGAAGCCAGATGGTCTGAGCTGCAGAAGGGACTGATTTCACAGGCGGGAGCAGACCAGTGGGCTGCTTGTTGAAATGGCAATAGAGAGCGGAGTGAAACTCCCACATCTGGATAGAGCAAAATAAGCTCCAGAATGTTCTCTTTGTCACATTTTCTTTTCACTTCTCCTTTCTGCCCCAATAAATACAGAATGGGCTGAGAGTCATGGGGTCTGTGACCGGAGCACAGTTCCATTTCCCTTTCCTCACTGTTGGCATCATGTGTTTTGAATATTATTTTCACAACTGGATTGAAATAAAATCTTATGCCTTTCCTCAACATTATACAAAGATAACTGTTGCCACACATGCCTATTCAGAGAATGTTAATGAAATATGAAAATATAAAGAAGTCACTTATCTTCACAAAAGAAACTAAAATGTATTTTTCTACCAAAAAAATAGTTGTAAACTATTGTGGGGATTTTTGTTTGTTTTTTAGAGATGGGGTCTCACTCTGTCACCCAGGCTGGAGTGCAGTGGCCCAATGTAACCTCAAATTCCTTGGTTCAAGCAATCCTCCCACCTTAGCCTTTCGAGCAGCTAGGACTATAGGTGTGAGCTATCACAGCTGGCTAATTTTTTAAACATTTTTTGTAGAGATGGGGTCTCACTGTGTTGCCCAGGCTGGTCTTAAACTCTTGGCTTCAAGTGTTGAAGCCTCCTGTCTCAGCCTCCCAAAGTGCTAGGATTATAGGAATGAGCCACCACACCCAGCCTAAACTTTTATTTAATGCACTATAAAGCAGCATATATATTTTTATACCACAAATTCAGGATTCAAAAATTATTTTGGTAACTTTATTTTATTACAATTGGATCCTGTAGTTATTCTATGTATTATTTTTGTGCATTTAAGAAACCATTCTGAGGAGTCCGTAGGCTTTACCAGACTGCCGATGATGTCCATCACACACAAAAAATGTTGAGAACCCCTGATCTGATACTTTATGGACAAAGCTTATGGTTCATCATTTTTAGTTGTAGGCAGGAAAATATGAACAAGAGATACTGTCAGCACCATTTAGTGCCCTTAATAAGTTGGAATCTAGATATACTTTTTGCAAAGTAGTGTTAGTTAGCAATAATCAATTAGTCCATGTTCTGTGCAGTCTAAGTATAATTTTCGTTCAATTTTGGTTTTGCAATCTAAGTACAATTTTGGTTCTGGCATTTTTTTTCCAGACCTCAGTCAGAGACTTTACCTCCATCCCATTTAGTGCAAACTTTCTACCTGGTACTTTGTTCGTTACTACACATCTAGTGAATAGTAAAGTACGATTGTACTATTCATGGTTTAAGCATAACATGACATATAGTTCAAATGCAAGGAAGGAAAGATATTCAACTTCCCTTTAGATGCCTGTTAATCCAGAGTGTTCCCAGTCAGTTGCTGGGGCTGGTGCAGACCCCCAGATGACCAAGTTCCAAGCTGAACAACTGAAATTGAGTAAAACCTCCTGGGAGGTACTGGGGTCCTCCAGACATTCCTAAGGTAACCGATGGCCATGGGAAGAACATTTGGAAGAATCCCCAGTGCAGGAGTACAGTTTAGTGTAGGAGGTAATTCAATTCAGAAAGCATTTTAGAATGATAACAAGTCTAAAGTCAAAAATTATTGGAAGGGAAGGCAAACCTAGTAGGTTTCTTTTGTGGTTAGACCACATCTTGTTGATGTAAAATATATGAACTAGTCAATGTAAAGTGTAAAAACTGTTTTTAGGATTCTGTATCCCATGCACCAAAGAACCCACCATTTGTTACTTAGTAGGAAAAGATATTGGACAATCAAACCCAATTTATTGATTTTGGTGCCCTTAAATTACTATTATCTGTTGTAGCTGCTCTCTTGGCCAGAGGAATTTTTTACATTTTATAGAAAAATGTCCCTGTACTGCCCCCAAGAGATAGAATCTCAGAGGTAGCTTTTGAAACTCGTGTAGTCTAAGAACTATGAAGCCTGCAGGGTCTATTAAAGATACTTTTGTAGAGTTATGTTCAAGATACCAAGGAACACTATTTGATCAAGGCAAACATTCCTGGGATTTTTTTCCCCAGACATCAGCCAGACACTGCATCCATCCTATTTGGTGCAAGCTTTCTACCTGGTGTTTAGTTCATTACTACAGATATAGGGAATGAACAATAAAATTGTAATTTTCATGGTTTAAGAATAGCATACTCTGGGGTAGGAAGGAAATGAACAATTATGTGTTTTCCTTGGCACAGGAACTTGCTCTGTCACCTGGGCTATGGTGCAGTGGCATCATCACAGCTCACTGCAACCTCAAACTCCGGGCCTCAAGTGATCCTCCTGTGTCAGCCTCCTGAGTAGCTGGTACTACAGTCATGGGCCACCATGCCTACCTAATTTTTCTATTTTTTGTAGAGACAGGGTCTCAATCTTGCTCAGGCTAGTCTCGAACTCCTGGCCTTAACCGATCCCCCTACCTCAGCCTCCGAAAATGCTAGGATTGCAGGCGTGAGCCACTGCACCCATCTGACACAGGCAGATTTTGAAGGTAAAGAAAGTATCATAGGCTTTTCATTATCCCATATCTAGAAATAAAAATCTATTTGCAGCCATGTGAGTTCACAGAATCTAGAACTTCAGAGGTCCTCCGTGCTTCCCGCATGTAACTGTGACCTGGGCATGTTGTTACAGTGCAGATTAGGATGAAGTGAGGCTGGGGTTGGTTTTTCTAACAAGTGCCCTGGTGATGCCAGCGTTTCTGCTCCCGAAATCCTCTTGTAAAGACTTATAGGTAATGATGGAGCCAGGACTAGGATTTAAAATAAGTAACACCAAGCATCCATGGCTCAGGGAGACTTTTAGGAGCAGCCTCAGCAAGATTAAATCATGTTTATAAAAGAAAGAGGGTATTTCCACAATGTCATGATGCCAGCCAACTTTTATTTCACTTACCCCAGGTTACCTAAAGTTTGGGGAGAAAAATCAGGTGTAGTACAATATTATCCATAAATCTCAACGTGCAATTTTTCCTTAAGTTAATAAGCCTATGATGTTAACTTCTTCTTCACAAAAATGCCTAGAACTTTCCTTAAAATATTTTCATAATGAAGACACTGCCTATAATAGTATTAGTTTACCCTTTAGATAGTCTGAAAAGTTGTATTTATTTTAATTAGTACTTTTTTGGAAGTAATTACCACCATTAGCACTTAACTGTATTTTGAGAAAACATTATTTTTTCTTAATGATAGTACTTACTTACCAAATGCTTTTATGTCTTGCTTCCTGACTAGCTGACAGGAGGCTTGTTTCTGCAGTGTCTAGCTAAAATGCCCTTAGATATGCTGTTTACTTTCTCTTGTATTTTTAAAGAATTTGCATTTTTAATGATCCTAATTTATTACAGGATAATTCCCAATGGCATACTCAGTATTCATTATTAATGTTTTCTATTCTAAAGCAGATGGAGTTATATAAACCCAAAGATGTGATGATCACAGTCTATCTGCTTTTACTATAGATGTATCAACCTAAAACCAATGATCCTACTCATGTATACTCTCATTACAAAGAGAATGAGCTTCCGTAACTCTGAAATCTCAATAATATGGATTTTCCTTAAGGAAACACACCGTGGTGTTTGGATGAAATAAAGCTGTTCTATTTTCATGGCAACTGTTACAATGGTTTTTCCAGGCATCTTCCTTTAATTTTGAGAAACACTGATGCATATGTGTCCATCTCGAGATAACTGGCATATATACTTCTTTAAACTCTGCCAGTTGAAAAGTTTTACAGGGAAGTCATGTGGCTAGGTGTGCACCTGCAGACTTCCACTTTAAGGCTCCTCCCACTTTATAGGTAAACAGGCCAAACTGAAGACAAAGCCCCAAATAGCAGCCTCAACTCCGAACAGTACAGAACTCACACAAACCGATCCACACCCATTGCCTTTCTCTGTTCAGTGACCAAGCCCAACACCTATTTCCTCCTTCTGGTTTCCTGTTGATTTGGGCCTTGGCACCTTGTTTTACCTGATCCCCTGTCTTGCAATCCATCTTTCTTCCAAGAAGAGCTTGTGTATTCTTCCTGGGCTTGGCATTGTTTGTATTGTCTGTAAGGCTGTTTGACAGCTCTGACAAGGCCTGGTGAGCTACATTCCAGGCAACCAAGCATGTGCCAAGAATGGTTTCCTCCTTTTTCTTGGAGGGTCCAGTGTAGGACGCCAAGGAGGAAGGAAGATATTAAGTTCACAACAGAGTTCCAATGGGCATTTACTCCAAAAGATATAGCAATGCACAATGCAAATTGTTTATTTTACATATTTATTGGGGTAGATATAAAATTCACGTGGTGAGGTGTGCACACAAATTTCAAGCATAATGAATTTTTACATATGTACATACCTGTGTAGCCATTGCCCAGACTGAGATATAGAACATTTTCAACCCCTAGAAGTCTCCTTTATGTCTCTTGTCAGCCAGTCCCTTAAAGGTAACCACTTTACTTACTAACATCACAAATATTTCCTTAAAAGCTAAGTTCTTAAAACTCATCAAATCAGTTGTTTCTGTGCTCACAGCAACAAGTAAAAGGTCGTAATGGTTGTTTCTCATTCAAAATAAATTTACTTTTCAAGTCTTATAATAAGCAGTATTTAAGTAATAAATTATCTGCTTACTCCCAGGAAAATTGAAATTAAGAACTACATATGGCCTATCCCTAATTTCAAGGGTTGATTTTTTAATCATATAAATGAATGAAGCCTTTTGAGCCAGCTGGGCTTCCGAATGTAGAAACTTTTGCATTTGGGAAAACTTATAAGGAGCATATACTGTATGTTATATGATAATATATGGGGCAGAGCCTCATAAACGCATTCACATTTCTGAAGATAAATAAATATTTACATTCGGGGAAGAAAAGACTATAGATAGCCTGTGACAAATTCTCACTTGTCACCAAATAAGTTCTGGCATCACCAAAATTAAAAAAAAAAAAAAACTTTTTGGATTTTGGAAGTATGGATAATAGTTTGTGGACCTGTAGTAAATAATATATTATTGAAGGAACTTAAGGAACTTTTCTACTTAAGTCAAGGCCCACTCTAATGTCATGGTCTCCATAAAGTTTTATGGGGTAGTTCGCTTTTAAGAAGTGATGCTGCTTTTGAGCTATTACAGCACTTTGAGCTTATTCTTCACGTAGTGCCTTTAAAAAAAAAACTTTTAGTAATGAAATGTTCAATTAAATAAAAAAGTAAAAAATGTAGTATAATAAACGCCTATATAGACATCATCCAATCATAACAATCTTATTTCAAACTTCATGGTTGTATCACTTCACCCATAAATATTTAATAACACACTGCTTTTTCTTATATGAGTAAATGCTTTGTTTCCGTATTACAATGTAGACTCCTTGAGGGCAAATGTTGTATCTTTTTCATTCCTACTTCCCAATTAGCTCTTCTCAGCAGGAAATTTGATACAGAAAAATAAATTATGCCCTGAGGATTGCTTGATCATGCTTGGCATCAGACAGTGGTTTTTAAACTTGAGTGTGTATCCAAATCACCTGGAGGGCTTGTTAAGCGGCAGATTGTTGGCTGGGCATGATGGCTCATGCCTATAATCTCAGTACTTTGGGAGGCTGAGGTGAGAGGATCACTCGAGTCCAGGTGTTGGAGACCAGCCTGTGCAACAGATCCCATCTCTACAAAAATTAAAAAATTTAGCTGGCCATAATGGCACATGCCTGTAGTCCCAGCTACTCAGGAGGCTGAGGCAGGAGGCTCCTTTGAGCCCAGAAGTTCAAGGCTGCAGGGAACTATGATTGCACCACTGGACACCAGCCTGGGAGACAGAGCAAGATTCTGTCTTGGAAAAAAAAAGAAAGCAAGATTGTTGGATCCCAAGCCTAGAGTTCCTTATCCAGTGGGTGTAGGGTAGGGCGTGAGATTTTGTATTTCTAACAAGTTCCCTGGTGATGGTAATGATGGTCCAGTACCACACCGACTCACTTACTCAAATAAAACAGATGTTCTCATTTAATTGTTAATCATATGTGAGTATTTGGGAAGAAGACAGGAAGAAATAATTTTTACAAATCTTTGCTTTCATGGTGTTTATAATATACTGTATAAGAAGTATATAAAACAAATATATGAGAACGATTAAGAAACACAAGGTGCTCGAGCCCCACGTCAGAACATTCTTATTTAATTGTTATAGGGTACGCATCAATTTTTAGAAGCTCCCTGGTGATTTCCAGTGCACTTACATACTATTACACCAGGGTCTTCTGAAGAGGTGAGATTAGAATTTGTCCCTGAGTTAGGGGGAATTTAATTGACAGTTTACGGTGGGGATGGCCTTCACAGGTTGGGGAATGGGGTGACATATGCTCCAAATGCTCTTTCAGGTCTTTCCATGACATTGAACTGTACATAAAAATATTTTTAAGTAATCAGAGTCTGTACAGCATAGCTTGTATTTTTTTTCCATGTATTAGTGATAACCTTGGACAAATCAAGTTCTAAGTCCTCAGTTTTCCCATATGTTAAATGGGGATAATAATTATACCTACCTCATAGTATTTTTAAGACAATTAAATGATTTTGATATACACTAGAGGCCTTAGAGCAATGTTTAGTAAATAAGTGCTCAATGAATGATAATTATTATTTAGTGAACATTATCTACATGTCCGGCAGGAATCCTGAAAGAGAATACTTTGTTTGCATTGTATCCTTTTTAACTTTACAAAACCCTTGCATATTTTTCACCTAATTTCCTCTTTTCTATGCCCTTTAGATAAGTAGGGGAAAGTTTAATTGTGTCCACCTGACAGGAGAAAAAGGCATCCAGAGCCTTATAAAGAGAGTTTGACAGAGAGCACTAGAACTTAAGCATTCCAAACCCCCAAAGTGTGCTCTTTCCCTCAATGTAAACAAGCAAATAAACAAAAAACAAAAGCAAAAAATTATTGAAGAATTAAGGCAATAATCGTTTTATTTGTCCAGATAATTTGCAAATACCTCCCTTCCACAAACACACACCCCATAGGAATCAAATTGACCTTTCTTCTATCATTCTCTGATTATCCACAAATGGGATGTCTAATTTGTGGACAACCTACACTCTTCTTGCAGCTGTATTTCTTGTTTAGCTGTAGTTTTAGGCCAGCATTGTCAGGTTCTATCTCCATTTACTGGAGAGACCCTGCATTTAGGAGAGATTCTTTCATTCTCTCAAGGAAAATCCAGAAAGTGGTTGAGCCATGTTCAGCCTTGGATCCTACCCCCATATTTCTTGCTTTGTGAAAAAAGCTTCTATTTGTATAAATCAACTCTAATAGGGTTTTCTATTGTTTGCAGCTAAAAATCATTTCTAACAGTTACTAGTAAAATGCACAAAAATCGTGATCCTGTCATAACATTTTAAATTATACTTCTTTCTTTAGAATACAGCTTGTAATTCCTATTAGGCCCAATTGAAGATATCAGATCTAAAGTAGTAGTATTCATAGTAGTAATAGTAATCCCGCTTTGGTTCTGTGTGCCTGAGAACTACTATATTAAATATCAGACCTTTAAATTCATTTTTAAATAAAATTCTATACCTGAAAAATGTCTACACACATGACTTCTAGAGACATATGATTCCCTTTGGCCTTTTTTTTTTGAGACAGAGT
>VBSM01003157.1:34419481-34442254 GCA_008086735.1 Cheirogaleus medius
AAACACAGAGAAATAGATAACTGAAGAGCTATGAGAATTTGGGCAGTGGAGAAATTGCTTACTTTCTGGCTGTTATCTATATCTTTTATAATATCCTTTATAATAAACCAACTTTTTAGAAGAAGCATTAGAAAAAGCAATTTACTATGGACAATAAGACTTAAAACGGCCATGGTTAAAGACCTGATAAGAATTCATGATAATATGCAGTGGTCAAGGAAATTGGTTATTTCTGTGACATACAACAATGTAGTATTGGAATTATGATTGATAATGTATACTAAGCCATCAGATTTTTAGGAACCTCGTACAATTTTGGAACACATATTAACACATTTATACAAATATGACTCCAAAAAGGATTAAACATTATTTCTTCCTTGACCATGCTTCCTATATAGTTGATCATTCCTAATAAGCCTAATATGTTTCTCATGGTCTTCCAGGGGCCCTTTTGGAATGTCCAGAAGTTAGTTTGAGATCAGAAAGATTTAGAATGTGAAATTTGATTTTGGGAAGCTTGTCAAATATGTCAAAGGTTTAAAACACTTTATCAAAAATAGGATCACAGGTCCACTGTGAAATAATATTCATTTAGCCAAAGTGATAATTAAAAGATCTCAAAAAGCAAAAATCTTTACTCTTTGATAGAGAGGAGACTCAGTTTTTCAAACAATCAAAAGACCTAATAGAGACAGCCTGAGGCAAACAGAATCTTTCTTTACCCTCTTTTTTTTTTTTTTTGCAGTTTTCTTAAAAGATGAACCAACCAAAGTCTTTTTCTATTTCTTATTAATACTGCATGAAAATCTTGTTCAAAAGAGAAAAACAGATTCAGTGTACTATTACTAAAGCTAGTTTTAATAGAACTTTATGAACAAATTCATCCAATCTCAATCAACTTTGACCACACAAGATTTCCATGAAGCTTTTATGACTGCTTACAAAATTTTTTCTAATTTTTCTTTCCCCAACTTTTTATATCTGTTAAGTTGTATCTGTGTCATTTTCCCCTTCACTTTAAACAACCTTTAAATACACTCTAAACTAGACAAAACTGCTTTTCTTTAACAAAAACCACATCTTTATGTCTTTCTTATAACCTTCCTCACCAAAAACACATCCTACTTTTCTTGTACACTTTGTATACAGAATTGTTTTCTTTGTATCTACTTGTTTTAATTACATATGTTACAGTTTTCACTCTTAATAACCCTAATTTCCAGTAAAAAGCCTAGAAGTAAATGACTTAATTGTTATGTACTAGGTGCAGAGTCCAGGGCAGAGGACCCAACCCCTCCCAGTATGGCAAGGAGGCACAGCTGGCCCAGGCAGGATGGGGCTATATTGGGCTTGCCACTGCTCTGCAGCTAGTGGCCCAGGCACTGTGGACACACATAGGTCCCCAGGCCTCCTTATGGCCACCTGTCTAGACCATAGAATCTAAAAGCTCAAAACCAAAGACTTAAGCTGACAGACATATCAAGCAAGTATCAAAAATATCACAGAAGAAATCGTTTTATGACCTTAAAACAGTTTAAATTTGGCCAGTGGACCCAGGCAAAAATGTCTAAATTATATTTAATACTGCCAGTTCTAAAGACATATCTATTTTATTTTACCAACAATTTTAAAACTAGAGAGAGAATTTAAGCTTTTTGAAGAAAGAGTTTGAAAAGAAGACACAGAGGAAGATTAAAAAATGGATGACAAGGTAACAAAATCATAGGAGTTTACTGCAGTATTATACTGATAAGTCTAGGAAAAATCTTCACTGGATTACTGAGATCAAGGCAGAGCTCATTAACGGATAGAACTAAATGCACTTGCCACTTTTGAGGCTTCATGAGGAAGACAGAGGACCCAATAAAAGGGGTCAGCAGCGTATTAGCTGTGTTCCTCAAGGAGTTTCTCTTAGATCCCTTTATGTAATAACCAGAACTGATGTTTTCTCTCAGTAACATTTCATACACTGACCACCAAATGAAGGAAACAGAAGCTAGATGCAAGATTGGAGGTGGCAGGAGAGCTAGAGGCAGATGGAAGAATATATTATAGAGGAGCCAGTCTGAGGACATCTTAAGCTTCCTGAAAAGGCCAATGAAATTTTCCATTCTTCTCAACACAAATCATGCCAACGAGAAAGAAAGTGAACAAAGTGACAAAATATGTAATTTTAAAAAAAGGGGTTCAGTAGACTGAAAAGAATTCCCAGGGGAGAAACAGGATCCAAAAGAGAAAAAGCAGAAAGGCCTTTTTTAAAAAAAATTACAGCCCAAATACTAGCTTTTAATTAAACCAACTTTTGACTATTGAGCTCTTTAAAAACAAACAAACAAACAAAATCTTTTCAAATCTCTTATCAGATTTAGCTAGGACAAACAACCAATATTCCTGGATTTTGACCTTTTTTTCCCCTTTCTTTTAAACCAAAGGTACCTGCCAGGTGACTCAGAACCACAACCAATAGGCCTGTAGCATGAGGCCTCTCCAAAGAGGTACAAAGAAGCAGATCCAGAGCCACCACCAAAGACAGCTAAAGGAAAAAAAGAAGCTTAAAATATCCCACTGAGAGCTGGCAACCGTCAGTACACTAGACACAAATGTACCCATTTGTGTTCAGCCATATTGGTTTTTCTTATGGGGGTCCCCAGTCTTTCAGTTTGCTGCCTCACATGCAAACTCAGTAACTTGTGTGCCTCTGACAGGCAGCAAGCCAAGCTCTCTTGGAAAGGTCTCAAATCTATGTGTGATTTTGAGGTTTTATGCTGTTGATAACATATTCAGAAATGAAATAATTTTTGAACAATACATTGATGAAGATTTCATATTGCTGGCTTTTCCTCTTAGTCATCATTTTTGTGTTCTTTCCATTTTCTGCATTGTCAGTGTTTCTTTAAGGCTCACAATTAATTCTTAAATTTTTTCCTTGGAACCATGAACAAAACCATCCCTACCATCTTGGCCTAGCTATCTGTACAATGCTTTTTCCATTTTTTAACAAAGAGCAGGAAACCTTTCAAATAATTCACACATTCTTTTCATCTATTCTCTTCATGCCTTGACTATTTAAAGCTTAATTGTATCCATGACTATTTAATGTGAATGAAACATTCTTGGCAGTATTGAAGGACTCCAACACTGCGTCACATTTAATATGGGAATGACCATTCAGAGCCAGATGTGTGGGTGAGAATCTAAGCCTCATACAAATGGTCTTGTAACAGTAAATCACACTTCACTTCAGAGGCTGGTGGAAGAAAGTGATAGGGGAGGCAGAAAGCAACATAGTTAACTTGCAAACTGGAGTGTTTCAGTGTCCAGGAATAAGTGATCAGCAACACTTTTAAAACATCTCTTATTTGAGGTCCTTACCTTTGGATTCAAATATCTGTAGAACTAATCCAGAAATAGTGCTGATACCACTCAAACGTGTGTGTACACAACACGGGCAGGAGATTTTACTTCCTGCCTTTGAGTTCACAGGAATTTGTAGACTTTATAGTAGGGGTTGGCAAAAAGCTTTCCTGTAAAAGACCAGATAGTAAGTATTTTAGGCTTTGTGAGTCACATGCATTTCTGTCACATATTTTTGGGGGGGCTTTTGTTTTGTTTTACAACCTTACAAAAATGTAAAGAACATTCTTAGCTCAAGAACCTTCCAAAACCAGGCTACAGCCTGTTGCTTTTTAGAAAGCAAGCCTAGCTTTGAGTGCCAGACTACACTACCATAAACAATATTGTTTTTCCCATAAAACTGTACAGTCTTGAGATGCTTGGGAAGCCAGTCACTTGTCTAATGATGAAATTTAAAGTGCAGTGGGCATTTTTTTTCCTAGAAAAATCTCCTGGCTTCAGTATCTTTAAAACCTGTTCTAAACGTTAGGGAAAAATGAAACTGGGAGAGGGATGTATGGGAAGATAGCTGCACTATCTTTGCAGCTTTTGTGCAAATCTAAAATTATTGGAAAATAAAAACTTATTTTAAAAATTTTGTTTTTGATGATAGCACTTTTCTTCAGGGATTTTCTTTAGTTGGTGAAGCTAAATTTTTGTTTTATTTTTATAAACAAATGCGGCCTAACTACCAGTCTACATATTTTTGGCATTGATGTAAACTTTTAAGCTATCTTTTGGTGGCTTTGAAGTTCTACTTGCCAGAGGCTGCTCCTCTTTGGTAGGAAGTTTGAAAAGTGAAGCCAAAGAAGCCTTTTATTGCAACATCAATAGATAAATAGTTAAAAGTCACATCTTTCAGCCCTATATTTAATGCCATTTTAGTCTCTGCTGATGTCTTATTCTGCAGTTAAATTGCTACTGTAGCATTTGTTAGCATAGTTGATGCTAATATACTGACTCTTTAGATTTCTGTCTTTTAAAATTTATTTTGGGATAATTTCAAAAGATCATATACATTATACTCCTTTGCCCCTTAATACTTCATTGTGTATATTTAGAATAAGGATATCTTATATATAGTCATCAAATTTAGAAAATATGAAATTATATAATACTTTTAGGTAATCTACAGTGTATCTTCCAATTCTGCCAATTGTCCCAAAAATGCCCTTTTATATAACATTTTTTCCCCAGTATACCATACAGTTCAGGATTAGGTTTTTGCTTTTAGTTATCATATGTTTAGTCTTCTATAAATTGCAATAGTTCCTTAGTCATTGTCTTTCATGACATTAACATTTTTAAGAAAACAGGTCACTTATTTTGTAGTATGTATGTATCTCTTGATTCTTGATGTGTCAATGATGATAGAGATTTCTTGTTTTTGTGGTCATGTTTAAAGTACTGCATTTATATAAAATATCTACAATAGGTAAATCCATAAAGTCAGAAAAGAGATTGGTGGTTGCTAGGTACTAGTCGTAGAAGGGGAATGTGGAATGATTGCTTAACAAACATGGTGTTTCCTTCTGAGGTGATGAAAATACTTTGGAACCAGGTAGAGGTGGTGGTTGTACAACATTAAGAATTTTCTTTAAAATAAAAAAAAGAATTTTCTAAATGCCTCTGAATTGTTCACTTTAAAATGGTTAATTTTATGTTACGTGAATGTCACCTCAATAAAAACATTGTTAATCCTTATGCAAATGATTTGGATGCCCTTCCATATACAGACCATGGATTTCTCAGCAAATGGAAGTTACATTTGAAAAAACTTACTGCATGATCATTGCAATCGTTTGTAATATTTAAAGAAATGGGAAATTCTGAGTTTTGGTAGAAGAATTGATAAGCCGAAGAATCTGTTATCACTAAATATTTAAGAATTTATGTATAGTTCTTCATTTAAAAAATTCCCATATGTTTGTGGTGAATGCAGAAGTTCTTCATATGTTTTCTAGCCAATTTACATGATTTGTTTATATTAAATAACAGGTTTTCTAAGATAAAAAATTCTAGTTTATTCATTTATTTATTCACTTATTTATTAATGAATGAATGACAAGGTCTTGCTCTGTCACCCATGCTGGAGTGCAGTGGCGCTCATAGCTCACTGCAGCCTCCAACTCCTGGGCTCAAGCATTCCTCCTGCCTCAGCCTCTGGAGTAGCTAGAACTACAGGCATGCGCCACCACATCCAGCCCTAGTACATTAAATTTAAACATTGAATATAGTACATTAAAATTCTAAGTCTAGATTAAGAATATGGATAGTTTGCCTTCCTCTTAATGTGTATGCCTCAGGCTTTCCTGTTGTTTACTTTCCACCTTCAAGCTAAATTCCCACACTCATTAAATGGAACTTACTTTGCTGTTTACTACATGTTACCTTGTTTCTTAACATCTTAATTTGTTTCTTTCACAAGTGGGAGATACGTTTTGCCATGCTTGTGTGCATAGGAGGTCAAATGCTTTGCACAGTGTCTGACATATAGTAGGTGGTACATACAGAGTAGCAATGATTATTATCCAAGAATTTAAGAGTGTTAGGAAAAGTAAGTCTTCACCTTCACCTTATTGTTACCCTTTTGCAACTGTTACGACTTGAGAAAACATAAATGTATTTTATAAAAACATTTCACATGTGCAAAGATAAGCTTTTTTTAAAATGTGCTTTTGAAAACTGATACTCGATGTACATGCGGTTCTGTTTCTCATCAGTGGTTTATTTGCTTCATTTTTCCCAGGTGAAAAAAAAAGATGTTATCCCGGTTAAGAGGAGTTGCCACTCCTTATACTTTGGCATGTCGTCATTTGCACGTAAAAGAGAAAGGCAAGCCACTTATGTTAAATCCAAGAACAAACAAGGTTAGTAACATTAATATCAAAATATATTTTCTCTCTTCCTGGTAGAGGTTTGATAATTTTTAGACTGATAAAAGTGTGACTTTTTGTAGCTTTATGCTGAGACTGTTCAGAGCTGTTTGCTTTTTCTACTTATCATGCTTCTCAACATGGCAAGAATCATGGCTGCTTTATACCTTCTAAAGTTTACCCCTCACAACTTTTACCACCAGAAAAGAATTAACTTTGCTTCCTAATTCTAGCTGAAAGGAAGAGAGGGAAGGAGGGAGAGAGAGAGGGAGAGAGAGAGAAGAGAAGAGAGGAGAGAGGAGAAGAGAGAGAGAAAGAGAAAGAAAGAAAAATCCCCAGAATAGTGTTCTGGCCAGAACTTTGGGCCAGATGTGGGATATTTAGATTTACCCAGGTCTAATAAGGTACTTAAGGCCAGGCCGGGTGACTCACGCCTGTAATCCTAGCATTCTGGGAGGCCAAGGCGGGCGCATTGCTCAAGGTCAGGAGTTCGAAACTAGCCTGAGCTAGAGCGAGACCCTGTCTCTACTAAAAATAGAAAGAAATTAATTGACCAACTAAAAACTTACTTACAAAAAAAATTAGCTGGGCATGGTGGCGCATGCATGTAGTCCCAGCTACTTGGGAGGCTGAGGCAGTAGGATCGCTTGAGCCCAAGAGTTTGAGGTTGCTGTGAGCGAGGCTGACGCCACGGCACTCACTCTAGCCTGGGCAACAAAGTGAGACTCTGTCTCAAAAAAAAAAAACCAAAAAAATAAGGTACTTAACCTGAGCCAATCAGTTAGGCTCTTAGAAGGTGGAGTCAAAATTGTGAAATGAACTTTTATTTAAAGTCTATCCCACCCCACCTCCACCTAGCTTTTTGGACACAAACCATTACACACAAATAATTTTGCCTATTAATTAGACTACTGCTTCAAAAGAGAGAGAGACCTCTAACTCTTTTTATTACCACTCTTGGGATGGAAGTGTTGGGCAATATTGAGATCCAATCATCACTTCGTCCTTTATCTAAGCTGTGTTTAGTAGGCAAGTCCCTCCCTGTTTATTAGTTGCAATATTAAATAGTAAGTAAATATAATTCTGGAAAGAGACTTTTTAGAGGAAGCTTGCAAGAGGATACATTGAGTTTATTGTAATATGTGAAATTTACCTTTTTAGGAAAGGTACATTCAGATTAAAAGTGTGACTTATTTTAAAAGAACAATCATCAAAAATTTGCCAATCCTATTTATTTCCTGTTATCAGGGAAAACAATTAATTGTATACTATGGTAAGTTTTGAGGGGTGTCAGGCCTAGAAGGGGAAATTTGACCATGGGTTACACGGAGCACCACATCTTTGTATTTTTGGTATCTGGTACAGAATGAGAATTCAGCAAGCAATTTGTGAATTAAATGAAGCTTGAGGAAGGGTATTTTAATCCTCTCTTGTTTTTGCCCAATGTCCTCAAATCTTGTTTGCTCTTCAAGGTGCAACTTATTTGAAATTCAGTTCTCCTGTAGAGCCTTTTCATACACCATAGACTAAAGTAATTGCTCCCTTCTCTGAAACTTCATAGCAGTTTTTATCTTCCTGTTTCTTTGACAGGTAATCAATATGTGTTGCTTTATGTTTCTTTTCATGTCTTAAGCTATTACTGAAATCATTGATGGTAGTTATATTTTCATGAATTTATATCATCTTGACTATATTTCAGGTTCCTTTTGGGCAGGGACCATTCAGATACTTCTTTGTATCTTTTATAGTGCTGTGGGTATAGCAGACATTTGATGAATATGTTGGTTTATGTTCTTTTTTATCCTTATGAAAATAATTTATTTAATACCTACTCTGGAGACTTAGGGGTTATGAGAAACTTACAAAGCACATTGAGTGGCAAACAAATTTTAAGAGGGAGGATAGTCTTAAATGCATTACAGTACTTCGATAAAGAAAATAATATCTAATGATCTGGACTCTCTAAGATCTAATGCTTCTGAAATCTCTAAGGTTGAGTAACATCTGTATAGTTACGTCATTGAAGGGCCATTTCTGGAAATCCCTTAAACATCAGAAAGAGTTTATTTTTGTTTAAGAAATAACATAGACCAGTGATTCCAAATTCATGGGCTATGAACTTCTTGGGGACTTAAGAAATGTTAAATCAAGTTTGTGCTTCAAACATTGTAGACTGAATTAATTTCTACATATGTATAAATATTATTTTTAAGAGTATGTTGCTGCTGTGGTTAATGAATTAGTAATTAAAGGTGGTACTGAATTCTGAATTTTTTTAAATGTATATCTGTAATCACTGTCTACCTGTTATGTTTATAAAACTTTTTATTGCAGTAAACATAATGTGAAATTTACAGTTTTAACCATTTAAAACTTTACAATTCAGTGACATTAAGTACATTCAGTTTTGTGCTATCACCACTATCTACTTCTAGAACTTTTCATTATCTCACATGGAAACCTAATACCCATTAAACAGATGCTCCCCATTTCCCATTTCCACTGCCCTCTCAGCTTCTGCTTTCTTTTTCTGTAGATTTGCCTATTCAAATATAAACATGAAATTCCTTATGAAAATTTTAAAAAATTTCTTATAATTTAAAAAGTTGGACATCATATGCTGGGTTATAAGCAGGAGTTTAGGTGCTAATTTGAGCTCTGCCATTAACTAGCCACGAAACTCTGGCAAATCTCTTAACCTCTCTAGGCCTCAGTTTTCTCATGTAAATAATGTAGGTTATAGCATTTTGAAACATTTAAAGGGCTGTACAGGTGTAAGATTGGCTTTCTCCTTTTCTCCCCATGCTTATTTGGCTAACTTTTCTAATAATATTCCTACTATTCCAGTATATTGTCTTTTTATTTTGCCATGATCCTCTTAAAACTATATTTACTTTTAAGATCGTAGTATATAGTTTCATATACCATTTTACCACTGGAAAAAGTATATTGTAAATTTATCTTCATAATGTTTGATAAGCCTTATAATATATAGCTGTGTAATAGTAGATAGATTTGGAATCACAAAAGCTGATGAGAGTCCCACCTTAACCCCTTATTGACTGTGTAATCTTTAGTGTTGATGTATGTTTAGACCCAGCTGTGGCCCGAATGTTTGTATCCCCCCAAAATTCATTAGTAGAAATCCTACCCCCAAAAGTGATGGTATTAGTAGGTGGGGGCCTTTGGGGAGGTGATTAATTTATGAGGGCTCTGCAAGGGAGTAGCGCCCTTATAAAAGAGGACCCAGTGAAAGCTCCTTCCACTGTGAGAAGATGCAATGAGAAGGCTCCTTCTATGAGGAATAATCTCTAACCAGACCATAAAGTGCTGACTGCTTGATCTTAGACTTCCCAGCCTTCCAAACTGTGAGAAATAAGTGTTTGTTGTTTATAAACCAGTTGTAGCATTTTTGTTATAGCAGCCAGAACAGACTAGCACAGACCCCAATTTCTTAATTTAGATTACTGTATAGAAAAAAGAAAAACTGTAAATCACCTTTAGATACAGTAAAATACATATTATATAAACGTGAGTTGTTCTTCCCTTTAGATGTTTTATAATTTAGTTAGCCATGACCCTGTTGTTGAATACTATTTCCAATTTTGACATTATTAATCATTATTCACTAGTCATGTTATCAGTTCTATAAATATTTGGCAATTTCCTAATCCCTGGCAGATTATTCTAACTGCACTAAGATGAAAAGGAGGAGGAGAAGACTCTATTTGCCCCCTACCACGTTTACCAGCATGTTTGAAAGTCAAGTTAAGGGATCTTTATCAATATTGACTTAGGTGGAGAAACAGTATGTGCTAAAGGAAAATAGCTCAGGATCCTTCAGGATCAGCTAAAGGAAGTACACCTTTACTATGTAAATTGGGAGGGAGGGCGTTGCTGTTGCATAGATGAGAAAAAGTGAGAAATAGCAGAGGAAGATGGAAAAAGTAGAAGAGTAGATGAGAAGACATTTGTTTCTGCTGAATGTTAACAAAGTAATCAAACTATTCATTTTAAACTGTCGTCATCACAGTCTTGCTTCACTTATTAACACCAGGCTAGCAAATTTAAGAATTTGATCAACTGTTAATATAAATACCTATACATAAAATTATGTCTTTGATAATCATTTTATTTTCTACCCTGCATTATAAATAAAACACTTTTGAGTGTCCCTTAAATCTAAATAGAAGATAGATAGTGAAACCTTGTGTAGCCAACTCACTTACCTTTGATAGTAAGGATAGGCAAAGCACTTTTAAATGAACTGCATAGTTTGTTTAAACATAAATTTTAGTGTTTTCTTTAGCCTTTTACTGGAGTTGGGAAAAGGGAGCAAGAGTGACAGTTTGGGTTTTACCTCTTTTATATATCCCAGCCTTCAATAAAATCTTACAAGGAGAAGCATGAGACATAAAGGATTTAATGATTTGAGTGTTCTTCCTTTTTTCTGTGTCAGTTTATCTCAAATTGATTTGATTATTGGGCACAGTGTTGTTTATCCAAATATTTGTGAATTCCCCTAATTTCCTTATATTACTGGTTTCTAATCTCATTGCATTGCAGTCAGAAATCATACTTTGGTTTAAATTCTTTCAAATTTATTGAAACTTGTTCTGTGATTTAACGTATGTTCTGTCTTGGAAAATATTCCATGAGCACCTGAGAAGAATGTATATCCTGCTGTTATTGAGTGGAGTGTTCTATAAATGTCTGTTAGGTCTAGTTGTTTCATACTGTTGTTCAAATCTTCTGTTTCCTTATTTATCTTGTCTGTCGTTTCCTCCATTATTGAAAATGAGGTATTAAAGTCTCCAACTTGTTGAATTGTCTTTCTTCCTTCAATTCTGTTAGTTTTGCTTCATGTATTCTGGACTTCTGTCGTTAGGGGTGTTATAAGTGTTATATCTTCTTAATGGATTCACCCTTTCATCATTATAAAATGTCCTTCCATAGTAACAATGTTTGTTTTAAAGTCTGTTTTGTCTGTTGTTAGTATAGCCACTCCAACTCTCTTTTGGTTTCTATTTGTATGGTATATCTTTTCCATAGTTCTTTTATTTTTAGCTATTTGTGTCTTTGAATCAAAGTGTGTCTCTTGTAGACAGCCTATAATTAGATCATGTTATTTCATCTATTCAGCCAATCCCTGAGTTTAATTCATTTACATTAATGTAATGACTGATAAGGTAGGATTTACCTCTGCCATTTTGCTACTTGTTTTCTGTGTCTTTTTTAGTTTCTCTATTCCTCCATTCCTACCTTCCTTTATATTAAATAGATATTTTCTAGTATATCATTTTTATTCTCTAGTATTTTCTTTTACTACCTGTTAGAGTTAATTTTATAGTGGTTTGCCATGAGGATTACAATGAACATCTTTATAACAGTCTAGTTCGGATTGATACCAAGTTAATTTCAGTAGTGTATAAAAACTTTACTCTTATATAGCTGTATCCCCCCATTTGTGCTATTTTTTTGTACAAATTACATTTTTATATGTTGTGTTTCCATCAGCAGAGATATATAATTATTGCTTTATACAGTTATCTTTTAAATCAGGAGGAAAAAGTTGCTCTTTTTATCTTTGTGTATACTGTCTTTCCATTTCAGCCTGTAGCACTCTCTTTGATATTTTTTATGGGGTAGGTCTGCTAGCAACAAATTTTCTCAATTATTTAGCTGGGAATATCTTGATTTCTTCTTTATTTGTTTATTTTTTTAGGCTGGTAAAGTGGAGCAGTGGGAGTGGAGAAGGAACAAAGGAATCTGTAACTGTGATCAATTAGTTGTAAACACCACTGCACTCGGACCAACCTCTCCTTTATTTTTGAAGAATAGTTTTGCAGGATATATTAATAGAAATTCTTGGTTGACAGTTTCTTTCTTTCAGCACTTTAAATATTTAGTCATCCCACTGCCTTCTAGCCTCCGTGGTTTCTGATAAGAAATTAGCTGTTAATCTTATTGAGGATTCTGTATACATGATAAGTCATTTCTCTCTACTTTCAGATTTCTTTCTTTGTCTTTTGACAGTTTATGATGTGTCTATGTATACATTTATTTGAGTTTATCCTACTTGGAGTTGAGCTTCTTGGATGGGTAGATTAATGTTTCTCATAATAATTGGGACGTTGGAGGTGTTATTTCTTCAAATATTCTTCTGCCTCTTTCTCTTTTCTCCTGGGACTCTGTTATGCATACTTTGGCACACTTGATGGTCGTGTCTCGCAGTTCTCTGAATCTCTGTCATACCTCTTCATTCTTTTTTCTTTCTGTTTCTTAGACTTGATGGTATCAGTTGACCTATTTTTAAGTTCACTGATTCTTTCCTCCACTTGTTTAAATCTGCTAATGGTTCCCTCTGGTGAAGTTTTTATGTCATTTATTTTACTTTCAACCCCAAAATTTCTATATGGTTCCTTTTTATAATTTCTGTATCTTTATTGATATTATCTTAATTGATGGGACATAATTCTCATACTTTAGTTCCTTAAACATGGTGTAATTTAGTTCTTTGAATGTGTTTAAAGTTACTGATTTAAAGTCTTTGTCTAGTAAGTACAATGTCCGGGCTTCCTCAAGGACAGTTTCTATTAACTGCCTTTTTTCATGTATATGAGCCAGCCTTTCTTGTTTCTTTGTATATCTTATGATTTTTTGTAGCAAACCGGACATTTTAAACAATGTGGCAGCTCTGGAAATCAGATACTCCTTCTTGGGTTTGTTGTGTTGCTGCTGCTTTTGCTTATTTAGTGACATTTCTGAACTAATTATTAAGTCTGTATTCTTGTTCTGTATGCCTACCGAAGTCTCTGCTTGGTTAGTTTAGTGATCAGCTAATGATTAGACAAGAACTTAAATGTTTAGAACCAGTACAATCCCCATTCTTTGTAAGGAACTCTGTGTGCTTGCTAGGGCGTGCCTCCAGCATTCAGCCAGCCTGTTTCTAACCACACATCAGCCTTCACTTCCTGCTTGCACAAAGCCTCAAGGTCAGCCAGCAGTGGGAGCTTAGGGCCTTCTCAAGTCTTTCCTGGGCATGTCCACGGGTCATGCATTGGCCTTCTTGATTCCCAGTACCACCTCAGAGCTTGTCAGAGCTCCTCCCCCAGGGACATCTCATTCCTTAGCCTTTCTTTTTCAGCTTTTTGGTTACCCTATTGTTTGCCTCACTATTGTCAACTGCCTTACTAAATAATTGCTTCTGATTGTTTTCAGCAAGCACTTCTGGGGGAAAGACTGTTTGCACTGGGTGAGCTCCAAGTTAGGTCAAATAAGGACAGCTTTGCAAGTGCAGTCTTCCAGGGAACCACCAGATAGGTCAAATAATGACATTTCCCTGAGAGTGGGGCTTTGGAAGAATCTCTAGTCCCTTCGGTCCCCTCCAGTGGTTGTTCTAGGCTGTTGATTTTCACAGTGATTGTGAACTGTTGGTTTTCAAAACTACCAATGGAGCTAGAGAGGGAAGCATGATAACATGTCATGAAGTTTGCTGTTTACAAAAATTCAGCTGTTTTTCTTGAATAAGTGCTCACCAATAGAAACTACAAACCTTTGGTTAATTTCCAGTATTCCAGAAATTGATTTTGATCACTTGGCCAGTGTTCTTGTTGCTTTTATGGAGGAAAAAATTTTCCAAAGTCCTTAGTGTCCAGCATTTTCACTGACATTGCTCTGATGTAATGAATGTAACCTTCAGCAGAATACCAGAAATTGAAAAAGATTTTCTTATGATGTAGATTAATTTTTCCTTAGGTATCATTTCTTCTATCCCTCTTCCCCCACCCAGCCTCACTCCTTTCAGAGTGGAGGGGTAGCCTCTGCTATGAGTTGGTTTATGTTCTTTCAAACTGTATTCTGTTGACTTCATTTATAATGTATGCATGCATCTGTGTATAATATGTAGTTTTATGTGGGTTTTTAAACATTAATGGGTTAACAGTGAGTTGGCTTTGATTTGGAACTTGCTTTTTTTCCCTTAACTATATGTCTTGGCAATCTCTCTACTATATGCTAAGAGATGTATGTTTAACTATTTCTATGGTATTCATGGTATGGATATACTATAGGATGCTTAACTATATCATAATTCATGGACTTTTAGTTTTTAACAGCCAAGAGGACTAGAAACAATACTACAGCTAATCTCTTTGTATATGCCTCTTTATTTCATATATGAATATTTCTCTAAGATGGCTAGCTAGAAGTTGAATTGCTTGATTGAAGAGTATGTGCATTAAAAAACTTAAGAATACTTTAAAATTGTCTTCCAAAACCCTAAACTAGTTTACATTCCCAACAATGGTATGTAAGAGTAACTTTTTTCTCATGTCTGGGCAAAAATAATATTTAATCTTTTTATTTCTCCTCTTTAGGGAATGGCATTTACGTTACAGGAACGACAAATGCTTGGTCTTCAAGGACTTCTACCTCCCAAAATAGAGACGCAAGATATTCAAGCCTTACGATTCCACAGAAACTTGAAAAGAATGAATAGCCCTTTGGAAAAGTAAGAGTTGATTAAATGTTTTTTGTGGATATTCTGATTAGGAATATTGGGAGCTTTATGGTTATTATAGCATGAGAAATATACAGTCTCTTAATAGTTTGTGTTTTTGTCAGTTTTTAACTATTTTTATGATTGTTTCTTTCATTTCAGTGACTACTTCACTGTGTTCACTGTTGTAAAATTTAGCAGAAATAGGTTTTTATGCTTAAACTCAGAACATTTCAGGTTTTAATAGAACATTAGAAGCAAAGGTTACCATCTAATTTGCGCCCATTTTATTCAACGTCTATTAATCACCTACTTTGTGTGTGGCACTATGCTAGCCACTGAGGATATCAAGTAGGTAATAGATAGGGTGACCATTTACTATATCATCTAATCCAGGCACTTTGAGGAGTGAAAAAGAGGTGTGACCAAAACTGTGCCCTGCAAATTAGAATGTATGACCAACCCAGTAATGCACAGCCCTGTCTTCTAGAAGCTCTTCAATAGATAGTTACACTATGTTTGTCATTGTACTCTAGACCACAGTGTAAGGTACAATAAGAAAAAGGTACATGCAAGGTATATTCTGGAAGCATGAAGAGGGTACCTAGCCCAACTTGAGGAATCGGATAAAGCTTCCTGGAGGAAGTGATGCAAGAGCTGAATTTTTTTTTTTTTAAGAGATGAGGTCTCACTATGTTGTCCAGGCTGGAATGCAATGCAGTTCAGCGGCTATTCACAGGCTCGATCATAGCACACTGCAGCCTCAAACTCCTGGCTTCAAGTGATCCTCCCACCTCAGCCTTTCAAGTATGCACACCGCTGTGCTGGCTGAGCTGAATTTTATACAATATGCTGTAGGTGGCAGGCTAATGAGAAAGAAAGACAAGTTATTCTGGGTAAAGGGATCAGTCTGTATATAGGCAAAACGTATCCATTGAGTTTGTTAAGTATAGGGAATTATTGGTGACTGGTGAGAGAGATTTCCTTGATGTGACGGGGCAAAATGGAGACTGCAATGGATTGAAAAATGAATGGGAGGGAAGGAAATGTAAACCACTCTCAATAAGTTCGGGCAAGAGGGGACAGAAAGACATTAACAGTAAGTAAGTAAAGGAGGACTTGGGTTGAAGTATGTTTTAGGCTGGGAGGAAGCTGAACATGCATGAGGCCAGGAGAAAGAATAATTGATAGAGCAAGGTCTCTGGAAAAAGGCATAGGGTCAAGTGCAGAGGTAGAGAGGCTGGCCTTGAACAAGAACAAAGAAGAGTTCATTCTCTGAAGCAAGAGTAAAGAAGATAAATACAGGTATTAGTAAGAATAAGTATGGAGGTGTTGGAGCAGAGATAATGAGATCTCATTTAACCTCTTTGACCTTGATTTTCTTTACGGTATAAGATATGAAAGTCAAAGCTCAGCTTTAGAAGGGCCAAGGTTGAAAAGGTTGATGAAGGAGAGTGGTAAGTGTTTGGAAGAGTTATGTAGCTATGAGATAAAGCTGTAAGGGCAGGTTAAAGGGATTGAACTGGCCCTGACAGCCTGTGAATATAATCTTGTCTGTATGGGTGCCATTCTGAACAGCAATGTTATTTTTCCACAGAAAAGATGAAATGTAACATTGATTCAGGTTTGGAGTTTGCTGGGCTAGCAAAGGTGCTACATTAATAAAGCTAATACTCATTCAGGGCTGTTACGTGCTAGGCATTGGTCTAAGTGCTGGAACTCAAAAAATGAAAAAACCTAGTCCTTCTTTTCAGGGAATTCACTGTCTAGGTGGGTGGTGCAGTGGTAAAGATAGTGTAATGACAGGAAAAGATTTCCTCAGAGTGAGAGATTTGATTATGGAATCCACTAGGGAATGAAAAGAATCCCAAAGAGAGCTAATAGAATGGGAGAAAATGAAGGGATCAGGGAGCTAGAAATCCCTGGAAGGATGATGAAGTGAGGACATTGTATAGCTATCCAATGGTAAAGGGTTGTGATCTGAGAGTGGAATAAGGGCATTCACCATTTCTGAGCTGTAACGATCCTAGGTGAGTGCTACAGCATCCCTGCGAGGAACACAAAGAGTGACTAAAGTGGAATGAAGGTGGGAGTGATAACATTAAAGAAGTCCACAACTTGCATAACTTCCCTCTGTCACATGCCTGATAGGTCACCTGTTCTTTCCTTAATATCTCTGCTGTTTCCTTCACAAAGCCGTCTTATTAATAACAGCTCAGTTGTTTGCTTACTACCCTACACCGAGGAATAACCTGCTTCCCTTTAATTTCTACCTATTGATACCATTTCTGCCCCTGGTGCTATATAGAAAATATAATTCTTCTTCTAAATGGATCACTTCTCCTTAGTCACCAAATATTTGCACACCAGTTGTGTGCCATATACTTGGCTAGTTTCTGGAAATATAGAAGTATATGAGGTGATAGTCCCTAGCTCATGGTATTGTCTAGGCTGGAGGGAAGCTGGAAAGTCAAGAAGGGGGAGTGTGGGTTACAGAAGAGGGACTAGGGCATCATGGGAAAACAGAAAAGTCTATTGTGTGTATGTATGTATGTGGTGGGGGAGAGGAGTGGGCAGAAAAGGGTCCCCAGAGAGCATACCACCTGAGCTGCATTTGGAAGACATGATTATAGGACCACTGCACATCATCCAGCCTGGGCCACAAGAGCGAAACCCTCTTAAAACAAACAAACAACAACAAAAAACTAGTTGGAAGATTCTTGAGGTAGTCCAGGTGAGAAATGATGATGGCTTGGACTGGGCAAGGGTAGAGGGAGGAAATGTTTGAAAGATACGGAGTGTACCAGATAGACTCTGTAGGACTTAGTGATTTATTAGATTGGTGTAGGAGAGGATGGGAGAGGAAGAAATCAAGAATGGACTCTGGGTTTCCCGTTTGGTTAGATGGTACAGGAAAAGAAACAAGTTTGGAGGAAGGATAATGAGTCTGTTTTAGACATATTTCATTCAGGATGATTACTGGTTTACAAGCCAATATTTCCCTGTTCTTTAAACTTAAAAAGAAGCTACTAATATATTTATTTACATGAATTGACCATTGCCTCCTTTGTGCTGCCTCTTTGCTCTATGCAAACTTTCTAATGCTTATAACCCTACTAGGTTATCAACTCTTTAAGGGTAGGGATCACTTCTTACATCCCTGGAGTTCAAAGTAGTGCCTGGCACATAGTGTTAAGCTAACATTTGAATGAATGCCACTTTCTTTTGCTTCCTTTTTTACATGTCAGTGTCCTTGAAGATCAATTCCTTAAGGTAGTAGTCCCCAACCTTTTTGGTACTAGGGACTGTTTTCATGAAAGACAATTTTTCCCACGGATGGGAGCAGGGATTAGGGGAAAGATGGTTTTGGGATGATTCAAGTGCATTACATTTATTGTTCACCTTATTTCTATTATTATTACGTTGTAATATATAATGAAATAATTATACAACTCACTGTAGGTTAGGGACCTCTGCTTAAGGTGATCTTTACATTTCCAGTGCCTTGTACAGAGCCTGACTCACAGTAAGGGCTCAGTAAACTTTAGGTGTTGTTTGTGTTGTTGTTTTCATCATCATCATCATTATCATCATCATCTTCTTCTTCATCTGCCCTTTAAATACCCTTATATTTTTGTTAATTTTTAGTCCTTGGTGTTAAATAGTGATAATTTAGGGTTTTGTTTTTCTTTGAAGTGTGGACATGGGAGGGGGGCTCGATTTCAATTTTATATGTTTAGACTTAATTTTCTTAAGCCAAAACTTTTAATGTAATGCAGGCTGACTTAGACATTATTTACTTTGCTTAATTTCAGATACATCTATATAATGGGAATACAAGAAAGAAATGAGAAATTGTTTTATAGAATACTGCAAGATGATATCGAAAGCCTAATGCCAATTGTATATACTCCAACGGTCGGGCTTGCCTGCTCACAGTATGGACACATCTTTAGAAGACCTAAGTAAGGCTTATTTTTAAAAATATAATTGTAAATGATTATTGTATAAGGAAAATATCATTCCGTAATACCTATTACATTTCTATTTTATGTGTTATAGTCTTATCCCAACCACATTTCTCACTTTACAAAAGCTTAATTTGGATTTAAAGGGATTGATAAAAAACCAACATATTCATAACTTCTATCTTTGTAGAAATAGCATTATTCATTCCTAACCTTCTTTAAATTATTATGATTGTTAGAGGAATTGTGTACTTTTGGGACCAAAAAAAAATCTTAATTCTGGTGGCAGATTCTCCAGAATTATCATTAAAGGTTTTGTCATTCTGGCTAAAATACAGGATTGGTTCTTTCTCATTTTATGCCTGCTTTAATTCCTGTTGATTATTCTCTTTTTTTATAAACTTTCATGAATTCTAATTTCAAATAGTTACAGCACCTCCAAATATTTTAAGTGAGTACTGGAATGGGCCATTGCCTTAAGGCCTTGAATGAGTCACATGGTCCTCTTTATGTGTTCTCTCTTGTGTAAAATGCAGATAGCAGTACCTAACAAAGAACTGTTGAGAAGAAACTGATATGACAGTTCTTTGTTAACTTATGAGCATTATATAAACTATTTTTACTTGAGTTTTCTTATCTTGTTACTCTAACCTGTTATTATTTTCCCCAATCCTTATATTTTTCCCATACCTAGCTAAAATACTGATACAAATGTAGAAATTCATACAAGGTGTGACAGCATTTATCTTCAGTCTCCCATCGTCGAGTCTAATGGCTTTCAAACTTTAATGTGCATCAGAAACACCTGTGGAACTTATTGAAAATGTTAATCTCTGCCAACTTTCCTCTTCTTCCCATCCCCAAGATTTCTGATGAATGAGAGGTCTGGAGGTCTGGATTTTAGTGAACATCCTCAGTGATTGTGTTGCAGGTATTCCCTGGAAGACACTGAGAAACACTGTTCTAACGAGTATGCTGCCATCAATTAATGTATATGCTGTTCAACTCTTTTGTAGTTTCTTATTAGAATAGTGGTTCTCAACCTACGTTAAAGGATAAAGGGAAACTTAAAGATACTGATGCCTGAGCCCCACCCTCAGAGATTCTAATTTAGTCTAGACTCAGGCCCAGGTGTAGGGGTTTTATTAAGGCTCCTGATGTGATTCTGATGTGCAGCCCCAGAGTTGGGAACTGACATGAAACATAAAGAGCACAGCTTTTGGGTGAGGGTAGATGCTGTATTTTATTTTTATAGTGTATTGTGCAGTGGGTTTTTTTTTGTTTTTTACATAGAAGATGGTCAGTAAATCTTGGTTGATTGATGCAAACTCTAAGCTAATTAAATCAGAATCTCTGGAGGTGGGACTCTGGCACTTTAAAAGTCTCATCAGATGAGCCTATTATGTAGCCATGGTTGAGAAACTGCTGAGCTAAACCGATTTGAACTACAGTAGTAATGCCAAAGTTAAGATACCAATGAGAAAGTTAAATGTAAGAATCAGTTTGAAGGCAGTGGGGACCTGTTGGCCCTCCTGTCTCCCTGACATGTTTTCTAGAACCTATCTTTGTTTTCTATTTTTCTCCTTTCCTCCTTTCTCTTTTGAAATCTGGATTAATTATCTCAATTAGATAGCAGTATACTGTGTTTAAAATAACTTTTCATTAGCCATTCCACATATGAAATATGTATACGTATTTCAAAACATGTACATGATAAATATAATTGACCCTTGAACAACACAGATTTTCTTCCACCTCTGCCACCTCTGAGACAGCAAGACCAGCCCCTCCTCTTTATGATTTTCTTAATAATTTCTGTAGCTTGCTTTATTGCAAAAATACAGTATATGACACATACAACATACAAAATATGTGTTAACTTACATTATTGGTAAGGCTTCTGGTCAACAGTAGGCTATTAGTAGTTATGTTTTTGGAGAGTCAAAAGTTATACATGGATTTTCAACTTTTGATTTTCTAACTCCCACATTGTTCAGGGGTCAACTGTATATACAATTTTTGTCAATTAAAAAATAAAAATAACTTTTCACTTTTCCTAATGCTTTAGGTGTGTCATCTTTTATGTGAATTTACTATAAATTCCTGCTCCTTCAAATTTCATATTTTTGGTTTTTAGTTTTAACAGTAGTTTATTGGCCTTGTTTTGCTCTCCTTCATTGGTGGTTTATCTTTAGTTTTTTGTTGTTTTTGTTTTTATTTTTTATTTTTTTGACTGCAGATGTATTGAGGTTTGTTGTTGTTGTTGTTGTTGTTTTTGAGACAGAGTCTCGCTCTGTTGCCCAGGCTAGAGTGCCATGGCATCAGCCTAGTTAACAGCAACCTCAAACTCCTCGGCTCAAACAATCTTCCTGCCTCAGCCTCCTGAATAGCTGGGACTACAGGCGTGCACTACCACGCCTGGCTAATTTTTTCTATTTTTAGTTGTCCTACTAATTTCTTTCTATTTTTAGTAGAGACTGGGTCTCGCTTTTGCTGAGGCTGGTCTCAAACACCTGACCTCAAGTGATCCTCCCACCTCAACCTCCCAGAGTGCTAGGATTACAGGCATGAGCCACCATGCTTGGCCCATATTGAGTTTATTTGAACATGTGGATACATTTCTTCTTGGATAAAATAATCCTATCATTTAACAATAATCTTTGTGCAGCTGTTACATGAACAATGTAATTACAGTTTGAAATAGTTGAAAATGTTTGAAAATAAACCAGTGTGACTTAGCTAAATCTGCTTGGAAATTATACCATGTCTTGATGTTTTATTAAAATACCTAAATATTCCAATTATGAACAAAAATTTAGAAACAAAACTGTTGTGAAATGCAAAGGTGTTTTTGTTCTGTTGCAGGGGATTATTTATTTCAATCTCAGACAGAGGTCATGTTAGATCAATTGTGGATAACTGGCCAGAAAATCATGTTAAGGTACTAATAGCACAACCCTCCTTTACACAATGCTTTCTCTTTCCTTGTAAATTGCCTCTAAATTTTCAAGAAGTTTTTCATTGTTGCTCTGATTTATTTTGCACTTATATATGTGCAGATTTAGTACTTTGTATCTGAGGTGATGCTAATAGTAATAGTTAAATGGCTTACTGGTTTAGTGTTTGACTCTGATAAAAAAATTGGAGCTAATATTACAAGGTGAGCTCTCTCAGTGTCAGTACCACTGGTGTCTCTTGCTTTCTCTATATTCCTTTTCTATTTCACTAATATTATTCTAGGTAGAGAAAATGCATTAAAATGCCATAAAAACTTTTATTCTGTAGGATGTTGGAAAGGATTGGTTACGTCTTTTTTTCCTTTAAAACCAAGATAGGTTTAGATCCTTAGCAAATATGAGAGTTTTAAATTTAGCAAATATAAACCATGGTCAATCTGGCTATCTTTCATAAAATAAAAAATAAGAACTTATTTCAAGATCTTTTGGTAGGCATTTGTTTTTATTATAGGTAGTGATCTTACTTGCCTTTATTATGTATGTATTCCTTACTAAAGTAAACATTGATGAACAATCATTAGTTTGAATAATCTAGAAAAATACTTCATCAGATAATTAAACTCATAGTATGATCTTAAAACCTTATAGGTAGGTTTATTTTTTGTCCTAGATCTTTTTCTCTTTCATGGTTGCTAAGGTTTTTCTTGTTTGGCCTAGGTTATTGTGTGGAAGTCCCATGCTGTTTAATTCTAAACTCTTATTTTTCTTTTGTGGTAATCTCCATTTTGTTCACTTCTGCCATATTTATTCTTCTGAAGATATTTAAGTTGGTCCTCTAGTCAAAAACATTCTATTCCTAAACCAAAGTCAAAGGGAAATCAAATCCAGTTAATTGTCTTTTAATATCTTATAGTAGTCAGAAATCCCAGAATTTTAAGTATGCTTGGTTGATTTACTTTAGAAGTTAGCCAAGAAACAATTTTATTTTTTAAAAGTGAGAGTGAAAATATGTGAAATGAATCAACTTTTTAAAAATGCTTTTCTTTGGTGCTCCATTTTTGACAACTTTTAATTTG
>VBSM01003157.1:34442264-34517178 GCA_008086735.1 Cheirogaleus medius
GGAGAGAGAATTCTGGGTCTTGGAGATCTTGGTGTCTATGGAATGGGAATTCCAGTAGGAAAACTGTGTTTGTATACGGCTTGTGCAGGAATACAGCCTGATAAATGCCTGCCTGTGTGTATTGACGTGGGAACTGATAATATAGTGAGTAATATTCTCCCCCTTTGATCTTTTTCCTATATTTTTAAAACTTTTTAGTTATATTCCTCTTTTGAAGATAATTTAAGAAGGGAAAATTTTATGATGGGATATTGGTCATTTTCTTAAGCTCTACTTACAATATTTGTATAAATAGTAGTAAATTAAGCCTATTAAAAGTTTCTTAAATGGCAATGAAGTTTTAAAAATTGTATTTTTTTATTTTACCGTTTTTGTTTTGTATGTTTAAACTGGTTATGTAATAAAAATGATTTTATTTTTACATTTGTTTTCTTTTGTAGGCACTCTTAAAAGATCCATTTTACATGGGCTTGTATCAGAAACGAGATCGCTCACAACATTATGATGACCTGATTGATGAGTTTATGAAAGCTATTACTGACAGGTATAAAAAAAATAGTATGAGTATATGAAAGCACCTTTAATGAGGTGGGGAGCAGGAACCACAGTTCTGTTTTGTTTTCCTTTATCTCTTGTGAAGATAAGCAGGAGATGAAAGTTTTGAGAATTTTGGTTCTTTTCTGTCTGATTAGATGTGCTGATACAAGGAGGAATCCATGCTCTGCCTTGCTTTCTTGAGTTCCCTGACGTCCTGAGGGAAGTCTGCCCTCACTGTGTCTCTCAAACTCTCACTGCTCAGTCCTCAACATCCAGGGTCACTCCCACTGTTCCACTGGAGTTCTCCTGTAGCTTTTCTGTTTTAAATTCTCTGACCATTTGATCTTCCTTCTCTTCTACCTCTTTGCAACATCTGACCAAGTTTTCCCACTCCTAGGTCCTTGAAACTCTCTTTTGACTACCAAAAGACTTTCCTAACTTGGTCTTTCTCCCACCTTTCTTTTATCATCTTTACTGGTTCTTCTTGCTCTCTTTTATTAAATGTGCATAACTACAGAGTCCTCTTTTTGAACCACGTAAACTGTGACCTTGTTGCATGTGACTCCTAAACCTATGAAAACCCGTCTCTGTAGTCACACTGCCCTTCTGAGGCACATATTTCTAATAGCTGGAATCTATTATTATTATTATTGCTATTATGTCTCTATTATTGGCAGTAACATTCACTCTGTTGCCAAACCTTTGGTCTTGGTATTATCTGTGACTCTTCCTCCTTCTCAATTAACGCCCCTATGCAGTCAAATATTCCTCAAATCCAGCTGATACCAACACTTAAATGCCTCAGAAATCTGTCTCTTGTTTTCCATTGCCACACTCCTTGTCTCTCTTCTGGATTCTTCTAATCCTTCCTCCAATTTCTCTTTAATAGAAACTCTGAAATATACAGCCAGACTGTTAAAAATTCAGGATCACCCAGATACACCTTGCTTTTCTTCCCACTGCTTTATTTTTTTTTGTTCTTTCAGGTCCCACTTCCTTTTCAGACCTTCCTTTATTACCCTAAGTCACCTAGATGTTGACATCTTCTTTTTCTGAATGTCAATAAACTCATAAAGCAATTATTTTTTACTACTTATTTAATATATACTTTCCTGTGCCGCTGTTTAACTGTTAATGTAATAAGAATATACATATCAGATTTATACTTTTTGAGACTCAGAGATAGTCTCTTTTAGGAAGTTATTTAGTGCATATATGTGCTGGGCACCCTCCTAGGCACTTGGAAATAGTTTACATAGATTGGTATCCCATGGGCTCATCATGGTACACATTCTTTTTAAGTACACCATACTGGTTTTTTTTTTTTTTTTTTGATGAATAGATTTCTACATTTTGGGTCTAGTCTTTCACAGGCTCTGAAAATTTTCAGATGACTTTAATTGAACTAACATAATAACATTATTTTTAAATGGTGTCATAAGGAACGTTGGACATAAGGAAAGCTGTTTAATACTGATATTTTCAACACAACGATTGTGGGTTTTGCTGTTTTTAGATACGGCCGGAATGTACTTATTCAGTTTGAAGACTTTGGAAATCATAATGCATTCAGGTTCTTGAGAAAATATCGAGAAAAATATTGTACTTTTAATGATGATATTCAAGGTAAAACAAAAAGAAAACTTTAGATTTTTGATTCCTACTTTTTAAACATTTTTATTGTGCCCATTTTTTATTTGTAAAAAAATCTTTGTTTTTCTTATAGGGACTGCTGCAGTAGCTCTAGCAGGTCTTCTTGCAGCACAAAAAGTTACTAGGAAACCTATCTCAGAACACAAAATCTTATTTCTTGGCGCAGGAGAGGTAAGTTCTTGTAAACTTTTTAAAAACTAAAACCAACACTTTCCTTTAGAATTGGAAACTGGGACAGAATGTTGAAAAGAGCATAATTAGCTTCTAATTTTGTTGAGATAAAGGGTATGAATTCAAGAATTCTTTTGTAAAATAAGCAATTTAAATTTAGAGGGAATATCACAAAGAATCAACATTTGTTTGATTTGTGAGGGAAGAATAAACCAAATACTGCTCATAACATATAATCTTCATATATAAAGTAATTAAAGCACTGTGTTATACTCTTTATTCTTAAAATTTATGTTTTGTTGGACAGGCTGCTCTTGGAATTGCAAATCTCATAGTTATGTCTATGGTAGAAAATGGCCTCTCAGAAGAAGAGGCTCAAAAGAAAATCTGGATGTTTGACAAGTATGGTTTATTAATTAAGGTAAGGTATTTAAAATCTGGAGAAGCAAAAGTATGTTATTGTGATATTTTTAGTTGAGTTTTTAAAATATTATCATTTCTTAAAATCTTGCATCTCACTAGGCTATACAAATTGTACCAGTTGGGACTTTCCACTATATTTTCAACAGAGATCCTCTAGTCTCAAGACTTGCTTTGTGTGCAAAGCACAGTCTCTATGTTGGCAGTTGACTTACTCTTTGTTCTCTTGCTCTTAAGAGATCAAATAGCCCTTGTACAAGTATGATTGTATTTGACTCTTCTATTAATAAAACTAGGTTTTTAATGGGAACTCAGAACTTCTTAATTAAATTATAGTATTAGCAGTACTTCTTAAATTTGAGCAGAAATTCTTTAACCCTTTGGGAATCATAATGCCCTGTAGCAATCTAATAAAAATTTATGGACCCTTTCCCCAGAAAAAAGCATGTACACCTGAAACCAATTTATTTATAATAAAGAACTTCTTTCCTAGATTAACTTAGTACCCTTTGGGCCTGCCTACCTTCTTTAACACTTATTTTTTATTATCTTAAGAATGTCATATATCTTATACTGTTACACATTGAAATTTAGGTAAATTGTTTCATAGTTGAACCTATCCAGTATACAAAGCTATTGTATTTTTGTGTGTACACATCATAATTTAATGGTATACTGGTTACTTGGCATTTATATCCGTGGAGCAAGTGATCTCAATGTGCTTTCCTCCAGTTTGGAAATCTTTTCTTCTTAAATAGTACCAGTATTCTATTAATACAAAAAATAAGATGAAAAATTCAAGTGTGTTAATGAAAAATCTTGAGTACTTAAACTACCTATAATGTAAAACAATAGTAGTTTAAGATGTACCAGACATTGTAATAAGACTTTATGTGTATCATCTCCTTTAATCCTCTCAAAAATCCTGTGAAGTTTTATAAATGAGAAAACTGAAGTTTGAAAGGTCAGGGAACTTTTTCAAGGTCATTAGTTTATAAGTTATTGAGGTCGGGTTCAAATCCAAGTAGCCTGGCTCTGAAGCCTATGCTCTGAATTGTTAAACTGTGCTACTTTCCAAGGAGGCTGTAACTACCATGCTTGCTAGTGTGTAAGATGGAAAGATAAGACATCATATTTTTAGAACGCTATGGGGGGATATATATTTTTTACTAATACACAGTTAGTTTGGTGCTTCTTTTTGCAATGTTGTTTTTCATCAAATGTGTTGTGATTCTTTATCATATTGATAGGTCAGGTCTAAAATGAATACAGTATTGGTAGCTACAGTGTGTTTCCTTAGCACAAGTGAGAATCCTTATTCATCTCTCTGTTCGTCATCAGAGTATATATTTCTCTTAGAGTGTGCAGGTAGCTTGACCTATGGGCTTTAGGCTTCCAATGTCTCCTAGTGACCCTCAGTGCTTCCTCTTATTTTGAGACTGAGAGTCTCCTGTTGAACCCCCATATTAAGCTTTGGTATTCCTGGGGGCAGGCATAAGAAGTCATTGTTTCAAGAACCAGTTCTGTTGAGGCTGTATTTCAGTCCTTTGATTAACTTCTCAGCCAACAGATGGTGATGTGCTTCTTTCCTAGCCCCTGCTGGTTCTTGTCTGGAATTATTCTGGAGTTCTGATGAAAAAATTGACTTTTGCAGGGGAATTCTTCTCTTACCAAAATACGAATGAGTTTCTCAGACTGGTTGGTTTTTGCATTCAATATGTTTTTGTCTGCTTTAAATCTTTGAGAAATTCTTCACTGTTTTAGTCTTTCAATGGTACCTCTTTTGGCTTTGTGGCACTACTAAGGATTTATTTTTTATTATTTTTGACCTGGGATTTGGGAAGGAAAGCATATTTCTTCATTCAACCACCTTGAACCAGAATTACCTTTTCCTCTTGTTTCTGAACTCTTGGTAGTACAAGTCCATGATGTCAGTCTGCAATTCTGAAATCCTAAAAGCTCTTAAAACCCCAAGGTTTTTTTTTTTCCTGAAATTCATTTGGTGGCAAATCTGATTGATCTGAACTTATCTGGTAGCAAAACTTGACCCGAACTAATGAGAGGCTATTTTGTAGTCTTAACCTTTTGTACTTTGTATGACTATTCATAAGTTAGTTCAGTTATGGGGTGCCTATTGGGAGGGGGAAATTCATAATATTTGATATATTACCATATTGTGTTTATAAAATATGAAAAATTATTAACTCCAAAACTCATCTAACCCATGTAAAGGATTGTAGGCATTTGTGCCATATTGGGATTTAGGAGGACTTCACAGAGTAAATGACTTTTTGAGAGAGACTAGAAAGTTTCTGGGTATAATAGGATTTGATTTTTGTTTTGTATTTGAGTTTATGGACACTGTGAAGGTAAAATTGGAAGATGGGGCTGAAGAGGAATGTAAATGAAAATGAAAAGATATTTCTATTGTAGAAACAATATGTAACTCATAATGATAACTCTTCACTTCATCCTCAGAGTGCATTTACCAAAAAAATACTGTATTTTATATCAAAATTCAGGGGCGGAAAGCCAAAATAGATAATCATCAAGAACTATTTGCTCACTCAGCCCCAGAGTGCATACCTGATACTTTTGAAGAGGCAGTAAATATACTTAAGCCTTCAGCTATAATTGGTAAGTAAAGTTATTTTGATAACTAATTCTATTCCCTAACTGTATGTTGCCAGTCATAACTACCATGTAGGATTACTAAAAATGAATTGACAGTTTTACTTAGCTTTTGGCATAGATGATGTTTTCTATGATAGCTTTTTGGTTACTGTACTTGAAAGTTCAGTTACAGATGTTGCTTGTACTTTTAAGTGTTAGACACTAGCTAGGCAATTGATCATGCTTTGCTTTTAGAGTTGGTATGACTGTCGGGCTCAAAACATGAAAAAAAACAACAAAATGAGATCATTTGCAGACTATACCACGAAAATCCTATGCAGAGTCCAAGACCCTCATTGGCAACAAAACTGAAAACTTTCAGTGTGTTTTGACTCAAGCATTGCATAGCTGACATCACATTATGCCAACATGGCATCAAGTTCTCAACTGAAAATGTAAAAGTCTTTAAAAGAGGTGCTGTTTTGTTTCCTATATAGCTATAAGATCTGAATCTATTAATTTTTCTTGTAATTTTATTTCATGCAGGACTCTGTTGCATTTTTAAATAGTAAAACACACTCAGAAACAGTAAGTTCCTATGATCAGGAAAAGGATGTCTGTATGAGCTGCTTCATTGGTTAGAACTCGATCAGAATTTTGAAGGGCAAGAAGAAATCTTATAGGTCCTCTAGTCCATTTCTCTCAAAACTCACCTGGAGAGTCAAGAAATAAAGTGAAAAAAGGTTTTAATATAAGTAATCTTACTGGATGGACTATTTAAGTACTACTTAGCTGAGGCATCATGTAGTCATCCCCAAATTCCAACCATGGCTTAAGTATTCTTCCTTCATGCTGTGCTTCCACAACACTGCATACTGCTATCATAGCACGTGTTACAGGTTTTCTGATTTTCTTTTTACTTTTTTATTTTTCTCTCAACCATAAGCTTCATGCACTGTACTCAGTGCATAAGCTTCATGCACTGTACTCATTTTTATAGTCTAATGGCCAAATACAGTGTCTGGGACGTTGTAGGGGCTTAATGAAAGTTATTAAACTGAATTGTCTCAAGAAAGTAGATTCCTTTCATCAAGATGATTTTTTATCCCTTCTGGATTCTTATTGTTTTATTAGGAGTACCACAGAGTTGAACAATTTAACGTTTGGGACACAAAGTTTATCTTTTTAAAAAAGTTTTTAATTATGGTGAAATACATATAACAAAATTTTCCATCTTAATAATTTTTAAGTATATAGTTCGGAAGCATTAAGCACATTCACATTGTTGTGCACCCAATCTCTAGAACTCCCTTCATCTTGTTAAACTGAAATTTTATACCCATTAAACAATAATTCCACATTCCCCCAGCCCCTAACAACTGCTATTCTACTTTCTGTTTCCATGAATTTAACTATTCAAGGTACCTCATGTAAGTGGAATCACATGGTATTTATTTCTTTGTGACTGGCTTATTTTACTTAGCATAATGTCCTCAAGATTATTCATGTTGTAGCAAGTTTTGTCTCTTAATTTGAGAGTGATGGAGATAGTTTTTTGGTTTTTTTAATTTCCCATAATTTACTATGTGTCTAGTAGATAATAAGTATTTAAGTGAAAATTTTCAGCATTTTATTGTTTTTCTTTTCAGATTTGAGACTGTATTCTCATAGATTTTTCATTGCTGAAATAGTGCTGTCTTTGTAGTGAGATATCACCTGTGCTTTTGTTGTGGTAAACCTATTATAGAAATGCTATTGATAAGAATTGCTTTTATACCTGTCATGAAATTGCCTTTTTCCCCCTTTATTTATTACAGGAGTTGCAGGTGCTGGCCGTCTTTTCACTCCTGGTGTAATCAAAGCCATGGCCTATATCAATGAAAGGCCAGTAATATTTGCATTAAGTAATCCTACAGCAAAGGCTGAGTGCACGGCTGAAGAAGCATATACACTTACAGAGGTATTAATAATCATGTGAATTGATATGTGTATTATTTTCCGTCTATTAGCTTATTAGTTATACATTCTTGCACAGTTCTTTAGTGGTTTCCCTAGAGATTATATCATGTGTCCATGGGTCTTCAAAATCTGTTATAAATTATTGCTTGTATCAATTCTTGAAAGCAGTTACCTTATAACTATATTTTAATGTCCTCACCCTGTTTGCACTATTTTTGTTGTGCATTTCAATTTTCTATATATTTTAAGCCCAAAAGACATTTTTGTTATTTTACATAAAAATTATTCATTTAGATTTATGTACATTTTAATTTTTTCTATCATTCCTTCTTTTATGCCTTTGCTTCTACCTAGGATCATTTTCCTTCTACCAGAAGAATGCATTTTCTTAACTGTAGATCTAATGAATTCTCTTGATAATTTCTTTATTTTGCCTTCATGTTGAAGGATATTTTTACTCTGTATAGAAGTAAAAGTTGGTAAATACTTGAGCACTTTAAAGATATCATTTTATTGTTTTTCTGACTTCTGTTTTCCTTTTGCTGATACATCATTGTGTCTTAGGTTTTTAGCAATTATACTGCAGTGGACCTAGGTGTAGTTTTCTTTGTATTTATTCTACCTGGGGATTATAGTGCTCCTGAATCTGTGGTTTAATGTCTGGTTTTTGTTTTAATGTTCTGGAAAAATATCAGCCAGTATGTCTTCCTTGGCCACATTCTCTTTCTCCTCTTCTGGGGATTCCAGTTACATCATCAGATTTTGTCACCATATCTAATGTATCTCTTACACTATTTTCTATGTATACTATCATTTTTGCTCTCTTTCAGTTTGGCAGTTTTTTTGGACCTGTCCTCCACTTTGCAGTTATTCTTTTCAGCTGTGCTAACCTGTTGCTTTTTAGTTATTGTATATTTTCCATTTGTGAAATTTCTGTTTGATTCTAATAACTTATTAATTTAGTGACAGACTTAAATCATGTATTATAGAAATAGGCATTTATAAATACTGCTTTCTTGTGCTCACATTTCATGAGACAATTCTTTTTATTCTCTTCAAATGCATCTTCACTGTCAATGTTTGTCTTTACTAGAACCATTTTTTTTGAGTCATCTGACAGCTGTGTAGAACAAATTTTTATGTAGATCCAAATTGTTTGAGATTCAGTGCTTTTGGATTCTTTGACAATGCCACTGGGTTATATGCCAATTATAAATACCTGCTTATATACCATTAGGACAGTTAAGTTTTTTCCTGCCTTCTGTAGAAAGTACACAATCACTTTCTGTATTGTTCTTGTAAGTAATCTTTAAGGGGCTCTAGGAAGTGGTTTTTGAAGGCTTTTTTACAATGATATTTAGCAGTTTTAATTGTTTGGTTATGCCCTTGAGAATGATTAATCTATGATAAATTTTTTGTTTCTACTCCTTTAAAAAAAGTTACTATGGAAAATTTCAAATGTACATAAAAGAGTGAATAGTATAATCAACTACAATGTACCAATACCTAGCTTAAAAAATAAATCAACTTATTGCTAATCTTGCTTCTTCTGCATCTCATACACCACAGGTCATTTTGAAGGAGATCTCTGATATTATATCATTTTATTATAAATATTATGGTACATCTGTCAAAAGTTAAGGATTCTTTTAAAAATAAAATCATGGTACTTTTATACTTCATAATTTAAATAAGAATTTCTAAATATTTAATCCTTTTGTATTTACTTTCTTGAATATATGAATTATAATTAAGGTTTCTGGTAGTAACAAATCTCTCACTCTCTGTGAGTCATTTTCATTATTTGTCTTTTTCTCCCTCTTGGTTATCAGTTCTTTTTGTAAGCCTAGTTTGTGCTTTGTTTTTGTTTTGTTTTGTTTATTGAGTGATAAATAGTGTAGATGAAGAATTGTAGCAATAATTTGAGGCTCTGGATGAAGTTGTCTTTCTCCAGAGGGGCTATACTAGTTCCTATGATGGCTGTTAGGCTGGAATAGATCACCAAGATCCAATCAGTCCATGTGAGGCCTGGTCTATTTCCAGTTGGCCCTTTCTTCTGATGTGCACCCTTTTGGATGTGAATCAAAAGTCCTGAAGTATTTCCCAACTCATCCACTGGTCCTTTAACTTCGATTGTTCTGTCATCACGAGACTCTTGATAGCTTTGCTGTTCCAGGGTCTCAGCCACAGCTTTTGATTTTGAAATCACCTGTCACATTGTGGAGAAAAGTTTCAAACACTGGGCTTACATATCTTGCTTTCTTTCCTCTGCTTTTGGTTCTTGGAAACCTCCCTTCCCCAACACCAAACTCTTACTATCTTGGTGTAGTGTTCTGCTTACAAAAACTTCCTTAACATATTTTGTCTGGTTTTTCTCATTGTAACCAGAGGATAAATTGGTATGAAACAACCTGGAAGACTGTTGCCAAAGCAGAACTGTCTCAGAACTCCTCGAACTTAATATTCATGCTCTTGATAAATTTAGCATTCCTTTTTTCTCATTGTTAAATTTTTATATTGACATATATATTCTCTCAAAATTCCTTTTGCTTCTGCATTGCCACTGTGTTAGTCAAAATAAATTCTCATGACTATTGGTGTCTAATAGATATAATAATTATCGAAATCTATAATTATTAGAATCTTAAAATCAATCACAAAATCAGCATACAGATTTTTTAAAAGTCTCTTAAATATACTGTCTTTTTTTTTTTTTTTTGAGTTAGGGTCTCACTCCGTTGCCAGGCTAGAGTGCAGTGGCATCATCATAGCTCACTTAAACCTCAGACTCCTGGGCTCAGGTGATCCTCCTGCCTCAGTCTCTCAGGTAGCTGAGACAACAGGTGTGCACTACCATGCCCAGATAATTTTTCTATTTTTTGTAGAGATGTGGTCTTGCTTTTGCTCAGGCTGGTCTCGAATTCCTGGGCTCAAGCAATCCTCCCACCTTGGCCTCCCAAAGTGCTAGGATTACAGGTGTGAGTCACCATGCATGGCTATTACTTTTGCTTGATTGCCTGTCCTCTTCACCAGGCTTTATTATTAATATTTAAAACTAATGGTTATTGCACCTATAATTAAATCTTAGTCTTATATGATGAATGTTTGGTAAATATACCTACTGTATCATAGGCTTTGGCATTTCCAAAATATAAAAAATTTAAATGTTTTGAGCAGTTGTATATCACTAGAGGACTGCTCAAACATTTAAAAATTTTGTTTTATGAATTAATATTATTCTAAATGTACATTACTGGAATGAATAAAAACTCCCCAAGGAGACTAGTTTGATATACTGTATGTCATTAGTTTTAAGAGCCAAATTTTTCACAGTTTTACAACTTTGAAATTGTGCTGCCTCTTACAAAAAATAACAAAGCATTTTGTCATAGTTTATATTAATATAAATTCTTTCTCAGTGTTACGTAAAATAGTGGCATAAATTTTTGTGTAGTTCCAGTCACCTCTTATATTTTGAGTCCCCTTTTGTTTTCAGTGGGGAGAGATGTCTTAATGTTACTCTAACACCCTCTGCTGCTCAATGAGAAAAATACTTTTTAAAAAAAATGTCTTCATACTTTAATGGCCATTTGCTCAGACAGGCCAGCTTGGACTTCAGAATAAGAATATACTATTATCATTAAGATCTGGCCATAGATTGATTATGGGCAGTGGGGAAAGGTGTCCTGGAGAAGATGAACTGCTGTAGAATCTTGACATTGTAGAGGAGATTCCAAGATCTTTCTAAATCTTCAAACTTACTGCTATCTTGAGGATTAGCATTTTTCCCATAAGTGCTATATTGTATAATCTACTTTATAAGGCTATTAAAATTAATGATACCACAAAAATAATCTATTATGCACATCATTATTGTGATAACATGTATGATATTAACTATGAACTAATTTAATCTTCAAAAAACCAAATTATTTTTTGTCACAAGTAGAGCTATGTTTAGAACAAGGTAGATAGTCATAATAGCTATCTCTAGAATAAGTAGAAAATTTATAGCCGTATGGAGTTTCAGGTCCAGGATAGTTAGCTGGGACACAATTAGCATAGTTAACTTACTTCTACACATAAACTTTGTATCATTTTTAAATTGGAAGCATGTTTTGTAAAAATAATGCATATTATATATTGTGGACTTTCAGATTGCCCAGGACTAAATTCTTGAGTGTTAAATTCACTAATGCCAAGGGCTTACAATACTATAAAGAATAATCACTCTTGATGTAATATGCATTTTTAGATCTGAGGAAAAGAAGACAGAGCAGTGTCTAAACACTTAGAATAACTCTGTTGAATGTTCAGGTATCATAGCAGTTCAGCCAACCTACTGTGGGGAGATACTTGTTTTCTGTGAATCTCTTTTAACCTAACCCAAGTGGCTATTTAAACTTGACTTATTTTAGTTATTCCTTGCATATTCCAAGATAAGTTATCCTGTTTGATCACTATTGTTTTCATCTTGTTCTTTGTCTTTTATGGAGGGACAGTAGAGGGAAATTTGAGGGGGAGGAAATTACATGTAAAAGATTTTGTTCCCTAAATTAACTTTTCAATTGCATAAGCAACTAATTCTCTTAGAAATCCTGAATGTGCCAGTAACACTTATTATGTGCCATTATAGATGGTACTACTAAAATCGGATGGATACAATAAGTTTGGGGACTTATTTTCCTTTTACAGGGCAACATGCCATTTTTTTCTGGAATGGTAATATGGTTATACCACAAGACTATTTTATAAACTGCCTACTGGGGGATGTTATGGCATAATTGAAAGACTATAGGCTTTAGAGTTATGAAAAATTTGGATTCAGGTTTAACTGCTACAATTTTGATGTGTGACTTTTTACTTGAAAGTATATTGAAGTCTTGGTTTTCTGATTTTTTTTTAAATCAGTGAAATGGAGATGATGTTAGCCTCATGAGGTTTTCATGAGGACTAAATTCACTGAATTATTAATAACACATATAAAGCACCTGGTACAGAGCTCAAAACAGCAGATGTACAGTGTGAGTGGTAGCAGTTTAAATTTGATGTTCCTCCTTCATTCATAGGTGTTTACATCAGTCTTTATTATTTCGGATGGTATTTATTGGCCATCTACATTTTAAATTTTTTAAAGGAAATGGAAGTGTCAGGTTTTTAAAAATTAATAATTATTTTTAAACTTTACTTATTTATTTATTGAATATACACTATGTGTGAAAATGAACCTCATTTTTTTATAAAACAATTTTAATGAAAAAGTTATATCAGCAGTCCCCATCCTTTTTGGTACCAGGGACTAGTTTCATGGAAGACAGTTTTTCCACAGGCGCAGGGGTTGGGGGCTGGTATGGTTTGGGGATGATTCAAGCACTTTGTATTTATCATGTACTTTATTTCTATTATTATTACATTGTTACTTGCCACTCACTGATAGGGTTTTGATATGAGTCTGCAAGCAATTATTATGGTCCTGTGCAGTCAAACCTCTCTGCTAATGATAATCATGTGACCACCTCAGATCATCAGGCATTAGATTCTCACAAGGAGCACGCAACCTAGATCCCTCACATGCGCAGTTTACAGTAGGGTTCCTGCTCCTATGAGGATCTAATGCTGCAGCTGATCTGACAGGAGGCGGAGCTTGGGATGCAAGTGATGGGGAGTGGCTGTAAATACAGATGAAGCTTTGCTCGCTCCCCACGGCTTACCTACTACTGTATGGCCTGGATCCTAACCGGCCCATGGCCCTGGGATTGAAGACAGCAGGGTTATATGATATAGTAAATTATGCCTTGTTTCCAAGTAATGTATTGGTCTACTTTACTACAGGGTTTGGTTTTGTATGAGTTTACCTCACTTTTCTAATCCATATAAAGTAAAAAAAAAACGATGTTATTTCATTTTATTAACAGGGAAGGTGTTTGTTTGCCAGTGGCAGTCCATTTGAGCCAGTAAAACTCAGTGATGGGCGAGTCTTTATACCAGGTCAAGGAAACAATGCATATATATTTCCAGGTAATGTATTATTTATGTTGTAACAATTAATTAAATAAAAATACTTCCTGGAATTCTTTGTCTACAGATTGATTCTGAATATTCAAAACCATGATTATACAAATGTTATTCATGATCTAAACAAGAGTGTGATTTGATAAATATACTAGAATATGCAGTTTTATATCACTAAATTTTTGACACTCAAAACCTTTCAAGTAATCAAGTATAATGAATGAATCCTCCTTTAATTTCTTGCCACTGTTTGTCATTTCTTCTTACTCTGCAGCAAACTGTTGCTTATATCCCTTGTTATTCTCTTTCCTACCAATGTGTGTTATTCCATTCTTTCTCTGACTCATGTTTCTAGAAAACATCTTTGAGAAAGTTTTTTTTCCTAAAATGTGGATGAAAACTTCCTGAGTTTTTACAGATCTGAAAATGTCTTTATTTTGTCCTCTCACTTGACAGTTCGGCTAGGTAGAGATTTGTAGAGATTTCCTCAGACTTTTGGAAACATTCTTCCATTCACTCCTATTGGCCAGTGAAATCTGATGTCAGTGAGATTCTCATTCCTTTATACATTAATTAGCTTTTTCTCTCTCAAAAGCTTTAAAATTTTCTCTTTAGATTTCTAAAAGATTACTGGGATTTTTGTGTGTTTTTGTTTCAAGTATTTTTTTTTCTTTTTATTATGGACAATAATATGTATTTCAAATATATGTATTTCAAACATATACAGAACTAGAGAGAATGATTGAATTCCGTCCTATGTTTCAGTCTCCCACTTTTTAGCAATTATCACCATGTAGCCAGTCTTATTTAATCTATAGTCCCTCCCACCTCCCCACCTTCATAAGTTATTTTAAAGCAGATGAAAGACATTATATAATTTCATTCACAACTACTTCAGTGTGTATCTCTAAAAAATTAAAAAGTATTCTTATTTTTAACCCAAGTGCTCATCAGTACATTAGTGGATTAATAAAATTGGTATATGTGTACCATGGAGTACAATTCAGCTACAAAAAAACAATGGTGATCCAGCACCTCTTGTATTATACTGCGTGGAGCTGGAGCCCATTTTACTAAATGAAGTATCACAAGAATGGAAAAACAAGCACCACATGTACTCACTATCAAATTGGTATTAATTGATCAACACTTATGTGCACATATGGTAGTAACATTCATTGGGTGTTGGGCAGGTAGAGCAGAGAGGAGGGGATGAGTATATTCACACCTAATGGGTGTGGTGTGCACCTTCTGGGGGATGGACACGCTTGAAACTCTGACTCAGGCAGGGCAAAGGCAGGATATGTAACCTAAACATTTGTACCCCCGTAATATGCTGAAATTTAAAAAAAAGTATTCTTATTTTTAAAAATATAACCACAATACTGGTAGCATACCAAAGGGAATTAAGTTAAATGCTTAATATCATTTGTCATCAATTCAGTCAGTTCAGCAACTTAGTTTTTATTCCCAGTACCTTTTTCTTGTTCTAGAACTGCTTTTTTAAATAGCTGCTTTTTAAAAAGAGAACGGCAGTATTCTTTCAACTATCTCTGGAGAATTATTAGGATTCTTTTAAATATTTCTTTCTTTGTGCTGTTTTTTTCCATACATTTCTGGTGATCCCCAGTTGTCCATTTATTTTAAGGAAAGACTTTGTTGAGTAAAATAGGGGTTTGGTATGAATTTCCTTCGCACTTATTTCTTCCTTCTTCTTGTGGGCCTTTCCCTGAATAGCTGACAACAGGCTCCAATTAAGATATGACAAGTAGACTGATAGCTTCCATAGGCTGGCCTCAGGCAAGCATGTGGTAACTGTTGTCAAAGTAAAGAAAGTATTGTTTAGACTGTGAAGTATCCTATTGCTTTTGTATATTAGCTTTCCTCCTTTTTCCCTCATGAAGTTGTGGTTGTTTCTTGAGACCTAGCATCTATAATAGAAACAGCCCCATCATTGATAAATCTCTTTCTAGAATTTAATAATGTTCAAAATCAATCTGTTCTATTCAGTAATATTTTTATGGCGTAGAGGCATGAGGGCATGAAAAGGAATACTTTTCTGCTGATTTTAACAAAGCCATTTTTTATATCATGTCTGACTATTAAGGAATTTAGAAGTTGATTACTTTTATATAATACTTTAAAGTCGTAACTTTATTAATAACAGTTACGAGCACTATAAATATAGACATAAAAAAAATAACCTGGAAGTAGAGGTAAAAATGAGCCTTGGCTCGGCACGGTGGCTCATGCCTATAATCCTAGCACTTTGAGAGGCTGAGGCAGGAGGATTGTTTGAGGTCAGGAGTTTGAGACCAGCCTGAGCAAGAGCAAGACCCCATCTCTACAAAAAATAGAAAAATTAGCCAGGCATGGTGTTGCATGCCTGTAGTCCCAGCTACTTCGGAGGCTGAGGCAAGAGGATCACTTGAGCCCAGGAGCTTGAAGTTGCAGTGAACTATGATGATGCTACTGTACTCTAGCCAGGGTGACAGAGCAAGACTCTGTCTCAAAAAAAAAAAAAATCCTAAAATCAGGAGGATTGCTGCAATATGTTTATAAAGCAACTAAGGCTGTAATAATGTTTAAATGACCTAGTTCAGCAACTATAACAACTGCGTGAAATAACAACAAAAATACTTATAAGGGTCAAAAAGCTAGTAAGATATTGACTCTTAATAAAATATTGGGGAATTCTGGATCAAGATTAGGGAAGGAACTAGCACTCAGAAAGATAAGCCAGCATTCAAAGCCAGTTTTACATTAGTAGCACTGACCAGGAAGAAAGTGGCTGAGAGGTATTGCTGTGCTTTTCATGGAGGGAGTACAAGGTTGGCACCTTGTCCAAGTCTGGCACCTGCCAAGGATAGTGTTCTAGTGAACCGCCTCCCACTCTGAGCTGAAACCCTACCTCAGGGGTATAGTTTGCAGCAGCAATGGGTGAGGTTAAAAAACCTCAAACCTTTGTTCTGGACTGCCAGTGCCTACAAGTGCCCAGCAGAAGGAAACAAAAATCTCTTCTGAAGTAAGATAGCATTATCTTAGTCCACAAATTATTTTTCTAGATAAATTTTTAAATACAACCTCAGTAAAAAAATAAAAGATAATGAGGTACATAAAGAGATGTGACAACACAGGGCTAAATAGCAGACACACAAAAAAATGACACGCTGACACTCTAGATATAAGACAAGCTCTATGAAACAAATCTGCTGATTATGTCTGTAGAGATAAAAGCCAAGCTTGAAAACTTCAGGCAGGTATCACTAAATTCTAGAATTGAAAAACACAGTAATCTATAAGAACTGAATGAATGAGGCTTATAGCAGATTAGACCAAAGAGAATTCATCAACTAGATGATATCTCAAAAGAAATAATCCAGAATGAAACACAGATTAAAAAAAGGAAAATAAAAAAAAATAGGTAAATATACCTTTAATTGAAATATCTTTAATTGAAGTCCTGGAAGAAAATGAGAATGAAGTAGAGGCAACATTTGCAGGCCTCATGGCTGAGAATTTCTTAGAACCAATGAATGACAATCAATATTCAAGAATCTTACTGAGCCAGGCATGGTGACTCACACCTGTAATCCTAGCACTTTGGGAGGCTGAAGTGGAAGGATAGCTTGAGTCCAGGATTTCAAGACCAGTCAGGGCAACATAGTGAGACATCATCTCTACAAAAAAACTTTAAAAATTTTTAAAAAGTTCATTAAGACACATGTAGGATAAATAAAAAGAAATCCACATCAAGGAACATCATCATGAGGCTTCAGAATCACAACAAAGAAAAGAATTATAAAAGCAGCCAGAGCAAAATGTTCCTTCAAAGGAGCAACTGTTAGACTGACTCCTCAACAGCCATAAAATACCCAAAGGCAGTGGAATGATCTATTTAAATTGCTTTTAGGAAATATTTACCAATCTAGAATTCATTACACAGTGAACATATCTTTCAAGAATTAAGGCAAAAGGAAGATATTTTCAGAAAAGCAAAAAACAGGATTCACCATCTGCAGACCTGTATTAAAGGAAAGGAAGTTTGTTCCTTAGGCAAAAAGAAGATAATTCCAGATATAAGCTCAGAGATGTAAGAAGGAATGAAGAGCAAAGAAAGTTATGAATATGTGGATGGATACAACAAAATGAAACTTCAATGTAGAGCGAAACAAAAATAACATGGGATTTTGAAAAATAAGTAGAGAAAATTAAAATGCATAGCAATAATATTATAATAGTTTATCAGTTAAGCTGTTATGAGGGACTTACCTTGGCAGGAAGGAAAATTAAAAATGTGAAATTTTGATAAGGATGTATGTTATAAATTTTTGAGTAACCACTAGAATACTAGAAAAACTTCCTATTTATGGTAAGGTAATATTAAGGGGTGAAATGAAATTGTAAAAATCCAAAGGGCAAGAAAGAAGAGGAAAAGGAACTTAGAATAAACAAGACAAATATAAGAAGACAGTAGATTTAGCCCTAAACATTTAAATAACTAAATTAAATGTATACCAATTAAATGCTGTACTGAAAAAAATATCTGGAGTCTGGATTAAAATAAGGAAGCTATTAACCATGTGAACTTCTTCTCAGTCCAGGGTAATCTGATGACTACCCTTCCCTATTGTTGCCAGAGATGGTTGGGATATTCTTTTGAATAGAGTAAAACAATTTCTAGCCTGAGAGACACCAGACATAGTTGAGGACAGAGGTGTCAGAAAATGGAAAGATTAAAAGCCAGGTCACTCAACAGGGCTGCTCAAAGTGAGTAAGCCCTACCCTCATGCTTATTGTTACCAATCTTTTTCTTTTTTAGTTCTTAGCCTTTAAATATGAGAAATGCTTAAAGATTACTAGTTATCTAAGGAAGGTTTCTTATATGAAAGATTTTCATGAGAGACCAAAGCAGACAAACAGAAAAAAAGACATCTTGGAGAAAAAAACAAGGATTATGGGAAAAGAAGGAAAGTAAAAAAAAAAATTATCATTGTCCTCATAGAGACAAAATATTATATTCTGAAAACAAAACAGAATTTTACTCTTAAAAAATTAGAATATAAAATGAGATCTTGAAAAAGAAAAGTTTAATAGCAGAAGGGTTAGAAGAAAAGGTTGAGGAAGTCACCTAAAAATAGAGCAAAGGACAGGAGATGGAAAATAAAGTAGAAAATTTGAGAGCTAGTCTAGAAGGTACAATATCAAAAAATAGAAATTTCAGCAAGTAAGAACTGAAAAATGGAGGGAAGGAAATTATCAGAGACTTCATGAATATTTCCCAAAACTGAAAGACTCAATTTTCAGATAGGAAGAGCCTGCCCACTGCATGCTAAACATGGTGGGTGAAAATAACACACATCAAGGCATAGCGTTATGAAATCATAGAACATTACAAACAAAAATAAAGGTCCTCGCCAGGCACAGTGGCTAACACCTGTAATCCTGGCACTTTCGGAGACCAAGGCAGGAGTATCACTTGAGCCCAGGAGACCAGCCTGGGCAACATAGTGAGACCCCACCTCTACAAAAAATAAAAAAATTAGCCAGGCATAGTGGTGCATATCTGTAGCTACTTGGGAGGCTGAAGCAGGAGGATCACTTGAGCCCAGAAGTTCGATGCTGCAGTGAGCTATGATTAACCCACTGCACTCCAGCCTGGGCAACAGCTGAGAAAAGCCATTTGGTATTTCTAAAACTATTTCTTTAGCAAATAAGAATTATAACAAAGATCATTTTATTTGATTTTCTGTTTTCTCTTGGCTGCTTTCTGCTTTGGGGGAAGCTGTTTGGGATGGGGGATGGGTTGCCATTTATTTGCTTGCATTAGGAATTTGGCTCTTTGCATAATTTGAAAAATGACCTTACTAAATAAACTACTTAAAATGTATTCTAGGTGTGGCTTTAGCTGTTATTCTCTGTAACACCCGGCACATTAGTGACAATGTTTTCCTAGAAGCTGCAAAGGTAAACATTTTAAATGTTGTTTATTTTATAAAGGATGAATTTTAAAGATGAATGGATCTTAAAAGCAGAGAGAAAGCCAGGTGTGGTAGTGTGTGCCTGTAGTCTCAGCTACTTGGGAAGCTGAGGCAGGAGAATCTCTTTGAGTGGAGCCTGGGCCACATAGTGAGATGCTGTCTCTTTATAAAAAAAAAAAAAAAAGGAAAGAGAGAGGGTTAAATCTACCTTATTAAAGAAAAGGAAGTTACTCATAAATTACTTTATGATTTACCTATCTACTTTTGCACAAATTAATTTTTTTAATCATGTAAACTATGAATCCTTTCGTATTAAAACACTTATTAGATTGTACTTATATTTTATATATATATGAACATATTATGACAGCATAGATAAAATATAACTCCTTGCATATTTTTAATGGACAAGTACTGGTATTATTTAGAGAGCTGGCCAGTTGGAGTTCTAGACTTCACTATTTTCATAGTAGCTGTTGTAATTATGCTGAGCCCTGTATGAGTAAAGTTATATCAATAAGTCTTTAAATGTGGGTATTTATTGTTTACTGGTGAACAGTTTTAATTCTGCTGTGGTTTAAGTATATTCCCGCAAGAAAGGAGAATTATATTACCTGTATCATTCTGTTTCCCCAGTGCTTTTTCCATTTTACTAGGTCCTTATGCTATTTTTCTCTTAAAGGCACTGACAAGCCAATTGACAGAGGAAGAGCTAGCTCAAGGGAGACTTTACCCACCACTTGCTCATATTCAGGAAGTGTCTGTTAACATTGCTATTAAAGTAAGTAATCTATACCTCTTCACATAAGTTTTAATGACATTTTGTTATATTAGAAACACAAGTTCATTAGATAAATTTGAAACAGAAGGGTTCCAAGAAGAAATTTTAGGTCACCTGTATTCTTATTACTAGAATATAACACACATTATTATTTTGGGTTTGTTGCTTTCTAGCCTTATTTTTTTATATTAGTAAATATATAGGCCGGGCGTGGTGGCTCACGCCTGTAATCCTAACTCTCTGGGAGGCCAAGGCGGGAGGATAGCTCAAGGTCAAGTTCGAAACCAGCCTGAGCAAGAGCGAGACCTCGTCTCTACTAAAAATAGAAAGAAATTAGCTGGACAACTAAAAATATATAGAAAAAATTAGCCATGCATGGTGGCACATGCCTGTAGTCCCAGCTACTCGGGAGGCTGAGGCAGAAGGATTGCTAGAGCCCAGGAGTTTGAGGTTGCTGTGAGCTAGGCTTACACCACGGCACTCTAGCCCAGGCAACAGAGTGAGACTCTGTCTCAAAAAATAAAATAAATAAATATATATATATATATATATATATATATGTAGATACACATGCACATAGTCACTTGTGCCTGTTTTTATAATTGGTTTCTCACTGCACTTTTTCCATTCAATATACTGTAAGTCTTTTCCATGTAAGTCAATAATTATTGCCATGTGTGATCATTAATGTTGCATGGTGTTCTTTTTGTTACTATATCATAGTTTCATCATTTCTCTGTTTTGGGGCATTTAAATTTTTAGTTTCTTATTGTCAGAAATAATGCTGTAGTAAACATCTTCATAGATAAATCTTTATGTGCATTTGTGATGGTTTTTCTTTGAGATAAATTCTAATCATAAGAACAAAAGGTCTTAAGATGCTTAAGGCATCTGATACGTATTGCCAAGTGTCTCCTGAGAAAAAAAGTACTGATTTACATGCAGCAATTAGATATGAGTATATCTTTTCCCACACTTTTGCCAATACATAGAATTATTTTTTAATCTCACATATTTAATAGGTGAAAATTGTATCTCATTTTTATTTAAAGCACTTATTTTACTAGTGAGATTAAAGAATTGTGTTTATTCAGCAATTGTATTTCTTCTGTGAACTCCCTGTTTCATGACCATTGCTCATTTTTATATTGGGATATTTGTCTCTCCACTTTCTAGTATTGATTTGTAAAGGCTCTTTATATATTAAGTATAGTGATCCTCCTGTTGATATGTTGCAGATATTTTACCATTTGTCATGTGTTTAACTTTATGAAATTGTTTGACATGCCATATTTTAAAAAAGTTTTTTTACAGAATTATCTGTTTTCTTTATTTTGTGGATTCTTTCCTCAACTTTTATGAAGATTAATGCCTTCTCTCACCGCAAAAATCATAAATATCTACTTGGATTTTCTAATAATATAAAACTTTTTAAACCTTCTGAGATTTATTTTAAGGCATATTGTGAGACAGGGAACATTTTTACCAATTGCCCCAGCACCATTTATTGACTAATGATCTGTTGTTTCCAGTTGATTGGGAGTTGAATCTTTTCCTGACATGTCTATTCCCTACCATTTTTGTTTACTATTTGGCACTGTTTTAATTATCATAGTGTGTATAACGTATATTAACATTTGGTACTGGCTGGGCACAGTGATACACACCTATGATCCTAGTACTCTGGGAGGCCAAGGTGGGAGAGGATCCCTTGAGCTCAGGAGTTCAAGACTAGCCTGAGCAAGAGTGAAATCCCATCTCTACCAAAAATAGAAAATATTAGCTGGGTGTGGTGGTGTGCACCTGTAGTCCCTGCTACTCGGGAGGCTCAGACAGGAGAATTACTTGAACCTAGGAGTTTGAGGCTGCAGTGAGCTATGATGAAACCATTGCACTCTACCCAGGGCCGAAGGGGGAGACTGTCTCAAAAAAAAAAAAAATTGGTATTTTATATGCTTTTTCAGTATTTTCTTGCCTGTTCTGAACTTTATATTCTTTGGGAAATTTTTCTGTATGAGTTTTTTGAATTCAGAATTCAAAAAAAGATACTGCAACTTTGTATGAAGTTGTTAACATTTATAAATTAGGTTGATGAAATTAAGTCTTTCAGTATTGAGTCTTCCTCAATCAATATCTCTCTCCACTTAAGGTCTTTTAAAAAAGTCTTTCAGTATAATTTTGTTGTTTTTTCCATCTGAATGTGGCATTTTTACTTCTTTTCCTAAATATTTAAAAATTTTTGTTATTCTATGAAAGAATTTTTTCCCATATATTTTCTCACTGATTATTTCTAATATCTAGGAAAGGTATTAATTTTATGTGTTTACTCGATAACCAGTTTCTTTATGAATAAGCTTGATTCTTTTCATAGTTTCTCAATTCTTTTGGAATTGTTGAGTCATCTGCAAATAATTTTTTTCTTTTTTAATATATAATACCTCCTTTTTCTCTGTCTTACTATAAATTAACTGGAATTGCAGAACACTTTTAAGCAATTAGGTTGATAGGGGCAGCATCTTTTTGTTTTGTTCTGTTTTGATATAGAGCTGAGGTCTTGTTATGTTGCCCGGGCTGGTCTTGAACTCCTGGGCTCAAGCAGTCTTCCTGCTTCAGTCTTCCAAGTAGCTAGAACTATAGGTGTGTTCTACCATGCCCCCCTAACATCATTGTATTTTAATATTAAATGGTATGCTAGCTTTTGATTAAAATAAGTATTTTCTATCTTTTTTTAAAGAAGTAGGCTTCTGTTCCTAGTTTACTAAGATTTTCTTAAACATCAGGATTAGATGTGGAATTTATCAACCATATATTCAGCTTGTATACAGATGATCATAAGATTTTACCCTTTTGACTATTTTATTGTTGCATTGTTTTGATGCTCATAACCTAAGCAAAGATTGGAAATTGGTAAAGGATGATGTGTTTAAGGAACAACCACCAGTCCAATTGAGCTAGAGTCTAAGGTATAGGTAGGAAAATGGCATAAGAGAATATTTGAAAGTTATATTAAAGCCAGCTTGTAGAAATATACAAATGACAGGCTAAGGAGTCTGATCTGATTACCTTACTACTGCAAGACAATTGAAGATTTTAGACACTAAAACTAGGATGATTGAGTTCAACGTTAGAATTTATACAATGACGTTTCAGGTGGAATAGATTTTGGAAGATATGTTGGTCAGTTAAGAGATCCCTGATATGTCTAAATAAAAGGGTAGTACATGAGGTCATTATTAATAGTATAGGAGCACAGCCCCAGGTTCATGTCTCCTCCCCCTCTGCTGCTTCTGCAGTGGTGTAAGGCTTTCCTTTTTAGAAACAAAGGAGAAAGGGGCCAGAATAGGCAGGCTTTGTGTCTGTCCTCACCCCAGCCCTCAGCCCCTGATCTCCTCCTCTCAACCCTGTGGGCAGGGCTGTTTATGGCTTCTCTTCTGGCTAGTAGTCCCCTCCTGCATGCAGGGGGAGCTATCTCTGATCTCATGCCTCACCCCTAATCTTTTTCTGTGGGTACCACTGGAGGCCTGTGGAAAAGAGATTGCCAGTGAATGCAAACTCCCCCTCCTTTGCGTCTGAGGCTTGCGGCTATGCCAGACTAAAACACTAGCTCACGTTGACCTTTGGCAGTTCCTTAAAATTTTAGCTGACTTCTGACCTGCATGTGTGGTGGCCAGTGCCTCATTCTCCCTCCCATGCTTTGCCACAGGTAAGAGTTTGTATGTCTGGTCTGCCTTCTTCTCTCCTTCATTTATTTATTTATGTATTTATATATTAATTTATTGATTGAGACGAGGTCTCACTCTGTTGCCCAGGCTAGAATGAAATGCTACAATCATAGCTCACTGAAGCCTCAAACTCCTGGCCTCAAGCGATCCTCCCATTTTGGCCTCCCAAAGTTCTGGGATTACAGGCGTGAGCCACCATGCCTGGCTATTTATTTTATGTATTTACTTTTAACGCTGCTCACCAGCTCCAAAACCTTCCCCCCACCCCAACCCCCCAGCTCATGTGAGCAGGCCACACACTCAGCTCTCCAAGGATGGTTTCCCTTCTACCCACTTGGGAGTCTACAGCATTACTGAGTTGTCATGGTACACATCTCCTTTTAGAGTCGTCTTATGTTTTGTTTTTATATACAATGTCCTGGGGGTTTTAGTTGTATTTAGTGGAAGGAAAAGGGAAAAGTGTGTTTATTCTACCTCCCTGGAAGCAGAAATCTCTGCCTATCTTTTCATATCATTTCTGTTTTTCCTGTTTAATAACAAAAACTTAGAAAAAGTTTGGTCAACAAACTGTACTGATGACATGTGTGGTATTTACTTGGCACTTGGGTTTTTAAATCTTCTTATATCTTTATTGCTCTTGCTTGCCACTGAGGACTATTCCTTGCCTACTTTGTTTTCAAGTCAATGATATTAAAATATTAGTAAAATATGTTTTCTGTAAGAGAATGAAAACAATTGAACACATTTTCCATCACAAATTACACTGAGGTTAAGCTCTTGGGACCATGGATTATTTTTGAACCACCATTTTATTCTTAAATTTTTCTTTTAAAAAGCTTCTGAAACAAACCTTTAATAGTGGTTACCACTTGGAATTAGAGGAGGAGGAGAGAGGCATGACTATTTGAATTTTCTCTACCATAAGTCACTACATTTTTTTAAAGTTAAAACCATAACTTGAGAACATAACTGTATGACAGGCATGGTATAACCCTGTAAGGAAGCTTTTCACGTTCCTCATTTTACATCAAAACTGAAGTTTAAATGGCTTATCATCACCACCAATTGTGGTATGTGGCTTGGTTGCCAAGATCAGATATCCACTCAAGCCACCTTAGGTGGGGAGGAACCTAGCTTAACTGTTTAGGGTCTGGTATCTGGAATCAGAATGCTTTGAGAGTTTGAAACATAGCTTTCACTTAACTACCTTGGACAAATACTTTAATTCTTCATACTTTGGCATCCTCATATGTAAAATGAGAATAATAATAGCATTTATAAGGTTCTTCAGGACTAAGTAAGATCTGTGTAAGACACTTAGAACATGCCTGGCACTCAGTGATGGTGGTAGTGAGTTTTACATGTTTAAGTTCTAGCCCTAGCTTTACTTGAATTTATAGTTCTGGTGTCCAACACCTGATTTATAATAATTTCTATATCTCTTAATCCAAATTCTAGAGCAAAATCATCTGGCTCACCTTGGGTTAGGTTTTCACGCTGGTCAAGTCAGCTATGACTACTAGGAAGCAGAGTCTCCCGCACAATGTGGCCCCCTAAGCCCACCCTTTTAGCAGGGCTGGGGGCAATGACCTGGGCTGGGCAGGTTACCTGAATGTGTGCACTAGATTGACACATAATAGAATTTAAATTTGTTTGATTTTATCCTTTAAACTTTTCATAGTTTCCAAAAATTTCAAATGAATCAAAGTAATATTATTTTTTATTTTGAAAAAGGAAAATGTCATTCTTCTAAATTCATCTCTGTGTTATAATAGTACCTCATCTCTCTAATAGGTTAATACTCAGAGCCTATATAGTAATCTTATTTATTTTTCAGGTTACAGAATACCTGTATGCTAATAAAATGGCTTTCCGATACCCAGAACCTGAAGACAAGGCCAAATATGTTAAAGAAAGAATATGGCGAAGTGAATATGATTCCCTGCTGCCAGATGTGTATGAATGGCCAGCATCTGCATCAAGCCCTCCCCTCATAACAGAATAGAAGCACTCTCACTGTGAAGTTTTTTCCATGCTTCAGGGAACCCATTTTTTCAGACAAAAAGAGATAATGTTCTGAGATTTGTGGTGTTTTCTGTGTTTTATTCTCCCCTACCACTTTGCTTGACTGACTTTTCCCCATGAAGCTACACATCTTTTGGGGACAGATGTGTTGTTAATGCCCACCAGTACCCTTCAATCAAATAACCATGATGCTTTAATTCTAATTTATAACCTATACCACATCTAAGAGACATTAAAAATGTATTTGTGAATGTCTTTACTTAATAGTACTCTTATTCACACTTGCCAAAGTATTTGCTTTTTACTCTTATAGGTAATAATCTTTTCTCACCTATTTCTTTTAAGACTACTAAAATAGAAATTTACTTTTATGGATGTGAGTATAGATTTCTGAGAGGAAGCCAAATTTTAACCAAATTCCAAGGAAAATTGTCATCTAAAAATGTTCTTTTATATATGTTTTACCTTCATGTTCTAAAATTCCCTTATAGTAGACAGATCTAGGGAAGTATGAAAACTTTACCCTATTATTTTCTGGAACTAAATCAAGGCTTAACTATAACATGAGAGAGTAGTGGGAACTACTGCTGCCTTTAGACAAATAAAACAGTCATTGTTTTCAACAGTATATAAAAATCATAGTGTAACTTTTTTATTTAGTAAAAGTAATATCTTAAATTTAATTGCTCCAGTTATGCTATCTTATTGCCCAACTAAAAATTTAGGTTTGCTTATTATGAAAAACACATATTTTCATTACTTTTAGATGATTCTAGGAGGGAGTATAGGATACTTAAACATATATATAATGACTAATGTCATGTGACTTTTTAAGAATAAATTCATCATGCTTCACATTTAAATGAGTCGTATTTAACTCGAGAGGTTATACACTTATTCCAACAGTGATGCTCTTCTTTTTTTTTGAGACACGGTCTTGCTCTGTCACCTTGGCTAGAATGCAGTGGTATCATTATATTAATAGCTTACTGCAACCTCAAACTCCTGGGCTCAAGGAGTCCTCCTGCATCAGCCTTCCAAGTAGGAGTAGCTGGGAGTACAGGTGTGTACCACCATGCCCTAGCTAATTTTTCTGGTTTTTTTGTAAAGGTCTTGGTCTTGCTCAGGCTGGTCTTGAACTCCAGACCTTAAGCAGTCCTCCTGCCCAGGCCTCCCAAAGTGCTAGGATTGCAGGCATGAGCCACCGTGCCCAGCCTAGGGTTGCTTTTTATTACTTGAAATAATTTTGGGATGTTCCTGTGATACATCTCTCTGAATATCATTAGTAGAAACAACTCTTTTTCTCCATTGAAGGTGAATTTAATTTTTTTAAGAACTACCAAAAATAATTAAGAGTTAAGTGGGATGAATAAGGTAGGTGTTCAGACCAAGAAATGCCGTATTTAATCCTAGTAAAATGGGTAATAATTGGTTAATGAGAACAGTTTTCTTGTGTGGCTTACATTCTGGAGAGCTCTAAAGGAAAATCCAGAAGCATTTTGAGAAATATTGCTATGTATCTGCCTACCATGGTTGCTTTGAGGGCAAAACTTTTAAATGCTCATTCTAGGATAGTAACAATGGCAACAAATTATTCATAGATACGTATTTCTCTGTAGGGAAAAAGAGGCTTCAATTTTTTGTTCATGTTTTAACCTGCCTATAAAGATTTATTCATAATAATTTTGAATGTAATGTAGTATTTTCAGAATGGTTGAAGTGGCATTGCTGTTTGGAGTATGGGAAATGCAGTTGGTTAATCCATTAGAGGAGTAAAGATAGAAGTCTTTTTCATAAAATAAGGAATTAGGTCACAATTGGTTTCTTTTAATTAAAGATGAAAGCTTTATGTTTTTCATGTTACCTTTGTCAAAACAAAATCACCCCTAAAAGTATTTTTGTGAAATCTTGATTTTAGTTTAACAAAAGAAGAATAATTACAATCCTGTTTTTTGCTTAGTGCTTATTGCAGGCAGGAACATATGCTGAATTTTACTAAGATGTTTGCTTATTATGTATATCTGGTACAATCCTAATGGAAATTGTTAAGGGAAATTATTAAATATTTTAAGGGAAAAAATAGGTTGAATGTTATATAGCCTGTTAAATAAGACAAAAATTTTAGATTTTTTTTAAAGCTAGTCTCACTGTTATTTGCCAGCCAGTATTTTAACAAGTATCAATTATTAGTTGTAAATTAAAATTGTTTAAGCTCAGGCTACAGGTAGGAACTATTAGCATTGAGGAGTAGGGGAGGGAGGCTAGAATGGTATCAAATTGGAAAAGAAACTAAAACATTTGAGCCTTCTATAGAACTGTTACCTAGCAAGAAGATAATTATTTTGAAAAACAGAAATAGAGAATCTTTCATTCTTTTAAATAGAGAAGAAATTCTGTAGAGTGTCAGTAATTATTTAGTAGAAAAAGATGAGTATACGTGTTTTTCTAATCTGCCACCACCACCTGTAGTGTGAAACATTGGATAACTAGGGAGGGTAAGGCTTATTGACAATAATGAGGAAAGTTTTAGTTCAAGATTTTGGTTAAAATATTTCTAAGGGACTTATTCTTAACCAGGAAGTCGCCTCATAACCACTGTGAGGCTTCTTTAAAATGCACATGCCTCTGCTCCCCCTCTTTCCAGGCCACCCCTGGACCACAGGGGCAGTGCCCCTACAGGTGTCTTCTCAGCAGGTTCCCAGGTGATTCTGACACATTTCCCCTGCCCTCACAATCACTGCCTTAGAGCAGACATCAGAATCATCTGGAGAGCTAACTGGTTCAGATGCTGATGCAAGGGGGCTGCGGTGGGGCCTGAGATTCTGCATTTCTGACGCTCCCAGGTGGTGCCTATGCTGCTGGCACAGAGAACACACGGAGGCATCGCTCCGGGGTCCTGCGTGTGCTGTGTGCAGTGTAAGTAGTGCTGACACATCATACACTTCAATGTATGTAAAAAAGATCAACAGAAATTATGTTCTTACACAAAATAGTTTTCATCTAGTTTTATGTTTAGTTTTTACAGAATGATAAGAACAAAAATTTAAACAGATTTTTCTGAAAACATAAAAGCTAGAAAACTAAATTCTAAATTCTAAAAACTAAATTAAACTAAGTTTAATTCTAAATTATAGATTTGTAACATACTTAGTAAAACCTAGCAACCAATTTTCATTTGTAAAAGATTATCAAGTAGACATTTATTTTATTACTAGTTCTCACATGACATGACTTACCTTATCCTTTGTCTTTCTCTAAATTATCAGCCTCTAAAGAAATAAGATTTTATACACTTGCAAAAGAGTTGCTAATTATTTAAGACCAAAACATAATTAAGGAGTGTGGAGCATTCTTTGCTGCTCTCAGATAACAGAAAACCCAAAAGGGATAGTGGAAGAGTGGAGAAAGCCTTGCCTGCCTTGGAAGAAATGCTTCATCCAAATGCTCCTGTAGCCTTTTTCTCAAGCCCATTCCGTATCCCTCAAGGATAACCTTTTCATACTCTTAAATAGCTCTAGGGTTCTGTTGGCTTCACCAAATGGAATCAGCTCTGTTGAGCACATGTCATGCTTGAGAACATTAATGTAAATCTCAAAGCTCTTTAACTGGGCTTCCATTTATAGGAAAGTCCTAAAGAATGAAATAGCATCAATATCTTTTTTCTAAAACCACTATAAAGAATGTTTAATTTAAAAAAAATTTTTAAACCATTATAAAGAATGTTTGATGATACTATATTTCCATCCAAGACAAGACCCCACATGTTCAGGTGCAGGCACATGTTTCTATCTACTTTATTCTCACCTGATTTGTGATTTGCACTCTGTGCATCTAAATGTTAAAATGAAAACCTCCATAGATGAGCTAAAGTAACACACTTTATATTTAAAATATTTTAGACAATTTGACCATAGAAAGCTTTCTCCTCTGAGATCAGAATAAGATTTTTTTTTTTTTTAATGTAAGCAGAGAAAAAACTCAATGCTTTGATTCAAACTTCAGTAAATTCAGTTGGGCCTAATTAGACCACAGGTCTATTGCATAATTCCCTTATTCCTTGCCAGGATTGTCTGAGATAAACTAGTGATTAGATTTTAAAACATTAATTATTTTTCTTTCTTGGACAAAGAAAACTGTGCCTCAAAGAGAAAAGTAAATCTGGAAATGTGTTCATAGTTAAGTTGCATAAAATAGACACCTTAAGTCTGTAAACAGCATTTTGCCAACAAACTTGACTGTTTTCCTATGGCTATTTAATTTTGTTTTTTCCAAATACAAATTTACTTGCTACTTTGCTATTTGGGAAGTTATTCCTACATTCAACACACTTTAAGTTTTAAGAAAGAGAAATTTGTGGGTATATAATCCTGAGTTTTCAGGGTTTTCTTTTATGTTCTAGGAAAAGTATTTCACCTTTCCTAATTTTACGTGTATATTCTAACAAATCATTGATTCCTATATAGTCAGTGCATGATCACCAACATATTTGGTATATACAGTTGGCAAATAATGACAAACTAAATTTTATTAATAGTACCTACTCTGTGCCAGATGTTGTAAGCATCTTCATATTTAATTCTCGTCACCCTCTGTTTCTGTGCCTGTTTTATGGACAAGGACAGAAGCACAGTGAGGTGAAACCACTTGCCAGGTCTTGAGGTGAGTGGCAGAGCCTGGCCTCTTAGCTCAAACCCCTCTCAGAAGAAAGGAAGGCTTTTGTGTAGGCAAATATCTTAAACACTTTAAAAAATTGTTATTTCAGATGAAAATTCTTTACCTATTCTTATTAGTCTTAGGTCCTTTTTAGTACATTTTACCAGTTCATTTGATTTTTATTTTGTTCCCATTTATAATTCAAATGCAATATAAATCTCTTTTATTCCTTAGTCTTCATTTTAAGTATTGGATGTAAACATTACAGATTTGGTTTTGAATTTGACAAATTACACCAAAGATTCTCAGTATCCAGTTCACTAACAACTTTTGATTTAGTAATCTTCACAGAAGCACAACTGCTATCACTTCTGTGCAAATCAGTTTCAACAGGGCTTATATATTATAATATTCACTTTGTGAATCCACCCATGTCAGTGTGCATTTTAATTATAAGGTATATTTTAAATATATGCATATATAACTTCTTCCATTAAAAGTAAAATGTATGCATGGAATAAGAAATAAATGAGACCTATTTTAGCTAAATATTTGACAAAATTTCTGCCCAATGTTTTATTATATTTTGCCTAATGACCATTAAAATTAAAATTAAAACTGTATTTTTGCAATTGATACTTTTTGTGTTCCTTTGATACCATCCCAAGCATTAATGGTTAACTTCAAGGAAGCTACCCATTGCAAGTCATAGCTGATCCTTGCTCCTCGTTGTGTTTAAGGTGAAATGATGGAATGAATAGTCTTGTGGTAATTGCTTATAGGAAAACTAGGTTAAGGGGAATGCCTGTGTAAAGCGTATTGTACCAGATTGACCTCTTACAGACGGTTCCCAGAATAGGTCTAAAAAACATCATAATTATGTGAACTATTTTTTCTCTTTTATGATATGTTAATTGTAATGAGATGTGTGTTCTTATATTTCCCTAGTAAAGTTCTCCTATGCCTAAAAAATGCTTTATGACCTTCCTTTTAAAGGCTGCTGTGTGTAGGACACTTTGAAAACTTGGTATTATTATAAACCTTAATACACATGCACACACATAAACACACACACACTCCACAATACTTGATCCCTTGGGAATGGATTGTTAGACTTAAACTCATATGTGGAGTACTAGTTGTGCTCATCTTTTCATTTCCTTTTGTAATACTTCCTACTCCCATTTCTCTCATTTAATCACAACAGTAAAGGAATTATTTCTCACCTTTTCTCCTCCTCCCCAACCCCCCCATACACAAACATCAAGACACTAATATTAAAATGCAAATCAGGAAAGACTGTTGATTCTGTGATCCAGGGGGGAAGTGATACAATAGCTAATACCTACTGAGTGCTTACTTCAAGTCAGGCACTATTCTAAGTACCTGCTACATATTTACTCATTTAAACTTCACAACATCCTCATGGGGTGTAGGTACTAATATTTTCGTGTTTTACAGATGTAGAATCTGAGGCACAGAGACATTAAGGTCATGTAGCTAGTAAAATGGCAACACGAGGATTCAGATCTCTCACATCATTGTTTGACAAGACCCAGATCCTATTTAAACCAGACTATTCACCTTCTCTGAGCCTACAGCCCATGCATCAGATCATCATAGTCGTGCTGTCTGTCTCACTTGGTAGTTATAATCTCTAACTGCAAGAAACCCTTCCTGCTGCCTGGCATTTCCCCATCCAGTGACTCCGGTACCACCCCTCTGTCAAATCTCTGACATCCTACTGCATCCTCACACTCAGCAGGTATCTTTGCCTCCTATCTCATAGAGAAACAGAACATTCAGAAGATAATGTCTTCAAGCTCCCCATCTTCCCAGGTACCTTGAGAAAGTGAAAAGCAGCAGCCCCTGACACCAGGAGCTGGGCTTGCTGTTGATAAGAGCTGGGTTGAAACTCACCTGGCCCTGGTGTTCTGCTGTTAAATGTATACCATTTCACAAAACGTCATCAGGCAAGGCCACTCTGACCATTGTAAAACTAAAAATAAAATCCTAACCCCCACCCCTACCCCCAACTGAACGGATCCCCTTTTGGCCAAAGGGACCCCAGAAAAACCTTAAAACTGAGTTCTGGCCATGAAGGGAAGGGAGGTGGACATGACTCCTTATACCTCCTCCCTTTTAGAGTTTAGACTATTTGCAAACAGGACCTAAGGCCATGTAAGGCAAAGGTTACACCTGCAAGCCATCAATTTGTTTAACAGATCATTTCGAGTATATTGTAGCTTGCTCTGATAAATAGACTTCCTTATCTTAAAACATTTCTTTCTACGGATTCCAAGCCTTTAGACAGAACTTTATTTCTTGAACCAGTTACAAATCAAAGAATCAACCTGCCTATAACCTATAACCCCCTTCACCTTCGAGATGCTCTGCCTTTTTGGGCCAAATCAATGTATACCTTCCATTTATTGACTTATGATTTTTACCTACAATTCCTGTCTCCCTAAAATGTATAAAACCAAACTGTAACCTAACCACCTTGGGACGACTTAAGGTTTCTTGGGTATGGCTCCCTGGGCCAGCAGTAACTCAAATTCATCTCAGAATAAACCTCTTTAAATTATTTTACAGAGTTTTGTTTTGTCCGTTAACACCAGGATGGATCAAGATAAAAACAAGCCATATGTAATCATGTCTATACCCAGACAAAACACAGGCATTGTCCAAACCACAAAATGACCAACCACCACCTACCCTAGCAAGTGTGATTGACTACTGATTGTTTACCAATTGTAATTTTAGCCTCAATCTAGTCTGCACCCCTAAAGATAAGATTTGTTGAAATAACCAATCATATTTCCTTTTGTAAATAAGTAATTTGTGGGGAGATGTTTCAAGACCATGTAAAAAAAACCTTCTGCTTATCAAAATTTCACCTACTAAGTTTTAATGTCCATCGATTTTCTAACTATAATTCCATAGTTATTAGTTGGCATTCTATTATAAGGAAGAGAATTTCCTTTTTCCCCATGACTTTTTTCATTTATTCATATTGGTAGGGACTCATGGATTCTTATTTTAGTCACTAGGCTATTATCATTGCTGTCATTTACTCTGATGTTCAGATGGTCTGAGCTTTGGCCAGATGGAGCCCCTTTGCCCTGGCTCCTGGATCCTTTAATTGAATAACAGGTCTCACAATTATTTGGGTATTTTCTTATTTTTGATACAGTGAGTTGTTCCAAGCTCATCTCGTGCTTTCCTTTCCCCAACTCTGGAATCATTCATTTTTCTGGGGTTCTCTCCTCTTGAAATAATCCCATCATTTTACCTCCAGGTTGCCCCCACCGTTCCATCTTCCTGTCTCACAGGTGGCTCTTCCTGATTCTCCTTTGCTGATCCCTCCTCCTGGAAATTTGGAATGCTGGGGATTGGTCTTTGGATTCCTTTTCCATTTACACTCACTCTTTTGATCTCTTGGTTTTTAAACTATGTGATATGTTGATGATTCCCAAATGGATATACCCAGCCTGGACCTTATCCTGAATTCCAGACTTATATACCCTGTTGCCTCAACCAGCATTTCCGTTTGGCTATTTATTCGTTTATTTATTTCAGAATATTACAGGGGTACAAACGTTTTGGTTATATGAATTGCTTTTGTACAGATTGAGTCAAAGTTTTAAGTGTGTCCGTCACCCAGATTGTGTGCATTTTACTGTTAAGTGTGAATTCACCCATCCCCACCTCTCCCCTCCCAACTGCTTGATTTCTGTTGAATTTTACTACCATATGTGCACGTGAATGTTCATCATTCAGTTCCAATTTAGTAGTGAGTTCATGTGGTTTTTGTTTTTCCATTCTTGTGATAGATACTTCACTTAAAATGGTCCCATCCAGGTTATTACGAAAGGTATTAGCTCACCATGTTTTTATGGCTGAATACTACTCCATGGTACACATATACCACATTTTATTAATCTACTCATGTATCAGTGGGCACTTGGGTTGTTTCCACATCTTTGCGATTGTGAATTGTGCTGCTATAAACATTCGAGTGCAAGTGTCTTTTTTATAGAATGTCTTTTTTACCTTTGGGTAAATACTCAGTAGTGGGATTGTTGGATCAAATGGTAGGTCTACTTTTAGTTCTTTGAGGTGTCTCCGTACTACTTTCCATAGAGGTTGTACTAGTTTGCACTCCCACCAACAGTGTGTTAAGTGTTCCTTTCTCTCTGCATCCACGCCAGCGTCTGTTTTGGGATTTGTTTGATAAAAGCCATTCTCACTGGTAGTTTCCCAAAAATCCCACTTTTATTCCTATTGTGAGGCTGTTGGAAACTTTGGCCACCTCAAGTACACTGAGCAGGAAATCAGTGCATCTGGCACTACACAGGAGTCTCAAATACTTTTTGTTAAGGCTGGAATTTAAACTGAAGGAATTTTCCCCTTGTGGTTGTAATTGCCACGTGCACCCACGTGCGAGTTGCATACACTGGAAGCCTGGACTTCTCACTCTCACATATGCTACCTAAGAAGTCACATCTACACGGCTTGGGGTGAGTACAGCACAAACATGCAGGTTTTAAGCAAATATTAATATTTCAGCGTGTCCTTGGAACAGGAAAATGAAATGCACGCGGAGGCTCATCAACGTACACGGTCAGGTCACGCTGATAATGACCTCTGACTCAAAGGCTTTTAGTGGTTAAAAGATAGTAAGATTCATTCCAACCAAAGACTAAACATCACACAAACATGCATGAGCAAAACATCAAGAATAACACTCTTGTTTGAAAAACACTGCACGGCCTAACAAAAAGCAGAAGAGTAACGTCTTCGTTTCCGCGCAGCCAGCTCTGTTCCGCCCACCCCTCTGCCCGGGTCACCGCCACCATCTAACACCCAGCCAACCCGGAGGGAGAACAGCGCCCTCAGGCACTTTCCTCGCGGCCCCTGGGGCCCCGGAGCGCGCTTGGACCCAAGCCCCGGCGGGCGCCACCGAGCGCGGACCTCCCGCGCGTCCTAGAGCGGCCGCGCGGGACCCAGCCGGCAGCGCACTTCCGCCTGCGCACGTCGCCGCCCCGCGGACGGCTGGGCCTCGGTGCGGGCCTGCGCCTCCCTCGGCTCCTGCCACGGGCCTCGGGGAGAGGGTGAGTGGGGCAGGGCGCTCCGGAGGGGGGCGGGCGCGCTTCCTCGGGACTCGCCGGCTCGTCCAGGCCCGGCGCGGAGGACCCAGGCCCCGGGAGCGCCCGGAGCGAATACGCGCCTCGTCCACCGCCCCGGGCCGGAGCCTTGGTCGCCCGGCGCTGCTGCTGCCGCCGCCGCCCACCTGCCTTTAGCGAGACTCACATCGGCTCGTCGGGGAGCCTGGGCTCTGGCCACTCACTTTCTTTCTCCGGGCCACGGTTCTTTCAGCTCTAAAATGGAGGACGGTAGTGTCTGCCTTGCGTATACCACAGGGGGATGGCGGGGCTGACACTGCCTGCCTGGAAACCAAGGAGCGCCGATTCTCAGCCCGGCAGCCATTAGACTCCTTGGGAAGCCTTCCAGATGCTGAGGCTCCGTGGTCACCGGGTGATGGTGATCTGCTGCCGGGACCGAAACCACGGGCCCAGAGTATGAAATGACAGTACTGTGATCACGACCGGAATATGCACTTCGTCGAAGGTGGATCACAGTCTTGAGAAAGCAAGCAGCTGTTATTTTCTCCAAGAAGACAGGGTCCTAATCTGGTTTGCGCAATTTTAATTCCTAGTACCTAAAATGGTGCATGTCCCAAAACATGCACCACTGGTCAAATAAATTAATTTCTAATTACTTCCCAACGTAATGGGAGGGTTTTGCTTATATTTGGTTCGATTTTAGCCTTTTTATTATAGAAACTTTCAAACATACAAAATAGTATACTGAACCCCCAATTCATGATCAGTCTTGTTTCATCTATAAACCTCATCCCCCCCTAGTATTTTAAAGCAAATCTGAAATGTACCATTCCATCCGTTAAGTACTTGTTTATGTTTGTAAAGCACAATAACTCCTTTTTTAAACGTAAAGCCATTAGTCTAATTAGCATTTCATATTATCCTCTACTATCCAGTCAGCGTTTACATTTTCCCAGTTGTCTCCCCTATTCCCCATCAGTTTGTCCAAATCAGAATCTAGATAAACTACACATGTTACATTTGGTTGATGTCTCCTGGATTTCTTTTAAGCTCTTTATTCCCTCATTTTTTTCCTTGTATTTAACTTGAAGAACAAGTCATTTGTCCTGTAAAGTTTCTGCATCCTGGATTTTGCTTTTTCCATACCTGTGGTGTCCTTTAATAAGCCTAAATAAGGTATTTAAATCTACAGCCTTTTCAGGTTCTTTTTAGCAAGAAAACGTCATGGGTACTGTGTATTTCATACTGCATGACATCAGGAGTTAAATAAGATCTTGTCTTTCTTTGTGGACCTTTTATGTACAAATAGCACCACAGGGTAACCAAATAAGTGACCGGGGAATTATAGAAGGATGTCAGCTAATAACTGCAGAAGGATTGAGAGAATATCACCTTTTGGCAACTGCTAATGAAATAATGGATCCTGGCAATGATCACTAGTGGCTTTTAACACTTTTCGTACCGCATAGAAATCTCTAAGACATACGCCAGGGACCGCACGTTTTTGGGCAAACTGCACGTTATTTAAATCATCATAACTACAGTGAAAAACGAGAAAACTCGTGAGCGGTCCTTAACAGATGACGCTCAAAACAGGAGAAAACTCGTGAGCGGTCCTTAAGGTGTTAACAGCAGAGAAAGAGAGACAGCCAGACAATGCATGCCTTTGCATGGAAGCCCCTCATACCACTTATCCAGTATTCTTGGAGTAATGGAGATGGGACTGGGGATATAACTTCTCCATGAGTTGATAAGCCAACTCCATGAGTTGTTGAAGCCTAGTGATGGATATGTGGCAATGCGTTATACTAATCTATTTGTGTATGTGTTTGGAATTTTTCATAATAAAACATTTTTTGAAAAGATTGGCCAGTTGACTAGTGAGTTCAGGTCAGTCTGATGCAAAATTGATTATAGTTCTCTGTTAGCCTTTCACTAAGTGGTTCTCAAATCTGACTCCATGTTAGAATCATGGGAGAAGGCTTTTTTTCCCCTCTCCTTTTTAAATTTTTAATACTAAAACACGTCTCACTTGCACAATTTCCTGTCTAATTGTTCTGGGATGAAGCCCAATCATTGATACGGTGTGAAAGCTCTCCAGGTGATTCTAATTATGCTCTCAGGGTTGTGTACCACTGGTCTAGATCCATTATTTGTTAGGGATGACAAGTTGATTATTATCCCTTCTGTATTTTATTAGCTTTTGCAAATTTTAACTTTCTACATTCTGTTTATTCTCACCTGTCTTGCAAACTGTAATCCAATAGGGAAGCCTCAGCAAATTAAGCTGCTTAATTATCAGAGGTAGACTTGATCTTGGAGATGAAAATATAGAGTAACACATGGGAAGGTAGCAATAACCTCAAGGCTTGTGTGTAGGGTAAGATGTACTACCTTATATGTGAAAGTTGTGGGGAGCAAGTTGGTGAGGAGCTGTTTCCCAACATGGAAAGGAAGACTAGGTGATGTGTAGTTAGAAAAGCATGTTTGTCCTTATGATACATTTTTGAAAAATCATCAGTATTAAATAAATACATTTAAATTAAATAGATGAGATGTCACTCATTGGAACCTAAAACTATCCAAAGATTTAAAACTAAAATTAATAATACCTCTCCTGTCCCCTGCCTATCACTTTAATCACCCCTGAGATAACCAGTATTAACAGTATGATGTGTATCCTTCCACACCAGACTTTGTCTTTTGTAAGTATAGGAGCTTGGGACATTGTTAAAAAATGAAATCATACCATACCTATCTAACTTTTCTCACTGTCATCCCTCCAAGAGAACAGTTACAGACCTGACTCTTTATTAGCTGCAGAATAAATAGTTAATAAATAGTAGAATAATAGTATGAATGTATAGTAAAATAACCATTTCCCTATTGACATATTCAGATTGCTTCCATATTTTAGTTACCTTAAAAGCACCATAATAAACATCATTATACTTAGATCTTTTGGTTTTGTAGGGTAGATTCCCCAAAATGGGATTGCTGGGTTAAAGCATATTTAACAGCATTATTATTGGTAATATATATATATATCGATAAATTATTCTCCTAGAGCATAAGAGCAATTCATACCTCCACCACCAGTAACTTACGAGAGTACCCATTTGCCCTCATCCTGGTTAGCACTAGCTAGCATTGCTTCATTGATATTTGCCAGCTGATGTCTAGAAAATGATCTCTCTTTTTTCTTTAATTTGCGTTGCACTACCTGGAGACTGAGCACTTTTCTTTTTATTTATCTTTTTTTTTTATGGATGCATAATAGTTGTCTAAGCACTTTTCATGCTTATTGGCCATTTAGATTTCTTCTGTGATTCCTGTATTATCCTTTGCCTGTTTTTCTATTGTATTAGTATTTTTTTGAATGCATTGGAATAAATTTTTTCTTAGGGGCATTTACCCTTTGTCATAAGGGGTGCAAACAGTTTTCTCTGGGTGCTTTTTGTCCTTTGACTTTTTGAGTCTTTTGATATATAAAAAGATTTTATGTAGTAAAAATGTCTGTTTTTTTAATTTCTGGGTTTCCTGTCTTACCAATAAGAGCTTTTTCATCACCAAAGTTAAACATGTACAAATTCTCCTAATTTTTTCAACATATCTTATTGGATTTTTTACATTTAAATTTCAAACCCGTGTGAAATGTATTTTTATCTACAATGCAAAGTGAGCATCTTGCTTTGCTTTTTTCTGCAAGAACAGCCAATTATGTCAGTTCTGTTCATTAAATAAGCCACCCTTTTGGGGGTTTTTTTGTTTGGTTTTTTTTTAGACAGAGTCTCACTTTGTCTCCAGGGCTAGAGTGTTGTGGCATCAGCCTAGCAACCTCAAACACCTGGACTCAAGCCATCCTCCTGCCTCAGCCTCCCTAGTAGCTGGGACTATAGGTGTGCACCACCATGTGTGACTAATTTTTTTTATTTTTAGTAGAGACGGGGTCTTGCTCTTGCTCAGGCTAGTCTTGAATTCTTGACCTCAAGCAGTCCTCCCGCCTTGGCCTCCCAGGGTGCTAGGATTACAGGTCTGAGCCACCGCACCCGACCCTTAAACCACCCTTTTCATATCTTTGTTATTTACTGTATTGATTCCCATACATACTTGGTTTATTTATGGACTTTCCCTTTGCTTTCACCTCTATTTATGTGCCAATATTATTCTGTTTTTATTACATCTGATTAATGTAGTAAATGTTAATATCTAGAAAGGCAGGTCATTACTTAACTACTTTTTGTAATTTTCTTTTTTTTTTTTTTTTTTTGAGACAGAGTCTCACTCTGTTGCTCCGGCTAGAGTGCCGTGGCGTCAGCCTAGCTCACAGCAACCTCAAACTCCTGGGCTCAGGCGATCCTTCTGCCTCAGCCTCCCGAGTAGCTGGGACTACAGGCATGCGCCACCATGCCCGGCTAATTTTTTTCTATATTTTAGTTGGCCAATTAATTTCTTTCTATTTTTTTTTTAGTAGAGATGGGGTCTCGCTCTTGCTCAGGCTGGTTTCGAACTCCTGAGCTCAAAGGATCCGCCCACCTCGGCCTCCCAGAGTGCTAGGATTACAGGCGTGAGCCACCGCGCCCGGCCCTGTAATTTTCTTGTCCTTTCTCAGACATGTATTTTTTTCTTCCATGTGATTTTAGATTGTTCTTGTTACAAGAGAAATCCCCCTGGAAGTCTAATAGGATTTGCACCAAATATACTGACATTAATTTTGGAAAGATGAACATTTCCATGATACCAAGTCTTCCTTTCAAGGAACATAATGTGTATCTCCATTATAAGTTGGTTTATTTATTTATGGTTCTTGCGAATGGGATTTTTTCCCCTCATTTCTGTTTTTATCTGGTTATTGCTAGGGCTGAGAAAAACTATTGAAATTTCTATGTATTTAGCTCTCTGTCAAAATTTCTTATTATAGTAGTTTTTCTTAAAATTACTGTGTTTTCCTCCTTGCCTCCAATGTGTATAATCTATAATTGGTTAGGTTTATCTTTCAGTTCATTCTCATTTATTCTATTTGATACACATCTTCCATCACAGAAATATATCAGAGATATTAGATGTGGCCAGAAATAGTGAAAGGAACAGTGCCAGGAGTTGGCAGGAATCCACACATTCAATAGGTTATTGCTGATCAGTCAAAATAGCAGAGTTCCAAGTCGTAACAAGTCATGGACCCTGACATGTAGGGAGTGAGACATTTGCTCAGTGTTGTTATGAAGTATCAGCATTACTGTAGAGTATATAGAGCATTACTGTCTATGATCATTCAGAGAAAAGGCTGATCACCATGGGCACCAGGGACACCATTTGGAAAGCATCATTAAATACCATCTCTTGCCCAGAATCTCAACTAGAATTGTTGTTTAGTGTTTATTAGAAGGACTTAAAAAAAATAAGTGGAAAGTAGAGTTCCCATATACCCTCGCACCCCCTCACCCCGCAGTTTCTCCTGTGTTAACATCTTGGTTTAGTATGGTACATTTGTTACAGTTGATGAGCCAATATTGATATACTCTTACTAACTGAAGTTTACATTAGGGTTCATTCACTCTTGCGTTGTACATTCTGTGTACTGTTGGCCAATGTATAATGGTGTGTATCTGTCCTAACTATATCATACAGAATGGTTTCACTGCCCTAGAAGTCCCGTGCTCCACCTATTCGTTCTTCCCTCCCTCCCCCTGTATCACTGGCAAACACCGATCTTTTTACTATCTCCATAGTTTTGCCTTTTTGAGAACATCATATAGTTGGAATTCAGCTATAGTTTTTAATTGACCTGGTTTAGTTTTTATTAGCGTGTGAAAGCTGTTGTACAAAGTTTGGTAATTGTAGTTTTAGCTGATTAGGATCTATTAAAGTCTTACTTTGGATTTGTGTGGAAAACTATTAGAAAACAGGAATCCAGATGGTTCTGAATAAATAAAAAATAAATAACAGCAAATCTCCCAGGAATGTGTTTTTGCTGCAGTGATATGAAATAATTCTCAGGTGATCTTTCTGTTGCAGGGTGGAAGATGTCTATGGATGTGACGTTTCTGGGGACGGGCGCAGCGTACCCATCTCCAACCCGGGGTGCCTCTGCTGTGGTTCTTCGGTGTGAGGGCGAGTGCTGGCTCTTTGACTGTGGAGAAGGAACACAGACACAGCTTATGAAAAGCCAGCTTAAAGCAGGTTAGTGTGCCTTCAGCTCTCATTAAGATTATCTTTGGTCTGCGTCATTTTCTTGGCTCTCTTTGGGCCTTTTGTTCAGAAACAGCCCTGACAGTTGCATCTCCCTTCAGTGCTAGAGCTCTGGGAGACTTGAAAGGCCCTCAGGCATCTGGCCATGCCCACTGAACTTCATTACCTTATTTATTTGCTTTTCATTCATCCTGGAAATGTTGAGAGCAAGGATTTATGTAAGGTTGGCAGGTAGAGGATGGAGTGGGCTACATCAGGCATTTTAGATAGACACTGCCCTAGCAAGGGAGCAGTGTACATACTTATTTCCACCAGGAGATAGTTGTCATGAGAGCATGCAAAGGGCAATAAATGTTCAGAGGAGAGAGATGTACTTTTCCACTTGGGTTATCAGGGTAAGCATCTCAGAGTGGTTGGCCGGTGAGTTGTTGAAGGAAGAGGAGGCTGGGGAGAAGAAGGGCATTATAGCCAGAGGGAATGGAGTAAGCAGAGGCTGGGCACCTGGGAGCTAGAGGATGCCAATGGTGAAAAGCCTCAGCCCAGAGTCAGGCAGACCTAGGTTCCAGTCCCAGCTGTGTCTTTGGCTTGTGACCTTAGCAGATTAGCAAACTTTAACTTTACTCTCTCATCTCGAAAATGGGAACAAAAACTCTACTTAGAAAGGGTGTTGGGGCTGGGCATGGTGGCTCACGTCTGTAATCCTAGCACTCTGAGAGGCCAAGGTGGGAGGATCATTTGAGGCTAGGAGTTCTAGACCAGCCTGAGCAAGAGTGAGACCCCATCTCTACAAAAAATAGAAAAATTAGCTGGAATGGTGACAGGCGTCTGTAGTCCCAGCTACTCAGGAGGCTGATGGAAGAGGATCACTTGAGCTCAGAAGTTCGAGGTTGCAGTGAGCTGTGATGAGGCTACTGCACTCTAGCCTAGGCAACAGAGTGAGACCCTGTCTAGGAAAAAAAAAGGGTGTTGTGGGAATTATGCATAGTAATTCTTTCTCTGTGCTATTGCCTCTTTCTCATTAGTTAAATCTTAGCCATCTCCTCAAAGGCTTTTCCTGAACCTCCTGGGTTAAGTAGGTTCTCCCTCACCCCAGTCATTCTTTTACTTCATCTTAATTTTATTGACTTCTTAGCATCATCAGTGTCTGGAATTATGTTATTTAAGTAATTTGTTTCTGTGTTCTCTATCTCCCTTTACTATAAAGTGAGTTGAGTGATCATTTATGTACCTAGTAGTTGCCTAATAAATGTCTGTTCCATTAGTGAATAGATAAGACATTTGGCAGCTTAGTATAATGCCTCTCACTTATTAGATCTTGATAGATAATAGTTATTAAAGTCATTATTCCTACAATTCATCACAGTACATGGCACTTGATGACTAAAGGAAGGATACTTCCAGTGTCCAACGATATCTTGGTCTAGTGATGGAAGCTGACATCCAAACATTCCTCAATCATGTAATATAAATAGAATAATAGAGGTATTTTCTAAATACTTTTGGAGCACAAAGGAGGGGGACATTAACTGTGCCTGTGCATTAAGAGAAGGCATTCCAGAGCTGGTAACAGTTGAGCTAGGATCCAAGAGATAACTGGAAGTTTTTGTGGGGGGAGAAATAGGGATAGACATTCAAGAAACAGACAACAAAGTAAGCAACAAGTAAGGCAGTTTCCAGGAAAGAAATGGCATGTTTGGGGAACACCAGTTACTTGGCTAGGCTAGATGGGACTATGAATACTGAAAAGGAAAGTGAGGGCTCACTGTGAAAACCTCTGTGGCATAGTAAGGTATTTGGACTTTATTATTCTACTGGCAGTAAGGAACCATTAAATGTTTTTAAGCAGGAGAATGATGTGATCTGATTTGTGTTTTAGGACAGAGTTTTCTGATGGCACATGCATTGGGAGAGAGATAATAACACTGGGGAGACCAGTTCCAAAGCAGCTGCAATTCATTTGAGAGAGTAAAAGAGAGAGAGATTGAGAGAGAATATGAATGAGGGTGTTGAAACAAGAAATTAGATAGGGATGGAGATGAGAGACTCAATTTAAGAAGTACTTGTATGGCCAGGCGTGGTGGCTCATACCTGTAATCCTAGCACTGTGGGAGACTGAGGTGAGAGCATCGCTTGAGCTCAGGAGTTGGAGTCCAGCCTGAGCAAGAGTGAGACCCCATCTTTACTAAAAATATAAAAAGTAGCCAGGCATCATGGTGTGCGCTTGTAGTCCTAGCTACTCTGGAGGCTGAGGCAGGAGGATTGCTTGAGCCTAGGAGTTTGAGGTTGCTATGAGACAGGGTCTCACTCTGTCACCCAGGCTAGAGAGCAGTGGTGTAATTAAAGCTCACTGCAACCTCAAACTCAATGGGCTCAAGTGATCCTCCTGCCTCAGCTTCCCAAAGTGCTAGGATTACAGGCATGAGCTACTGCGCCCGGCCTGCATCATGATTTTTAGAGAACACTTATTATTCCACTCCACTGTGGATGACATATTCTCCCATGACTTCCCTGTTCTTAAGTGAAAGGGAACTCAGGCATTTTTCTCTCTTCATTTGATAGCTTCCTCATACCTTTGATAATTGTAGTTACCATTCCTTCTCCCTCTGAAATCAAGTTTCTTGAAAAATAAAATGTTTGTCTCCTTGAAACTGTGATAACAGTAGGAAGCAATTCTTCACTTGCTTATTCTGCCTCACTTGCTTTGAGTTCACAGGTTGTTTTGCTGTTCAGTTAGGCTTTGTTTTGGAGTAGATAGGAAGGGCCCAGGAAGTCTGACATTGGCAGTTTTGAGGCCGACAGGGGATCTGGATTCAGTGACTGCTATAGTTCTTGTGTCTTCACAGTCCTCAGGTCACACTTGGAGGTGGCTTTGCAACCTGGATGGGGGAAGGGAAATGAAAGGATTCTGGAAGTCAAAAAACAGAAAAACAAGGACTAAAAAGAGAAAAGAAAAAGGAGGGTATTGAGGAAACTTCTAGAGTGCCTCCTGGGAATTCTCAGGTCCAAAATCAGCCTCTGCCCAATCTGTTGTTCTCTGCCACTGAGGCCTGGGCTTGGTGTAGTAATTCTGGGAAGACTCGCTTGGAGAGCACTTGGTGTCATAGGACAAATCACATCAATAAACTATTCCTGTTCTTTTATGGTATTAACAAGCGGTTCCTGTACACTTACAGTATCAAATGTTTAAAATAGGTGGGCCTTGAGCAAAGAACCAGAAGCCTCTGTTACACTGGAAGTGTGTTAGTTGTGATTGTTACTTTGGAAATGCTGTGTGGTGCATCTCAGAAAATGCCGGTGTGGCACCCTGCCACATACGGCAGTAAACTCACTTTACCATGGCTAAATCAAGTTATAACCTAAGTCAATATGCACTGAAAAAGCTGTCATGTTAGTTGAGACTGAAAGGAGGAGATGGGCCCAAGTACCCTTACATGATACCATAGGCGATCTGCTCTGCAGTCTGTATTCTGGCATCTGTTGCCCACCTTCTCCCCTCTCAGTTCCTCGCCTCGCTCCTCTCCTACCTCCCTTTCCTTTCCCTCCCTCACCCTCCTTCTTTTTTCTCTGTCCCCTTCAACCTCACCCGACAAGCAGGCTCTGCCTTGATTGGTTAATCCCTGTCCATTGTAGGGAGTCCTTAAAAGGCAGTTTGGGGTTCAGGCACTGGTCCAGTCAATTGGAGTCAGCGGAACATTTTGTTTTGCTTGATGTACGTGTTTGCTATTCTTAGAAGGAGCAGTAGGGGGCAGTGTAACTGCTAAATGCTCTTGACACTTGAGGCCTATCTACTTAAGTGAAATATTTTGGTCTACTTGTATATTTCACATTTTTAAGTGGGAGAATATATAGGATAATACTCTGAAAACTGTAAAACTATGTAATTTGAAGATGTTTTATAAAAAAGGTATATCTTATTAAAATCATCCAGTAAAATAAAGCCTGTCTTTCTTGCTTCTGGAATCACGTAACAAAATGTAAATGCATAAGTTTACAGTGGTAAGAAGAACTCTTAAATTCAACTTACGACTTTTTATGCGAATTGTTATGCTTGTTTCAAATAGCTTTGTATAGGTTTTTATTTCTGAAAAATTTCCACATGTATTTCTCTGTCTCAATCAAAAGGAAGAATTACCAAGATTTTCATCACTCATCTTCATGGAGACCATTTCTTTGGCCTTCCTGGGCTCCTCTGCACAATTAGCCTGCAAAGCAGCTCCGTGGTTGCCAAACAGCCTATTGAAATCTATGGCCCTGTAGGACTTCGGGACTTTATCTGGCGGACCATGGAACTCTCTCACACAGAGTTGGTCTTCCCTTATGTGGTCCATGAGCTGGTGCCCACAGCCGATCAGTGTCCTACAGAAGAACTGAAGGAATTTGCACCTGTGAATACAGCAGACAGCCCTCCCAAAGAGGGACAAGGAAGAACTATCCTATTAGACTCAGAAGAAAACTCGTACCTCCTGGTTGATGATGAACAGTTTGTTGTAAAAGCATTTCGCCTCTTTCACAGAATTCCCTCCTTTGGGTTTTCAGTTGTGGAAAAGAAACGCCCAGGTAAACTCAACGCACAGAAACTAAAAGACCTTGGTAAGTGTTTTTTTTTTTTTTCTTCTCATCGATCAGGCTATTGTTTTTTGTTTGTTTGTTTTAAACAACTCATAACATGTAAAATCGGGCTATTGTTAACTGAAGCTATTAAAAGTGTTGTAGTACCCCGGGCCTATATGCCAGACCTAAAACCAACATTTTCTCCACTTAACTTCCTTTGCCCTAAGTTTTCTTATTAAGGGAAATATTAATACATGAGGCCAAAATATATTATTTAGAGCAAAATCAAATGTACATTTGAATCCTTCTTTCTTCACCTCCCTAGATCCACATTCTTAGTCTGTTTTATCTTCAGCTTACGCTGTCTTGGTTGGCGAGGTAGTTTGGGTGGTTGTAGTGGTTGTTTTAAGTCCAGACTTTACTTTTTCATGTCTTTCTTTTGATATATTTTTGGTAACATCTTTGGTCTTAGAATGTTTGCCATATTTCTTAACCTTACAACTGCCCACCAACTACTTTCAGGGTTTCCTTCTCTTTCTGCTTTGCCTACTCATTCAACTTTGACTAAGTTAATTTGGTATTCAGAACATTATGCCTCAACTTCTTTTACACGCCAGGGTTCATCACAGTTGAAAGCAAGCATACAATGTGGGCTTGGGGCCCATCTAAGGTTTCACACCTCCGGCGTGCATGCATGAGGAGGTCTTCAGCACCTCTTGCAAGGCAGAGTCCAGGGGCATTTTACCTCCAGTGTCACCACCTTCCTTGGCTCAGTGTCACAGTGCCTGTAGAATGCAGGGTAGCTGAGAGTTGCTCTGAACCTATTCTGGTTTGGGGGGCTGCCAGGTGGAAAAGAAAAAGAAAAGAAAGCATGGTGGTGTTTTTTTCAATGTCCTTTTTTAAATTTATGCAGTCTCTTCCTCAACTAAAACAAAATGCTACATAAAGGCCGGGTGCTCACGCCTGTAATCCTAGCACTCTGGGAGGCCGAGGCGGGTGGATTGCTCAAGGTCAGGAGTTCGAAACCAGCCTGAGCAAGAGCGAGACCCCGTTTCTACTAAAAAAAATAGAAACAAATTAATGGGCCTACTAAAAATATATAGAAAAAATTAGCCATGGCACGTGCCTGTAGTCCCAGCTACTCAGGAGGCTGAGGCAAGAGGATCGCTGGAGCCCAGGAGTTTGAGGTTGCTGTGAGCTAGGCTGACGCCACGGCACTCTAGCCAGGGGAACAGAGTGAGACTCTGTCTCAAAAAAAAATAAATAAATAAATTTAAAAAATGCTACATAAAGAGGAAATATGACTTGCCAAGGGTATTTTTATTATTTAAAAGCCTGTGGAAATACTATTATATTTGGAAACTGTAAAACATGATTGGTGTTGGAATTGATGATCACATTATACTTGTTTGTAAGTACTGTCCAGAGTGATGTTATTCCAGATTAATATGAGACTTAAGCCAAGCTTGGTAAATGTGGAACTGTCCCTATCTACCAAGCAGATTGATCATGTATGATTGCCTGAAACTCCTTGATCTTGTGATCCAAACAATCCTAACCATTTTTTTATTAAGTTAGTCAGTTTGTTGGTGCCTATCTTGATTAGGCATTGATCATATCATTATTTAAATGTACTCTCTAATTTTACCAAAGGTGAGTTTATCAAAAAAAGATTTCCTTGCACAGCAGAGAATTAAGACTGTTTTCTTGACTATGTAGATCTTAGTGAGATTTAGGAGCTTAAAAATCATCTGACATGTGTGCATAGGAAATGTTTTAAATACTAAGGCATTGCTTATATCAATCAACACAGAACTTTAAAAAATGTGTAAATATTCCAGTTTTCCATGAGTAGTAAGACACATAACAATTGCGAAAAGAATTGGATGCCTTTTCCATTAGCTATTTGCGATGCTGTTAAAATAGACTCTTAAATGGTCATACATTCCATTCCCATGATATAATGTTATCTGCCTTCATCATTAGGTGTTCCGCCAGGTCCTGCCTATGGAAAGCTGAAAAATGGAATTTCTGTTGTTCTGGAAAATGGGGTTACAGTTTTTCCCCAGGATGTCTTAAAAAAGCCTATCGTTGGAAGAAAAATCTGCATATTGGGTGACTGTTCCGGGGTTGTGGGTGATGGAGGAGTGAAGCTGTGCTTTGAAGCAGACCTGTTGATCCATGAAGCGACCTTGGATGATGCCCAGATGGACAAAGCAAAGGAGCACGGCCACAGCACACCACAGATGGCAGCAACATTTGCAAAGTTGTGCCATGCAAAGAGGCTGGTTCTGACTCATTTCAGTCAGAGGTACAAACCAGTTGCCTTGGCCAGAGAAGGAGAAACAGATGGCATTGTAGAACTAAAAAAGCAAGCTGAATCAGTGTTAGATCTCCAAGAAGTGACTCTAGCAGAAGATTTTATGGTGATTGGCATTCCAATCAAGAAGTAAAATCAATGTTCCTGAACACATGTTGACGTATCTGTGAACTGGACCTATTGTCAAGTTTTTTATTTTTTGTTTTTAGCCTGAAATTATTTGGGCCCTGTTAATCCTAAAAGGATGGAGCTGCATTGCTGAACTGACTCAGTAGTTAGAAGGAGGAAGATTTTTGATAATAAATCCATTTTTAAAAGAACAAAACCCCAGCATTCTTCTTAAAGTCCAAATTTGACAAAATGATAGACTATTCGGGTATACTTGTCATTTTGTGCTCCTGCCACAGATATAAGCCAATACTCCATGCAATCCTCGGCTTAGCTTCTGCTCAGCATTTTTGCTGTTGTTCACAGAGTACACAGAGCCTGGCCCTCATGGCTAAAAATAGTATTTTGGCAGTTTATGTTGAATCTGTTTGTGTTATTAACAGAATAGGGAGAAATGTAACGAGACATTGGATAGACAGGATTGATGATAGCCTGACCATAGCTTTGCTGGAATATGGAATGTAGGGTTGGGCTAGGTGTTTATCTTAGTATTTTGTTGAACTTTCTGGTTTGCTCTTAATTCATGATTCTCAACTGGAGTGCTACTGCTCCCCTAGAAAGAGTTTTGAAATTGTGGGGATGTTTTCTTGTCACAATGACTAGGGGGTTAGTGATGGTGGTACTACTACTACTGGTATTTAGTCGGCAGGCGTCAGGGATGCTAGATGTCTTGCAAAGTTTAGGTCAGTCCTGTACAATAAAGAATCATCTCACCCCAAAATGCAAATTGCAGGCCCACTGAGATACACAGCAAGTTGAAAACTACACTCCAATGCAAATATACTTTACCAAAATTGGTGACATAATGATTTGAATTACTGGGTAAGTCAAATCTTACAACAGATCCTAAAGTGTGAATATGTTGGAATTGGAATGTCATATCAAATATCGTTTGAAAGAAATGAGCCATCAAGTGAAGCTTATGAATCTGGAGGTAGAAATGGTATCTGTTAAACTGAGGTTTAATTTATATGTCCCTATTAATAATTTAAGCATAATTTTAAAAAATGTTCATTCTAGAATAGCTTTTCCTTCTGAGTTGCCTTCCACCCCCCTCTTTCTGCCATGCCACCATGTATCTCTGACTCAGTTGCCCCACAATGTTTCTCAAAATGTGTTCCACAGAAAGCTAGTTCTAAGTGCTGATTCATTCAAAAAGGCTCCCTAATCAAATCAGCTTGGGAAGCCCTTTATGCTGTGCACCCTTCTGGGAGCGGTCCAGTGCCCATCAGCATATTAAAAACATTATTAGTATTGTCTTGAATGCCCATAAACCAGTCTTTGGTGCCAGAAAGACCTGATATCATAGTCCCATTTTGTACCTTATCGTGGTACCTCTGTGTGGTCTGGAGCAGGTTCCTTACTCTTTCTTCAGCATGTCCATCTCTAAAATGGGAAAATAATAAGGCCTACTTGGTAGGATTGTTGTGAAGGTTAAATGAGACAATGCATGTGAAGAACATAGCACATTGCTTAAAGGTGCTGCAAATTCTGCAGTACAGAGGCGTGTCCGCTCTGCTGAACCCTTTCTCAGTCTCATTGCACCATGTACTATCTGTTAACACATCAAGAACCTAGAGAGTTTGGCAGTACAAACATTGTGATAGTGTATGCTGTTAAATTCCTCTGGGTTCTGGGGCTTCTATGGTCAAAATTTTGATTCCTGGCTAGTTGTGGAGACTCCAAAGTAGCAATGATCAAGATAGGTCTGGTTGCTTAAGACACCAGTCATCCTGATGCAGTCTCTAGAGTGGTCTGATTCTGTCCAACTCTAGACTCTGCCCCCAAAGTGCCAAAGTTTGATCAGGCTTAAAATGTGTCTTTAAGCACAAACTCAATTTAAATAAACATTAATTAGACAATTACTAATCCCAAACCTATACAAGAGGCTAAGACTAGTATCGCTACTGCATGAAGCCCTTGAGGATAGAGACTGTGTCTTAGTCACCTTTACATTCTTAGAAATGTAAGTAAGCACTCAAATATTTTTTCAATGAAATGAAGCCTTGATAACATGAGTGCACAAACTTTAGGATATACTTCTATGTTTAGCCCATTTCATGATTGAACATGTCAAAAAAAAAAAATTAAACCATAGTGGGCTGTGGTGGCATGAGCCTATAGTCCCAGCTACTTGGGAGGCCGGGACAGGAGGATCATTTGAGCCCAGGAGTTGGAGGTTGCAGTGAGCTATGATGACACCACTGCACCCTAGTCAGGGCAACAGAGCAAGATTCTGTCTCAAAAAAAAAATTAAACCACCTGATTGGTGGTACCCCATTTACTGCATACAAAATAAGTGCCAGGCTTTATTGTGTTGGGAGTACATAAATGAATAGACAAATGACAAAATTCCAGCTCTAAGCTCATCGTCTAGTGGTAGAGACAGATAAGTAAACCAAAGTAAATCTGCAGTTACTTCAAATGTTCTCTTAATCTTGTAGTCTGGCACTCAATTTTGCTGTTCCTGAACGTTACTTGGTAGGTGACTTGAACCATGCCCTTAGAATCAGGCTGTATAAATTTATATGGGCTAAGCCCTCAGAGACTGTGGGAACGTGGAAATGAATTGATATGTTGGATCAAGTGCAGGATATCGGTCCATGGTGAGATCTTTTCTAGACCCTCTTCTAGCCTAGAATTTGCTTTCAATGCTAGGAACATTCTAAGAATTTGTGGAACTAGAATTAAAACAAAGCTTCTATTAGATTTCTCAGAACCTGTTATCTACTCATGGTTTTGACTCCTAGGAGGAGAGAGGGGATTATAATATGTACTGTGCCCCAAATTTATTTGATCACTGAATCCTCTTTTTGCCAAGGAACATCTTGGAACATTAGAAATGCTATTCCTTTTACTTCTCAAAATTATTCTGTTTATGTTTTTTACCTGCACAATTTATTGAGGTAATGATTTCCATATCTACACTTAGTATAATAATTTCTTTGTCCTAAACTGACTTTCTGTTGTCAGGAATCCATAGATACCTACTTATTTTAGATAAAAAATATGCACTTTCCAGTTCTCAAAAGTTGTTTACACTTGCCTAAATAGATGCTAAGTCAGCTCCATTTTCTAATACTTATGCCTCATTAATGTATTTTAAATGAACTTTGAATCATAAAAGTTACATATGCTTGGTAGAGAATTCAAGATTCAAGAAAGGAAGACAATTATTCATAATCCCAGCACTCAGAGAAAGCTATTATTTCTGATCCAATGGTCCTCAAACTGTGAGTCAGGATTACTCAGGGTGTGTAGGTAGACAGAAATCCTTAGGCTCTGCTTACGAAGACTCTAATTCAGTAGATCTGGTGTGGTACCTAAAAATCTGCATTTTAATAAGCCTGTCAGGTGATTCTGAAGTATATGGGTGGCAGACCACATTGGGAGAAAAAAAACTTTTCTTGATGTGTTTTTAAAAATTGGTGTATAGGCTGGGCGTGGTGGCTCACTCCTGTAATCCTAGCTATGGGAGGCTGAGGCGGGAGGATTGCTCAAGGTCAGGAGTTCAAGACCAGCCTGAGCAAGAGGAAGACCCTGTCTCTACTAAAAATAGAAATAAATTAATTGGCCAACTAAAAATATATAGAAAAAATTAGGCGGGCATGGTGGCGCATGCCTGTAGTCCCAGCTATTCGGGAGGCTGAGGCAGAAGGATTGCTTGAGCCCAGGAGTTTGAGGTTGCTGTGAGCTAGGCTGACGCCATGGCACTCTAGCCCGGGCAACAGAGTGAGACTCTGTCTCAAAAAAAATAAATAAATAAAAATGGGGGTATATATAGATATATATGCTTCTACATATGTTTATGTGTGTACACAGTACACACATGTAACATGTATGTTTTTACATGTAGCCTAATCTCAAGAGTTTTTCTCATTTAACATACTATGAGCATTTCCCCACCACATTAAATGTTCTCTGAAAGCACACATTTAATGATTTTATATTATCCGGTTCTATAGATGTATCATTTAGCCATTTTCCTATTTGGGTGCATTGAGATTGTTTTCCACTGTTATAAATAATCTTGTTGTGAATAGTCTTGTGCATAAATCTTTTTATCTCTGAGTATTTCTTTCCTTGGAATTGATTTCTCTGAGGGTGAAAACATCTGACTTATTTTTGTAGACTGAGTAGGAATCACCCACTTGTTTTCATGCTCATTTATACTCCTAGCAGCAGCATAGGAGTGACCTGTTTTGCTACTCCATCCACAGATGGTATGGAGTGTTGTTAATTAGTGACCTTTCTAATACTTCTTCCCCAAGACATTAATCCTGTAAAGATTGTTTTTGCCTCATAGTGCAAATATCTTTATTATGTCTTTCAACTAGCACATACTGTGATTTCCTTGAATATTCTCATGCCAGCTTAAGAATTTGGTAGTTTTTACTTAAAGGGGTAAAAATCCTTACCGCTCAGTCCCCAACAGATGTACAGTGAAGATACTTTTCTACTTACAAAGGTATAAATTTCCAGTGAGATGTTCTGTTTCTGTCCTTATTGATTGATGGATTTTTCAAGTAATGAATGAGTCAGTATTTTTCATATATGGGAAGACTAAAAAGGAAGTGCTGGTAATGGGCTGAGTGCTCCCTCTTGGCAGGATAAGAATAGAGTTTAAGTGGGGGTGGGGGGAATGTGGATTAAGAGCGAGAAATTCTTTACTTCTTGTAGTAGGAAGTAAACAATGTCTAAAATTGAAAAATAAGTAGCACTTTAAGCATATTATGTTTTTAAAAGCAGGGGGAAGGGACGACCACCAGATGAATAGTTAAGAGTGGAGGGAGGAGTCCTTAGTGGAAGGGGTGGGGGGGGATGGTCAGGGGACTGCTATTTTTATAAACCTAATAGTACTAGTACTGTTTGATATTCTTAACTATTTGTATGTATTCATTGAGTTTGAAAATTGTATTAAAATACACACATAGATAAGATTATACTCTGGATAATTATATCAACTGCTTGTCTCCATGTGGATGCTCCAGGTGGCAGATAGTTTCTCTCAAGCTTTTGTGACTTTCCAATCCCTTCTCCATACTGCAGCCAGAGTAATTTTTTTCAAAATGCAAATAGAAGGAGCCTCACACTCCTCCTGCTTGGAGCTTTGTAGTGGTCTTGTCTTACCCAACTTTCCAACCTAATCTTACTCCACATTTTTGCAGCTCCAGCCACGTGGGCCTTCTTTCAGTCCTTTGTCAGGGCTTTTTGTTGTTACAAAGCCTTTGCATGGCCTGTTCTGTCAGCCTGGAATGTTCTTTCTCCTCTCCCCAAATTAACCCTTACTGGGCCTTCAGGTTACAGCCTCATGGAAACTTTCCCTGGCCCCCTACTAGGTAGCATATTCCTCTCATAGCACCTGCACCCTCCCTTTCTGGTGCTTGTCACTTAATATTTTCATTTTGCTTATGTGAGTATTTGATGTTTCTCTTTCCCACTAGTGTTGTCATCTTCACAAGAACACAACTGTCTGATTTGTTTCCCTTTGTGCCTAGCCCTGTGCCTGGAACATATTAGGCACTCAATAAATAGTATTGACTGGCTCGATTTTCCTTGTCATCCTGTTATTCATTTAATGTGCAGTGCCTTCTTCTTGTAGGGATTTTTCCTGATTAATATGAACAACAAAAGCTCCTCCCCTAGTCTCTGAACTAAAACTGGAGTGGAGGAGAATGGTTGGTTGCCTGTGACTTTAATGGGGCAAGTCCTTAGTACTAACTTGAAAGCTATAGTTTGGTGTCCTAAGATATGCAGACAGAACCCTAGACCCAGGGAAACAGTTGGAAAAATATTTTCTCTGCCTAAGAAAGTGGGTTGTTGCTATATATAGGGAAATCAGAAGAAAGGTAAGAAAGAAAGGAGAGGGCCAAGCCCCCTGCAGGAGTCTGGAGCCCCATGCATATAGGAAAATGGGGGGAGACCTTAAGAACACAGATGGCTGATATTTAATTTTATGGTGGCTGCATTGCTTGGAAGTAAATCCCTCATTTCCCTCTAACTTTCTTTGAAGTCACACGATTTGGGGATCCCTCCTCAGCCTGCACACCACCAAAAGAACAAGTTCTGAATTCCATGACTGGGTTGATCTTGGGGAGAGGAGGCAGCAGGAGGAAGAGAGTGAGACAATCTCCAAATGAATACAATTCGCAGGAGCTGGAGTCAGAGGTGACCATGAGAACCTGTGCTTCCCAGAAATGTTCAGAAAATCGTGAGGAGGGCATTGACCTATACATAGCCTTTAAATTGACCTTTACGTATATCTTAAAGGACAGGGTAACTCCAGCTGACATCTGGACACAGATACTCCTGTGCCCTTGACATATTCCAAGGGATAAAAAGCTGTCATATCCCAGATAACAAGGAAGTTGGGCAGGGGAGGGGGGAGCAGTGCCTAAGTTTATCCAAAGTAAGAAATATTTCCACCCCTAAATAAAGCTGGCTGAGAAGCACTGCTGCTCAGATGTCAGCATGCTAATTATACACTCAGCAGACATGGCAGGTACAAAGATTAAATGCGCCCACGAAAAAATAAAAGGGGAAAGGCGAGGGATCAAGTTCTCCAGCTGTATAAATCCCCCTTTAACTGCCAGAAACTGTTCAGGCAGCCTCAGGTAGAGCTGAGAGTTAGTTCCGTGTCACCAAATGAAACCAAGGTTATCTTGTCCAGGTTGTTTTCTATATTGTTGTGGCTTCCAGAGATCATAGGCTTGTCTAACCCTATCTCCTTCACTCTTTCTGGACTGGAGCTGACCTTGTAGAAGTACTCATGTCTGGGTCAGCAGCCCAAATGCAGATCCTAACTGACTTACGAAGGGCCTTGCCATGGAGCACGTTTTCACACAGCTAGCAGATACTAGAGCATGACCCATTTCCTCCCCCACATGCCTACGCTGAAAGTATACAGCGCCGTGGTCTTCAGACTAGGTGTTCATACTCCTGGGGATATGCAAAGACTTTTCTAAGGGTACACAGGCGTATTTTCATATCAGTTTCTCAAAATTGATCTTCCTGAGAACCAGTGTAGTCAAAGTGTCTTGCTGGTACTATTGTGCAATGTTCTAGGATGAAAAAACCTCTGGGATACCAAAGAAAGGGATAATTGAAATATTGGTATTGAGGTTGAAAAAATGAACAATTAGATAACAATTCTTTTGCAAGTTAGGTAGTTTCCAATTTGTTGTTTTGAACAAAAGTGAAGGAGAATCTAATCTGTCCAATGATAAATTTTTAAGCAGCTTATTGAAATATAATTCATATGCCATAAAATTCGATGGTTTTTCATATATTCACAGAATTGTACAACCATCGCCACTAACAATTTTAGAACCTTTTCATTATCCCCTGAAGAAACCCCACAGTCTTTGGCAGGCACTCCCATCCCCCCTCACCCCCAAACTCTCCAGTGCTAGGCGACCACTAGTCTTCTTTTTGTCTCTATAGATTTGCCTATTCTGGACATTTTATATAAATGAATTCATATACCACGTGGTCCTTTGTGACTGGATTCTTTTACTTAGCATAATGTTTTCAAGATGTATCTATGTTATATCAGTACTCTATTCCTTTTTATTGCCAAATAATATTCCACTGTATGGATATAGTACATTTTATTTACCTACTCATCAAATGATCCAATGATAGATTATTAAAAATATTGTCTACAAAATATTCATCTCAGGAATGAAAAAGGAGATACCTCTATAGATCTTACAAACATTAATAAGATAAAAAGTTCACTATAAACAACTTTAAGATAAAATTAGTAAAACGACATTTTTTAAAAATACAATTTGCCAGAACTGACACACAAAAAAAGTAGGACTATTCAGATTTCCTATTTATCAAAGAAATTGAATTTGTGATTAAGAACCTTATAAAAAATCTCTAGGCCCAGATTAGGGAATCGTTTTAAACAATTAAGCAAGAAATACACCTGGATAGCTTTAAGGTCAACTGACTTGGGACTTTAATTATATCTGCAAAATCCATTCACAGCAGTGCCTAGATTAGAGCTTGATTGAATAACCAGGAGATAAGAATCTTTAGAATTCTGCCTAGAAATTTTCATCAAAAATGTTCTTAAGTCAACTCTCCATTGAAAGCTATCCAGGTGGGCCTAGCTTGACCAAGGGAGCCCTTTAATAGCGGAGAATTTTCTCTGGCTGGAAGTAGAAGGGGAAGTGAGATTTGAAGCATGAGAAAGATCTGATCATTTGTTGCTAGCTTTGAAGATGGAGAGGGCCACATTCAAGGACCTAAGAGTGGCCTCTAGGAGCTGAGAGTGGTGTCAGGCCAACAAGTAGCTAGCAGACAGGGACTTTAGTCTTATAACTGCTAGGAACTTAATTCTGCCAATAAGCTGGATGAAGTACACTTCTTCTCCAGATAAGAGCCCAGCCCATCTTAACACCGTAATTTTGGACTAGTGAGACTCTAAGCAGAAAACTCAGTCAAGCCTCCCCATTCTCCTGAACCCTCCTCCCCAACTTCTGGTCTACAGAATGGTGAAATAATAAATGGATGGTGTTTTAAGCTTCTAGTTTTGTGGGAATTTGTTATGCAGCTATTGAAAACCAATACAATCACTATATAATGTTTAGCATACAACTTGGGCATAGTAAAAAAAAAAGTTGGGTAGCACTATTATTAGAAAATGATTTTCATATTTTCATCCTCATCTACTTATTTATAAAACAAGATTCTTAGTGCTCACATCTATAAAAATGAAAAATATAGATCGTATAGATGTTGAACCTAGTTTTGTTTTAGCAGTCAGTAATATTTATCAGTGGATACAGAACTAATTTTTTTAAAAGACTCATCTATCTCATTTAAGAAATACATTTCCACTAAAATTGAATTTTTTTTTTTTTGAGACAGAGTCTCTGTTGCCCAGGCTAGAGTGCCGTGGCATCAGCCTACCTCACAGCAACCTCAAACTCCTGGGCTCAAACAATCCTCCTGCTTCAGTCTCCCAAGTAGCTGGGACTACAGGCACGTGCCACAATGCTCAGCTAATTTTTCTATTTTTAGTAGAGATGGGGTCTCACTCTTGCTCAGGCTGGCCTCAAACCCCTGACCTCAAAGGATCTTCCCACCTCGGCCTCCCAGAGTGCTAGGATTACAGGCATGATCCACCATGCACAGCCTGAATTTTTTATATTTATAATTTATAATTAGGTTATAAATTATATGCAACCTAATCTACATAACCTACACTCAAAACTATTGGTTGAATGAATGCATATAAGTTGAATGGCAGGGAAGCCCTGTTATTTTTCAGTATGGAATCAGTTTTTCATAATTCACTGCACACCCCCAGCTCATATCCTCAATCATCATTATTAAGGACCTATTAGGTCTCTGGTGGCTATTCTTTGGGGCTACACAGCAAGCTTCCGCACCATGGTTTCCCCAATCCCACACTCCACTGCTGCTTGGTAGTTGACTCCCAGCCCCCAGGGACAAGCACACACTCTAGGCACGGTCAACTGGAGTGCTTCAGAATGACTGGGCAAAGATGTGGGCAGAGATGAGCTCATGACCCAAGCTTGGCCAATCCGTGACTTCCTCAAGATCATTCTCACTGGAGTAGGGGAGAGGAAGTAGCCCCTGACATGTTGTGTCATATCATTGAGGCTGGGAGTTAAGGGCTCTGGGGTAGGGGGTGGGAGGTGTTTTTCCCAGGCAGGGAAAGAGATGGACTGAAAGAAAGGCATTCCAGTGGCATTGAGCCTGTGTCCAGTTTCCAGAGATCCTCTGCTTCCTGCAGCTCTTGCTCTTGCTCTTTCTTCAGCCCATGCATTCCCCCAGCATCCTTCCAACACTTCCCTTTCTGCTTTAGCAAATGCCAATTGACTTCCTGTCATTCCCAATTAAAACTCCTTACTAATATGATGTACCAGGCCGCTGGGCTGGTCACTGAGGATGCAATGATGACCTGGACACTATCCTTGACTTGGAGGAGCTTCCAGTTTCCAGGGAGAGGCCAGGCTGGAAAATGGCAATTGCAGTGCTGTATGAACATGTGTAATGGAATTACAGAGGTCTGACACACTTCTCATGCCATTGATCAGCTTCTTTAGGTTCTTGTGATGATTTTATGTTCAAAGCAACCTAAGTATCCAAAATAATATTGTCCATGAGCAAATCACTATACACTAACCGAGCACCTATTATGTGCAAGGCTCACTATAAGTGCTATGATACAGACCTGTAGAGCATTCTAACCAGGGTGGGTTGCACAACTAAAAAATAATAAAGGATATATAGTAAGTATGAAATGAAGTCATAGGTCATTCTGTTCCTTCCTCTGTCTTTCTAGAGAAGCAGTTTAGTGCAATGGTTAGGAGTGTGAACTTTGGAATTCCAATTCTGTTACTATCTATGTGATCTTGGGTAAAATCACTCAATCTCTGTGAGACAATGTTCCCCTCTACAACCTGGATAATATAACGGTACCTATTTTACAGGGTTGTTAAGAAGATTAAATGAGTCAATTTGAGTAAAGCACTTAGAATAGTGCCCAGTACATAGTAAGTCCTCAATAAATGTTAGCAGACTATATTATGTCTAAATTATATAAATTATAAATTCCTCAAAAGCAGGGGCCTTTGCATTATTTATGGCTCTGCTAACATGTAGAGACCACTCAAGATTTTTCTACTTGCTTGGCTCAGCAGTATTAATTTACTAGCAGATGTAGGCATTGTCTTGCTTGCTGCTTTCTCCATCTGCTTTAAATTTAGTACTAAATAAAGACAGTTGTGGGGGTGGAGGAGGTTTTAAAGATCCCTGGTCCAAATTCTTTGGGTTTTTTGTTTTGTTTGAAAGCTGTAATCCAGAGAGAGTTTGAAAGCATCTGCTGAAGACCATTTTTAGGCATGTTTTGCAGAAATTTATAGCATCTATTTACATTATTATGTGCCTCCATACTTTGAATCTTCAACCATTTGCATATAGTAGTATTCTAACTGATGTTCCAAATGTGATACTACTCTATGCATGGGCTTGCATAATTCCTAACCCATGACATACGATATTAAATAAATTGGTTTATGAGAAGCAATTCACTTTTGTCAATTTTGGTAAGTAGAATAGTCACAGTCCAACAGTCCTAGGTTTAAATAAAGATGTCTAGGACTAGGGCATCATAATCATATTATATCTTAGATTTGTATAGTACATAATAATATCTTACATTTGTATACCTTGTTTAATTCTTACAACAAGTGAGGGAAGCAGGCCTGGGAGTATCACGAATTCCATTTTACAGATGAAAAAATTAGAACCAAGAGGTGCTAGCTGACTTGCCTAAGTTTACTAAATGGTAATATTTGGCAGAGCCAAGATCATATTCAGGTTTCCTGACTGCTAGCCCAGTGCTCTTTCTACTTTACTGGCAGAGTAAAGTGTTAGGAATTCCTGTTTTCTTCCACCAAGATTTACAGCCCAACTCTACAAAGGACCTTGATAGTACTTGCCAATAGCAGTCTGTCGTGAGCCTTCAGCAAAGTCTGGGTCCTGTATGGTCAATCCCACTTTGTAAATGTTATATAGACCCATCCCCCTGGCAATGGAGATTTATACTAGGCAAATGTTGCAGGTGACAGTGTTTAGCTGCATCTGCTATAGATGAGAAACTTTGGAACTGAAAGACAGGAAAAGAATAATTGATGAACTAACTTGAATAATGGGGGAGAATCTTCCAGTCAACCCTCAACCTCCTCGCTCCTCAATTCAAGCTCAAGATGCCTATAAAACCCAATATAGTGTAGCCACAGAGGTATTTTGTAGACAGTACTTTGAACAAAAGCAATCATAGGAGTTTTGCAGAGTTTGTGTCCATTGGAAAAGAGCCACCGCTTCAGAATTTATTGTCTTTGAGTAGATGGGAGGGTGCAGGAACTAGAAGTAGAAAGAGAATCAGCCTGAACACACCTATGCTGGGGACTATGTGGATGAGGCAGAAAGTGTTTATACCTTAAGGAGTTAGCATGAGTGGTACAGACAGAATCACTACAATCTCTACACAATTGGTACATAAATTCTGATCGGACTAGTATAACCTGGCATAGACAAGTATGAAGCAGTCAACGTTGGACAAAGAAATGGGTGAAGAGAAATCCAGACGACGTGCAGGATTCACACCCCAGCCATTCCAGGTAACACCCAATATGATAGTTAGGAGTCTTTACATTTCAGGGGACTGAAAACTAGTCTAGTGAGCTTGAAAAATAACAGGATTCATTGATTCTCATAGGTCAAAATGACAGGGCTGGCAGCAGCATCAGACGTAACTAGATCCAGAGGCTCAAAGGATATTAGGGCTTTCCCCTCTCTCTTTAACTTTCAACTCTGCTTGCCTGTTTATTATCTTCTTTCCTAGTGCAGATGAGCTTCCTCCATCCAGCAGTGGCAGGCTGATGCTTCATCCTGGGCTGGCACTGTGGCATCTTAAACCAAATCCCAGCACAAAGAAAGAGTACTTGTTCTTGTGGCTTCCATACATAAATTCCCAGAGAGGGATTGTCACTGGCCAACATGGGCCATACATCCACTGTGGACCAGTTTGAAGCTCTAGGGCGATGGAGTACCAGGACTGGCCAATCCTTGGTCATGTTTCCATACCTGTAGCCCAAGCAAATGGAGTCTGTTACCAGAAAAGTGGTGTCAAGGAATTTGGTTCTGCTGTTATAATCTGCTACAGCAATAGCTCCCAAATTTACCTGAAGATAAAAATCACCTGGACCCTTGTAAAAAACAAAACAAAACAGATTCTTGGGCTCCCAACTTAGACCTATGTAATCAGAATTGACAGGGAGAGAGATGGTAATCTGTATATTTAACAAGTACCCCAGGTGTATTAGTGTCCTGTTGCCACTGTAACAAATTCCCACAAACTTAGTGGCTTGAAACAACTTGAATTCCTTGTCTTGTAGTTCTGGAGGTCAGAAGCCCAAAATCAGTTTCCCTGGGCTAAGGTGAAGTGTTGACAGGGCTGGTTTCTTCTGGAGGCCCTGAAGGGGGAATCCGTTTCTTTGCCTTTTTCAACTTCTGGTGGCTTCCTCTATTCCTTGGCTTGTGGCCCCTTCCTCCATCTTCAAAGTGCATCATTCCAACCATTCTATAATCACATCACCTTCTCCTCTGACTCTGACTTCTGCGTGCCTTTTAGAAGGACCATCCTCATTACACCTGGCCCTCCTGGACAGTCCAGCATATTCTCCCTACCTCAAGGTCTGGAACTCAATCACAGCTGCAAACTCCCTTTTGCTATATGCTATGGTTTGAATATTTCCCCCAAATTTCGTGAGTTGAAAACTTAATCCCCAAAATTGCATGTTGATCGTATTTGGAGGCAGGGCCTTTGGGAGGTAATTAGTATTAGATAAGTCATCAGGGCAGGGCTCCCATGGTGCGACTGGTGGTTTTTTAAGAAGAGGAAGAGAGAGCTGAGCTGGCACGCTCTTGCCTTCTTGCCATGTGATGATACAGCAAGAAGGCCCTCACCATGCCCTTGGACTTCCCAGGTCTAGAACTGTAAGAAATAAATTTCTTTTCTTTATAAATTTCCTAGCCTCAGGTATTCTGTTATAGCAACAGAAAACAGACTATCCATATGAGGCAACATTTACAGGTTCCAAGGTTCAGAATATGGACATAATTGGGCCATTAGTCAGCTTACCATACCAAGTAACTATTATCAGATAAATTTGAGAAATATTATAGAGAATGGCTAGTTAACAAGAACTCCAATATAAATATTCCAAACTATAAATATCGTATAAGCATAATTAACTATTTAACTGTATAAAATATACATGTCCAAATTGGGTGACCCAAACACCATGTTTTTGAATGTGTCAGTAATTAATTAATTTTATTGTTGAGTAGTTTCAAACCATTGCTATGGTTTGAAATCCCCACCAAAACTCATGTTAAAATTTAATTGCCATTGTGACAGTACTACCATTAAGAGGTGTTAGGCCACGAGGGCTCCACCCTCATCAATAGATTAATGAATGGCATTATCGAGGGTTCATTATTTGGAGAGTGGGTTGTTATAAAAGCAAGTTTGGCCCTCTTTTGCTCACTTGCTCTCACACTTTCTTGCCCTTCCACCCTCTGCCATGGGATGACAAAACACGAAGGTCCTTGCCAGACACCAGCCCCATGCTCTTGCACTTCCCAGCCTCCTCAACCATAAGCCAAATAAACTTCTCCTGTTTATAAACTACCTAGTCTCAGATATTCTGTTATGGCAACACAGAATGTAATTTGATGCAATTACACTGAATTTATAGGTTAATATCGGGAGAATTGTTATTTTTACAGTGTTAAGCTCTTCTACTGATTAATGTAAACTATGTTCTTGTTTATTTAGATTTTCTTTCATCCCTTTTAATAGAGTTTTACATTTTTATCCAGATAGTTCACGTGCATTCTTTGATTGGTTAATTTCTACATATTTTATGGTCTTACAATTACTGTAAATGGTATCTTATTTATACTGAATTACCTTATTATTCAAGGTGTAGAGGAAGACTACTGATTTTTGTATCTTGCCCTTCTATCTAGCAACCTTCCTGAACTTGCCTTAGATGTTAATAACTTGTTCATTCTCTTGGGTTTTCCATGTAAATTATAATAACAAGATTAATATACTATTAATATAATAATTATAATCACAATAACAACAAATTATTTCTTCCCCTCCAATCCTTAGTCTTTCTCTTTTTTTTTTTTTTTGAGACGGGGTCTCACTCTTGTCACCCAGGCTGGAGTGCAGTGGCGTGATCATAGCTCACAGCAGCCTCAAAGTCCTAAGCTCAAGCAATCCTCCTGCCTCAGCCAGGCACGTGCCACCACACCGGCTAGTTTTTATAATCTTTTTAAAATAAGAATTTTTTCTGTAAATCATTTCCTCCTTTTTATTTTGACTTTTGTTTACTTGTATATCTTCCTACTTTCTCTTGATCTGTCTTACCAGAGATAGCAGTCTTTTCAACAAAATCATCTTTTGCTTTTGTCATTCTTATTTATTGCTTTTCTTCCTCCTTCCCCTACTACCTCATATCATTGGTTTTTGCCCTTATCTTTAGTATTTCCTTCCTGCTTATTTCTTCAGAGTTTTTGTACTGAACACTTAGCTCATTTGGTTTTAATATTTCTTGTTTGCTAAATAAATGTATACAACACTATAAATCCTCTTTATGCACTACCTTACACACACTTTCACACATGGTGCTTTCATTGTAAAAATTATCTTATTATAGTTTCTTTATTCCAATATTAAATAGTATATTTTACACTTCTAGACTCTAAAGAATTTCAACCCATTAGTTTTTTTTTATTGGTTTCTAAATTTATTGCATTGTGGTCAAAGAATATGGGCTGTATGATGTTGATACATTGGAATTTATTGAGATACATGACTAGTGACTAATCTTTGTGATGAGTCCATGTGTTTTTAAGAAGAAGGTATATTCTTCATGTGTTGGGTATATAGCTATTAGACTGAATTTACTAACTGAGTCATTCAAATGTATTTTATCTTTATAAAAACTGGTCTATCAGTTTCTAAGGGAATATATTAAAATCATTGATTATAGTTGCTGATTCTTCTGTAAATTGTTGCTGTATATATTTTGAAGCTATATTGTTAGGTATATATATTAATAGTTTATAATCTGTATAGCTTCTTGATCTACACTGTATATAAAGTCTTCTTTGTCTCTTATATTTTCTACCTTAAAGTCTATTTTGAGTGATATTAAGATTTTTACCCTGGAGTTTTTTTGGTTCATATTTACCCTGTATATCTTTTTCCATCTCTTAATATTGACATAATGATTCATTGGGCACTTTTCTAAGCAGTGTTTTGCTATAAAATGGCAAGTGTCAGGATGCCTCTGAGTCCAAGTTCAGCTCCTAAAGTTGCAATAGGTGGCTTCAGCTGTTTCTGTGATCTTGTCACTGCACCCTGCTCATTTTCTTATTGTTTTCTTCTCCCAAGTCTGTTTTGTTCATGTTGTCCCTATCTTGTAACATAGTACCTGGCACCTGGTAGGCATTCAGTAAATATCTGTGCAGTGAATGAATGCATTCATAGAGCATGCAGCCTTATTAGGAAAATAAGACCCCCTGAAGAAGTTATTTATGGAGCACTTACTACATGCTAAGCCTCTTCCACACATATTACCTTTCTGATTTCACCTTCTACTTCACTCCTTTCTTACCCTGGCCTGTGTTGCTCTTACTCCTGTTGTGTGAATACGCTGAGCTTATTTCTGCTTCAGGATCTTTATATCTGTTCTTCCTACATTTTTGCATAGCTCCCTCCTTTATACCATTCAGGGCCTTGCTCGACTGTTACCTCCTCAGAGAATCTCCCCTGATTGCCCTATCTAAAATAATACTCCATCCCATCCCCAAATCTAATCACTCTCTATGGTCTTTTTTATTATATAAAATAGCAATTATACTTTAATAGTATATTATCCATTTGTTTGTCCTATGTATCACCCACTACAATGTAAGTGACAAAGAATTAGTTTCATACACTACTATATCCCCATGTAGAGCAGTGCCTGACAAATAGTAGACACTCAGTAAATTTTTGTTGGATGAGAATTTTCATTTAACTCTTGGAAAAGAAAAACATTTATATATATATATTTATAGAGATTATAAATATTATATATGTATATTTATAGAGATGGTGTCTCACTCTGTCACCCAGGCTGGAGTGCAGTGGCACCATCATAGCTCACTTCTGCAACCTCAAATGCCTGGGCTCAAGCAATCCTCCCACCTCAGCCTCCTAAATAGCTGGAACTACAGGCATGCACCACCATACCTGGCTCATTTTTCTATTTTTCGTAGAGATGAGGTCTTGCCATGTTGCCCAAGCTGGTCTCGAACTCCTGGCCTGAAGTGATCTTCCCTCCCAAAGTGCTGGGATTACAGGCATGAGCCATTATGCTCAGTCAGGAACAGAAAAATTGAAACAAACATTATGATGCCTACTTTTAAAGATGATATAACTGAAGTTGAGATGGGTTCAGTAACTTGCCCAGGAGCACACAGAGATAGAGCCAGGATTTGGATGCTTGTCTGTTTGATTTCCAAACTCATCCATAATCTTAGCCTCTATGCCACTGTCTCCTAATGAAGTAGAACGTAAACACACAAGACAGTACAAAATCAAGTGCGAATGGAGGACTTGCGGTTGTTTAGATGAGATCAGCGGAGATGGAGTCATCAGTAGGAGGAGAGCCGGGCCTCATGGAGGGTGAGATTTGTAAAGATGGAAGAGGGAGGAAGGGCAGACCCTGGGCCTGGGCCTGTGATTGTCCACAGTGGCTTTGTGCTTGGCTGAAGAAGCCAGTTCCATTTTCCCCTGGGGAGAGCAGTGAGGGCCAGCTGTAGGGGCAGGACTGCCTAAGCCCGCATTCCTGGGCCTTTGTGTCAAATCTTCCAACAAAGAACATTTTCCAAGGAGCCTTTGTGGACTGTGGTTAGGGCCGGAGTCAGGGCCTGCATTCTAACTAGCCAATGTAGCCCTGAGCAAGTTCGGACCAACTTTGCAGCTCAGTGATCTGTGTGCTGGAGAAGGCAGCCAGGCCTGACAGGGCTTTTGGGCCACGGCATCTTTCTTAAAGAGGATGCGTGCTACTGTTGCACCAAGTAGGAGGTGACCTGGGAACCAGCCTCCCTGAAAAGGAGGAGGGAGGGAAACAGCTACAGCTAGTGGTGTGTCATGTCCTTATTTCCTTCTTGATTAAAGATAGGGATGGCTGGGTTCTGGAGCCCCAGAGGAGAGCACTGTGGCCCCAGGGCTTCTTAGGAGCGGGCTCCCCAATAGCACCACGCATTGCATCGGCAGCGTGGGGGGAAGGAAGTATGGAGGCAGTTCAAGGGCAGTAGCTGGGTGAAGCTTGTCAGAAGTGCCAGGGAAGTGAAAGTCAGCCAGGGAAGGAAAGGGGAAGAAGCAAAAGCAGAGAGGCAGCAGCAGCCCTGGGAGAAAGGGACAGAACAATCCAGAGGGATAAGTGTTCTGGGAGCCTCCCAGTCATGGAGGGGTCTGAGGGCCATCGCGTCTTGCAGGAGGGGCTGAGTCTTGGAACCACCTTCTTCTCTGCCCTCCACAAGGCTCATGCTGAGGAGCAGATGTGACGTCTGCGCCTGCCCAAGTGCTCACAGCATCCTTCTCTCTTCAATACCTGTTTCTGGGCCTAATTCCCACCTTCGGAAAGGTGGTTCTTGATTATTCCTGAAGCTTTAAAGAAAACAAACAGTAACTGTGATTTTGGTCTCAGCTAGCATTAATTATTTTGTTCAAGGTTGTCTCCCAAGAAAAATCCTTTTAAAATATGAAAAAGATTTGTGTTGTTGAAAGCTAAAAAAAAGCAACACAAATATTCATTATAAGATCCTTTTATCACTAAAGTGATCCCACAGCACATATGGCAACTCTTTTTTTTTTTTAATGTTTGTTTTTTTGCTTTTGATGAACTTGTCATTTCTAGCACTCCCTGCTTGTGATATTCTCTCTTGTGCCTGTGACATTAAGGGTGACTGGTAGATGCCAAGTTTACTTATTGGACTAAACACTGTCTAGATTTAAGACTGATGTGGAGTCTCTTGGGGGGAGGGAAAGACTGGGTAAATTATAACTATTTCAGTTAATGTTCATCCCCATTCAATTCTGAATTCTAAAATACGGCACCCAGTAGGCTCACTCTGCATGTTTATGGAATGAAAGGAACTTTGAAAAAAGAAGGCTCAACTTATCATTGAAAAGCATTTTAAATGGATAGAATCATGACAGTAAACTGTCTCCTAAATCATTTAGTGTTCCTTTCCTATATTCCCCTCCCTAATACATTTTGAATTTTAGGCCCTACAGATCGGGGTCCCAGGGTCTAGGGCAGGGGTCCTCAAACTTTTTAAACAGGGGGCCAGTTCACTGTCCCTCAGACCGTTGGAGGGCTGGACTATAGTTTAAAAAAAACTATGAACAAATTCCTATGCACACTGCACATATCTTATTTTGAAGTAAAAAAACAAATGGGCAAAAACACCCGCATGTGGCCCGCGGGCCGTAGTTTGAGGATGCCTGGACTCTAGGGCCTTGCTTCTGGAACCAAGGTACAGGGACCGGCAGTATCAGCCTCACTTCGAAGCTTGTTAGAAATGTAGACTCTCCAGCTTGACTTCAGATCGGCTGAATCAGAATTCACTTTTAACAAGATCTCCATGTGATTTCTGTGCATGTTAAACTTGGAGAAACACTGCTCTGAGGCACCGGGACAGGAGGCCTCCCGGGCCCTGGCTTTAGGCTGTAGCTGTTTGGGTTTCAGGGTAGCACCGACCGCAACACGCACTGTGTGCAGAGTCTAAATTCCAGATTCCCGCTCTGTTGCTAATGAAACTTCATCACATGGACAAGTGACTTAATATTTAAAAAATTATTAAGCTTACAGAAAACTTGCAAGAATAATACAAATAACTTCTGTATACCCTTTACCTAGATTCACCAATTGTTAACATTTTACAACGTATGCTTTCACTTTGTCTCTATCTACATAGTATTATTATTGCTGAACTATTGGAGAGTTAATTGCATACATTGGTATGCTTTTCCTTTTTTTTTTTTTTACAGACAGAGTCTTGCTCTGTTGCCCAGCCTGGAATGCAGTAGCCTGATCACAGCACACCATAACCTTGAACTCCTGGGCTTAATCGATCCTCCTGCTTCAGCCTCAGGAGTAGCTGGTGCTACAGGTGTAAGCCACCATGCATGGCTAGTTGTTTTATTTCTCCTTTACCTTTACTACTTCAGTGTGTACTTCCTAAGAACGAGGACATTTTCTTACACAATCACAATGCCAGGGCCAGAACCACACAGAGGCGAGCAAGGCCTGAGAGTGAGTGGCCCCTCCAGTGGGCTCCTTCAGTTTTGCACCCTAGGAGACTTTCTTGCTTCACCCTAGTCCTGGCCCTGCATGCTACAGTTATCAAAATCAGGAAATCTAACTCCGATTCAATACTACCGTAGCGTGTTTTCCAACCCCCAGACTCAATTCAGGATCATGCGTGGCATTTAATTGTCCTATTTAGTCTCCTTTAGTCTGGAACAGTTCCTTGAGCCTTTGTCTTTTATGACACTGACATTTTCAAAAAATACAGACCAGTTATTTTATAGAATGTTCTCCAATATGGAGACAAATTACTTATATAGGGACAAGTCTCTTAATGGTTCACCACCTGTAGACTGAGAAAAGTCCCTGCTTCAGGTTAAATCAAATAGATTAAGATATGGAATGATCTTGAAATATGGCAGGTGTAGGTGGATTAAACAAGAAGCTAACACTGATTAGGCACTTGTCAGCACCATGCTAAGTGCTGCACATGCATTATCTCATTGAGTTTCTACACAACTCTGTAAGATGACCTCTATTTTTACCCCCACTTCACAGATGAAGAAACTGAGGCTTAGAATCATTTGTCTGAGGTCTCTTAGCTAGTAAGGAGTGAAATGAAGACTTGAACCAAGTCAGTTTGCCTCCAAAGACTGTTTGCTTAGTAACCATGCTGTGATGCTTACCTAAAACGTATTTTTTAAAAGATAAAATTTATATAAAATTTGCCATTTTAACCATTTTAAAGTGTACAATTCAGTGTCTCTTAGTATGTTCACAATATTGTACAACTCTCAGTGCTATCTCATTCCAGAACATTTCCTTCACCTCAAGAGGAAACCCCATACCTCCAAATTTCCCCTTCTCCATTCCCTGACAGTCACTAACCTACTAATCTACCTCTGTTTCTGTGGATTTGTGTATACACACGATGGAATACTACTGAATAGTAAAAAGGAACTAACTACTGACACACAATAACATTTTGGATCTCAAAAACAACATGCTGAGTGAAAGAACCCAGATACCAAAGATTAGGTACCATAAGATTCAATTTATGTGAAATTCTAGAAAAACCAAAACTTTAGCAACAGGAAGCTGGGCAGCGGTTGCCTGGGCCAGGAGTGTGGGCGTGGATGATGACTACAAAGGGACATAAGGGAAATTTTTGGAGGGAGGAAAGTGTTCTAAAACTTGATTGTGGTGGTGGTTGCACATCGAATATATTTACCCAAATGCATCATACTGTCTATTTTTAAAAGTTTGTAATATGTAAATTATACCTCAATAAAACTGTAAAAAGAAAAAAAAAGTCTAAACATATCTGGTCCTGAATGAAGATCATTCATCAGCATGTCTTCCTTCCCAGTTTGGCCCCAAATCTGTCTTCCCAGCTTTATCTCCCACCCCTTCCCTCCACACAGTCATTCAATAAACATTCTCTGACATCTGCTATGTGCAAGCCTGGTGTTAGGCACTCAGAGAAGGTGTGGAAGGAGAACCTCTGTGAGTTCAGGGAACTCACAGCCTAGTCTCAGAGCAGAAAGAAAAGGGTGGCCAACTCTGACAAACAGCAGGGGACCATTCCTAGAGGATCACTGAGTCTTAAAGGAGAAGAACAAGAATTTCACTTTGAATTTCAAGTTTGAATCAAGTTTCAGTTTAATTTTTTGGATAGGTAATACATTTACATGGCTTAAAAAGAAAAGAAATTTTGCAGTGAAACATTTCTCCCCATTCTAACCTCCATCTGTTCAGGTCCTACCTCACCCCCTGCAACCATAGTTGTTATGATATATATGATTTCTCCTCCTTTTAAACACAAAAGTTAGCATAATTTTTGTTGTTTTGGACCTTACTTTTCACTTGGCAGTAAACCTTTGAGACCTTCCCATATAGGTACAGTGAACATTTTTACTCTGTTCTACAGTTATGTAGTGCTCTCTCATATGGATGTGTCATAATTTATTTAACCAGTCCCCTTTTGATAAGCCTTTGAGTTATTTCCAATCATTTGCTATGACAAATAATACTGCAATGTGTAACCTTTTACAAATGGTGTTTTGTTTTTGTTTTCGTTTTGTTTTATACGTGGGCAAGTATATCTATGGCTACACATTGAATTTTTTTTTAACCATTCCACGAACACAACCACTTTCATATCTCCAGGCTGTTTCTTCTGCCTTGAAAGTCCCTACTCAATTCTTTTCTGTTGATCAAACTCCTACTGTGCCTCAAGATCCAGTTCAAATGTCACTTTCTCCAAGCAGCTTTCTGAACTCCCTCAGGCAAGATTTGGGTGCATTTTCTCTTTCCTCTCCCGGTATTCCGAGTCATCAGAATTGTCACTTTATACTTCACTCTTACCCCTACTAGACCAGGAGCTTCTTAAGAGCAAGTGCTGTAGATTTATGTCAGGATCCCTCAGTACTTGACCCGCGGGAGGTATTGAATAAAATGTTCATTGCATGAATGGAGGGATCAGGGCAGATCAAGGGTGCGGCGCCGCCCCTGTCCCTCACTGTCAGCAGCTCGCAGCCTCTATGAATACTTGGAGGACAGCTGCCAAAGGTGGGCCGAGATTTTTCCTTCCCGCCCACCTAATTCCTTCCTCTCTGCTCCGCTCCTTTCTCCCCTTGGGATTCTGTCCACAGCTGCCCTTGTGGCCCTGCTGGATCTGGCATGGACAGCAGCTGTTACAGCTTTTTAGAAAAAAATGACGATAAAAATGGAGCATTGGCTCCACCCATCTGCTCTCTTCCTCATCAAGTCTTTGGCCTCCTCTGAAGCTAAAGGAACAAATCACTTGACTGTCAAATGCATGTCAAATTCATCCTCAAACATAACTTCCTATACTTTAAGCCAAAAGAGATGACAGAGTTTATTATATAGTGCTTTTAGGAATGTGGGAAACACTTGTAGTGATTAGGTTAATCAATGTCAAGTAATTTTCAGAGGCAACTTGGATTTTTATTGTTATTATTATTGTTTTCTTTTTCAGAGACAGGTTCTCATTCTGTCACCCAGGCTGGAGTACAGTGGCATGATCATAGCTCACTGCAACCTGGAATGCCTAGGCTCAAGCCATCCTCCTGCCTCAGCCTCCTGAGTAGCTGGGACTACAGGTGTGTACCATCATGCCTGGCTAACTTTTGAATTTTTTAAGAGATGGAGGTCTCACTGTGTTGCTCAAGCTGATCTCAAACTCTTGGCCCCAAGCAATCCTCTCACCTAGGGCTCCCAAAGTGCTGGGATTACAGGCATGAGCCACCATGCCCCATCATCTTGGATTATTTTTAAAAAACATTGGGTTACGATGGCATGCACCTGTAATTCCAGCTGCTCAGGAGGGTGAGGGAGGAGAATCACTTGAGCCAGGAGTTTGAGTCCAGCCTGGGCCACACAGAGGATTCCCCACCCCAAATTGGGTTGACACTAACTTGTGCCTGATCTGTCAGTTGCTAGGTTCTTTCCAAGGTAATATTTCATTCTATTCTTTCCGAGGTGGGCGATGCTGGAGGTGAGAGCTCTCTATCTCCACCCCTGGGATGAAAAGGTTAAAGTTCTAAATTCTCCTCACCCTTGGAAAGCTCCTATTTGTGGGAGGTGGAACCATTAAAGAAAATAAAAGGAAAAGAAAACTTTCAAGCTCCCTTTGAGGGCTTTGGGACTGTGGTCTTCAAAAATTTTCTTGCTTTCCTGCTAAAAGAAATTGGAAAAACTTTCTTCTTGTACTTTTAAAGGTCATATCTAATATGTTTCATCATAAGCTTAAATAATGGCAAGGTTTGTTATTTCTGGCATAAGTATTGGCATTTTAATATAAGACTGTTACATCACTCTTTAAATGTATCCAAGGAAACTTAAATATCATAATGCAACTATCATTCATTTAAAAAATACATGAACAAGCTTTATTTAAAAGAAATTTTACATCACTCTTTTTCTCCTTATCTTATATTTCTCTTAGCATTTTAATATAATATTTTAGGCTGGAAAGTCTTTTATTGATCAGCCTATCATATTTCTCTATACATTTTTTTTATTTTTAAAATTTTTTTAAATCAGTGGACATTGGAATAATGACCTCTATTAAAAATTTTTAAAAAATTCTTTTGACTCAATCTCTTGTTAAAAAAACTCATGTTAATTGCATAATTAACATAATTTTAATATCTCTTAACATAAAATATTACAAATTTTGATATACTGTTAAAATTAAAATGTAGCACTTTTTGCTAGAATGAAATAGAATTTGGAGCCAGCTTAGTTCTAGTTTTCATTTCTATGGTTAGAAGCATGAAACACCTTGTTCATTCATTCAACACATATTTATTGAGCACTTCCTGTGTGCCAATAGCTACTCTAGGCACTTGGGATATGTTAGCAAACACTGCAGATAAATCCCTGCCCTCATGGAACTTACATTTTGGTGGAGGGTGATGAGCAATAGACAATAAACACAGCACATAAATAAATCAAATAGTATGTTAGAAGCTAAGTGCCATGGGAAAAGAGAATCAAGCTAAGGGGATTTGAGGTACACAGTGAGAGTTAAGAATGGATTGTGATCTTTGTAAGGTCAGGGTGGGCCTCATTGAGAAGGTGACTTTTGACCAAAGGAGGTGAGGGAGTTTGCTATTCAGATACCTGGGGGAGATGTGTACAAGGCAGAGGGCACAGCCAGTGCAGAGGCTCTAACTTGGGCACATGGTTGGCATCTTCTGGGGTCAAGAAAGGAGGTCAGGAAAGCTAGAGCAGAGTCATCCAGGAGGAGGGTGATAAGAGATGAAATTAAAGAGATAATGATCAGATGGGTGGTGATGCTGATCTTGCAGAACCCTTTAGACTACTGTAAGCATGTAGACTTTTACTCTAAATGAAATGTGTGTTTGATGGAGGGATTTAAACAGAAGACTGACATCTGACATAGGTTTTAAGAGGCTCACTCTAGCTATTATGTTGAGAGGGGCAGGCATGAGAACAGGGAGAGCTTTTAGAAGACTAATCTAAGCATGAGATGATGGTGGCTCAGGCCAGGGGGTAGCAATGGAGGTGGTTAGGGAAGCTCTCTGACTCTGGACTAGACAAGGAGTGTGAGAGAAAGAGGGGAGTCCAGTAGGACTCTAGGGTTTTTGGTCTGAGCAACTTGAAGGATGGAGTTATCAGCTGAGATAGGAATGCTTGTGGGTTGAACAGACTTGAGGGAGAATATTGTTCAATTCGTGACATGTTAAGTTTGAGATATGCAGTAGACTGCTAGCTATCAGAATCTAGAGTTCAGGTAAGAGGTTTGAGCTGGAGATATAAATTTGGGTGTTGTCATCATATATCATGGTATCACAAGTCAGGAGCCTGGATGAGATCACCAAGGAAATGAGTACAGATAACAAAGAGAAAGTCCAAGGAATGAGCCCTGGGTTACTCATGGCAAGGTTAAGGGATCTGAGAGAAGAGATGGAGGGACCAGGGATGAAGGAGGAAAACCAAGAGGGTGCGGTGTTAAAAAAAAAAAGTGAATCAAGTGATTGGCTGTTTCAGCAGTTACAGACAACTCAATCAAGATGAGACTTGAGACTAGCCCATTGGGTTTAACCAATGTGAAGTTCATTGTTGGGCTTAACAGTAGTTTTCATGGAGTGGTGAGGATGAAAGCATGCATGGTGTAGGTTCAGGAGAGGATGGGAGACCTACCACTCAGCTGATGACCTAAATTATGCCACATATGTAGCCTTGTGTATGTTGTTATGTTTCTACTACATATATATGCAGTCTTGACATACATGTTTAACATGTTTTTGAACTTTATATAAATGGGAGTCATACAGTATGTATTCTGCTGTTGCAGAATGGGAGGAGAACTAGAGACAAAGTATAGAAAACTCTTTTAGAAGTTTTATTTCAATAGGAGCAGAGAAATGGGTCAAAGACCTTGTAGGATTAGAGAAATAACGGCTGCTTATGGGAATGACCCAATAGAGAGGGAAATATCCATAACACAGAAGAGAAGGCATCATTGCTGGAGTGATGGTGATGATCTTGATTAGGCAAGATGGTATTAGGATTTCTTTTTTTTTTTTTTAATTTTCATTTTTTAGA
>VBSM01003157.1:34517278-34534206 GCA_008086735.1 Cheirogaleus medius
CCCCCTGCCCCCGCCGCCATCCCCCCCCGCCTCCCCCCGTGCCATGGTTCCTGTTTCATGGAAGACCATTTTTCCACAGATAGGGTGTGTGTCGGGTGGGCGGCAAAGCTCTGTGGCCCTATCCCTAACAGGTTGAAGACCTGTATGGGTCAGGGACCACAGGGTTAGAGGACAGAGAAGGTATGTAATCTAGAAGAATGGAGGTAGGAAGTAGGATTGCTGGGTAGCACTAAGGGTCCACCTGAGGTTCATGGTGATGAAATTAAAGTGAAACTAGTCTGTGTGATTGTGTTTTTCTCCAGTCTTATTCAGATGCATGGGTGCTACAGTATAGGTGGAGAGCTGTCTTGAATCAGGATTGTGGTTTTGCCAAGCATGCACAACAAAGGGGGAGGCAGGCCAGGGGGTTGAGGGTGTGTGCAAGAGTGATTATAATGATTGGCCAAAGGTCGAAGCACCGTTAGGAAGGGAGTGAGCGGCTATGAGGTTTAAAGAATTCTTGGAGTTAGAGAATACTACAGGGAATGGGCCGGGCGCGGTGGCTCACGCCTGTAATCCTAGTAGTCTGAGAGGCTGAGGTGGTGGATCACTCTAGGTCAAGAGTTTGAAACCAGCCTGAGCAAGAGTAAGACCCTGTCTTTACTAAAAATAGAAAGAAATTAATTGGCCAACTAAAAATATATAGAAAAAATTAGCCGGGCATGGTGGCGCATGCCTGTAGTCCCAGCTACTCGGGAGGCTGAGGCAGAAGGATTGCTTGAGCCCAGGAATTTGAAGTTGCTGTGAGTTAGGCTGACACCATGGCACTCTAGTCCGGGCAACAGAGTGAGACTCTGTCTCCAAGAAGAAAAAAAAAAGAATACTACAGGGAATGACTTGGAAAAATGAGGTGGTGATCAGAGTGTGAGATGTCTGAAATTGTGATTATGAAGAAGTTGCAGAGTTTGATGAGGCTCCCATGATTATGACGATGGGAGTCAGTGGTTGAGTTAGGATAGAGGACAAGATCCTTGGAGGAGGAGAACTCAGGAATTGAGAGGCCAGGGCATTTGGAGTATTTTATAACCACCAAGGATTAAGACAGAAGTGTCATAGGCCTGAATGACAGACTAAATGGTACAGAAATGAAGGGGAATGAGGGCAACAACAGAGTACTGGATAACAAGACTTAAAGCTGCTGGTTTATAGAGAGGAGGAGGGCAAGGGTCTGGAAGCAAGGAGCAAGGAGCAAAGCTACCTCACCTCCAGGCACAGGCTAAGAGGCTTATGATTGAAAACACAGTTATCACTACTAGAGATGGGAGGAGAAGCAGCATCCCAGGGGAAAGTCAGGTTTCCCTTATGTGGAAAAGTGAAGGGAACCCGAAGGGAAATTTAGCCGAGGTTGTGCTTATAGGGAATGTCATTTGCACAAACCATTAGATGGTGTGGTAGACAAACTCTAATGTAGGCCCCATTTGATCCCCATCCCTTGAGCGTAGGTGGGACCTGTGATTTGCTGCTGGCCAATAGAGTACGGGAAAGGTGACAGGATGTGTGTGATTTACCGTGTGTGATTATGTTACATAAGATTGTAACCAGTGTCTTGTTGAGACTCTCCGGATTGCTGGCTTTGAAGAAGCAAGCTGCCATATTGTTAGCTTCCCTATGGGGAGGGCACATGGCAAGGAACAGAGGTGGTCTCAGCTGACAGCCAGCAAGGGACTGAGCCTGCAAGGAAATGAATGCTGCCAGCAACCATGTGAGCTTGAAGCAGATCCTTTTTCCCAGCCTCACTTTGCAGAGGACCCAGCTAAATCATGTCTGGACTCCTGACCCATAGAAACTTATGACAATAAATGTGTGTTGTTTTAAGCTTCTAAATTTATGTAACATTGTTATGCAGCAATAGATAATACAGATGGGATGGAAGTTTAGTTATAACAATGTTACTAAATTTTTAAAACTCCTTCTGAGGTATATTACCTAAGAATCACATATTAGTCTATTACCAAATCATTTTTAATAATCTATCAGCTGACAGATCTTCCTTCAATTTTGTTGATAGCAAAGAACTGGAAACTACTTGACTTATGAAAAGAATTTAACCCATTCACTAAGGTCATTTACTTTCTCAGCATAGACACCAATTTTTGGTGAAAAAATTGAATTGTCCTGGAGATTTTTAGATCTTGGGTCAATGCACCTTAGTAATGGATATGAATTTTTACTTTCTTTTGCAAGGTGGGATAAGGACAGTTTTAAAAGGGGATGCTGTGTCCTCAGCTCCCTTCTCAAACTGAACAATTTTAAAAAACAGTACATATGGCAGTGGAAGATCTGGAAATGAATTCCCTTAAAACTGGTCTTGGAAAGTTTTCATAAACCTCAGAGATAAGAGAAGACCAATTTGAAGTTTTCAGGGCTTTCTGGTAGGAAAGGGAAGAGCCCAGGCTGTGATAACTGAAGGCAGAATGGAGCACTGAGTGTGGATGGCAGGGGGTGGGTGGGTGTAGAGAGTTTCTGGGCAACATGACCTAAGAAATGACTTTAGGACTGTCTAATAACTAGTTTTGGAGGGGCTCCCAAAGAAGTGTTTCCTGGTTGGTGGGAAAAACATGTAATTAGTGTGTTTTCCGAAGCCTTTTAAATTACAGAAGAAATTGCTGCGTCTTGTAAAAAATATCACATAAAAGAAATAGAAAGTCCCAGCAGGTAGCCTAGTTAATAGGTGTGTCGTAGGACTCAAAGGTCCCTTCCAACCCTGAGACTCCGCCTACACCTCTTCCAACAAGAACCACTCACATTTCGTAACACCTGGCAAGGCTCTTAAATGTGTGATTCCTGGACTGTCCTGTGCGTCTCTCGAGTTTAAACACCTTTGGAACTCGTGATTCAGGGCTGGAGGAAAAGGAAGGAAGGTGCAGCCATCGCCAGTTTCTTCTCCAAATAAACCGCTACAATCACCTTCGCCCCCGGAGTTAGCGCTTGGCTGTAAAAGTCTAATTTTTGTGCCCACACAGATCCTCAAAGCAAACAAAAAACCAACAAAAGGCCCTGATCGTTATTTATAAACACTTACTGGACGCCCACTCTACGCTGCGCGGACTTGGGGACTTTTTTGCCAAACAATGCCAATTCCCCTGACTACCACCCCCTCAAACAGGCTCCTCTCACCACAGCGGAGAAGCGGCCTCCGCCAGGGCTCGGGCCGGGAGTCGGCGCCGCCCGCCGACGGTGCTGCCCTGCGGGCGCCTGCGCAGAGCGACACCCCCGTCACTCCGGGCGGGAGGCGGGGGCAGCCGGGAGAAAGGAAAGCTGCGGGGGGAAAAGGGCCAAACCCTGAAATTACCCGGATGTGGTCTGCGCGCGCGCATGCTCAGTGCCCTCTCGACAAGTTGGCAGCAACAACACGGCCCTGGTCGTCGTCGCCGCTGCGGTAACGGAGCGGCTCGGGCGGCGGAGCCCGCGTTCGCGCCCGCCCGCTCTCTTCGGGAGGCCCTTGCCGTCCTCCCCTCGGCTCTGCGGCCGCCCAGGGGGTAGGAGCGGGTGAGGGGAGCCGGGCGCCCCGCGAGAGAGACCCCCCCCGCCGCGGGGCGGCCCGGGAGCTCGAGGCGGTCCGGCCCGCGCGGGCAGCGGCGCGGCGCCGAGGAGGGGCGGCCTGGCCCGGACGCCTCGGGGCGGGGGCCGAGAAGCGCTCCGGGCCGCCGGGGGAAGCGACCGGCCCTGCGCCTCCGCGGACGAGCAGCGGCGGGAGAGCGGACTCCCCTCGCCACCGCCCGAGCCCAGGTAACCGCGCCATGTCCCCTCCCCTTCCCCCGGCCGGCCCCGCGCGCCCCGCCCGTGGCTTCCTCGCCCCGGGGCGGGCTCCCTGCGGCGGCGGCGGCGGCGGGGAGCGCGCGGGAGGCCGGCGGGTCCGCTTGGAGGGCGAGCGCGGCCGCCTGACGACCCTGGCCGGGGCCGACCGACGGCCCCTGCGCTGGGCTGGCCGGGGCGGGCGAGCGCCAGGCGGCGGTGCCTCGCGTCCCTCGGGCTGCGGGGTGGGTCCTCCGGCCCCGAACTCCCCTCGCAGTTTGTGGGAGAACCAAGTTAAACTCGGATAGCGACTCCTGCCGCGGCCGCCGCTCCTCTTTGTTGTTCTTGAGTAGTTTCTCTGTCGCCCCGGCAGAGCGCGTTGGGTCGGCTGGAGTGTGTTGCCTTGGGGTCTAAATGAAAGTTGTAAATGGTTTGTCTTAATTTCTTTACTCAAGCAGATTTTTGTTTTCTCTTTGTCCCTTTCTCTTCTTGGTTGTGTCATTCCAGTTTACGTTTCTAGCTTTGATTTGTTTACTTTTTGAGTGTTGTGGGTGATGGCCGTATGCAGGAAACATTCTTAGCACCTAACTGAACCTCCCCGCACACTTAATAAATCGTGTCTCCTAATAAAAGGCTTGGTTTGTCTTATTGTTAGGGCTGAATATATTGAGCATAAAATTGATGTAGGGTGGAGGGCGGTGGCTCCATCACATGCCCCAAACTGCTGTTACGATCTCCCAAGGTAGATTTTCAAAGACATGGGTGTGTTTAGTTAACACGAAAGATTTCTTTGCTGGTATAGAGAGGCTTTAAAAAGCCTTATTGAAGATTGATAGCTCTTTTCCCCCTGAAAATGGTGGTAAATTTGTTCTTATTTTTTAAAAATTATTTTTAATTTATTTTGAAATTAACTTCTTAATGTCTTCAGCTTTTGCACCATAGTTTAAGGTAATAGAGGAATCGTTTTAAGCACCCTGAATTGACTTGCTGTAGGCATTGAGTCTTGGCTAATTTTTGTTAACTACCTTTGACTTTTGCCAGAGTTAGCATCCTTTTAATGTCGGTAGCAGCGTGATTATTCAGGTTTAAGAAGTAGGTTCAGTACTTTTTGCTGGCAGAAACCATTTAGAATCTTAATAGAAATGCATAATTTCATAAATTAATTAGGTTTAGAACATTGTATTTGAATAATTTTTATTGTAGATTTCATAAATTACCTTTGCCATACCCTACGGAGACTATATATTTCAGCTGAAATATAGGAAGTTCTAAAGTGTAACTTTTTTTTCTACTAAGGACTTATTCTCTATTGGAAAGTTTCTAGTATGATTAATACATGATACTCCAAATTGTAAATGATTAACATTTAAAAATATGACTGCTCATTAATGTTTCTTTCATAAAACTGTCATGATTTTATTTTCTTAAATTGGTTTGTTACAGAACAAATGTAGTAGAGGTAGGCCAAACATTAATGATTTGGAATAGTTTTAGGTTTTTAAAGGTGGTGATGAATTATATAGGTTTAAGTTATTGGAATTAAAACTAAAAGCCTGTGTAGAGAAAATTGATATAACATTTTATGAATCTATTAGTAGAAATGGCTTTTTCTTTGCTTTCTAGGTTTTTGGGTGAGTTTGCTTTAAAGAGTTATTGCATCTTGATTTAAAAATTTTTTTAAGGTGAGAGTGCCTACTTTGTTTAGCTAAGTGCCTTCAGTGTAAATCTTGGGCTTAGGAAAAACAAAAAGAAACTGCCAGTCTGTTTCAGACTTGGTGAAAATTTGTGTGCGGTAGCTTTGAAATATTTTGAAATAAGTTTTAGGTAGATCATTGGCCTTTTCTGATGGCTTTGCTGCTAGAAGCAATTCTGCTTATACCGCCCAGTTATACTCCCGCTCTCCCACTTGGAAGCTATTTTTTTTTATTGAGCCACTGTTATAGTAACATCGTTAGACACTATTGTAATTGAGCTATGAATTGCTGAGGCCTCTACTAGGGGAGTTAACCCTACAGAAACTGCAGGATTCATTACATTTAAAATACGTATTTAATCTTGTCTAAATTTTTGCCTAGTTTGGTGAGAGCATGTGTTATTTTTCTGATGTTTAAACTTAATTCTATTTTGTCCACCTCTAGCTCATCCCTAACTTTTTTTTTTCATTCAGTGATTTTTAGAGTGATTGGTTCTTTAAGCATCTTATAATATATTGGCCATTTCAGTGCTCATTGTACATGTTTGGATTTCCTTTTTTTTCCTAGACGATCGCGTAGTTAGGCAGAATTTTTTTTGTTTTGCGTAAAGGGATGATGAATGATGACTGAGGTGACCTGTAATCTTGTATAAAACTGAAAGTTTTATTGATTTCATTGTTTTCTATCCACATTAAATGAAAGTTAAAGGAGTTAGATCAGCATAATACAGCATCTAATACAATTTAGTTAAATTACCAAATTTTGGACTTTTTGCTCAGTAGTTGGTTAAGACTGAATTGTTTTAAAATGAGAAATTCAAACAGCTGACAAATATGTCTAGATATCATTCATTTGAGCTACTTTCAGTATGATATGTTTGCATCATAATATACCAAACATTTGATAATGAGTCAGATTTAGAATTTTTGAATTTTTTTCTCATTCTAAAAGGTGTAATTTTGGTGATGGGAAATGTGGCTGAATTCTAATTTCTCAGGAACAAGGTATTTTAGGTTGTGTCACCTTGCCACTGTTACATGCTGTAATTGGCATCCAGGAAAATTTGTTTTAACCACAAGAATGAATGAAAAGCAGGGTAGTGCTTACATTATGTAGAACTAAGATGGTGGGTGTTCAGATTCTTTTATTAATAATTTATAAGGTTCTTATAATTTCTGATTTGTCTGGATAACTTGCTACTGCAAATTACATGATAGGTTAGATAGACAACTACCAGAGACTGATTGTAAAAAGGGTCTATTTGTAATTACTTTTCAGCTCAGGGACTATATTTCATTATTTACACTTGGAATGAGAGATTTTTACAGTTTGGAAAACTTATAAATGTGTTGGGGTCATCTTTTTATTGCTTTTTTACTCCCAAGGTTTAGTGCAGTGGTTTTTAATCTTGGCTGCACTTTGAGATTTCTTGGGGAGCTTTATAAAATACTGATGCCTGAATCCCACCCCTAGAAATTATCATTGCGTTGGTCTGGAATGCACCTAGCTCAGAGCTCCACAGTGTTTGAGCTGTTGGAGTCCTCTGACTTCTTCTTTTGAACTATTTCACTCCTATCAATGTCACATTTTTTAATATGGTGATTTACACATACACAGTGTAATCATCTCCTTTGTCTAACTTAATGAGTCTTTTGAAGGTATTGCCACATTTGTTTACTTCCAAGCCTGTCTGCCTCTCTGTCTCCTCTCTCCCTTTCTTCCTTCCCACCCTCTTTTCTTTCTTCATTTTAAATTCATTTGAACTGTCTGGTAGCAAGTTTTAGGAAGCTGTATTTTCCATGCTGAGGAATTGTATATTATCACTATTTTAAATAGGAAGTTGGTCTTCTTTTAAAGTATATTCTCAGATGCTTGCTTGTGCTCCTTTTAGAGACTAACAACCGTAAGTGCCTAAATTAGCACAAACTCTCAACAGAATTTGGTCTTCTTAGGGGGTTAATCTGCTTGGAAACCTTAAAATTTTCTAGCCACCAATTAACTGGTTGGTTCACTGGTTTCTGAGAGGCAAGTTGCATTGTTTAGCTTTTGCTGTTACTTACACACTGTAAGACAGTTAGTTGCTCAACTAGCCCAGCTAGTTAGCACTTCTTTAGAGATCATCTAGGGGCATGTTCAGTTCTCCACTTATTTGCATCACCTGAAGTATTTCCCAAGTGCTGATCTATACAGTAGTTGTATTTCTGTCTCTAGAAGAGCTGTTTAAAAATGTAGAATATTTGCCACCCAGTTCCAACACGCGCGCACTAATTTAGAATAGGAATGGAGTGAAGGAGGTATGGAAATCTGTATTATTTAAAAAGTACCTCCTGATTTTAAAGGCTTTGGTTATTTTAGCATGCTTATACTTACTGTTTCATTTGTTTTAGTGTAGTACAGCCTTTACTTTTCGATCATCAAGACACTGGAGTATTTTACTTAAAATCTGTCAAACCCCAATTTACATGTTTTGAATGCAAATCTTATGATTTTAAAAAAAGGACTGCTACTGAATATTTGTTTTTGTAGTAAGGTATGATTTCTGTATTTTAATGTGGATGAATGTATGCAATTCAGGTCTTTTTCAAGTCAATGTGTTTCTAAATGTAAAACTGAATTAAGGATATTTATCAGTGATAGTCACTGGTGAATTCTAAAACATTACGATATCAACAGGTGGCCATTCATTGTAATAATTGAATCACCTGCTGTGAAAGGCTGACTGGAAGTAGTATTTAATGGGGTAGCTAAGCCAGGAATTATTGTACATAAACCCACTAGGTGCATCTATGTCATAGATATCCCCTACTGAAAACTAGTTGAAGAAAGAATTGCATGTGTATAGATGTTGAAATGAAGCAGCTGGCTAATTGTAAAGAAAAATGACACAACTTCTATATAATTAGTCTTTTTAATAAGTTGCATGTATTCATGATATTTGTTTCACAATCTTTTTGGTAATTTGTAAGGTGAAGCTTGTAGACTAGATCGGTGCTTTGTAAAACTGTCAGTACTTCGGACTCAGAATGCTCTTTAAAAGTAGGGCCCTCCTCTTGATATCTATTTAGTAGAGCTGGGCTAACCTGCAGCAGATTCTGATATAGCCTCATTTTAAAGAATAAGCTAGATGATAGTCTTCTTCATTTAAAAGTTTTATGAAATGTATTTTTCAATTAACAGTTATTGAAATTCAACTTAGTTTCCAGGTTTTAAAACAGTGGTTCTCAAAGTATGGTCCACAGACTCCTGGAGATCCCTAGGACCCTTTTACTTAAGGGTCATGAAGTCAAAATTATTTTCGTAATGAAACTAAGATGTTATTTGCCCTTTCACTGTGTTGACATTTGTGCTGATGGTTAAGGAGCAGTGGTGGGTAAATTGCTGGCACCTTAGCGTGAATCAAGGCAGTTGTACCAAGTCATATGAGTCCTTATTGTGTTCTTTACATTCAAACACATGTTAAGGATTTGAAAAAATGCCAGTTTCACTTAAGAATGCCCTTGGTGAAGCAGTAAAAAGTTTTAATTTTTAAAATCTCTACCCTGGCATGCATGTCTTTTAAATATTCAATGTGATTAAATGAGAAGAATGTATAAATTATTTCTGCACATCAGAGTACAGTGTTCTTTTCTAGGAAAAACACTTGTGTGATTGACTTACAAGCTGAACTGGCTGCTATTTAAATGGAGCATCATTTTTATTTTTACTTAACAGAATGACTGATAGATAACCATGGTTATTTAGGCTTGAGTGTTTGGCAGGTATTCCCTTGAAAATGAATGAAGTGAGCTGGCTACTTAAAGGAAAACATTAGTTGCCAGTGATAAAATCTTTTAAGTGTAAATTAGATTTTTGGAAAACTTGTATCTGTCTCTATGAATTTGCCAGTTTCCTAATGCTTAAAGATTTTTCTGATGAGATTAGTGGTGATATTGAGGGATGTGTTTTTTTGTTTTTTTTTGAGACAGAGTCTTGCTCTGTTTTCCTGGCTAGAGTACAGTGATGTCATCACAGCTCACTGCAACCTCAAAGTCCTAGGCTCAAGTGATTCTTCTGCCTCTGCCTCCCTAGTAGCTTGGACTACAGGTGTGTGCCACTACTTTAGGCTAATTTTTTCTATTTTTTGTAGAGACAGGGTCTCGCTCTTGCTCGGCTGGTCTTGAACTCCTGGCCTCAAGCGGTCCTCCCACCTTGGCCTCCCAGAATGCTAGGATTACAGGCATGAGGCACCATGCCTGGCCATAAAGGATATAATTTTAAAAAATATATAAGGAAATATGTCAACATTTGGTAGATCTGTATAACTTACTGAACCAATATTTTCCCAAATGACCAATTCATGATGTTATAAAATCATGCGTCGGTAGGAGATCCGTGCAAAGTATAAGAGAAATCAATGCATTTTTATATAACAGAGCCAAAAAGTTCATTGATAAGGATTCAGATTCCACATTGCAACTAACTATTGAAGAATTGCCACTTGTTGAGTTTTGATGTTGAGTAAAAGGTGAATATCCTTTATTATCTGAAAAGGCTATTAAAATACTCTCTTCCAATTACATCTCTGTGTGAGGCACATTTTCTTCATATACTTTAACCAAAACAACATATCACAACAGATTGAATGCAGAAGCAGGTATGAGAATCCAGCTGTCTCTTTTTCAGCTAGACATTTAAAAAATTTGCAAAGATGTGAAACAGTTTCATTCTGATTCCTAACTTTTTTGTTTTGGAAAGTACCATTTTTCATAAAATATATTATTTATGTTAACACATAATAGCTTTATTATTTTAAATGAATTAATAAAATAAATGTCTAAACTTTCATTAGTTTTAATTTATAATATAAATATCAATTGATATAGCCCACATAAACAAAAGCTATTTGGCAGCCTCAATAATTAAGAATGTAAATAAAGGTATCCTGAGATCAGAGACTTTAACAGCTGCTGTTTTAAAGTAACTAGTTCACTGGGGCATGCTAGCTCATGCCTGTAATTCTGGAGGCTGAGGTGGGTGGATACCTTGAGCCTAGGATTTCGAGACTAGCCTGCTCAACATAGTGAGACCCTTGTCTGTATTTTTTAAAAAAGTAAATAATTATCTGTATTATTGATTACTGATTGGTTCCACTGTTTATGTGGTTAAAACTATATTGCTGCTATTTCTGAGGATGTTAGTAATTCAGTTTTTGTTCAGTTACTATATATTAGAGAACATGTAGCAGTCAAGCTTAAGTAAAAGAGGGGGATTCATTGGCTTGGTCTGGAGATAGAGCTGGCCTCAGACTGCTGGATCCAGTGTCTCACCCAGTATCATCAGAACTGTATCTCTTGGCTTCGCTTTCCTTTCAGTTTAATTCTCAGGTAGTTTCTAGGCTAACTACTCCAAACTTCAAGTCAACATAAAGAGCCCTCCCCACCCCCCACTGTGTAGTTCTATCAGAAGTGTTGGAGCTGTGTCATTGGCCTGGCTGGGGTTCTTTTCCATCCCTGAAACAACAGTGTGGCTGGGGGGTGGCTCTGGTTAGTCCGGGAATTGTTCTGTCTGCCCAGATCAGGAGATTCTTCTTGGAAAATCAGACTTCTGTTACAGAAGTGGAAATGTGTGCTGGTAGACAAAAACAGATGCCACCTCTAGTACTGTTGTTTCTTCTTTTAACAATCTCTATTAATCCAGAAAATTGTTCATTGGAAATAAGATTATTTAAAGCTGGTCTACCAGAATGACTTAAAATTTAAGACCCATGGGTAAGCAAGAAGTATACCTCTCAATTTGTCCCTTGTAGGTCATCTTAAAACTTACTACAAAAACATTTTTTTGTTGCTTTGATTACATTGTTAAACTTTTGCACTTTTGGAAGTTTTTGTTCCAACTGCCCTCAGTTTGAAGAACCTCAACTTGATGTCTGAAATCTGGTCTGTAACTTGTGCTACAGGCCCTGTACTAAGCCTGAACACCTGGTAAGCCTATGCTTAGAATTTCTTCCTAGTGATATTTTATTTACCAGGCCAGGCTTTTTCTCCCCCTACCTGGTTAAACTTAAGCATTTTTCTCACATATTTCCATACTAGGTAGTTTATGGATTACTGATCAAAAACACTTATAACTTCTAGGAAATATAACTATATGTTTGAAACTTACAGTACAGTCAATTCAAAAGTAAACTAACATCGGAGGACTAAAAATGTTACTACTCATTAACTACAATTTATGAATTTACATGAGAGCCACAAGCCAGTATTCAGCTCATTTAATATAGAGAGTGTCTTAATTAGTTTGGTTATCTGGCTTTGGAGTCCATTGGCTATTATGTCTATGGCCAATATCAGGTGACAGGTTATGATTAATAGCAAGGCTGGAGGAAAAAACACACAATAGGTAGATAGGAGAATAAACCTCGTCTCTTCTGCTGACTCTTTACCTTCCATTACCTTTTACTTCATCTAATACCTATATACGTTAGTGACTTTCTTTTTTTTTAATCACTCTGTTCTTCTGGATCAAAGTGACTTTCAAATAGGCCTAACTTGTCTATTAAGCTTTTCAAACTCAGTATATCTAAAACTGAATTTGTTACATATCCCCTTTTAAGTCTTATTCTTTTCTTTTATTTTTTTTGAGACAAGAGTCTCACTCTGTTGCCCGGGCTAGAGTGCTGTGGCATCATCCTAGCTCACAGCAACCTCAAACTCCTGGGCTCAAGCGATCCTCCTGCCTCAGCCTCCCGAGTAGCTGGAACTACAGGCATGCACCACCATGCCCGGCTAATTTTTTCTATATATTTTTAGTTGTCCAATTAATTTCTTTCTATTTTTAGTAGAAACGGGGTCTCACTCTTGCTCAGGCTGGTTTCGAACTCCTGACCTTGAGTGATCCTCCCACCTCAGCCTCCCAGAGTGCTGGGATTACCAGCACGAGCCACCGTGCCTGGCCTTAAGTCTTATTCTTTCTTTGTCATTCAGTTAACCTGTCTAGGAAATGGGTCATTTTTTGACTGTTCCCTTTTTTTACACCCTTCATATTCAGTTGGTTAAAGAGTACGGTCTGTTCTATCCAGAGAAACCCCCTTGGTTTCCACTGCTCATACCCCAATCTAGGATCTTATCACTTTTCTGATCATTATCTCCTAACTGGTTTTCTGTTTCCTTTTCCAAAGTTGTTCTTCATGTTCTCACTAAAGTTTTCTTTCTAATACAAATCTAATGCTGTTATTTCTCCTCTCTTTCCTACCACGAACCTACTCTAGACAAAACATGTACTCTCTTATACCTCTCTGCTTTTTCATTTTCCTTTAGCCTGGCATATTCTTGTTCACATGTGGTAGTCATTAGTACTGTTATACCAATATTCTAATGGCCCTCCTCTGGCATATGGTAGTATTGCATTTCTTTGTCTCCCTCATCCTTCCCTTGAAATTAGGCATGGGCCAAGGTTACTCAGCCTCGGCACTATTGACATATTGGGCTGGGTGATTTTTTGTTTGTGGGGCGGGGGCGGTCCTGCACATTGCAAGACATTTAGTAGTGGCCCTGGCCGTTAACCCACTTGATGCCTAGTAGTTCTTTGCCTCTCCCACCCTCCCTTTCCAGTTGTGACCATCAAAAATGTCTGCAGACATTGCCAGATGTCCCTTGAGGGACAGAGTTGCTCCTGGTTGAGAACTCACTGGCATGGCCATAGGACTTTGGCCAGTCAAATGTGAGCATAAATGATAGCCTTTAAAAGATGGTGCATGAACTGTGCTGTCCTTCCCTTGCCACTTAAGGACGTGTATAGATGGAGCCTTTGTCACGAATCCCTGAGAGATGACCATGGACAGTGCCTCCAGGTGATCTATGATGAACATGTAGCATAAGCAGAAAATAAACTTGTTTTAAGCTAATGATATTATGGGGGTTGGTTGTCAATACAGCATAGCCTAGCTGATCCTGACATATTGTGGTAAGACTTAGCTTACCTATGAACTTTCCATGCTCCCTCATTTATAGTCCCAAATTACTTTACACCTATCTCTTTTATTAATAGCATTTATTGCTTACTATAATAATATGTTTGGGTCTTCTAGATCAGTAGTTCTTAATGGAGTACCTGCTCTTTAAGGAGTATTGTGGAAATTTGTGGGAGGAGCTTTGGTGGATGGGGGCCAGGGATGCTATCCTGCAGTGTGAGAAACAGTGAAGAATTATTTTGCATCCCACAAGACTTTTAAATGCTCCAGAAATTCCTGAAGGAGGAAGACATAATTAGCTTAATATATATTCACTTTTCCAGGAATTAAATTTCTCTTATTTTCTTAATTGAAGTTGTTTTGTTTGGAATTTCTTCAGGAGTTCACCATTTGAGAAAATCCATGTTACCAACTGCAATGCCCTTGTGCTATTTGAGTTGCCAATGCAATACACCTGTCTTAGAAGGTCTGCATTGGTAGCTGCCATAGTTGTGATGATTCTACCTAAAAGTGCAAGCATGTAAGTTCTTATACATTCTAAGCTAGTTGATATACCTGAGCATTTATATATGGAAATACACATTTTATTATATATTAATCTTTTCCTCCTTTTTATTAGTTAGGGTATTATGTTTCTAAAAATACGAGTAAGTAGTTTAGAATTTTGTTTTGATTAGCTAAGGAGGTGATATGAATTGCTAGAAAAAAATGAGATGTTGCTCTGGGAGAGTTGAGATCCACTTTCTGATTATGTGCTACTTGTCTTTGTATCTCTAGTGCTTTGTACGTGATGTGTACATACAGTGTTTGCTGAGTTGCATTTAATTACCACAGTAAGTCTGTGAAGTTGTCAGGGCAGATAGTGTTCCTATTTTATGGAAGAGAGAATTGCAAGAGATGTTAGTTAACATGTGTATTCATGCATGCCATTAGAACTTTAATTAGAATACATAATTTTATTTATACCAGTATTATGTCCTTGTCTATCATACTTCCATAATCTCCAGTCATTTTTAATGTAGGAAATACTTCTATACATCCCTGCTGGTATAATTTTTTATACATGGAACTTTTCCTTATGTTTCAGGAACTTATGGTCATAAGAGTACAACAAAGAGAAAGATGAGAAAGCTGTATTTAAGAAAGCAAGGTTATTTTCATTCATGTTTAAAGAAACTTGAAATTAAAACAACCTTTGAGGTACCATTAGGCCCCAAAATAGCATGAATTTTAGAAATGATGACATCTGATGGTGAGATTATGGTGAAATATTTACAGTAAGACACTTTAATTACATTATAAATTGATACATATCTTTTGGAATATAATATCAGAAAACGAGTTCAATAAAAGTGTTTGCACTCTTCAAAATTTATTGTAAGAAAATTCTACAGAATAAATAGCTGTAGTCAATCCACAAACACTTTCATGGTGTTTCTCAGGAATTGTGCAGGTGCTGGGAATTTCTAAGATGAAAGAGTATTGCTGTTTTCTTGAACTTCTAGATTTTTAGCAACAATATGTGACAAATACAGAATCAAATAACTATAATGTACTATGTTAAATTGTAATAGAGGTGTGTTTTAAATTTGAGGGAGGGTGCCAAGTAACATACCAGGAAATGCACAGTAAACCACAAGCAGCTCTTTGGGATCGAGAGGAGATGAGACAGTGTGTTAGGGAAAACTCTTGGAGAAATGGAAATATTTAAGCTGCACTTTGAAGGATGGCCAGGACTTTACTGAGTGGATAAAATGAATCTGGATGTTTTAGGCCAAAGAAATAGCATGAGCAGACATCTGAAAGCACATACAGAGATACATTCATTGGACAACATGGAGCACTTACCTGTCCTAAGAATTGGGCATATAATGGTAAATAAGACAAGTACATTCTCTGTCTCCCTAGAGCTTTCAGCCTAGAAATTAAAATTGTTGTGAGGTTGGCATTCAGAAATTTCAAACTGGTGGTTCTCTTAGGTCAGTTTTGAATTGAAATTGTGTTTTGTTTGGCATGCACATTGGTTTCTCTCAGTCCTTCTCCTTTCCTTCCTTTCCCCATAAATCACCAACACTAAAAAATGCGATTTCACATTCCAATTTTTAGTTTCTCTTTAAATTGAAGACCTGGCAGCAGTGGGCCAGCATTCTCAAATGCCACTTCTGGAAGTAAGTAGTGGCTACCCACTTTAGATGGATATGCATTTGTTCCTCAGTACCTTTCTTTACGCTGGGCACATTCTGTTCGTTTATATAACTTGCCTGCTTCCTATGTGCCTTTCAGTTGTGAGTCCTGGATCAGTGGTTTACTTCTGTCCCTGCCCTCCTACATTTTCTTTGACAATTTTTAATAGAAAATGCATAAAAATGCATAATGTGTTTTAGGAAAATCTTCTTTTAAAACAATTAAAATAAACATTTTAATATTCAGACAATACTTTTTGTCTGCTACTTTTTGCTTAACACTATGTGCCAGACACTTTAATGTAGATTTCTTCCTTTGAGCTCTATAAGCCTTTTTAATCAGAGAGTTCAGAGAATTTAAGTAACTTCATTTGTCTGACTACTTGATGTGAAAGCTGGCTTTCTAATCCAGACCTCTGACTCCAAAACCCCCCATGATAATCTTTGTTTATCTGGAAGGTGTGTCTTCAACATGTATGCATTGAATGTGAGCAAGTGCTATAAGACATAAAAACCTGCTGCTTTGCATGGGGCTTATAATAAGTTGAAGAGACAGGCATTTATGTAAAAAGGATAACAATAGAGAGAAGTATTAAATACTAAGTGATTGCTATAAATTCTAAGGAGGCTCAGAACTATACCAGTGGCAGGGAGAATAGAAAGGAGGTGACAGTGCTGGGCGTAGTGGCTCACACCTGTAATCCTAGCCCTTTGGGAAGCTGACTTGGGAAGATCACTTGAAGTCAGGAGTTCCAGACCAGCCTGAGCAAGAGTGAGACCCTGTCTCTATAAAAAATAGAAAAATCAGCTGAGCATGGTGGCACACACCTGTAGTCCCAGCTACTCGGGAGGCAAGAGGATTGCTTGAGCCCAGGAGTTTGAGGTTGCAGTGAGCTATGATGATGCCACTGCACTCTAGCTGAGGTGACAGAGTAAGACCCTGTCTCAAAATAAAAAAAGAAAAAGAAGGAAAGAAAGGAGGAGACAGAAATGACTAAGATAAAGAATCTTGTAACTTTGTGAGGGAATGGTGTAGTTGAAGAAAGAGGGAGACCAGAGGTGATTTGCTAAACTTTCCAAGGCTGGGTAATTGAGTTGAATTGATGCTTTAACAAATAAGGGTCTTCATGGGACTGCAAACTAGTTCAACCTCTGTGGAAAGCAATATGGAGATACCTTAAAGCGATACAGGTAGATCTACCATTTGATTCAGCAATTCCACTACTGGGCATCTACCGAAAAGATCAAAAGTCACTTTATGAAAAAGACGCCTGTACTCGAATGTTTATAGCAGCACAATTCACAATTGCAAAGTTGCGGAAACAACCC
>VBSM01003157.1:34534306-34586627 GCA_008086735.1 Cheirogaleus medius
CCTTAACATTTGTACCCCCATAATATGCTGAAATAAAAATATATATATATATATATATATAAACAAAACAAATAAGCATCTTCAGAAGAAGAACAGGTTTGGTAGAAAAATGATGAGTTAGTTTTATTAATTTTGGAGGAGAGTTTAAAGACTCGAATAAATAGCAAAAGAAAATAAAAGCAAAATAAGCCTGGAATGCAACAACATCAATGAACAAATAAAATACAATCCAGCATACAAAGTACAGGCTCCAATCCTGTTTTTATCATTTTTATTCTTAGGCTGATGGCCTTTTCCTATTCCATGTGGGATCTTGAGGTCAGATAAGTTACTTTAATTTTCAACATGTTGAATGGATTCTTCATTAATATTCATTTTCAGTATTTTAATTTTTCTGGAAAATAATTTACCTTGTTGCTTTTATAGGTAAAAACTTTTGAGGAATTCAGTGGTCTTTTTTTAAATAATGTCTTTATTGAGATATAATTCAAATACCATAAAATTTACTTTTAAAAAATGTACATACAATTTAGTGCTTTTTAGTAAAGTCACAGAGTTGTGCAACCATCACCACTATCAATTTTAGGACATTTTCATTACCCCCAAAGAAACTCCATATTCATTAGCAGTCATTCCTCATTCCCTTTTCCCTCAGCATCTGGCAACCATGATCTACTTTTTGTCTCTGTGGATTTGCCCTATACTGTATTTTTCATATAAATGGGATCATAATACAAGATGTGACCTTTTGTGACTGATTTCTTTCACTTTGCATATGTTTTCTAGGTGTATCCCTGTTGTAGCATGTATCAGTACTAAATTCTTTTTTATGGCTGAATAATATTCTGCTGTTTGGAATTTCATTTTATTTATACATTCGTTAATTGACGGCCATTGGGTTGCACCTACTTTTTGGCTGTTATGAACAATGTTGCTATGAACATTCATGTACGAGTTTTTGTGTGGACATAGGATTTCATTTCTCTTGGGTAGCATTGTGAAGAGTGGAATTGCTGGGTCATATGGTAACTGTTTAACATCTTGTATAATTGTCAGACTGTTTTCTGGAAGTGGCCGTGCCATTTTGTAATCCTACCAGGAATGTGTGGGGGTTCCAGTTTCTCTCCTTCCTCCACCATACTTACTTTCTTTTTGATTTATCCATCCCAGTGGGTATGAAGTGATACATCATTGTGGGTTTTGTTTGTTTTGTTTTTTGTTTGTTTTTATGAGACAGGGTCTTACTTTGTTACCCGGGCTAGAGGGCAGTGATGTCATCATAGCTCACTGAAGCCTCAAACTTCTGGGCTCAAGTGATCTTCCTGCCTCAGCCTCCCAAATAGCTGGGACTACAGGTGCATGCCACTAGACCCTGCTAATTTTAAAAGTTTTTGTAGAGATGGGAGTCTGACTATGTTTCTCAGACTGGTCTCGAACTCCTGGCCTCAAGCAATGCTCTTGCCTTAGCCTCCCAAAGTGCTCAGATTACAGGCATGAGCCACCAGGCTGGCCTCATTGTGGTTTTGATTTGCATTTCCCTAATGACTAATGTTGGGCATCTTTGTGTGCCTATTGGCCATGATCTTTGGAGAAATGTCTATTAGAATTCTTTTGTCCATTTCTAAATTAGGTTGTCTTTTTGTTATTGTCAGTGGTCTCTTAACAGAGGTGGGTGTTGTTAACTACCAATTAGCATTTTGTACCAGATGGTGAATTTTTCATAATATATATTAGTGATAGACTTTTAGGTTTAACTAGTTGTTAATCAAGAATATTTTATAAAGTGTGCATTGTTATAAGTAATCCTTTAAAAAGTCCTAAGATTTTACTTTAAGGTGACTTGTACAGTCAATAAGACTTGATCGAGCATGCCTCCATAATAATAAGACCTAACTTTAATATTTTTGGAATGTCAAAAACAGCAATGTTTTAATTAAGTACTTTAAAACTCTAAGCATCAATTTTTAATTATGTACATTGAGTCTTTGACTTAACTGAAGCAATTTTGTCTTCACCCAAGTAATTGAATCTAATTTGTAAAATGTGTTTTTCATCTTTGTTTCTTTCTTTTTTAGGTTATCCTGAATACATGTCTAACAATCGTCCTCGCATCGTTAGCCGTTGTTTTTCACTGCCTCTAAAACATAAAAGTTGGTCCAGAAATTGGAGACGTATTTGATTTAAAAGAAAAAACTTGAACAAATGGACAATATGTCTATTACGAATACACCAACAAGTAATGACGCCTGTCTGAGCATTGTGCATAGTTTGATGTGCCATAGACAAGGTGGAGAGAGTGAAACATTTGCAAAAAGAGCAATTGAAAGTTTGGTAAAGAAGCTGAAGGAGAAAAAAGATGAATTGGATTCCTTAATAACAGCTATAACTACAAATGGAGCTCATCCTAGTAAATGTGTTACCATACAGAGAACGTTGGATGGAAGGCTTCAGGTTAGTCTTATACTAGAGTTTTTCTATGTCTTCCGTGGTGGCAGATTTTAAAAAATTGTTGTTTCCTTTTAAGTTACTATAGGATAATTTAATGCGTGCTCCATCTCTTCAGATACTGTGCATCCTGTACCAATATGCATTATGGGAATATGTGGAAGAATATGCAAAAGATATGTCTTAAAAGTTTTTTATGTTCTGACTCAAAAAAAAGTTCAATGAAGAAAGTTTGGAAAATAAAACTAAAAAGCAGAAGAAAACCCACACTCTGAGAGAACTACCTTTAGCACTTTGGTATTCATTCTTGTAGCTGTTTTTCTTTTTTGGTATTGTATGAACATTTAAACATCTGAATTGTACTTATTCCTTTTATAATTTAGAAATCTGATATCATATTGCACTGATATCAAATGTTTCAATGGTCATATTTTTCACGTAGAACTACATAATACATTTCCTGTGCTTAAAGAAACTTACAGAAATCTTATGTCATTAGATTCTAAAATTTCATTTCTAAATTTTAGGCATAGTTTCTACAACAAATTCTTTTTGCATTTTTAAAACCTGAGCACAGGCCTTAAAGTCATACCAAGGTTCAATTCTAGCTCTGATGTGTGCCATGGCCAAGTTAGTTATTTTAAGGTTTAATTTTTTTGTTTATGAAATGGGGATTAGAATACTTTGTAGGATTGTGAATATTAAATGAGTGTCTTGCATAATGTCTGGCATGTAACTGATGCTCCTTTATTTTTCCTAGGTGGCTGGTCGGAAAGGATTTCCTCATGTGATTTATGCTCGTCTCTGGAGGTGGCCTGATCTTCATAAAAATGAACTAAAACATGTTAAATACTGTCAGTATGCCTTTGACTTAAAATGTGATAGTGTCTGTGTGAATCCATATCACTATGAACGAGTTGTATCACCTGGAATTGGTAAGTAGACTATGCTTTGGTCCTTAGAATCATAAAAGGAAAAAAGATCTCAGTAGTTTAATTTTTCAAAGTGAAATTATAAATTTGGAGATAGCCCAGGACTTCAAATAAGGTTAAAGAATCAGACATTTTTAATATAAGTATTTAAATTTGAACTTGGGAAAAAACTTGTATTTTGACTGCTAAAACTGAGTAGTACATAGTTGATATTTTGACCATTTAGAACATTGTTTTTGAAAAATAAGATAGAAAACATTATGGATTTGAATAGTTTATGTATTACTTGATATTTGTGCTATTTCTCCTTAATTGAAACGGTTCATGAAGTTTTGTAGTTTCTGGCTTAAATTTGCATTCTTTAATTTTAAATATAATAGAAAATATTGTCATGGTAATGATTAATGTTTCATTTTTTTCCCCTTTAAAAAATTAAGATCTCTCAGGATTAACACTGCAGAATAATGGTAGGTAATCTTACAACTTTCTCTATTTTCTTTTATCCTATCCTATTTTTTTTGTTGTTGACCTAGAATTAGTTTGTGTGAGTGTTAGTAACATTAACAAGAAAAAACCTTGATGTTTTGGAAATGTGGATTTTGGTGGGGGGCATGCATCAGCATTTAAAACTGGATTTACACTTTGGGATGCTGAGCCTGGGAGGATCACTTCAGACCAGGAGTTTGAGTTTGAGTTTGCAATGAGCTATAATCACACCACTACACTTTAGCCTCAGGTGACAGAGTGACGCCTTGTCTCAAAAAACAAAAAACCTAAAAATCCCCTGGGTTTAAATAGGCTATTAGGGACCAGGTAGGCGCTTTGTAATGCTATTACTTTGGGAGGCCGAGGCAGGAGTATCAGTTGAGGCCAGGAATTCGAGACCAGCCTGGGCAGCATAGCAAGACCCTGTCTCTACAAAAAATTTAAAAATTAGCTGGACATGACGACTCATGTCTGTAGCCCAGCTACTCAGGAGACTGAGCCCAGAAGTTCAAGGCTGCAGTGAGCTGTGATGACGCCATTGCACTCTGGCTTGCATGACAGAGTGAGAGAGACACTGTCTCTAAAAAAATAAATAGGCTATTGGGTTTTTGGATTTGAACTGCAATTTATGAACTGAAGTATACTAAGAAATATGATAGAGGAGTGCACCAAAAACATAAATAAAAGGTAGAATATTTTTGAATTACTAAAAACTGGATATTTTGAAGAAAATCTCACAGAGCCAATTTTTAAAATCGTTATTAAGTACCCATAATGTTTGGTAATTTGGAATCATGTATAACATGTCCTTTAATAATACTAGTACTGTAATTTTTCTTCATTTCAGCCTAGCTTATTTTTAAGAATGATATTGTTGAGAATGATTTAAAATTACATTTATTAGTATTGTTTTCAATCTTATTGCATTTTGAGTAAATAAGTCAAGGCTACTTTAAGGTATACGCCCATCACAGCTAATCTAATCCAATTTTTAAAAAGAAAAAATGTTTTGAGGTGAGAAAATGAAACACAAGTGGGGGGTATGTTTTTGTTTTTTAGTGTAATATTTGAGAACAGAGTTTTATTAAATCTTTAGCTCTCTTACTTAGAACTTGTTAATGAACTAAAATTTCTGTAAGAGTTAACTAATTGATTTGCAGAGAAACTCTGATAAAGAACATCTATTATCTTGGAAAGGTGTGCTATTGTTCTGGAGGGAAATTAGCTTGGCACCTAAAGTTGCAGAATTTTAGAGGTCGGTCAGAAATATCATGTGACCTTAAACAAAATTTAGGAAGAGCAAGCAAGTCTACTTGTTTTTATTCTCCACTTTTCTTTCATGTCACTAATAATAGATGATGCCAGTGCCTTGTGGTACTTGTTAATGATCAGTAGGTTTCTGAGAAGTGTGGGTTGTTAATAGGAGCTGCTGTGGTCTGGGCAGGGTAGCTTTAAGATGGGGTAAAGCTCTGCCTCTTTGCTCCATGGACATTGATATGACGTCACTTCTTTTTTTGGAAAGTAAACACCCTTCAGATCTTCACCATTCTCAGTCCATGTTTTTGGAGAATTAAAGAATTTAGCTCAGTGGATATTAGGGGTTGGGAGACTGTAATGATAACTGTATGAGAATCTCTCTTCAGAGGTCGGACATGGTGGCTTATGTCTGTAATCCTAGCACTTTGGGAGGTGGAAGTTAGAGGATTGCTTGAGGCCAGGAGTTTGAGACCAACCTGAGCAACATAGCGAGACTTTGGTCTCTACCAAAAATAGAAAAATTAGCCAAGCATGGTGGCATGCACCTGTAGTCCCAGCTACTCAAAAGGCTGAGGCAGGAAGATTGCTTGAGCCCAGGAGTTTGAAGCTGCAGTGAACTACAATGATGCCGCCACATCTAGCCCAGGCAGTAGAGCAAGACCCTGTCTCAAAGAAAAAAAAAATTTCCCTATGGAGGTGGTTGTGAGGGGGTCCAAATTCTGAGTGCTTATCACATACCTCCTTATCCTAAAATTACTGCTGTTCTGAACACTTGTTATTGATGGGATTGTATGGGTTGGTAGCCTTTCTTTAGTGACTCTAGGGCTGTGTTCAGCCTTGTGGATCCCCCTAGTGGTGGTTTTGTAAAGACCGTTTGCAGTGGCTTATTTCCTCAGAAAACATGTTTCTCATAGCTCTTTCTAGATTTGGACAAAGAAATAATATAAGACCAGGTCACTGGAAGTTAAAAAAATGGAAAAGTTCTTTCACTTTTGAGTTGAGGTCTTATGGTAATAATCATTTGCAGCCTGTTTCATCTCTTTCATGAAACTTTCCTTGACCACATTGATATGTGTATTCATTTTAACAAATATTTAATGAGCATATATTGCCTGGTAGTGTGTTAGATTCCAGAGATGCTAAGATAATAAGGTATGTTTTCTTCACTCTAGGGAGCTAATGATCTAGTGAAGGAGAGAAAAAGTAAATAAGAGAGTGATAGTACCATTTGATCAGTGCTGTGGCCTGCCTGCTAGTGCTGATAAAGAACACAGACCTAGGGTAGGCCCAGTGGCTTCAGCTTTTTTGTCACCTATAGAGAGTACATTTTTTTTTTACCCCTTATAGAATATTTTAATATATATAGTAATACATTATTCTCTCTCTATAGATTTAACTAAAAATATGGTTCAATAATAATAGCTAACACTGAGTACTCATTGTGTCCACACTTTGCCAGATGGAGACACTGGTGCCTGGAGAGGTAAAGGGACTTGCCGGAGATTAGACAGCTAGGAGGAGCTGGAGTAATGTGTGCTAACTATTAGATATTTAAACAGTAGAAAAATAATACAAGACTATAAGCTCCACCAAGGCAGGGATATTTGTTTTGTTTATTGATATATCCCAAGTACTAGAACAGTACCTAGAACATAGGTGCTTAAGAAATACTTTTTCAGTGAATGAATTTGTTGAATGTTAGTTAGACCATGAAGAGAAGTACTTAACGGTTTGGTGTCTGTTTTTCTGGACTTGTCTTTTTGAATAGGCAGTAGATGGTCCATAAATCAAAATACTATAAAAAGGTATACAGTGAAAAGAAGTGCTCCTACCCCTGTCCCCATTCCCCACTAACTCAGGTAATCACTTTTATTAGTTTCTGGTGTTCCCTTCCAGGGTGTCTTCATGCAAAAAATACATGTATTTTCCTCCTTTCTTATACAAAAAGCATACTGTGCACACTGTTTTGTACTTTGTATTTTTACTTAGAGTATTTTTTTTTTAACATGCCTATGATTGCAGTGTACAGTAGTGTTTCCTAACTTGCTTTTTTTCTCTTGGCAAAAATATATTGCAGACTTCTGTCCTTGTAGATACCTTCAGTTTTACCTAAGAAACATATATTTTAGGTTATTTGATTAAAGAGATCTGTAGACCAATAGAAGTCCCAAACTTGTATTTGAGAAGTTTGGCTAATATATTAAAGTGAGAAAAATTTGAATCATAACTATTTAAAAGCAAAGTACAGCTGGTACTTGGAGATGTCATGATTGCCCATTAACCTGAAGAGTTAACTGAAAAGCAGTAGCAACGAGTATCAAGTTGACCAGGTATATCCTGAAATCAGCTAGCAATGCCAATATATTGGTTAAAAGATCCCAGTCACTATAACAACAAAAAACCTAAATTATCCAGGAATTAGAGATGTAAGGATTTTTCCAGCCTTTTGGTTTTTATCTTGTTCATGTTATGTATTTAGGTGATTATTATTCTAGGTTTGTTAGCCATTGGAATATAGTCTAGCTTCAAATTTGAGAGTCAGATTGATAAAATACACCTGTTGCTGTTACTGCTAAGAAATTGGCTTTTGCTGATAAAGTAGTAAACTTTTAAAATAATATGAAAAAAGTCTGAATTGGAGTTATTTATACTGTAGTTGATTTTAGGCCTTATGAGATTTTATTCTGGGAATAGAAACTTATAAAAATTTACAATATGTTTAATTTTCTACATAGCTCCACCAAGTATGTTGGTAAAGGATGAATATGTTCATGACTTTGAGGGACAGCCATCGTTATCCACTGAAGGACATTCAATTCAAACCATCCAGCATCCACCAAGTAATCGTGCATCGACAGAGACATACAGCACCCCAGCTCTGTTAGCCCCATCTGAGTCTAATGCTACCAGCAACGCCAACTTTCCCAACATTCCTGTGGCTTCCACAAGTGAGTTCTATCAGATGTAGTCAGCAAGTTGAATTTTCCCAATCATTGCATATTTATATGTAGTCTCTTGGAGGAAAACTCCAAGTAAGTAAAAATTAAGAGTGCTATGATATCTTTCATAGGTAAACAAGTATTAAATAGATCTTTGGGTTGGTCCTAGGAAAAATGATGTTTGTAATTTATTTAAAGGTTCTTATGTTGATGTACAGTCACTTGGAATTTAAGTAATGACTTTGATTTTAATATTGATTTAAATTAGTGATCTAATTTGTACTTTACTATTACATGCAGAGGAAGCTTGAGTTTTCAGATAGATTTTAGAGAAATATTTAAGGTATTAAAAAGTAGTTAGATGTTTGTTAATATAAAGATTAGTGTTACTGGATTTACAACCTTTCTTTTAATCCAGTGTTCTTATTTTGCTTTATCTAGGAGAATATTACATTGTAGTAGTCATCTCATTTCCTCATTGTGCAAACTTAGAAAAAGGGATCTTTATAAACTTTTTATAACATATCCTTCAAGATTGACATTAAGTCTTTTAGTCAATTTTGATATAAAGCTAAATTCTACATCTCTCTCTTTTTTAAACAAACTAATTTTTTCAAGTAAGTCTGTTTCAAAAGAGTTCTTCTTCTCTGGCATGTCATAAGAATTAGAAAGCCTAATAAGGTTCAGGTTTTTTGGAGCCTGATCATATAACCTGGTTCCGTTAGTACTGCTGTTTATTTTCACGGTCACCAAAGGCTGGACAGTTTGCTGCTTGGCCAGTGGAGTGGTTTTTTTCTCTTTTTTTTTTTTTTCTTCAAATCACAGAGCGTTGTCTCGAAATCCACATCAATAGATTTTTGATAGATCTAGACTCATAATTTGTTAGTTGCTACCAAAGGGACCATTATTTTACTTACTTTAATATTAGATCAGATTCATTGTAAGAATTTTATCTTTGGAATAAATGGGGACTGATTTCTATAATTTTGAATTTTCAAATATACCAAATTTCCCCTTCTTTAATACATTTCACTACTTCAAAGCAGTATCTTTTTAATTTGATTTTAAGAGATGACAGTCTCTCACCATGGACAGCATATTCTAAGTGGGTCATATAGGTTAAGCACTGTGGAGTCTGGACCCTTAATCATTTGGTGCTTCTGTTATCTGTCTGCTTTTTATTTAATTTGGAATATGGTTGACATACAATGGGTAGTGATAGAAAATAAAGGAAGGTACATTACAGCCACTTGAGCATAAATTAGTCCTAGAGTACAGGTACCTACTTCCATATTATCTGGAGATTGAATTTTCTATGCCTTTACTATGTCACTTTACTAAAGTGACTTCATTTTGACTGTTCTGTTCCCTGGGGCTGAGTCCTGTTCAAAGACCAGAAAAAGTGATATGAATGAAATGCAGCTAATTTTGTGTCACTATGTTTTAGGTAGATATTTACAATTGAATAGTAAATACTGTAAATTTCAACTTATGGCAAAATGATTCCTTAGATCTCAAAAAGTGTTTTGATAGAATTAAATGAAAGGAAAGAAGTTGGACGGCTGTTTTTCATGAGCTGATTTAGTTGCATCATTTATCTTAAGCACTTGGAACTATGTAATGGAAATATCCAATACAGATTACTGGGCCACTTTACAATTTATGTTTATTTGGTACCTGAATATCTTCAAAGTTTCTTTTTAAATATCTGTAAGTTAAAATCATTTCATTTCTCCTGTGTAGTAATAGTTTGTGTGTTACCTAAGAATATGTAGAATTGTTAAAAATGAGCAAAAATGTAATTAACCTTTAAAGATAACTTGCAGAATTCTGGGGGATGAGTAGGAAGGGAGGTTGCTAAAAACATTATCTTTACAAATCAACAGTTTGGGGAGTACTGAAATTTTCTCTCTAGCTTTTGGTTTTACAATCTTAGCTTTAAGGAAATGTGATATGTAGAGAAAGTGTTCCTTTTCCATGATACTTTGAGCAATGGTGACATTTACTCTCTTCCATCTGATTATACTTCCATTTAGATGAGGAAAGAATGAGGTGATGCTAGTGACAAATATTTGTGAAATTGAGTGCTTTCCAAATGGGATAAACAGTTGACTAACTGCTTGCTTTAAGAAATCAAGCTTTTTCCACTTTAAAAAAAGATGCCATAAAAATGTAGGGAAAGTAAGCAGTATCACAGAATGGTTATTTTGAACAGAAGCCAGAGAGGAAGTTTAATCCTCCTGGTATATATTACATGTAGAGAGGGCAACTGATGTGTAAATCTGGGAATATGTTGTTCTTGAAATGACATGATTCTTGTGCTCTTATAAAAAGCACATGAAAAAATTTCAAAGTAGACTGATAGGTGTTTTTTCATTTGTTCTTAACCACTAAATGCAATATTGATTGGATAGTGGAGCTGGATCTTTTTAACTTCCTCACCTTCCCCATCACATCCTATTTAAAATATCTTTCTGTTCTGCTTTTATCAAATCTAGCATTCTGCCATTACCAGTACCAGTGCTGATAATGATTAGCTTTCAAGTTTGCAACATTATCTTGAGCCTGGATTTTTGAGGTCCTAATCAGAAAGGTCCATAGAGAGTTGGAGTGGCCAGTGGTGAACTAATGTGCTTCTGAAGAAGTTATGATAGATTAGACATATATTAGAATTTTGCTGGCATTTGAAGAATATTTGTGAAGAAATAGGCCACTAAAATTAGCTAGACATTATTTAAAATGGAATAATTTTGAGTTTCTTCAAGTTAGGTTTGCCTTTATAAATGACTAGGTTTTTTATTTGATAGACCATGGGTGAGTTCTACTTTTTACCCATCTTTATAGTTGTGGAGTATCAGATATAATTGGTCCTTCATTTATTATATAAAATCATAGGATTGGATCTATATATGTGCCATGTTAATGTCTTCTTGTTCCTCTAGGTCAGCCTGCTAGTATACTAGCAGGCAGCCATAGTGAAGGACTGTTGCAGATAGCATCAGGGCCTCAGCCAGGACAGCAGCAGAATGGATTTACTGGTCAGCCAGCTACTTACCATCATAGTATGTGCATGCTTTTTAAAATCTTTTAAATAGTTGAGAAAAAAATAGGCAGCCTTTATAAAAGCAAATTAATCCATGTGGGCCTTAATTTTTAGACAGCACTACCACCTGGACTGGAAGTAGGACTGCACCATACACACCTAATTTGCCTCACCACCAAAACGGCCATCTTCAGCACCACCCGCCTATGCCGCCCCATCCCGGACATTACTGTAAGCTCTTGTTTTTGTTGTAAGGGCTTTTTCTTTTGTAGGACTTTGTTTTCTATTTTTTCAAAAAACGTTTTACATCTTTTATGCATCCTACAATTTTGTCTCATTAAATAGTGCTTTTCAGTATTTTTTTGTAAACGGTATTATTTTTCATAATTGTGTTCTCATACCTTTACAGGAGTGATATTTACTAAATACATTTATTTCTCTGCTGCTAATGTTTCATTAACACCACATTGATTTCCATTCATTTGTTTGCTTTGTATGTATTCTTAGATCTCATGTGTATCTTGTATATCCACCCATAGTGGATTGAAACCCCTTGAGTGCTAAGTTCTCAAGGTTTCCCTCACCTTAGTATTCATTGCACCATAGATACTCAGATGTTGAACCTATAGATACTCTGTACAGGCATGATTGGGGAGGGATACCCTATAGATAGCCTGTAGTTTCAGACAGAATAGGAACACTATTCATTTGGCTTAGTAAAATTAAGAGTATAAATCTCATATATATAAAATCCCTTTCCTCTTATTATAAGATTAATAGTAAAACCAAAGAATACTCAAAATACAGAAAAGTATAAATAATAAAATTATTCAGAATCCTACCACCCAAAGAAATCCACTTTTAATATTTTGTCATTTTCCTTCCAGTCATATAAATGGGTATATATAAATTGTGCGGAGGGGTTCATACTATATGTATATATCTTAAGAGAATATACTTTTAACTCCTATGCTGACCCAGGCAGCCATTAAAGAGTGCTGAGTTTGGGGCTTTAGTTGCGTGACCATTGGCAAGTTATTTGACCTCAAGGGGTGTTGTGAGAAGTAAATGTAGTAATGTCTTAATATACAATAAGCTTTAAATTTTGTTAGCTACTATTCCATTATATAAACATCCTTAATTTAAAAAGCACTTGTTTTTAGAATAGACCTAAAGTTAAAATTATTATTTTACATTACAAATTATACTGTATTATGTGTTACAGGAATAATTTCTTTATAATATGCATTAAATATTACATGTACAACCATTTGTAAATTGCTTAATTGCACTTGGCACATAGTGCTATAAATGTTATTATTCACAAAAGTAATTTAAGAGTGTTTATTACACTTACAAAGTAATCTAAACTAAGCTTTTAAGTTCTTAGACATTGTATAAGTTTGTTCTAAACAACTCCTAAGGTATGATAGTTATATTTAAGTAAGGTCTATTAAAAGGTTTAGCATTGGAAAACTTTTAATAAGTAAAAATGGGGTTTTTATTGTCGTTTCTTTAGGGCCAGTTCACAATGAGCTTGCATTCCAGCCTCCCATTTCCAATCATCCTGGTAAGTGTATTTCAAAATTGATTTCCTGTATTTGGATTTTCTTCATGTTGACTGAAACATACACATATAAGTTTTAATATAATTGCAGGGTAACTTAATTTCTAAGATAAGGACAATAATATGACATGAGTTAATCAGCAGTTTAAGAGTAGTTGATAATAGTCACACATAGACTGTCTATATTTGATTTTTAACTATCTCTAAAAGAAAAGAACTATGCATTCAGCTAAAATATAAAGTATGGAAATGTTGGCTTCAGCATTGAATAAATAATCAGCAGAATAAAACTAGGTTTCAAAATAGGACAGCTATAGAACTAGAGTTTAAGCAGCCAGGGAAGAATCTTAAGTAGATGTTGAAGAAAAAAAAAAGTAATTCACTGTATGTGTCTTAGAAGATAGATTTAGGAATCTGTGGTTGACTAGAATTTAGAAACTGTTGATGAAATTGTGTTAAAAAGAGTAAATAGCTAAGTAGCTTTCGAAGTTTGTACATACTTTTGAAACTACAGGAAACATTTGAAAATAAAATACCAAAGGTCCCTTACAACACAAACATACGATTTTGAATTTTTTCCTTTACCCTTTCATATCTGTTTTTCTTAGCTTAAAAAGATGCAAACATACTATTTTAGCTCATCATCTTAGTATTTTTGTAACCATAAAATTCAGTTTTCCTCCTAATTAAAAAAATATTATGAAGATTTTCAAACATAACCAGAATAGTATAGGAAATCCCCCCATTGCAGCCATTCCTCAGTTTCAGCTATTACAAACTAATGGCCAGTCTTGTTACATTCATATCTTCCCCCTTCTGTATTGTTTTAAAGCAAATTCATATAATTGCTTTATTTGTAAATATATTAATAAATATTCTCAATAAAGATTTAAAAAAATAGATATAGTACCCATAATGATTACCAGGTAACTTACAGTTCTCAAGTAGATCTACATATTTTCCTTCGTGTACGTAGTGTTCCATTATTACTTGTGTTGGTTCCCATTTTTCTTCTAGCTGTTTAAAAAAAGTTGAGGGGAAGATCTTTGTGTTTATAACTTTTCTCATATTTCAATTTCAGAGATTTGCAGAATTTCTAGACAGCATTGCTCTCTAGTGGCAGCATGAGAGTAGGAGAACCAGTTTTATCATGTTCACTAGCAGATGTAAAGTTTAATAAACTTTTTGCTGATTTATGAGGCAAATAATATTTGTTTTGGTTAGGAGAAAGTGCTCATGGGGCAGAAGCATTTTTTTAGTTATACATATTTACTAGTTAAATTATCCTCTTTGATAGATTTTCCATATATGTTGTATATTGTGATTTTGACATTTTTTGTGGGACATGTCTTTTCATAAACATTTTGAGAAATGTAATATACAGAGAAATGTATAATATTAGTGTACAGCCTAATTTCACTAAAGCTAACACCTGTGTACCTACTACCCAGATTGAGGACTAGAATCTTGCAGCACCCCCAAAACCCTCTTGCCTCGTGCTCTGTGTCTCAGTCAAAACCTTTTCCTCTGTTCTTCCTAGAGGTACCACTATCCTGCTTTTTATAGATGTTTTTTTCTTTTGGCTTTTTTAAAGTGATGAATACATTCTAAACAGTCTCATATTGTAGTTTGGTTTTACATGTTTTTGAAATTATATAAAGGGAATCATCATATCAGGATCTTAATTTGCATGTGAATATACTGTGATAAGAGGGGGGAAACCTAGAGTCTGAAGACTCAGAATTTTTGCTGGCTTTCCTTGAGAGTCAGTAGTGGCTCCTGGCAACTTAGGGGTCTCATTGTTCATACAGCCTAGTGGGAGAAGGTCTGCAGGAACAAGGGTAATCAAGGCTCTGAAGAAAGACCTTTTTTGGATGGAATCTTGGGGGTAGGGCAGGGGTGATGGCATTTAGCCAGTCATTTGGACTTATTTTTGAATTCTGCAATTGCCTTTGGCCTCTTGATAAATTTACTTCATTCTTGTGGTAGAACTGACATTTAGGCCTAACAGCTACTGGTGGTTAGGGAATAGCGTTAACTAGTTGAGGATATGTATATGTAACAGCATGCACTGGCATTAAAGCCTCTTCTTCTTTTTTCTTTCTCTATTGATGCTCAGTATGTGTTTTAAAATTTTTCCCTGCTTATGTTATTTCTCTGCTCAAGAACTTGCATTAATTCCCCTACTCATTGCTTGGCCATAGGATAAAGTCCAAATTCCTTAGCTAGGCAGAAAAACGTGTCTGGTCCTGGTCTTTGTGTACTTCTCTGGCCTTTTTTTTTTTTTTCTTGAGACAGAGTCTCACTCTGTTACCTGGGCTAGAGTACCACGGCATCTGTCTAGCTCACAACCTCAAATCCTTCTGCTCAGCCTCCTGAGTAGCTGGGACTACAGGTGGTACATACCACCACACCCATCTAAATTTTTTTTCTTATTTTTAGTAGAGATGGAGTCTCATTCTTGCTCAGGCTGGTCTGGAACTCCTGACCTCAAGCGATTGTCCCACCTTGGTCTCCCATAGTGCTAGGATTACAGGCATGAGCCACCATTCCTGGCCTCTAGCCTTATCTCTTGATGCTTTAACCATCCTGAACTACTTACCTAAGGTTGCTAGGTATATCATCCTTCTATATTTTTTTAAATGCCATTCTTTGCCTGATATATCTTGTACTCTATATTAGTTATCTGCTACTCTGCAACAAATTACCCAAAACTTAGCAAGTTAACAATTTATGATATCACTTAGTTTCTGTGGGTAGGGATCTGGGAGTGGCTTACTTGCGTGGTTCTGGCTTAGGGTCTCATGAGGTTGCAGTAAAGTTTTTAGCTGGGATTACCATCATCTGAAGGCTTTTCTGGGGGCTGGAGGATTCACTTTCAGGGTGGCTTACCTGGCAAGTTAGGGTTATTGTTGTCAGGAAGCTCCGATTACTCTCTGTATGGACTTCTTTTTAGAGCTGCTTGAGTGTCTTCATAACATGATAGCTAATGAGTGATCAGGAAAGAGACAGGAGGCTAAGTGTTAAAAGACCACTGAGGCTTTAAGTCACATTATCATTTCTATAAAATCCTATGTCATGTGAGAGAGGCCTGCATAAGGATGTGAACATCAGGAGGTGAGAATCATTGGAGGCCATCTTGAATGCTGGGTACCATGCACCCCTGCCCTCCCAAGTGTGGCAGACTCTTAAGATCCGTCTGAAGCATACTACTGTGTTTGGAAGCCCCGTCTCTTGTCTCCTGCTACTTAGTATTTTCTAATCATACTAGATTACAGTTACTAGTTTATATGTTTGCTATACTTGCTTAATAAACAAACAGAAAAGAAACCAACGTGGAAAATATTTGTATAGGTGTATGGTCAATGAAACTGCTAAAGGTCTGATTGTGAAATGTTAAACTCTACCACAGACCTAGAACCATTTGAATAGGAAATATGCATACCTCTAAGTCTTTTATATATGTAAACATCATCACAATATTAATATATAGTAAATCTATTTTGAGAAATTATTTTTGAATGTAGTTATTACATACATGTTTCAGGAAATAGGTGATATAGGTTGTAGAAATGAAAATAATATTGGTCATTACCTTGGTGTTAAAGATTTCAGACTTGGTGATTTCCATGCTTTGACTTTGATAATAAAGTTGAAAAACCCTTTTCAACTCCAAACCTTTTTGGAAAAAGCTAATCACTTCATTTCTTTTTCACAGACTTACTCTGTTTTTGCTTTTTCTTAAAGTTGAGATATATTCATCAAATTAAATGTTGATTGCAGATTAAAGGGTTTCTTTAGTGTCTCTGAGGTGGTTTTGTGTTCAGATTCACAAATGGATTGGAAATTCACAAATTTCCAAGTTCAGGTGCACTTTAGAGCAATCCTCCATTCAAGAGAGTACCTTTATGTGTTCATAAAAGATTCTTATTCAGGCATCTCATTCAGATTTGAATAGTAAAAGGAATAATTCATAATGAGTATCTTAGGTGCTTTACATTTTTTCCTTTTTTCTTGAATAACTTTATTCCAAAAATTAAAGATAATGCCTTGAAGACTTCAAATTTTTTATTATAATTAAGCAGTATTTGATGATAAAACTGTGCTATATAATACATTTCTCCATTACAAAAAAATATTTAGCTAAGTTCTTATATTGTAAAAAGAAAAAATTTTAATGTTAACTCAGTCTTTTAAAAACCTTTTCTCTGGCCAGCGATGAACATCCCACAGGCTTAGGCTTTATGAGACTGGCCTAATTTAGGAGCAAAAACTAAAAATATCAAAGTTAGCACATCTCTTTTTCAAATGAGTTGGGGCATTCGGAAAGCCCAGTCTGTACTAATTCTAGACTTCTTCCGTTGAAGCTAGTTTTGAGAAGCTGCAGTATTGTCATTTATATGGCATTTGGTCCTTGGAGGCAAAAAGAACAAAGAGGTATCCAGAAAGGTTTAATAGGTGTTTCATATTACTGTCTCCTGTTTTAAAAATAAGAACATTCCCTTCTGACTGTTCAGCATATTGAGAGTGGTGTAGAAGTGTTTTTCACATAGTAATTTGTATCCCAACACTGCCAAATTTTCTGGTACCCACTTAGATCTCCCTCTGTCCCTTTCTGTCTTCAAAAATAGTAACCTGCTTCCTCTTGCTTTGCTTTCCTCGGCTTTTTTTCATCTCTGGTCTATGGTACAACTCTGATGCCAGTTTCTTTTTATCCTTGTCTCTTCAAACTCTTTCCCAATACTAGTAGGTCAACTCAAACTAAACCTTCATCAGAGATGCAGCTTTATATAACCAATGTTGTGTTTGAAATATTAGACAAACAAAAGAAATCCTTTGGTGACTAGGAAGTAATAAGGTTTAAGTGCAATTGCAGATGTTGTAATTCATGATGATGAAAGTATATTTTTCTTAATCATGGAGGCTATAAAACCTCCCCCCTTTTACCCCTGAATTGACTCTTCTCAGAAAAAAGGTTGCTTACCATCGCATTTTACTTCCGGATAGTATCCTTTAGTACGAACTGGGAAGTGCATGTACTTGGAACTTCATCTTTTTACCTAGTGTTACAAACATTCTCAACATCAGGGCATTGTTTATAACAAAATTTACTGTTTGGATTGTTTAAAGACCTCTTTTAAAGTGGTATTATCATTTTGTTGCCACCAAACCATCGAGTAATTATCTTCTCTTAGTCTCTTTTAGTTTTAGCTTCAGCCAGTATACCTACCCAGTTGTTTGCTGAAGCTTCTTGTCCATAGCATAATGTGATATCTTCAATAAAGAATTTTACTATAGAAAATAACTTGATAAATACTTCAAAACTGGCTTTTTAAGAAGATGCTTTTGTATATATCACTAGTTTTTATGTTCTAGTCATAACCAAATACATTTAAAGGAACGTTTATGTTTGTGATGAGTTGATCAGATTGACATAGCAAAACATTCAAATTATTTTGTAAGTTTTTGAATCGCCCAGTCTTCGTGTGGTTTGTTTTATTAACTTATCAGAATGTACTTTATAAGTTTTTTGTTTTTATTTATTTTAGAGACAGAGTCTTGCTCTGTCACCCAGGCTGGAGTGTAGTGGCATGATCATAGCTCCCTGTAGCCTCGAACTCCTAGGTTCAAGTGATCCTCCCACCTCAGCCTCCTAAGTAGCTAGGACTACAGGTGCAAGCCATCACTCCTAGATTATTTTTAAAAAAATTCTTTGTAGAGACAGGGTCTTGCTGTGTTGCCTAGCTGGTCTTGAACTCCCGGCCCCAAGTGATCCTCATCAAAGCACTGGGATAATAGGCATGAGCCACCACACCCAGCCTGTTTTAACATCAGTCATACTTCATTTTTTCTTTTCATTTGGTTTGAAAAGATCTGGTTTTTGTTTTTTTTTTTTTCGGTCATCATTCTAAGTAATGTCAGATTGTTGAAAATTTTATTGCTTCAAATTCTAGCATAAAGTTCATAAATAGCATGTTGAGTTGCGGATAAATTTGCAGACAAAATTGTGCCACTCTCCTTTTCATGATAGCACTGGCCTTGCTTTTTTCTTTTTCTTAAAAACGTCAAACCCATTTCGACTCTAGGGTCTTTGCTTCTGCTTTCCTCTGAAGTGTTCTGTCTAGTCTTCGAATAGATACAAAGCTTTTCAAGTGTTACTTTTTCAGATAGGATGTGTCCCATCCAGTGTGTAGTGTTCTTCCTAATTATCTTCTGTACCTTGTTTTATTTTATTCACATTGTCATTATCTGAGTTATCTTGTTCATTTGTTTGTCTGCCCCTACACCTCTGTGAGAATAGAGAATGTAGCTGTTTTTTTTTCTTGCTGTGTATACAGTGCCTAGATACTCTGTAGATATCTGTTAAATGAGTTACAAAAGGAAAACCAAATAATTTTTATATACATGGGCTTGATGTAATAATTGTATTCAAATGACTATTAAAAGTACTTAATCAACTGTATTTGCAAACCAAACCAAGTAATGCCTCTTTTCCCCCCAATCATCTTAAATTATTTTAAGTCATTTATTGTTCAAGTGAATACACTAAACACATCTTCAAAGTTAAAATTGTAGTTAACATGAACTGATTTCACTAAAAATATCTGTTGCTATGGCATACACACACACACACTGATGGGACAAATGACCTTTCACTCAAGAGACAATTGAGAATCCCTTTGTTCAACAATTGTGTAGTTAGAGTATAATTAACCTTGACTCAGGGCCTGGGATAGCTGACTTGCTTGTGCACTTTCTCTCGGTTAGGAATCTATAAAAATAAGCCCTGGATTGATGTTATTGATGTTATTCCACATCCATGGAATACATCTTAGAGTCAGTGTGTTTTAAAAAAATCAAAGTTCAGACTACATGGAGAATAAGTGCAGTCAAATGAAACAGTGTAAAATTATTTTAGATTCTGATTACTTGTGTTTTTTAAATTGAGTTGACTTGAGCCTTTGAGGTAAGAATCAAATGCCAGATTTTAAAACTGACTTTTAGAGTTTCAAGAATAGTGCTAGGTACAGAAGGCATGGAAATTCCTACTTGTTAATGCATTGTTTTATTTTCATCCAAGTCTTTGGGTACTTTTCATTTCCCTCTCTCCTCCCTTCTTTTAGGAAAAGCTTTGTCTTGATGAGTGAAAGTCTTTAACATCTTTCTTTCATGGGTGGATGTTCTTTCTCATTTCCTATAGCTCCTGAGTATTGGTGTTCCATTGCTTACTTTGAAATGGATGTTCAGGTAGGAGAGACATTTAAGGTTCCTTCAAGCTGCCCTATCGTTACTGTTGATGGATATGTGGACCCTTCAGGAGGAGATCGCTTTTGCTTGGGTCAACTCTCCAATGTCCACAGGACAGAAGCCATTGAGAGAGCAAGGTATTGATTGTATAGTCCGATAGTTATTTTGGAAATTAAGCATAGTACCTTGTCTTTTATTTAAGGTTATATTTTTTAATGTACATTATATAAGTTCTTAAATGTAAATAAAAAAATAAAGATCTTGAAAATTTAGAATTTATAATTATTTCATTTTAATTGTAGATGTTTAATATGTAATGATAAAACATGGCCTTTTTAAAGTTTGGTCCAGGAGTGGGAAACCTGTGGCCCCAAGACCACAGGTTCCCCTTTGAAAATTAATTTACATTTTCTGATCATATATTATTTCTACAAATCTGAAAGGAAATAATATAAAGTGAGAATATATTTATGAAAGCATTATTTATAATGTTGAAATTTGATAATAAAAGAGAAATGGTTAATTATAATAAACTTTGATTTTTTTATGTAGTCATTAAAATGTTCATAGAAAGTTTATATAAGGGAAATGCTTAAGATGAAATATTACAGGAAAACAATTGTAGCTACTGTATGATCTCAACTATTTAAGGACGTGTGTGTAAGCACATAATCTTGGCCCTATCATTTGCTGTGTGATGTTGGCAAATTACTCTTTAAGCCAATGCTGGCTAATAGAATTTTCTGTGATGAAATGATTTGTATCTATATGATACAGTTCAGTAGCCACATGTCACTATTGAACACTTAAAATATGGCTTGTGTAATTGAATTTTTAATTGTTTTAGTTAATTTAAATAGCCACATGTTGCTAGTGGCTATCAATTTGGACAGTGTAGCTATAAGCCTTAGTACCTACCTTGAGTTGTGAGGGTTAAATGAGAATTCAATTTAAAAATACTTATCAAGATGAAATGTAATTCCTTTTTTCTTCCTAAGGTTGCACATAGGCAAAGGTGTGCAGTTGGAATGTAAAGGTGAAGGTGACGTTTGGGTCAGGTGCCTTAGTGACCACGCGGTCTTTGTACAGAGTTACTACTTAGACAGAGAAGCCGGGCGTGCACCTGGAGATGCTGTTCATAAGATCTACCCCAGTGCATATATAAAGGTTAGTTGCAATTTTATTTGAATATTTTAGATTTGGAGAGCTCCATTTGTTTAAAGAATTGAAAGTGGGAGGAATAGAAAAATGTCTTATATATTAAGTAAATTATCAGAAATTATGTTTGTTTTGAGCATAAAACATTTCTTGGGGATATTTATTGACATAATCAGTTATCTAGTTTTGTGGTTGGCTTCATACCCTTAGTGGGGTTTTGTTTATTTCAGGATATTATGGGGGTACAAATGTTTAGGTTACGTATATTGCCCTTGCCCCCCGCCACCCGTCAGAGTTTCAAGCTTATCCATCCCCCAGAGGGTGCGCATCGCACTCATTATGTATGTATATACCCATCTCCTCCTCTCCCCTCCCATCTACCCAGCACCCGATGAATGTTATTCCTATATGTGCACTTCAGTGCTGATCAATTAAAACCGATTTGATGTTGAGTACATATGGTGCTTATTTTTCCATTCTTGGGATACTTCACTTAGTAGAATGCACACCCTAGTGTTTTATTAGCAAATTTGTTAAATGTTTTAAAGTGAGTGAAACCTCCAAACTCTTGTATTCCATTGACTGAAATTTGTAAAAATCAGACTCTGGAATTTCATCTTAGCTGATCTTTATGATTTTATGGAATAGAATTCTAAAATTAATAGCTTCTCAAATTAAGAACCTGAAAAAACTGAAATATTTTTCACTAATTATGTATTCAAACCATTTCAATTTTCTTCTATAAAATACACTATTTTTGAAAGAGGTAGTTGTAATTAGCCTACATATATTTTTAATTTTAGATTTTTCAGTCATCCTAAATATCTTCATTGTCAGCTATTATAAATTAGTAGAATTAACTGTACCTCATCACTTATTGCCAGAAAGTTGCTTAGGATACAAATAATATAGCTAGATAGTATCTACAAAAATGGAATTGCTTGATTGCCTTACAGCAGCAAACCCAGTATCTCATTTTCAGTTATAGTTCAGTTGAAGGATTTTAAAAAAAATTTTGAAAACTTTTTCAAACATACTAGGTATAAAGAAAACAGTAAGACTGTCATGGAAATCGCTAATCCATAAAGTCTTCTGAAAAACATAAGCACAATGCTGTTTATATTACACCCAACAATTAATAGTAATCCCTTGTTAAAATTTTTGACAATAGAGCATCAGTTATAGCTTTTGGTCTGTTAGAACATTAGCACAAAATACTAAATTATATTTATTGGTAGGATATTCATGGTATAGAAAAATTGGTTATTAAACAAGAGTATGATCCCATTTTTGTTAAATAATGTCATGGATATTTGTGTTTGTTTACATATGTCTATAAGCCTAGAATGGTATTTACAATGTCTCACTAGGAATTGTCTTTGGGAGGCAGAAATCATTTATATTTTGCAATTTTGCCACAAGGAACTTTTGTATTTGGTTACTTGTACTTTGTTATTTTTTAATGACATTGAATTTCCTTATATGCTTTGTAGACCATTTTGTATTTGTTGGCAGGTTTATTTCAAGAGAATTAATTCATTTTAATTTTCTCTTCCTGTCATCGCTTCTCCCTGCAGAGCAATTTTGCCCTAGCCTGGTACCTGAGATTCACATCTCAGAACCAGATATTATATATTTAGGAAGTAGGGGGACTTTGTCTCTTGAGGAAATTGGGTTCCAATCTCCATACCCTTTTTTTTTTTTTTTTTTGAGACAGTGTCTCACTGTGTTGCCAGGGCTAGAGTGCTGTGGCGTCAGCCTAGCTCACTGCAACCTCAAACTCCTGGGCTCAAGCAATCCTTCTGCCTCAGCCTCCCAAGTAGCTGGGACTACAGGCATGTGTCACCATGCCCGGCAAATTTTTTTTTTCTATATGTTTTTAGTTGGCCAATTAATTTCTTTATATTTTTAGTAGAGACGGGGTCTCGCTCTTGCTCAGGCTGGTTTCGAACTCCTGACCTTGAGTGATCCACCTGCCTCAGCCTCCCAGGGTGCTACGATTACAGGCATGAGCCACTGCGCCTGGCCCCCAATCCCCATACCCTTTTAGCTATCACCCCCAAACCTCCATTCCCCATAGCCTTAGACAACCATTAATCTACTTTGTCTCTAGATTTGCCTGTTCAGGACATTTCATATAAATGGAAATCATATAATGTGATCTTTTGTGACTTGCTTTTTTTACTAAGCATAATGTTCCAAGCTTCATCCATGTACTGTATATCAGTACTTCATTTCTTTTTATGGCTGAATACAGGGTCTATCAAAAGTTGCCATACAAAGGGAAAATGGGAAATTGTAGCTAAATGTACTTTTATTTACAAAATACTCATTATGAAATTTTACAGAATTTTTCCTTTGAATGGACATGGATTTCCACTTTTTGGCTACATTATGAATGATACTGCTATGAACATTTGTGTATAAGTATTGGTGTGGTCGTATGTTTTCATTTCTCTTGGGTATATACCTAAGAGTAGAATTGCTGGATTGTAAGGTAACTTTATGTGCAACATTCTGAGAAACTGCTAGACTGTTGTCCAAAATGGCTGCACCATTTTACATTCCCACTAGCAGGGTTTAAGGGTTCCAGTTTCTCTACTTAATCTCATCAGCATTTGTTACATCTTTTTTATTGTAGCCATCCTCGTGGGTGTTAAGTAGAATCTCATTATGGTTGTTTTGATTTACAAATTTTTCCTGATGATATTGAGTTGGGTTTGTTTTTGATGACATATCTGTTTGGGGAAGGGGCCAGGGAATGCTTCCAAGCCACAGGTAGGCTAGTTTGAAGGGCATTATGAATTCCACTTAAATTTAGTTCTGGATTGTGATTCTCCAGGTAACTTAGCATGTTCTTAATGCAGTCTTATATTCAGGTGCCCAAAATACCAATAGCACCATTTCTCTTTCTGGATTACTATATGTCCTGGTGTTAAGTTTTGTGAAAGACAGTATCCTGAAGGTGTTGACAGTGACCTTTATAAGATACTCAACTTTGTTAAGTAATTGGTTTGCAATAAATGTACAGAGTAACCACAAGAAACATGGTTAAATAAATTAAAACAGAAATTAGCTTAGGAGTGATGAACCTCATTATCAAGGGAATGAGAAGACAAGCCACAGATTGGGAGAAAATATTTGCAAAAGATAAGAAAATGAACAACCCGATTAAAAAATGGGCAAAAGACATGAACTGATACCTTACTGAAGATACACAGATGGCAAGCAAGCATATGAAAAGATGTTTCAACATCACATGTCATTAGAGAAGTGCAATTTAAAACCAAAATGAGATACCACTACACACCTGTTAGAATGGCCAAAATCTAAAACACTGACCATATCAAATGCTGACGAGGATGTGGAGTAGCTAGAACTCTCATTCATTGTTGATAGGAATGCAAACTGGTACAATCGTTTTGGTAGACTGTTTTATAAAAATGAATACACACTTAACCATATGATCCAGCAATCACATTCCTTGGCATTTATGCAAAAGAATTGAAAACTTTTATCCTCACAGAAACCTGCACACGGATGTTTATAGCAGCTTTATTTATAGTTGCCAAAACTTGAAAGTAGGCAATATGTCCTTTCAGTAGGTGAATGGATAAACTATGGTGTATCAGACAATGGAATATTATTCAGTGCTAAAAAGAAATGAGCTTTCAGACCATGAAAAGACATAGAGGAAACCTAACATATTGCTAAATGTAAGAAACCTACTGTCATATAGTATGATTCCAACTATATGATATTCTGGAAAAGGCAAAAAGTATGGAGACAGACGATGAGTGGTTGTCAGGGGTTAGTGGGAAAGGTAGGGCCGAACGTACAGGACAGAGGCTTTTTAGGACAGTGAAACTATTCTGTATGATATACTGTAATGATACATGTCATTATAAATTTGTCCAAATGTACAACACCAAGAATGAACTCTAATGTAAACTCTGGACTTTGGGTGATAATGATGTGTCAATGTAGATTCATCATTTGTAACAAATGTACTACTGTGGTGGGAATGTTGATAGTGGGGAGGTGTTGTGTGTGTGGGGACAGGGACTTTGTACTTTCTGCTCAGTTTTGCTGTGAACCTAAAACTGCTCTAAGAAGTAAAGTTTATGTCCCTAAAAATGTGGTTATAGAGTGATCCACCTTTTCAAATGTTTGAGTCCCTACTTTGTGCTGTGGCAGGTAATAGATTCCAAAGATCACAGCTCAGTGGAAACGTTCAGAATCTAATGGACTGTTGGGGAATTTGAGAAAGAATTAATCTCATTTCTGGTTTCTAGAACCAGACCGTTTCATGCTTTCTTTACTGAAGTCTTTTAGGATTAATGATTTGGCCAGGTAATACATACATACCATGTTTCCCCCAAAATAAGACCTACCCATGAAATAAGCCCTAGCAGGATTTCTAAGTATTTGTGCAATATAAGCCCTACCCTGAAAATAAGACCTAGTGATGGGTGTAGCTACGCAGCGTATCTGCACAACCCATGCATTTCGTTGCGGAGCGGTAAAGAAGATGAGCAGCCCTTCTCATCTGCCCCATGAGAGCTCTATTGCTCGACATGAGAGATTGGGGCCAATGGTTCTAAAGGAAATAGAGTCACAAGAAATTCAGGATGGAATTTGGGGTTTGGAGAGTTATGATGATGTTCCAGAAGATGAAGACTTAACTATATTTGAATAAATGTAGATTGTTGTACCGTACTTAAAAAAAATAACACATCCCCTGAAAATAAGCCCTAGGGTGTCTTCTTGAGGAAAACTAAATATAAGACCCTGTCTTATTTTCGGGGAAACACAGTACATATTTGACAAATTCATATCTCTTCAAAGAATAGGGTAGTCTAAGTGTTTTCCTTCATTGGTGCTAATTGGGAAAGACTTTTTTGAGAAAATAGGCACCAAGTAGAGACATAAGTAAATAGGAATGTGATTTGCTATTTGGAGAGAGTTTATTGTATGTTTTTGTGGTTTGTGTAAATACCATCGTTAAAGACAATCAGAAGTTTTTCAAGCATTTGCAAATTTATGGTTTAAGTCTCAAATCTGTTTATCAAGTAGTAAGTTGTGCATTCTTTGCTTGCTTTTATTTTCAAAGATAATTATGCTTGCTCATATTGGGTTATATACATACCAGAAGACTTTTTAAAAAATTTAGTTTACTTTTTGGATAGGGAATGTAGCCACATGGTTCAGTTGACATTGAGTAGCTTTTACTCTGTCCTCATCTTCCTCTCCTACAGCTTCTGTAGATGACCACTCTTTTTATGTAATTTTCCAGTGGTTTTTATTTATTTTTTTATTTTTTGAGACACAGTCTCTGTTGCCTGGGCTAGGGTGCCGTGGCGTTAGCCTAGCTCACAGCAACCTCAAACTCCTGGGCTCAAGCCATCCTTCTGCCTCAGCCTCCCAAGTAGCTGGGACTACAGGCATGTACCACCATGCCCGGCTAATCTTTTCTATATATTTTTAGTTGGCCAATTAATTTCTTTCTATTTTTCGTAGAGACAGGGTCTCGCTCTTGCTTAGGCTGGTTTCAAACTCCTGACCTTGAGCGATCTGCTCGCCTTGGCCTGCCAGAGTGCTAGGATTACAGGCATGAGCCACTGCACCCAGCCTTCCAGTGCTTTTTATAAATGCAAATATAAGCAAGTAGATTATTTTAGGAAGATGTTTTTACTGAGCAAAAGGTGATATAATTTATAATCCATAATTTTTTGCTCATTGATAGACTATTCCAGTACTTTAATGAGGATAGGGTAAATGTGGCAACCCCTTCCTTACTGTGCCAGTCCTTGGCTCAGTTGGTAAAGCACACTGAAATTACTTACCAGCTCCTCCTTAACTCAACCTGAAAGGTAAATGGCTACGGGGGAAGTAAAAAACAAAATAATATGTAACCTCTATTGACGGCTTACTGTATACTATGCCAAGTTTACAACAACTCTATGAAACTATGTACACTTAGCATTCCCATTTTATAGGTAAGAAAATTGAGGCTCCAGAGAAGTTAAGAAACTTAACAGATATTAGTGCTAGGATCCAAAGCTAGACTTTTTTTCTTTTATAATTATGAACATTTTCAGACATACAGAAAAGTAGAAGAAACTAGTTTAATGAAATCCTGTATACTCATCACCCAGATGAAGCAAATATAAAATCTTAAGAACTACTTAATCTATGCTTTTTTCCCCTTTAAAAACAAGTTCTAGATGTTACGCTCCTATGTACTGAAGTATACATCTCTGAAAAATGTAGATGTTTTCTTAGTAATGTACCATTTGTTGCACTCCTCCAAATAGCAAGAATGATAAAGAATTGTAAGAAAAGAAGTTGGCCAGGTGACCAAAGCCATCAGCTCCAGCCTAAGGAAAACTCAGCAATTTGATTATGAAAGGGTGGGGGGTGACTTCTTAACTGTTCATTTTACACAGGGGTGGCTTTTCACAAGAACAGTAACAGCTGACCCACATTAAACTAGATAAAAGATAGAGGCACGTGGCAGCCAAATTGTCATGATGTTGAAATGTGTCTCTTGGTGAGCTTCAAGCCACCTTTTCTAACTAGTTTATACCAGTTACCGTCTACATAAAAATTTTAAAATTTTCATTGTGAGAGGTTAAATGAAACTGAATTTTAAATAAATTGCATATTTATTTTTGATGTGTGGAATCTTTCCTGATGGACTCATAACATGAAACTTAAATACTTTTCATTTTTTAAGGTCTTTGATTTGCGTCAGTGTCATCGACAGATGCAGCAGCAGGCGGCTACTGCACAAGCTGCAGCAGCCGCCCAGGCAGCAGCCGTGGCAGGAAACATCCCTGGTCCAGGATCAGTAGGTGGAATAGCTCCAGCTATCAGTAAGTACGCTTTGGGTTTTTGGATTTTTTTAAAGTGTAATAGTTGGTGTTTTATCTTCACTTGCTCAGTTGGTTACTTTGAATAATAATAGAAATTAAAATTCTTTACTGGGATGGTAACATTTTTGAATTGGTAAAAACTGTTCTTCTGTAATAAGTCTCCTTTGCCTAGGACCCTGTTTGCATTCTTTTTGTATCAAAAAGGAAGTATGGGAGAAAGGGGGTTGTTATTATATTGTTCCATCTCCCTTTTTTTTTTCATACTTATGATTCCTGCCTCACCAGCCAGGGTGGGTTGTAATCACTGAAATGCTTGGCTTTATTCTACTAAGGAAGGTATATTTCAATTTCAGAATTGGACACCTCTCCAATTTCTTTAAAGTATGCTAAGCATGGAGAGAAAACTAAGTGAGGGTGGTATTTTGATAACTTGTAGACTTTTTTTTAATTTTAGGGTAAAATTGAACTGTGTGCCAGGTTTCACACTGATGGGGAATTTTTTACTGCAGAGTTAAACTCCTGACTATAGACTTTTATGATGGAAACACGTGGCACCCATCTTCCACGTCTGAAGGCATAACTAGTGATTCATTCAACCCCTGTTCTTAACCTCTTCAGTGTGGTAAGCAAATCACACTGGCTAAGAAAACTGCAGTGGCCCTGCAGGTTTCTCTACAGTATATGCAAATTCCTCCCGTTAGTTTCATTGTAATATTGATGAATGCAGATTGACTATATGACTGTATGTTCTGACTGGAAAACTAGATGCAGAGTCTCCATTGTCACTTATGTTCAGGAGTTTACAATTTAGAGGTAGATAAGGCATATTTATGTAGGGAATTTGATTTTTAAAAATTTGGGCATCTAAAACTCTTAATTTGCTAGTTTTGATGTTATAAAACATGCTTTTCCTAAAGAATCCAGAAATATTAAGTTTCTTATTCTCAGCTATTGCCCCCATTGGGTAATTGTGTATCAGTTCTCTGTTACACTGTGAATTTGAGAGATAGACATCATCTGGGTCATCTAAGAAGTCAGTAGAACCAAGAATATTAACTGTCTCATTTTTAGTTATACTTTGAACTAGGCTGTTTAGACAGTAAGGGGTTCCTAGAACCAATTTGAGGACATGCACTACCTCTTAAAAACAAAGTGTTTCTCATCCCCTCACCTCTCCTTCTAAAAAGAAAAAGAGGTGGGGTGTTGGAGGATTGTGGTAATTTACTTTATAATTGGTTGTAGCTAGAAGACACATGTGAATGTAAACTGCCTTAACCAAAAGTTTTCAGTCCTGTTGATAAAATTTAGATCTACAGTTACTTCTTGGCACTTTGACAGAGAAGTTATATGCTGAGGAGAATGCAGTACAGAAAGCTGATCACTTGATTAATGTAAGAATGAGGGAGGATGGGAAGATAGAGATCACCTTGTTCCTCTGACACTTTCCCAATCTTTTCTGTTAGGTCTGTCAGCTGCTGCGGGAATCGGTGTTGATGACCTTCGTCGCTTATGCATACTCAGGATGAGTTTTGTGAAAGGCTGGGGACCGGATTACCCAAGACAGAGCATCAAGGAAACCCCTTGCTGGATTGAGATTCACTTGCACCGGGCTCTGCAGCTCCTAGACGAAGTACTTCACACCATGCCAATTGCAGACCCACAACCTCTAGACTGAGGTCTTTTACTGCTGGGGCCCTTAACATTAGCAGGATGGTGGACTATAAAATACAATCCTGTTTATAATCTGAAGATAAATTTCACTTTTGTTCTGCTTTATCTTTTCATAAAGGGTTGGAATATGTGTTTGCTGCCTTGCTCCTAGCAGACAGAAACTGGATTAAAACAATTTTTTTCCCCTTATTTAGAACTTTTCAGGCATGGCTCAGAGCTTGAAGATTAGGAAAAAAACATTCTTATTAAATCTTCACCAGTTATGTATGAAGGAATCATTCCTGTGCTGGAAAGTTTAGCCCTTTAAAACGTCTTAGAGCCTTTTATATGCAGAACATTGATAGGTGTTATTCTACAGAATAAATCCAATATTACTGATTTTAAAGGCAGAGAAGTTCTCAAAGTTAATTCACCTATGTTATTTTGTGTGCAAGTTGTTATTACTGAACATACACTTTACTCCAAAAATATTGTGCCATGTGGGTGAGTTAATTTTACCAAGAGCAGCTTTACTCTGTGTTTAAAAAATAAGATAGTAATGTATTATAACCTTTCATCCAAAATATTTTTTGCAAGTTAAACTAGTGAAAACGATTTCAATTTAGATTGTCTTGCAACTTCAGTTCTATTTTTGCCAAGGCAAAAAACACTAATCTGTGTGTATATTGAGAATTCCTTAGAATTACCAGACAAAGAAATGTCATTTAAATTACATTTGTTATCCCTAATGGATGACTTATTTATCAAGAAGTATACGTTTGCCCTGTTAAACAGTAGATGTATTCTTCTATATTTCTGGGCACAAGGTTGATTATTAAGCCTAGAAGAGGAATTTCTTTTTCCTTCATTAATTCATAGGGAAAGGTTTTGTATTTTTAAAAACACTAAAAGCAGTGTCACTCTACCTAATATCTCACTGTTCTGCAAAGGTGGCAGTGCTTAAACTAAATAATGAGTATTTTGGAAACTGCTAAATTCTATGTTAAATACTGTGCAGAATAATGGAAACATTACAGTTCATAATAGGTAGTTTGGATATTTTTGTACTTGATTTGATGTGTGACTTTTTTTCGTATACTGTTTAAATCATGTATGTTATGACATTGTTTAAAATTCAGTTTTTGTATCTCGGGGCAAGACTGCAAACTTTTTTATACCTTGTGGTTATTCTAAGCCCTTTGCCATCAATGATCATATCAATTGGCAGTGTCTTTGTATAGAGAATTTCAGTAGAAAAGTTGCAGATGTATTGACTGTACCACAGATACAATATGTATGCTTTTTACCTAGTTAGTAGCATAAATAAAACTGAATCTCAACATGCAAAGTTGAATTCTAGGTTTGATTTTTAAGATTTTTTTCTTTTGCACTTTTGAGTCCAATCTCAGTGGTGAGACACCTTCTACTAAATGACAGGCAACAGCCAGTTCTATTGGGCAGCTTTGGTTTTTCCCCTCACACTCTACCAGGACTTCCCCACAGACATTATGTATCATGTGTAGAGTTGGTTATTTCTTTTTAATTTTTATTTTACTGTAGCAAAAATAGGCCTGATTGTCTACACAGTGATAAATAGGCTGTCTACAGGATAAATAGTGTGAAATAAAATCAAGAATTATCTTTTAGATGCTTTTACTTTCTGCTTGGAGGGCTTTGTAAAGCTACAGAAACACTTGTGGTGACAGTCCTCGTATATAACCTGAAATGAACAAGTCTTCTACTGCCTTGCTCAGAAGGTCTTTTTAATAAGGCCATCCTGGAAACCACTGAGTTTGTTTATTGTTGTGATTTAAACACAGATCTTGATCCAAGCTTTGTCTTTTGTTTTCTAAATAACTTCTTTACCAACTCATTTGTACTCTTGAGTACTTAAAAATACTTTTGTTAAAGACCTAATTTTCTTCTGTAAAAGTTTGGTGATTTAAGTTTTATTGGCAGATTTATAAAAAGATATCTTCTGTAGAACTTGTTGACTTTAGGTCCATTTTACTGTGAATGAAGAATAGGAGGGAGAGAGTTTGAGAGTAACAGATTTTTAAAAAATCCAGATGATTTGATTAAAACCTTAACCATGCATTGATATAATCCATTACCTCTTTTTCTACTTAAGGAAGGTTTTCATGTTTAATCATCTGGAAGAGTATGTGGGAATATTTGCTAAGAAGTATCTCTTCAGAACCAAGCCACTTGTCTTGGTTTCTTTCTACTAAGCCATAAAAATATAGAAATACTTCTAGTTATTAATTGCTTATATTTGTACCTAGATTTAGTTACATGCTTTTGAGAAAACATCTAGTATGTTAATGATCAGTTATTCCTGAGAGCTTTGTTGTTAATCTGTATTTCTGTTTCTTGGAGGTGGTCATCTTTGATGAGTAAGACTAAAGAATCTCACTAGGTTTAAAATTTTATGTCTACTTTAAGGGTAAAATAGTTTCTGCAGTTCTCAGAATCTGATTATTGTGAGGATATGATTCTGGGTGGGTTTTCTCTAGCTAATTCATATCTCAGAGACTCTCAAAATGTTGAACTTCAGTGAAAATGTTGAACTTCAGTGAAAGCTCAATGAGAGATGAACCACGTACATTATGAGACCCATTCCACTTCTGTCCAGTGCCTTTCAGTGCATTATCAAAGGGAATGCTTCATGGTGTTGCCTTCATGTTCCAGGGTGTAGCTTCTTTCATGGGATATCTATCTCGTTTTTTATAGTTTTACTGCCCCTGGTCTACAAAGATAATGATAATAAATCACTGCCATATAACCTTGCTTTTTCCAGAAACATGGCTCATTTATATTGCCATAACCACTAAATAGGTTGCCTGTCCCATTCCTCCTGTCAACAGTACAGGTTTATAGGCTGTATGGTTTGGCTTAATGATAGCCATACTTGAAACATCCAAGCAAACTGCACACATATTAGCTGTGTTGTATTTCAGATTTAAAATCCATTTTTGTGGGAAAGGGTACGGTGTTATAAAGGAGGGTATTTGTAATACAAATTTTGAAGGCAAAATAAAATGCCCTGTCTTCCAGATGATAAATATCTTTTTATTTTAAAAGTTTATTGCTAATTGTAGGAAGGTGAGTTGTAGGTATCTTTTTGACTGTGTCTGTCTGGGGAAGGAAAATCTTACATTTTACCAAATTGCTCCTGAAGTATCTGTGGAGGTTCAAGGATAAAAAAATGAAATGTTTCTGTGCCCGGTTTGGTAGTTACTAGTTAATAGTTACTCACTAGCTTTTTAATGCAAAGTCAGATTAGTTCAGGCTCTTTTTTGAGAGCATTTTGGGAGAAGTTTTATTCTGAGTAGGACAGAGTTCTTTTTGTTGATAATTTCTATAGTTTAATCCCTTCATCGTTGCCATTTTTATTGGCATTTTATTTAATGATAGATTGAGAAAAATGGTGACTGAGGTAAATGAGTACATGAAAACAATTACCTGTAAAATCAGTGACCAACTCTTGTAGGTTGGGCACACTCAGCATGAAGAAATGCTTTTTTTCCCCCAAAGGTAGAACCCATCTTATTGTAGATAGCTATCTGTAAATAATCTTTTAAATGTTCCTTTACAAGATTATAGAGAATCGACCATGAGAATCTCGTGCAAGCCTTTCCATATTTTCCCTGATAACTAGGTAATTTCTTTTCTACAAGGAGGATGTACAAAGTCAGTGGCCTTATTCATTCAAAACGCAGTATCCTGGGCCCAGCCTTATCCCTAGCACACTTGTCCCAGTGTTGCTAGGTTTCTTGTTTATCTGGTATCACCATGGAATGAAATTTTCCACATGATCCAAACTTGCCTTATTTAAGCAGAAAACTTTTTGTTTTAGCCATTTTTATGGAGTTATTTAATATGTATATCAGAATATACTGGATTTAATGTTTCTTTTCTTGGTTAGCTATCTTTGAGGACTTCAGGGGCAGGCAGTACTGTTTTGCCTTTATGAAAGGGTCTCAGACTGCTATGGTTTTGAATTTTTAGTTCTTTAAACCTCTCTCCCCAGTCCTGGTCTTCTCCCTTTCTGACAGCTGCCACTTCATATGCGCTTGTTCGTATGCTTCCCCTTAGGATTTTCTTCTTCCCTTTCTGATTGATATGTCGAACTGCTTAGGCAAGGAAACCAGATAACCAAACTTACTAGAACTTACTTTAAAACACAAGTACAAACTCTGGGACAGGATCCAAGATGCTTTCCTGTAAAGTGTTGAAGAGGACTTCATTGCATTGGCATTTGACATCGGTTTGACTGCTTAGAGTGCTTCCTGTTCTTGCTGAGTTTCAGGTAGTTACGGTAGAGAGAAGTGAGTCATATTCATATTTTCCCCCTTAGATTAATATTTTGAAAGATTTCATTGCTTCCACTTGAATGCTGCTCATATAAAAACTGGGGTTACAAGGGTTACTAAATTAGCATCAATAGCCAGAGGTAATACTGTTGCCTAGAGGACACCAGTAAACAAACACACAACCGAACAAAACAAACCTTGAGAATCTAGAGGGTCGTTTGTTTTGTTTTGGTGTCCCCTTTTAAGCCTTGCCTTCTGGCCTTCCTCCTGTACAGATATTTTTGACCTATAGGTGCCTTTATGAGAATTGAGGGTCTGATATCCTGCCCCCAGGAGTAGCTAAAGTAATTGCTGATGTTTTCAGGGATTTTAACATCAGACTTGAATGAATGAAGCATTTTTCCTTTTTTTAACATAGGAAGGACTGAGGAGAAACTTTTGGTGAAGACAATCATTTCTCTCTGTTGATGTGGATACGTTTCACACAGTTTATTTAAGATGCTTTCTTGGTAGATCCAGAGCCAGTGTTCTTGTTCAACCTGAAATGGCTCTGGGCTGAACCAGACAGTTGCACTCTCTAGTTTGCGCTCTGCCACTATTTTGATGTGTGACCTTGGGCAAGTCATTTACCTTCTCCGAGCCTCAGTTGCCTCATCTGTAAAATGAGGGAGTTGGACTAGATTAGTTATTCCAGCTCTGAAATTCTAAGTGACCTTGCCAACCTTGCAGCAGTTTTGAATTTCTTCTTTATCTTTGGTCTGCTGTTTGAGGGGGCTTTTTACTTACTTCCATGTTATTCAAATGAGACTAGGCTTGATATTTTATTACTGTTCTCCTATGGACAAAAAGTTACATAGTATGTCCTTAAGACTTAATTTTAACCAAAGGCCTAGCACCACCTTAGGGGCTGAAATACTTTATAGAAAACCCACAAAAAATTGAAAGGGGGAAAAGCCTTTATTTTATTTTTCCATCATCTCTGGTCAAAGTTTATTAAGGCTTTCTTTGAGTCATGACATTCTAGCTTTCGAGTTGGTATGTTTGTGACACCATCCTCCTAAGTACTGTGTGCTGGTAATGGCTTTTCAACTGAAATGGATTGAAAACCTACTGTTAATGCCTAATGATTATTAGTGGTCATTACTTTAGGTCTTTGGTTTCTTAACTGTTCTATGCTCAAAACGGGAATTCCTCCAAACTGCATCAATTAAAATGGTTTATATGACTGAAGAAAACAATATCTGTAGATCATTATTCACTTCATTCTCGGCTCTTCTTAAGTCTATTTTGATTAGATGACTTTTGGCTGGATCATTCCTTTCAGAGTTCTCTTCCAGCCTACCCTTGGATGAGTATAATTAATGAACTTGGCTTTTCCAAAGACCTGGGGAGCCTTCCTTGGGGCTGGGTTGAGGGTGGGGGGTTGGAGAGTCCTGGTAGAGGCCAGCTTTTGTGGTAGCTGGAGAGGAAGGGATGAAACCAGCTGCTGTTGCTAAGGCTGCTTGTCATTGATAGGAGGACTCATGGGCTTAGATGGTTTGAAAGGCTAAACTTGGAGTTGGCAAACCTTCTCCAAGTATTGGGTTCTGTTCAATGCATTGGACATGTGAAAGGTATGAATGCTTGCAGATGATAAAAACCTGGTGGGCTGCAGAGCTCAGTGTGAACGAAATGACTGGGGGGTTGGGGGACAGATTTGGTGGTCGTATTTCCCAACTGTTTCTTCCCCTGAAGTCAGAGGAATGCAGCTATGCCAAAACCCAGAGAAGAGCCACTCTTAGCTTCTGCTTTTGGAACAAGTGGTCAGCTGAAGCTCCAGTAGTTCCTTTGTGGCTTTCTGTATACTTTTGCCTGGTTGAAGTCTGTGGCTAAAAAATAGTTGAACCTTTCTTGAGAACTCTGTAACAAAGTATGTTTTTGATTAAAAGAGAAAGCCAACTAAATCATTATGTGCTCATTCTTTTTCTTAAGTTTGTGGATGTCTTGGATCTGGAAAGAGTTCTTAATCACTTAGAGAATTCTCAAACTTTCAACATTTTCCTTTATTGCTTTGTAGCCACTGAAGTGGGAAATATGACATTTTATATATGACCCTGGAATAACAGCCCCCTTTTCTCATTTCTAAAAGGAAGGGGTAGAGTAATGGGTATTGGAGAAGAGGTGGGTGCTAGGGGATTAAGCCAGGATGCTTAAAGGAGAGGCAGAAATTACAGACCCTTTCATTGCCCATCTAAGGGCAAAGGAAAGCTATTTCTCTCCCATCTGCCTCCCCTGTGGAGGTCAATGTTGGAGGGTCAGGTAAGGTGATTCTGTGGCAATGGCTTGTAAATAGCATGACCACAACATTTTCTCTTGCTAATAGGAGTTTCAGAGATATTTAACAGGCTGAGAGATTCATTCTCACCTGTTTGCTAACCCAAAATTTACAATGCTTTAGGCTAGAACTTGAAGAAGTTAGTAGATTGGCATTTATTAGTTGAGAAAAAAACATTCCTTTGTGGGGTGAAAAGGCAATTGTGTATTTTCTTCATCACTCTCTGCCCCTCTGCTTTTGGCCCTTGATTTTCTGTGTGTGCTTTATTCCATTTCCCCCCTCATTACAACTCTCCCACAAATGACAATCTCAAAAGTTAGGACATCCCCAGTTCTCCTTCAAACCTTTCCCACCCCTATTGTCTCACTGATAAATTGTAATGCCCTTTCACCTCAGCCCTTTATATTCTAAAAGAGTAATTCCATTAGTTCTGGCCCTATTTTTGGGGTGGCATCCACATCTATATTTTGATGTAGTTTTGTTGGGCCACCACTAGGTCTCAGATAGATGGACCAGATGGGTTCAAGGAATTTGTTACCAGCAGACCTACCCTAAAAGAATGGTTAAAGGAAGTTCTCTAAACAGAAAGGAAATGATAAGGAAAGTTGAAACATCAGGAAGAAACAAAACAAGGTAAAAATTTGGGTAAATAGGCTTTTTTATCTTGAGTTTTCTAAATTATGTTTGATAGTTGAAGAATAATTATAACACTGTCTAAGGTGCTTCTGAATACATAGAGGAAATATTTAAAACAATTATAAACAGGGAAGAATAAAGGGACTTACAGGAATTCAAGTTTTCTACATTTCATCCAAACTGGTAAAATGACTATAGTAGACTCATTAGTTATGAATATACAATGAAATACTACAATTACTGAAAAAGCTATACAAAGAAAGTCAAAAACATTATAAATTGAATTCTAAAAAATGTTCAAGTAACTCAGGATAGAGCAGGAAAAAGAAAACAGAAAAAACAGAGGAAATAATAAGGTGTCAGATTTATGTGCTAACATATCAGTCACACTCAATGTAAATGGTTTAAATATACCAATTAAAAGATATGCTGGCAGAATGGATTAAGAAACATGACTCAACTATATGCTGTCTACAAGAAACTGACTTCAAACAACATAGGCAGGCTAAAAGCATGGAAAAATACATATCAGGTAAACTAATCAAAGGAAAGCAGGAATAGGCTATATTAATATCAGGTAAAGTAGACTTCAAAGCAAAGAATAATACCAGAGAGGGACATTACCTAGTGATGAAAGGGTCAGTATATCAAGAAGATAGGGGAGTCCTAAATGTGTACACCCCAAACAACAGAACTTCAAAATATGTGAATCAAAAAAATGGTAGAACTCAATAGAGAAATAAATCCACAATTACATTTGGGGACTACAAGAGTCCTCCTTCAGCAATTGATAGAACAGCTAAACATAAACTATCAAGAATATAGAAGAACTCAACACCATCATCAGCCAGTAAGATTTAATTTACATTTGTAGGATAAGCTATCCATCCAGCAACAGTAAAATACACATGCTTTTCAAATGTTAACATATACCAAGACAGATTATATCATGGGCCATAAAACAAAACTCAAATGTAAAAGAAATGAGGGGGAAAGATGGCTGACTAGAGACATTGGTTGCCAGATCTCTCAGAAAGTAGGAAAAGTTTTAGATTAAAAAAAACAAAGCAAAACATAGCTCAGGTGTAATTCAGAGGAAAAGGTGCCAGAACCTACCAGAGATTCCACAGGAAGAAGCTGCAAAACAACAGAAGGAGCAAGATTTTGGCACAGATCCACCCCCCCGGAAACTTGGGTAGGTGGGGGTTTTGTTTCTCTTTCCCTCACACTGCTGGTAGTCAGCAGGCTCCGGAGCTGCTGGTGAGCTTTTCTACCCTGACGAGCCCCAAAACTGCTGCCACCAGTGAAATGGGAGCTTCCTGAAAGCAAAGCACCAGGCTGCTAGCCCCTAGTGTTGCTCCCCATTCAAGAAGAGATGGTGGGCACCATACTGCTTTTCTACCCATTGTGTGCCTTTGTCCTCCCCAGGGAAGTTCAGCGCTTTAGTTCTCAGCCTCCCAAAGTGCTGGGATTACAAACATGAGCCACCATGCCTGGCCCCCAAAGTCTTTTTTTAAAGTGAATTACCATGCTGACACTATGGCATAGCTAACACTCAAAAGCTCCTGACAGAGGAAATAAGGAAGGGACATTGTTCACTGAATAGCAGGATAACCTTTTGGTTCTGTGAGGCAGAGGGTTTCAGGGATGAGCTTCTGAATATCTGGAGTTTTGCACAAAACTGTGTGTATGTGACAAGGCTGCCCACTGTCACCACTTTTATTCAACATAGTATTGGAAGCCCTAGCCAGAAATATTAGGCAAGAGAAGGAAATAAAGAGCATCCAAATTAGGACAAAGGAGGTCAAACTGACCCTGTTTGCTGATGATACGATCTTGTATTTAGAAAACACTAAAGATTCCACCAAAATACTCCCAAAATTGATAAATTCAGCAAAGTCTCAGGTTATAAAATCAATGTACCATTTCTATGTGCTAATAACAGTCAAGTACAGAGCCAAATAAAGGACTCAATACCATTCACAATAGCTACAAAGAAAATAAAAATACCTAAGAATATAAAGAAAGTTAAAAGACCCCTAACAAGAAGAGCTACAAAACACTGATGAAAGAAATTGCAGATGACACAAATAGAAAAACATCCCCTGCTCATGGATTGGTAGAATCAACATCATTAAAATGTCCATACCCAAAGTGACTTACAGATTCAATGCAATGCCCATCAAAAGACCAGCACTGTATTTCATAGATCTAGAAAAAATAATTCTAAGCTTTATTTGGAATCATAAAAGAGTCCAAATAGCCAAATCAATCTTAAGTAAAAAGAACAAATCTGGAGGCATCACGTTATCTGAATTCAAATTATACTACAAGGCCATGGTAATCAAAACAGCATGGTACTGGTATAAAAGTAGAGACAGACCAATAGAAAAGAATAGAGAATCCAGAAATAAAACCATGTACCTAACAACCAACTGATCTTCATTGTTCATATTAGACAACAACATACATTTGGGAAAGGAAGCCCTATTCAATAAATAGTACTGGGAAAACTGGATAGCTGCATGAAGAATGAAACAGGATCCCTATCTCTCAGAATATACAAAATTAGTTCCAGATGGATTAAAGACTTAACTGTAAAGCATGAAACCATAAAAATTCTAGAAGAAATGTATGAAAAACTCTTAGACATTGGCCTAGGTAAAGTCCCCACAAATATAGCAACAAAAATAAATGGGACTTAATTAAATTAAAATGCTTCTGCACAGCCAAGGAAATAATTGACAGAGTGAATTGAGAACCTACAGAATAGGAGAAAATATTCATCCAACTATACATCCAACAAAGACTGATATCCAGAATCCTCAAAGAACTCAAACAAATCAGCAAGAAAAAAAAAACATGAAAAAATTATCAAAAAGTGGGCAAAATGACATAAACAGAAGTTTTTCAAAGGAATATAGAGAAATGACCAATAAACTCATGAAAAAATGCTCAACATCACTAATCATCAGGGAAATGCAAATTTAAACCACAATGGTATACCACTTTACCCCTATCTGAATGGCCATTATTAAAAAGTAAAAAAACAACAGATGCTGGTGTAGACGCGGTGAGAAAGGAATACTTATACATTGGGTGGGACTGCAAATTAGTACAAACTCTATGGAAAACAATATGGAGATTCCTCAAAGAAAGAAATATAGACCTACCATTTGATCCACCAATCCCACTGCTGGGTATCTATCCAAAAGAAATGAAGTAGTTTTATCAAAAAGACACCTGCTCTTGAATGTTTTTCACAGCATAATTCACAATTGTAAAGATGTGGAATCAGCCTAAATGCCCTTAAATTGACTGGTTAAAGAAAACGTAGTATATATATACACCATGGAGTATTACTCTACCATAAAAAGGAATGAAATAATGTCATTTGCAGCAATGCAGATGGAACTGGGAACCATTATCCTAAGTGAAGTATCTCAGGAATGAAAAACCAAACACCATATGTTCTCACTAATAAGTGAGAGCTAATAGATGAGTACACACTTGCATGAAGTGATATAATGGACATGAGAAACCAAGAAGCAGGGAGGGAAGGAGGGTAGGTGTGGAATAAAAACTGAACTATTGCGTGCAATGAACACTATTCTGGTGATGAGCACACCAAAAGCCCTGACTTAAGTATTATACAAGATATCTATGTAACAAAAACACTTGTACTCCCTTAATTCATATTTTGAAATAAAAAAAGAAAAAGTAAATAAAATAATTGAAATCATACAGAGTGTTCTCTGACTGCAATGTAATCAAACCAGGAATAACAGGAACTCTCCAAACGCTTGAAACTAAACACCACGCTTATTAATAGCCCATGGGTCAAAGAGGAAACCTCAAGGAAACTGACAGTGAATGGAGTGAAAATGAATATAAAACATACCAATGTTTGTGGGATATGGCTAAAGCAGTGCTGAGAGAGAAATTTCTAGTATAAAATGCAAACTTTAGAAAAAAGGAAAAGTCTTAAATTAATACTCTTAGCTCCCAGTTTAAGCACCTAGAAAAAGAAGAGCAAAATAAACTGAAAGCAAGGAAGGAAATAAAGATATAAGCAGAAATCAATAAAATTAAAACAGCAACAATAGAGAAAAATCAATGAATCAAAGAGCTGGTTCTTCGGAATGATTAAGTTGACAAACCTTAGCAAGACTGACAAGAGAAAAGACAAAAATTACCCATGAGGAATGAAATGGAGATCATTACATACTCTACAGCCATCAAAAGGACAATAAAGGAATACTGCAAACAACTCTACGCACATAAATTTGACAACCTAGATGAAATAGACCAGTTTCTTGAAAAACACAAACTACCACAACTCATCCAGTATGAAATAGATCATTTGAATAGGTCTATAGCTATTAAGGAAATTACAATAGATTCATAATTTTAAAATCCAAAAAAGAAATTTTAGGCCCAGATGGTTTCACTGGAAAATTCTTACTATACAAAGAATTAACACCAATTCTGTTGTCTTCCAGAAAACAGAAGAGAAGGGAACACTTCCCAATTTTTAAAATTAAGCTGATATTACTATGATACAAAACCTGGCAAAAGTAATACAAAAAAGGAAACTACAGGCCAACATCCCTCAAATATCCATGCAAAAATCCTTAACAAAATAATTAGCAAATTGAAATTAGCAACATATAAAAAAGAATGATACACCATGACCAAGGGGGGTTTATCCCAGTCTGGCTCAATATTTGAAAAATCAGTCTAACCTACCATGCTATCAGACTAAAGAAGGAAAATATCATCATATCAATTGATGCAGACAAACTATGTAACAAAATCTAACATCCAGTCATGATAAAAACTCAGAAAAACAGCAATAGAGGGAAACTTCCTCAACTTGATAAAGAACATCTATCAAAAACCAGCACCTAATATATTTAATGGTGAAAAAACTGAATGCTTTCTGCCTGGGATGTCAAGGATGTCTGATTTTACCATTCTTTTTTTTTTTTTTTTTTTTTTTGAGACAGTCTCACTCTGTTGCCCAGGCTAGAGTGAGTGCCATGGCGTCAGCCTAGCTCACAGCAACCTCAAACTCCTGGGCTTAAGCAATCCTTCTGCCTCAGCCTCCCGAGTAGCTGGGACTACAGGCATGTGCCACCATGCCCGGCTAATTTTTTCTATATATTTTTAGTTGGCCAATTAATTTATTTCTATTTTTAGTAGAGACGGGGTCTTGCTCTTGATCAGGCTGGTTTTGAACTCCTGACCTTGAGCAATCCGCCCGCCTCGGCCTCCCAGAGTGCTAGGATTACAGGCGTGAGCCACTGCACCCGGCCCGATTTTACCATTCTTAATCAAAATACTGCTCAAAGTCCTAGCCAATGTAATAAGGCAAGAAAGGAAATACAGATTGGAAAGGAAGAAACAAAATGGTTCCTATTTGCAGATGACATGATTATGTAGAAAATTCCAAAGAATTTATTTTAGACAAAACAACTAATAGGTTGAGTCCAGCTAGGACACAGAATATAAGCTCTACATACAAAAGGTTCATTATTAGCAATGAATGTGTGAACACAAATTAGAAATACAATACCATTTACAATCACTTAAAAATACTTAGGTGTAAATCTAACAAAATATGTATAGGACTTATATGCTGAAAATTACACCATGCTAATAAAACAAATTGAAGATCTAAAGAAACATACCATGTTCATGGGTTAGAATAATGAAGATGTGAATTCTCCCTAAATTTTGTTCAAATTGATAGGTTTAATGCAATTCCTACCAAAATCTCAGCAATATTTTTTTGTATACATAGACAAGTTTATTCTAAAATTTATATGTAATGACAAACCAGAATACCTAAGATAATTGTGAAAAAGAATAAAGTGGCAGGAATCAGTATACCTGATTTTAAGGTTTTATAAGTATCCTAGTCAAGGCTAGATGTTATTGGTGGAGGGACAGACACCTAGAACAATGGAACAGAGACAAGAACCCAGAAATAGACCCACACAAATATACACAACAGATTTTTGACAAAAGTGCAAAGTCAATTCAATGGAGGAAAGCTAGCCTTTTCCCCAAATGGTGATGGAGAAACTGGACACACTATATACAAAAAAAATGAACTTTGACCCAAGTCTTATATAAAAATTAACTAAAAATGGACTACAGATTTAAAATCTAAACTGGTTAGGTTAACTGGTTAACTTCTGGAAGTTTTCTATGTAAACTCCTAGAAAAATAACTAAAATCTTTGGGAGCTAGAATTAAGCAAGAAGTTCTTAGTCTTGACACTAAAAGCATGAGGTATAAATGAGAAAATTGATAAATTGGATTTCATCACAATTGAAAACTTGCTCTGTGAAAGACCTTGTGAGAGGATGAGAGGACAAAGTTTGCAAGCCACATATCCAATTAAGTCCTGGTATCTAGAATATACACAGAATTCTCAAAACTGAGTAAGAAAAGTCCAATTAGAAAATAGGCAAAAGATAAAAAGAGATATTTCACCAAAAAGGATGGACAGATGGCAAATAAACACACAAAAAGATGTTCAACACCACTAGCCATTAGAGAAATACAAATTAAAACCACAATAAGTTATCACCATACACACATCAGAATAGCTAAGTAAAAAATATTAAAAGTTACAACATTAATAGTGACAACTGATAGTGGGGATGCAGAGAAAACAGACCTCATATGCAGTGCTAGTGGGGTGTAAAACAGTACAACCACTCTGGAAAACATTTGGCAGTTCCTTTAAAAAAAAAAAAAAAAAACTAAACATGCACCTACCACACAATAACCCACCAATTGTAATCCTGGGCCTTTATCCTTGAGAAATATGAAAGCTTATGTTCACACAAAACCATGTACCTGAATGTTTACAGCAGCTTTATTTGTAATAGCTAAAAACTAGCAACAGCCCCAGATGTCCTTCAACGGATGAATGGTTGAATAAACCATGATATGCCAATGGAATACTACTCAGCAACAAAAAGAAGCAAACTATTCACAGATGCAATAACTTGATGAATCTTCAAAGAATTATGCTGAATTTAAAAATCCAGTCCCCAAAGATTACAAATTATTCCATTTATAGAACATTCTTGAAATGAAAAAAATTACAGAAATGGAAAACAGAGGAGTTCCCAGGGAAGGGTGTGGGATGGGAGGTCATTGGGCGTGAACATTTGTAGGGATGGAAACGCTGTGTCTTTTGACTATATTAATGTGGATATCTTGGTGTGATACTATACCACTGTTTAGCAAGATGTTACTGTTGGGGAAAACTGGATAAAGAGTACATGGGAATTCTCAATGATTTCTTACAACTGCATGTGAATCTATAATTATCTTTAAATGTTTAATTTTAAAAAGTCCTTACTACAAGGCTTATGATGAAAGACAATAGTCTCTCACTTCCCCCTTCTCCACTCCCATTCCTGTTTCTTAGCTATTTTTTCTGGGTTTATCTCTTTCTAAATTATACACATATTGTCATATTTTTCTTTTATTGCTCTCTCCCACCGCCATTACCACCCTTTTGATACTTTCATTAATGGCAGTAAATAACTTTTGATTAATTCATTATTCACAGCTGAGCCACTTGGTGTAAAGTTTCTTTCTTATACAACTTTTTTCTTCATTTTTTTGCCTTTTTCCAGAAGTCAATTGCCTCAATATTTTCATTTGTCTGTTTTTCTGTGTGGCTCTTACGTGAGCCCCAAACTTTGCGACAGAATGACAAACTTCCTTCCTTATGGTCAATCGCTTCAGATAACCTTTCAGTTCCAGTAGTTAATTGACCCTTCCAGAGGTGGCTCCTTGTCTCATAGCTCCAATTGGAACTAGCAGTTCTCCAGGGCTGCCTCATCGTTGTCATCTATGGACATGTCTTTACCATTCGCGACAGGGGTCTTAAGGGTTATTTCTTTGGGAAAAAAAGGTGAAAGCGAGAGGTAGAGGTTATGACCTAATTGAGTTGCCAGTGAAAACCTAGAGAAATGAGCAAAGCTAAAAACATCCCTCAATCATTCCTTAACAGAAGGGAATTTACATTAGGGAAGGCAACATTTTATCTGATGGGGCCAGGAAGCAGGATTCCAGCAGGGTTGTCAAATTTATGTGTGCAGCGTTGTTTGTAGTATTCCTTTATTGTCCTTTTGATGGCTGCAGAATACGTAATGATCTCCGTTTCATTCCCCACTAGTCCCACAGCAGGGACAGCTGGCATCGCTAGCAGGAGCCTGGTGCAGCATCTGACCCGGTCCACAGCGGGGGACGAGCAGAGGCAGCTCCGCCCACAAGAGCTCAGCGCACGCTTAGTGTCTCGTGCTGACCGTGCGCTTTGCAAGAGTCCTTATAACTTTGTAAACGTCCCCACTCTGCTACAAAGTTCTTGGGCAGTAAGACATTTAATTAAAACAATACTGTGTAATGCTTGATAGATAAAAATGAACACAACATAGGAGATGTGAAGTATAATAATGAAATGAGCACCCACAAACCCACTCCCCACCTTCAGACCTGGAATTGTTGTGACAGTAACAACCTTTTACCAATCTCCTGTGGGTTTGGGTACCCAGGGCTACCGGGACGGTGGGGAAAGCTTCACTTGGGAAAACCCTGCAGGACTACCTAGACAACAGCGGGTGCCACGGCTGCTGCCTTAGGGCAGTGCAGGTCACGGCAGCGTGGCATGAGGGCAGGGCTGGGGACACCTGTGACTCGCTGCTGTCCCCATAGGGCAGAGCTCTGGAAAAGCTCACATCAGCCACGAATGGCCTGCAGGGCTCCTCTGAGCCTCCTCCTCTATCTCCAGTTTTTATAGTGGGCTGCTGCCAGGTGAGCCAGCTCTCTCCATGAGTTCGAGAGCACACTGTTCACTTTTGTTAAGAGCAAAAAGCTATTTCTCTATATCTACTCACACACCACTTCTGGCACTACGTGTGGGTTTTCCACAGCAAGCAATTCTCCAATTCTCTGTGGATACCAACTGGGTGTCCCACATTTAATTCAATTCTGATGCCAAGGACCTGGAGTTAGCCCTACCCCCACAGGTTAGGGGCTCGGTCCCACAAGCCTGCTCCCCACTTCTCTCTCTGACTTGGCGACAAGTTGGGCGTTCCCTCAACCCCCTTCTCGGGTTCAGTAACTTGCAAGAATGGTGCACAGAACCCAGGGAAACAGTTTACTTACTATTACCAATTTATTACAAAGGATACTTTTAAATGACACAGATGAAGAGATACACAGGGTGAGTTCTGTAAGGGTCCTGAGTGCAGGAACTTCCGTCCTTGTGGAGTTGGGGGTGTGCTACTCTCCTGGCGTGTAGACACATTCTATCTTACCACCCCAGATGCTCTCTGAACCCTGCTGGTTAGGTTTTTTTTTATGAAGATTTCATTATGTAGGCAGAACCGCTGAAACCTGGCCACTGGTGATTCAACCCATCTCCGGCCCTCTCTCCTCCCTGGCGGTGCAGGAAGGACTAGAAGTTCCCACCCTCTGCTCGAGCGTGGTTGGTTCCCCTGGCAACCATCCCCCATCCTTGTGGGCAGAAAGGGGCTTGTTCCAGCAGAAGACACTCCTTTCATTTTTATCACTTTGGAGCTATTTCAGAAACTGGGGACAAACCCCAAATGTAACTAAAAATGCTCTTTTACTTTTATCACTTAGAAAATGACAGGGGCTTTGAAAGTCTGGCCAAGAGCTGGAGATGAAGACCAAATATATGTTTCCACAACATCACAACGTTCCACACATGAAATCTCGCTCATGCTTGTTTGTTGTAGATGCTCAATCACATCTGTGGATTGGTGGACTAGAAACTTCCCTCTTCTTTCAGAGGAGCTTGTGTTCCTCTAAGTGCTATGCTGCTTTCGCACCAGGCTGGTCCCCCAAAAAGAGGCGAATCCAGAAAGGACTTGCTCTCGCAGGGCCGTTTTCCCTTGAACGGTGCCCATCAGCAGTTTGTCCAGGTTGCACTAGCAAGGCTCAGCGAGCGTACCCCAGCTCTGGCTCTGGAGGAAACAAACAGATGCTCTGCTGCTGCTCTTATGCACCTGGGGAACAGGTGGTCCTTGGGCCTGCAGGCCTCACAACCACGTGGCCGTGGGGAGGAACACCGCCCACTGCCTACTTTGATGACTGCTCGCCCACACTGAGCCTCTCTTCTCAAAATCCCTGAATCACTACACAATCCCTCTGGCTTCTGAGCTTCTAATTTATCCTCCCCAGCATACGTGTATAATTATTCTCCTTTTGTTTTCTCTTGTTTCAGGGAGTCGGTGTATGCATCTCCTCTAGAGTGTAAATTCCTTAAGGACGTGGTTTATCTAGTAAGCAAAGCAAGCAACTTTGGCGAATGGAAGCAGACAAGGAATGTATGTAAAGGATGCAGCTTAGGAATCAGAATCGCTACTAGAGCAGGAGACCCTGATTTAGAGTCCACGGACTCAGGAACTGCCCCATGTCACAGTGCAGAATTGGTCTGGTGGGGTCCCCACTGCTGTTGCTGGACTTGGAGGGAGCTTTGCCAGCACCGCCCACACTGGGCCTCAGATGTCCTTGCTGCCTCTGAAGCCCAGGGTTAGCCGCCCTGCCACAGCTACAGATTCTTCACCGACCCCACTTCTTTCTGTAGGCTACGAAGCAAAGCGCATCAGGTATACTTGGTGGGAGAGCCTGGATTGTGTGTCCACGTCACAGCCGCAAGAGAGGCTGGGAAAGCGGATATTTGGCACATTCTGCTTCTGCAGCAGGAGGTCGGCTCTGCCTTGGAAGCTGGAGATTCCTCAAAAGGAGGGAGCTCAGATGCTACGGCAGGGACAGAGCCTTGCACTACTTTGTGTTGTCTGTAGTGCCTAGGTTAGAACAGTACTTGCCATATGTAATTAGCAGACTGTTTCCAATTTGTGATTGGGGCATGACTCAGCTAAAATCTTGCCTAGGAACGAGCTCCCAAATAACAGATTGTATATGCTTTTGTCGCTATTTCTGGTTTTAAACTAAATTGGCTGCTATTGGAACCAGCCTACCTGGAGGCACTCAAGGACGACAGAAACCTAATATTTTGGTAAAATGTCAATCCCAATGAAACGTCAATCCATCTTACTCATTTTTTGTAACTCATTTGTTCAACCAAGTTATTGAATTTGCATACTTCATGTGTCTTCTCAACCTTTTTCCATTGCAATAGGACCCCAATTTTATTTTGGGTAGAAAAAGGCCCAGTTAAAAGACTACATTTGCCAGCCTTTTTTTTGCAGCTAGGACACCAACTCAGGATTCCTTTCCTTACTTGGTTTTATGAGTTACGTGGCTCTTTTGATCTGTGTGTTGAATAGTCCACGGTTCTGGTGCCTGTGAAGTGCCGACAGAGGGCTGTCGTACTCTTAGGACTAAAGATCCTCATAGACTTTGGGTTCTAGCCACAGCTCCCCATTTTGCTGCCATTTGCAGATTTATAGATTCGTGGTCCAGATCTTATTCGATTCCATTTCTGTTTTTCACTGGTACCCCCATTCAAGGCAATGGCTTCCTGCACTGGAAGTGAGGGGCAAGGTTGGAACTAGATCAGAGGATGCAGTGGTTTCTAGAGAGATGTTAGGGCGGGTGGCCTCTGAATGTCCCAGGAGCTGGGAAGCTATATCCACATGCAGAGTTCCTGGTTTCCCAACAGACTTACTAAAGCAGACTTGTGGGGACCTAATAGCATGTATTTTTCAAAGTCCCGCAGGGGATTCTGTTGCACAGCCTGGTTGCAGACCCCTGAACTAGATGACCTATTTATAAGATTTCTTCAAACTCTAAACTGGCCTGATATCTTTATTTCATGTGTCCCAAGCTTACCTCACTACAAATTATTATAAACAAAACCTCAGTCACAAGCATTTTAAGATTTGGTGAATGTGGTTGATTTTATTGTTGTTTAAAAAATTCACTGCCCTTCATGGGGGGAAGACTATAGTGTTCTTCCCCCTATTTGATACCACGTGATCTGCTCTGACCTATGTAATAGGGAAGTGACCTGTCACTCCCAAGAAGATGGAAGGTAGAAACGTCTTGAGGAACAAAAGCTGGTTAACACTCTGCAAGGTGGCAAGGACCAAATCAAGGGTGTGGTTTTAATACCCAGGTTGAAATGTCTACATCGATTGAGACAGTGCCCAGTGACTTCTTTTAACGGGGTAAATGGCTCAGGGGAAAGAGACTAATGGTGTAGCTCTCGCTGGCATCTAGAAGCCTGATAAAATCAAGGGACCCAAAACACTCATAATTGAGCCTAGAGAGAGGCATAGTCAAGAATTGTGGGCCTAGCTACAGCCTCAACACTGACTGAAATAAGAAAAGATACTGACCGAACATTTTGAGAGTCATGTTGCCACCAGTGACCAATTGCACCAGACCTAAAACATCCGAGACCCTACTCTTCTGTGGAGCCTCCAAGGAGGTCACGTTTTCAAATGTCCTCTCCAGATGTGGTCAAAGGATAATGAAGGGAAGGACCCCCTGGGGTGCACCAAGGGTCACAGAAAACAACGCACTGGGAATGACTCCTAGAAGCAGAACTTTTTGACTTCCGATAATGCATTTTTATCAACTTAATTGAGGTAGACAAAAAAGCACACCAATTTCAAATGTACAGTTCAATGCGTTTTGACAAATGAAACCATCACCACCACCATCAAGATAAAGAACATTTTTATCACCCCAAACTGTTCTCTTGTACATCTTTGCAGTCAACGCCCTAGCCCCCACCTCTGGCCCCAGGCACCCATTGCTTCCTGTCACTATAGTTTAGAGTGATCTTTTCTAGAAATGGAATCATATAATATGCATGTTTGATTCCGTGTTTGGCTCATTTCTCTTAGCATGTTTTCAAGACTTATCCAAATTGTTGTATGTATTGGAAGTTCATTCCTTTTTGTGTTGTGTAGTATTCCATTGTATGAATATATCACAATTTGTTTATTGACTCACCGGTTAAAAGACATTTGTGTTGTTTTTAGTTTTTTGCTATTATGCATAAAGCTGCTATGAACATTTATGTACAAGTCTTGGGGCGGATATCAGGTTTTATTTTTCTTGGGTAAACACCTGAGAGTAAAATCGATTGGTTGTATGGTAAATGTATGTTTAACATTTGAAGAAAGTATTAAGATCTTTTCCAAAGTGGTCGCATCATTTTACTTTCCTACCAGAGAAGTATGAGAGTTTCTGTTGTTCTATATCCTCATCGGCACTTGATATTGTGAGTCATTTTAATTTTACCCACGCTAGCGAGCACGGAGTGGTATCTCATTGTGGTTACAGTTTACATTTCCTTGATGACTAATGATGTTGAGCATCTTTTCATGTGTTTATTGGACATTTATATATCTTTATTGTGAAGTATTTACATCTTTTGCCACTTAAAAATTGGACTGTTTGCCTTCTTAATTTTAAGAGTTTTAAAAATATATTCTGGATAAAGGTCTACAATATAGATCTTTACTAGACACAATATAGTTAATATATAGTGAAAAAAAATATATATATAGTAAATATTTTCTCCCAATCTGTGGTTTGCCTTTTCATGTTCTTAATAGTGACTTTCAAAGACTAGTCTTAAAATTTTGAAGAAGTCAACTTTATCAATTTTTTAATTTACTGTTTGTGCTATTTATATCCTGAGAAGTCTTTGCCTACCTAAGAATCACAGAGATTTTCTCCTATACTTTTTCTTCTAGAATTTTATACGCCTAGCTTTCATGTTTAGGTCTACAATACATTTCAAGTTAATTTTTATGTGTGCTATGAGGTAAGTGGCAAGGATCAGTTTTTCCCATAATACCCAAATTGTTCAAGCACCATTTATTGAAAAGTCCAATTTCCTCCATTACCTTGTTACCTTGGCACCTTTGTGAAAAATTAATTGCCCAAGTAACTTTACAGCGGAGAAACCTGACAAACACTCCTCAGCCAGGAGATCAAGGTCCACGTGAAGTCATGTTGGTACTCTGTACCTTTGATACGACGTGATAAAAATGGCACTTTACTACTTTGGTCTTCCTTCCAGTCTAATCACGAGAGAAACACCAGACAGATCCCAGCTGAGGGGCATTATACAAAATACCAGGACTCCTAAAAACTGTCAAGGTCATTAAAAACAAGGAAAGTTTGAGAAACTGTCACAGCCAAGAAGAGCCTAAGGATACATGGATGCTAAATGTAATGTGGTATTGTGGATAGGATCCAGGGACAGAAAAAGGACATTGGGTAAAAACCAAGGAAATCTGAATAAAGTGTACTCTTTAGCTAATAATAATGTATCAATATTTTTTCATTACCTATAACAAATGTACCATTCTTTTTATTTTAAATATTTTTTAGAGACAGGCACTACGTTGCCAAGGTTGGACTTGAACTCCTGAGCTTAAGTGATCATCCTGCCTCAGCCTCACGAGTCCCTGGGACCACAGGCACACACCACTGTGCCCAGCACAGAGGTACCATTCTAATGGAAGATGTAAATAATAGGGGAAACTGGGTGCAGAGTGTAGGAGAACGCTTTGAACCATCTTCACAAACTTTCTGTAATCTAAAACTTTCTAAAACAAGTTTAATAAAACCAAACAAAAAATTGATTGTATGTGTTTTGTAGCTCTATGATGAGTTGTGTTTACACTTAGGTTTTTTACAGCCTCTTGATGAATTGGCAATTCAATAGTAAAATGCCTCTTTATCCTGATAATAGTCTTTGCTCTGAAATGTATTTTGTCTGATGTTAATGTGACAACTCCATCTCTTTTGATTTGTATGCATGACATATCTTTCCCTATCCTTTTACTTACAGTTGGGTCTTGCTTATTTTTATCCAGTTTGTTTTTAAAATCTCTTTATATGGTTGGTTGGTTGTTCATTCATTCATTTATGAATGACAGGGTTTCGCTTTGTTCCCTGGGCTAGAGTGCAGTGGTGTCATCATAACGCACTGCAACCTCAAACTCCTGAGCTTAAGTGATCCTCCTGCCTTGGCCTCCCAAAGTGCTGGGATTACAGGCGTGAGCCACCGTGCCCAACCTAGACCCTTTATATTTGATATACGTATTCATATAGTTGGATTTAAAACTACTATCTTGCTATTTGTTTTCTATTTATTTCATCTGTTTTTTGTTCTTTTCCCTTCTATTCCTGATTTCTTTTGGATTGATGTAGTATTTTTGTATGATTCTATTTTATCTCCACTACTGGCTTATTAGCACTACCTCTTTGTTGTCTTTTGAGTGGCTTTTTTAAGGTTTACAACCTATATCTTTAACATACTCTATCTTTAAATAAGATTGTGTCTCTTTACTTATGATAAGAACCTTATGTCCATTTCCCTTCTATCCTTTGTGCTATTGGGGTCATATATTTTATTTCTACATATCTTATAGACTCCACATTACATTGTTGTTTTTTTTTTT
>VBSM01003157.1:34610241-34627215 GCA_008086735.1 Cheirogaleus medius
TTTCTGGCTCTAAGCCTCTTGCACCGCTGCATTTCTTGTTTTGCTCCCATGGGCACTGTGGTTCCTGGGAAGCCTGAGGAACAACCCAAACAGAGCTGTGACCCTTGCCCTCCCGGCCGAGATTGCCCAGACCTAACCCCTGTGACCCCCAAATCCACCAGCAAGGGAGGCCAGTGAGCTCTTGAAGCCTCACCACCTCCCTCACCCCCAGTGAGGAGCCAGACTAGGAGTCACTTCTTCATTCCCAGGGCGATGACCTCACCTGCTCACTGTGGCCTCCCAGGTGTCTGCAGCTGCTTCCCCAGGAAACCTCTGTGTGAGTGCATGTGAGTGTGTGTGTGTGTGTGTGTGTGTGTCTGGTAGTAAACAGGGCTTGCTGTTTCTTCCCCAGCTGTTATCGTCACCTCTTTCTACCCTCTTCCATGTCTGCTTAGCCTCAGCTCCTAGCAAACACGTAAGTGACAAGAGACCTCCCTAGTGTCCCCTCTTGGCTAGTCCTAATCCCTAAAAGATCTCTCCTTAATCCTTCCAGCACTGGCCTTTCTTGTAGATGATTCTGGATATCTGATTCAAATATGAGAGTCATGAGTTTTAAATCTGAGTCACATACAAACCTCTGTTAAACAAAGGAAACCAAAAGTCTCATGATCCTCCAGGGTTGTCTTAGATCATGTTGCTCATCCTATTACTTAAATAAGTACGAACACAAAATTATTTAGACTCTGTATACTTTAATAGCTCTTACATAACTTTAAAACCAAAATCAGTGTAAAAATGAAATACCAAAATTCCCTGAAAAACCATCCAAACTCAAGTTAGGACACTTACTTTAATGTGGCCTGCCATGGTATTTTTCTGACCCCAAACACTGGATATCCTACCCTCTGATGCCAGCCACCCTGTGTGGTGTTCGGATGTGGTTCCTCCATGTTGTTCCGCTGCAGGGAAAACCGCAACATTTCACTTGTGCAGAACAAACACCGTGCTGGCTGGGGTTTACAAATGAAATCTTCTGCTCCATTCTTTTTAAAAAGTAGTACTGTTTGGCTCTGAAATCTCTCGAAACAGCTTTGAGATGATGTTTTATAGGATGTGTAACATGCTTACATTAATTTAAAAAATTTTCATTCAAAAGAAAATTAACATTCTCCTAAAGGGGTCACGGACGTCCTGAATGTGTCTGGAGGTTCTCAGGGTGTTCATAGACCTCAGATATCAAATTCCTGGATTTGAGGTTCCACTTTTCACCCAAGAAGCTCTTTAACTGCTTCCTTCTGGGCCTGCATTGGTCCCCAGCCACTCCCAATACCCTGCGGGCTGAGGTCCCCAAGCGGGCGCTTGGGCCTGGCTTGTTTTTGCGAGGTGTCTCCCCGCGGGCCAGGTGCACACTACATGCATGATTCCCGCCACAGCAGGAGCCTGTGTGACTGTTCAGGGGGTGGCTCCCCGCTCCTCAGGGCTGGCCAGCTCAGTCTGTGCAGCGTGCCCATGTTCCCGGGCCGGGGCTGGCCGAGGGGGCCTCTGTCTGTCCCCAGCTGATCCTGGCCGGGGAAGTGGCTGCTCACTGTGCCTCCACCAGGGGAAAAAATAGCAGTTCAGTCTTTGGAAAAAACTAGCGACTCACACGACCGGAATAGCAACTGAAGACGTACTTAAAAACAGAAACACCTGCTTCGGAATTGTGACAGGAAATGAGATTTCAGAAATGTCACCAGAAGCCGGTAAAGCAGCCCCTCCCTCGTGTTTCCCCGGCTTTCGTCCGCCAGCTGGGCCCTGCCTGCAGGAAAAGCCCGGCTTGAGCCAGGCCACCCAGTGGCCACAGTGGCCGCTGGCTGGCCTGGCCTGAGGGGTCAGGGCCCGGTGTGGCCTGCGGGGGCAAGCCATGGTGGCTGCAGGCGAGACCCCACACTCCTGTGCCAAACCTCTTGGGCGGCGGCAGCAGACACTCAGGGAGGACTGGTCTGGGGGTGGGGGGGGACATGAGGCCCCCCCCAGACCCAGTCCCGCCTGGAGCGAGCCCTCCTTACGGGACTGCACAGCCACCACTGTCCTCTTGATCCACGACGTCTCTTTTAGGGGCCTCCGTGCAGCTTTCGGGGGAAGTGGAGGGGCCTGACGCTCAGTCCGGAGGCGGGTTCTCCAAAGGGGGGTTCGTGTATCCCCAAGGGTGTGTAAGATGATCCATGGGCTCGTGGAAAGAAAATAATAGCCCATCTATTTTAGATTAATGTTTTACTTCAAAAAATGAAAGAGAAAGCTCAGCCACGTCATTCATCTTGAACGCTGGGGACTCCGGTGGCCTAGATCGCCCGGGGAGGGGCCCAGAGTAGGCAGGAGGGAGGGGCGGGTATTTCAGCAAAAACTTACCCATGCTGGGTGATGGGAATTTAGAGATCCTGTTATCTATATTTAAGTAAACTAACTCTCCTAAAAAGGGCAAGCGGTTTTAAAACAATGTTGAAAAGAAACCTTGGGCTGAAGATAACACTAATGGCAATCACAGCAAACACCCCAAACGCAGAGCGCGCCCTGCTCCTGCCATCCTGAGCTTGCTGTCAGCCACCTCGTGAAGGAAAAATAATGGCACTTTAAGCAGATCTCAGAGAGTTGGCCAAAATTGGAATTATCCAGAAGCCTATTTGAACTATGGCTTGACACCCACAATCATTCATGTCGAATGTTGCCTGAAGTAGGTATTGTGCCAAGAGGTCACAAGACATTCAAAGTATCGTTAATTTCATCTTGACCTCATCCTTTTAATTCATGTTTTTTTGGGGGGGTGCTTTAAAATAATAGTACTTAGGTGGAATTTATAAAATAAAATAAGTAACCAGAACTCTTGAGTGTGTGGACAACTTTTTGTCCCTCGGTAAGGGCGGGCAATACAAAAGCTGGGGACCGCTGCTCCAGTGGATAGAGCTCAGGCTGCAGGTACATCAGAGTGACCAGGAAGCTTGTTAAACCTCCTGGTCACTGGGCCCCTGCTGATGCTGATGGTCTGGGGACCTTGCTCACAGGCGAAGACGAGGCTCTGGCCGGAAGACCACTGACCTCGCCCCACAGCCTGAAACACGCCCTCTGAGCCTGACTCCTTAGACTCAAGCAGGACTTTGCAACCTCGGTGAAACTGGAAGCAGCCCGAGTGCTAAGCAGGGACACTGGGAGCAGGCATGGGGACAGGGAGGGGACTGTGAGCTCACCTACTGACCTTACCTCACCCCCGAGGTTCTGGGGCTGGGGAGGTCTGAGTTGAAGTCCCTGTGCAGCTGCTCGCTAGCTTTTGACCTCAAATCTTAATATATGTGTAATGGAAAAAAAAAAAACCTTACTATTTCGAATTCTCTTGCTGCCTTCCCCGAAGAAGGGTGGGTCTGGGGGAGGGGTTCTGTGGCCAGCAAGGCAGCCCTGCACAGGCCTGTGGGAAGGAAGTATGAGCCTCTCTGGTCCCCCCTCCCTACTGTCCTCATCCTCTGTGGGGCATGTCCCTGAAGGCTAAGCCTAGTATCCTGGTGGGTGTGAGCAGAGACCTGGGGCGGAGGTCAAGTTCCCACGTAGGTATTAGGACCTTCCCATCCCCCTCTGCCCTGCAGCTCCCTCCCACATGTGCGGCCATTTGCTCTTTTTTCTTTCCTCATATGCATTTGTATAGGGGACTTGTGAAAACCAGAAGCAGTAATGCACCAAGGGATGTGACTTTAATGGCGGGATTTCCAGCCCAGGCCAGGCTGAGAGACAGCCTGTGTCCTTTACATTGGGCCCGAATCACATCCAGTTCACACAGGCTGCTCACTTCTAAGAGCAGGTGTTTTCTGCACCTGCTGTACTTGCTGCTGGTGAAAAATACTAGAATTCCTGCCTCCACATGCAGCCTGCAGGGAGAAGGGAACAAGCTCTGTGCCGCTCCTGCCTGGTCCCAGCCTAGCCTGTGCCCGGTGCCACCCGCTGGGGCAGGCGTGGGGCCCTGGCTCCTTCCTTCTCAGCACTCCCTTCTCAAGGGGCCCAAAAGCGTTGTCGTTAGGGCTAATTACGGAGCTTCCTTTCCCTGCACAAGTTAGTGCCTATAAAAGGCCAATGAGAACTGTGTAGAGACAATAGGCCTTGGAGGGTCCAAGCCCTCACCCTGCCACTGACCACATTGGTGACCTTGAGCAAGTTCCTCAATGTCACTGAGCTCCCGTCCTTTGCTCTGTAAAATGGGGTGATGAAGCTGCCAACTGCAGATGGCCATGAGGATGAAGCGAATGTGTGTGACAAGCAGGGCCCTTGGGACGCTCCCTTCTGTCCCTGTTAGGTGCTGATCCAACTGCACTAAATTCTAAAAAGCTCCTGTGGGTCACTCCACTGAAAGCTAAACTCTGGGAATCTTCTTCTGGGATTCCTAGGGCTTCTGAAGGTTAGAGACATGAGCTCACTCATTCATCCATGCAACAAATATACACTGAGTGCTGTTTGCAGGTCAGACAATAAGCTAGTAAATTATCTAGAACAAAAGCCTCTCTGGGAGGGCCATTCGCGCAGAAGGGCCTCAGGCTCTGTCGGACCTCCCTGGAGGCTGGGCTACTGGGCCGGTGAGGGTGGGGCAGGCTGTGGGCCCCTGCCAGTGGATGGGAGGCCCTTTTCCACTGCAGGCTAAGTGGCAAAAGAACCACAGAGGAACTGCTAGTGCTAAGGGCTACAGTGAGACAAAAGGGGAGGCTGAGGCTGGAGGGGGTAGCCAGCCTCCTTCTTGGGCCACGACTGCTTCCCATGCCTGCCCCCACCCTGTGGGAGGGTGGGAGGATGCTGGTCCCTGCAGGAGCTGTTCTCTGCACCCCTACCTGCCTCAAGTCATCCTGGTGCACGGCAAGCACTGGAGTCAGACCCGAATGCTCCCCGGCTCTGCATCAGGAAACCCCGTCTCTACTAAAAATAGAAAGAAATGAATTGACCAACTAAAAATATATATAGAAAAAATTAGCTGGGCATGGTGGCGCATGCCTGTAGTCCCAGCTGCTCGGGAGGCTGAGGCAGGATCGCTTGAGCCCAGGAGATTGAGGTTGCAGTGAGCGAGGCTGACACCAGGGCACTCACTCTAGCCTGGGCAACAAAGTGAGACTCTGTCTCAAAAAAAAAAAAAAAAAAAAAAAAAAAAAAAAAAAAAAAGATGACAGCACCTTATGCCCAATGTTCACTATGGGGCAGATTCAAGTGTCAGTCTATAGCAGTAAGCTCCTCCTCAAATGGTTTTTATATTTTAAAAACAACAAAACAGTAACAAAATCCCTCAAAGGTAATAGCAACATGGAACATTCTGACCTTTCATTCTCTTTCTGGTGAGAGCAAGGATCCCAACAGACGGATGTGGGGGAGGGAAAGGGCTGAATATTGGTGCAGCTGTGAGCCAGCGTGTGAACATCTGGCCCCCCATCAGTTGGCCAGCAGACACTGGCGTTAAAGCCACAGCTCTTGTGAGGTCTGATTGGCTCCAGTGTGTGCCCCAAATGCAGTGGCTGCACCGACGGCCTTGGGGCAGCTGCCTTATTCTAGATGGGCTCAGGACACTGCACCAAGACAGCCGTGGCCAGATTGTGGCCAGATTGCAGACGGCAGCCACCTGTCTGCATTCCCCATCTCCTGCCTGGGGCGCTGGGTGGTTTCCTGGCCCAATCCTTTCATCGGAACCTTTACCCACAAAGCACAGCCACTGACCCAGGAACCTTAGAGCAAGGGCCAGCAAGCCAAGGCCCGCGAGTAGAACCTGGCCCGCTGCCTGTTTATGCCTGGCCTATGAACTAAGAATGGTTTTCACATTTTTAAATGGCTGAACAAACTCAACAGAAGAACATTTTTTGGTGAAAATCATGTGAAATTCAAATGTCAGTGTCCATAAGTAATGATTTGTTCACTTGTGATGTAGTCTCTGGCTGATTTTGTGCTACAAAGGCAGAGTTGAGTACTTGCGACAGAGACTGTATGGCCTGCATACCTAAAATATTTATCTCGTCCTTTGCAGAAAAAAATCTCCTCATCCCTGAGTTAAAGACACCTTCCTTCCAGGAGCACTAGCTTTCACACTCATGCCTTAAGCAAAAGAGATGAAGTTCTAATGGTGGGATTTTAGGCACAGGTGGCTTCCTCGGTTCAGCCTTTCTAGGGGAGGGAACAGGAAAAATACAGACAGGTAACAGAGAGGCAGCAATATGTAAAATAAATGCCTGGAGCTAGGCTGTAGGAATCCTGGTTTCTAATTGCAGCTTCAACTAACTAATAATTACGTGATTTTTGAGCAAGAAGGCTTTCCATGTCCTGGTGCTTTCCTCTCTATCCAAGATCTTCCCCCTTCCTCCCCCAAAAGGAAGACAATAGCTGTGAAATGCCTTGAGACCATAAGTATCACTCAAATACAAAGATTAGTCAATTCTAGAGCATTCTGATTAGGTATATTTCTTCCTTTCAAGACAAGTGAAACAAGGTATCTATAGATATAGTGGCCCTATTTTCCTCAAACTCCTTGGTTTATCAACAAGACTGTTACAGACCCTTGGCATTTGTGCAATTAACACTTTAGTCATTCCCAAGTCACCCAGAAGGTTCCCCATCTATATTTGTTATTTTGCACAAATCTGAGTAACTCAGCTGCTACTGAGTGAATCCAGCGAGTGGCCCAGTAGCTGCATCCCAAGACAGCTGGCTGCTGTTCTCTCCTTGTTATAATAGACACAGTAACTAATAGAGTGATTAAAGACTCCTTTGTTAATAAATGCCCTGTATGCATGATGCTGGCACTCTCAAAAGTCTCAGGAGGGACTATCCAAGAGTGATGTGAGTCTACCTTATTTATTTGTAGTCAGGGACTCTGACGTGTGGTGGCCATTTCTAGAAGATGCCTAACATGTCTTTCAATACAACCCCAGAAGTGGCTTCCTTTTATGGCAGTCTCAGTTTCCGGATCTTAGAAATTGCTGATTCCAACAGCACCCAATGTCCACAAAAGTCACCTGAGGGTGCCTGAGGGCAGGAATGGATGACAGCCACATTTTACTCAGACACCAAAGCAAGATGCCATCTGAATTGCGACACACCCTGTAAAGGTGCCAAAGCATGCAAGAGAAACAGAATTTGCACTTGGTATGTTTATTTCTATTCCACTAAAGGTGCATGGGTGCTCTTAAAAAGGCAAACCCATATAGAAGCCCACGCCAGAGACAGTTGCAACAAATTGCATCACCTGGGTTTTTCTGTTTATAATAGCTAGCCTATGTTGGTGGTGCAAATTGGCCAGTTGTGTGCTATTTTAAACCCTGCCTGCTCCTTTTTCCCCTTAGTGCCAAGGGCACACAAAGCTGCCCAGAAGGAAGGAATTCAATCAGCATCAGAAGAATGCATTGAAGTCCTGTTTCCTAAACCCCAGGGGAGATCTGAGTGGGAAGGGAGGACCCAGCTAGCTGAGGACAGAGTCCTTTTTACGTGTCTGTTTTCCCCAGGTCAAATGCCAACTGGCTGACAAATGTTAGTGGGTGGGAACAATGGAGGAGGGGGCCTGGGCATGAGGGGGTGGAGGTACTTCCTGTGGATCCATCCAGGCCCAGAGTTTCCAGCTGTCACTCCCAGAGCGCCGCCCCCGCCTGCTTGGCCAGGTGGGGTTGGCCCTGGCAGAAAGGGCTGCAGGTGAGACCAGTCATCACCCTGTTTTTGCCAGAACCCCAACCCTGGCCATAAACCTTACCTGGCCAAGCTGCTCTCTTTATTGGACACTTTAGTCAAATATCTGGACTGCTGGGCTGACGGACACTTTTTTTTTCTGATGTCTCTCCTTGGTCAGTCTCAGAATTAATACATTCATCCTCTGCTAGTCCCTTCCCTTTTCTGAAATGGCGCGGAGGCTGCACTCTAAACTCACCAGGGTTTGGGCTGGGCTGGGTTGGATGTCCTGGGTGTGGACACCTCCATGGACCAGCCCACTCCCTGGGTTCAGTTTGGAAGCTGGTCACTCCACTGCCAGCCTGCCTCCCTGTTCCAAACAGTGACATACCTCAGGTCTCCTCTCCTGCCAGCTGGTCAAAATGGGGGGTGCTCTGTAGACCCCTGGGGATAGTTCAGTGGCCCAACTCCCTTGTAAGACCTCCGGGGGTGTCAAAGCACAGGTGCCTTATGGAGGAACTGGTGTGGGACCAAGTCCCTAAACGAGACCCCATGCCATTTTGTACCTGCTCAGGGGGCCAGGTTGACCCTGAAAAAAAGGATAGTGTGTGTCAACCTTTAGTACAGTGCCCGAATATCCTAGGTGCTCAGTGATGTTGAGTATCAACTACCATGTTTCCCGGAAAATAAGACAGGGTCTTATATTTAGTTTTCCTCAAGAAGACACCCTAGGGCTTATTTTCAGGGGATGTGTTATTTTTTTAAGTACGGTACAACAATCTACATTTATTCAAATATAGTTAAGTCGTCATCTTCTGGAACATCATCATAACTCTCCAAATCCCCAATTCCATCCTAAATTTCTTGTGACTCTATTTCCCTTAGAACCATTGGCCCCCATCTCTCATGTCGAGCAATAGAGCTCTCATGGGGCAGATGAGAAGGGCTGCTCGTCTTCTTTACCACTCCACAACGAAATACATGGGTTGTGCAGATATGCTGCGTAGCCACGCCCATCACTAGGTCTTATTTTCGGGGTAGGGCTTATATTGCTCAAATGCTTAGAAATCCTGCTAAGGGCTTATTTTATGGGTAGGTCTTATTTTCGGGGAAACATGGTACATGCGTGTCACGGGGAGTCCGATTACTATGAACAACATGGACTAGACAGGTATTTGTCATGAATGAAATATTTCACATACAGGGGACTTTGTTTTATCATAGTTAATATACACTGTGAAGTCAGAGAGCTTTCAATGCTGAAAACATTCTGAGAAGAGGTGGTTCCAGGATGGCGCAGCGGGAGGTCTTTCAAACCATGTGGTCGCCGTGGGCTCTGTTTCCCCAGTCATCGTCCTGCCACCAGAGCCTCCTGGTTCCAGTTCTGGGAACCGCGCTGGGCCTTGCCCCCTACCCCCATCTGTAAAATGGGGTAGCTGTCCTCCCTCATAGGGTTGGCGTAACAGTCAAATATGATAATAGATGGAATTCTTCTGGAGTGAAATAAAGACAGTGAGGCATTTACATGGGAGCACCAGACGCCCCTTGTCTGAGGACTCAGGAGGTAGAAGAGAAGATTCTCTCCCTGGCTTGGGCCTTATGAGTCCCTGCCATACTCTGCCAGGGGTTTTCCTCCATCTGTGCCATCTTTCCTGGTCAAACATGATATGCAAGCACAGAGATTTTTGTTTCTCTTTCACTTGTGTCTAGAAGCCACTGCAGCTATGTGGCCTATGGAGCTTGAAGGACCTGACCCCACAACCACACATTGATTCCAATGAAAAAGTGGTGCCCAGAAGCCTAAGGAAGCGCATCCACCCTTGGGAAACTGGATAATTTCCTCTCATGACACACAGCTTTGTAGACTGTGAGAGCATGTCGTGTTCTCGAAGAGCTAGTCCCCAGCTGTCACAAACTGAAGCAGGAACACCAGGAAGCATGTGCTATATCTGATAGAAACCTTCCTGTGAGTCGATTTTACTCTTGAAAGTGTGTGCAGGGAGTTAAACAATTTAGGACAGTTGAATATCAAACACGGATGTTGTTGGGAAAATGCAAATTGTTCGCTGATTAAGATGAAACACAAGCCTTCAAAGAAATTGCAGGCTTGTAACTCAAAGCAGTAGTCCACAGACTTGGCTTAGGAGAGCAGAATACCCCCATTCCCACACAGCCCACCCTGCCTGGGCCCCACCCGACCGACTCAGGACCTCTGAGGTTGGGGTCCCTCATTAGCTCGTCTAAAAACGCTCCCAAGTGACTCCAGCGTTCTGGTGGGATTAATCGACACCGGCTCAAGGGTGTGTCCTTGAAAGCCAGGTAGGAGGCGGGCAGGTCTGGGGCATGCTCCCTTGTCACTGATTTCTGGTCCCTTTGTAGATGAGATAAAAGTAATTTCTTTAAGGTCTGAGTGAGGTGCGGGAAAATCCATCAGGGAGCTTTGCTGGATCAAACCAGTGTTAACATCAAAGCCCTGCCAGGTCCACTGGGGTCAGCTCCAAATGGTCTTACCGCTGCCCTCGGCACACCCTGAGAGACTGGAGACACGTGTAGCAAAGGGGACCAGGGACTCATGCTTAGGTGTCTTTTTCCATCTTTAGATAACAGAGGAGGAAACTAAGGATGTCCCTCTCAGCCCTATGAGGACTTAGTCAAGAGGAGCCTCTCACAGCCTTGTGAGACGACATTCCCCAGCCCTTTCCGAAGTCCTCTGGTTCCTTCTGGGAACCAGGGTTAAACGGGAAAACCACAGAAACACGAGACTTCCTAAAAAGGTGCAGATGTCTTAAGTTTTCAAATAAAATCTCCCTTGGCACCTAGGAAAATGGATTCCTAGGCAGCTTAATTCTTCATTGTGTGTTCCATGAACACTGTGCCTCTTGCTAAATATTAATATTTTCTGAGGTCACCCAACGGGGCTGCCAGGAATGGGCAGTCTGCCCCAGGTGGGAAGTGCAGCAGGTGGAGGGCCTGGGTGGGGCACAGTGGTCTGGCGGCCTGGAAGCACAGATCTCTAGAGCACCTGGAATGTGCTAGACACAACATTTGTGAAGGGGCTGTCAGGCTTAGGAGTGCTGACTGCAGCGTCTCACGGAAGTGTCAGCTGCTCCAGGGCAAGGGGGCAGCAGAGAGTGTCAGAATCCCACCATCTGGCCTCAACCTCGCTGTGACCTTGGGCAAACCCATTCATCTCTGAGATGGCGCTCTCATCTGTGACAAAGGGGGTATGTATGACCTCCCTCAGAGTTAAGGATTAAGTGCAATTGTATATGAAACATATAATAGCATGCTTAACTCAAGTACTCAAAAATAGTGGTTATCTTAGCCACTTAGAGACATTTTTCTATCACTTGTCCTAGTATCGAGGACTTCTGCACTTGTGTGCGCGTCTGTGTGTGTGTGTACTAATGACATCTATTGGGTCAAGGCCAAGGATGCTGGTAAATACCTTACAATACACAGGACGGTCCCCCTCCCCAACAAACCATTGACCCCCAAATGTCAATAGTGTGAGGTTGAGACCCCTGATCTACAGAGAGAAGCTGGGACTAGCCCAAAGACGACAGGGGTGGGGGAAGCAAATAGGCAACAAGTGTGGGATCTGGCAGCAACTGCAAACTCCGGCAACCATCCCCGGAGGAGGAATCCTCTCCTCAATTAGGACACTTTAGCAGCTATAACTCAAGTGTTAAGCACATTCTTCTCTAAATTGTCCAAGTTAGAGACACTGGATTCAGAATTAAGACTCATAGGTCAGTGGACTGATTTCAATAGCTTTTTGGTAAGCTATGAAAAAGCAATAGTAATTGGAGGGACAGGAAGGAAAAGCAGCTAGAGGTAGAAATGTGGTACAGAGGAAAAAAAGCATAGTGGTAAAATATATCACATAGTAATAAAATATATGAGGTTCATCCCCTATTCTTGATTTTCTTTGTAGGATAAGGCAAACTGCATAGTAAGAGACTACAAACACTTAAGTAAATCAGTCTGCATGAATCTGGAAAAAGACAAATCCTTTGGAAGGTCAACAAAGTTATCTGGTTTATCTGGTTGGGCCGCTACCTGCTCATGCTACAGCCTCAAAGATGAAATAAAAAATGAAGTAAAAATTCTGATCCCACCAGTTTTGGCTGATTTTGACATTTCATTTGCTTGGCAGAGCACTTTAGTGCCCAGTATGAGTTCACGAATCAATCGTGAAACAAGAATTGGTGCCTTCATGGTCATGACAGTCTGAGAATCCAACTTAACCGTATCAGGTTAAAAAGGCTACTGAGATCTTTTGATCGGCATGCCCAGGAATTACAGAACCACTGAGTTAAATGAAAAATGCTCAACATTTGTTAACAACTGAGACATTTTCCACAGAATCTTCTGCAAATGCCTTTAGACTTGGGGATTTTTATTTTTACCTTAAGCCAGTTATTTAAACTCTTAAGCCTCAGCTTTATTCTCTGCAAAATGGAGATAATAGTCCTTCCGCCCCAGGGCTGCGGTAAAGAGTAAGTAAGATTACGCACCTGAGTTCACTTTGTACTAACTGGGTCACACAACTAAAGGTAGTGTCCTAGAACCCAGAGGCTTTTTACTTTTATTTCACATTGCTCTTCAGGAGCACTTCAATATTTTTCAGGATCATGCTGGGTTTTTAAAAGAACCAGAACAAGAGGATGTTACCTAGGAAAGCAAATTAGTTACTTCACAGCATCTCGAGGTCTTAGTTTCTTACTTGAGGTTCATGCAGTCCTCAGAGGTAATTATCTCTATTTTACAGGTAAGGAAAAATGAAAGCGCTAAGTATCTAATTTGCAAAGTATGAGATTAGATGCCCTCTAATGAAGCCAGAATATAAGGGAACTTGAATTGAAATGGAAGCCCAAAGCTGGAGAATAAAATGAAATTCTACAACTGCTCTGCCCTGGCAAGCTTTGTAGGCAGGCCCAGCCCAAGAGCAGTTTCCTAGGCTAAATGACCAGGATTTGGAAAGCATGGAAAAATCAGATGTACCCTAAAATGTACAATTCTCTTCAGTGGTCTACTTGGATTTAAAGACCTCAGAGACAGAGCTGTGATGTCCAATCAATTCCATCTTTTCCCTAGATGGGGTGGTACCTGTGTCCAAATGCTGCTAGTGGTGGAAGGGATGGCAGAAAGATGCTATTCCCTGAGGTTAAAAACACAGGGGGGCAAGATCTGAAGTGAGGTCACTGAAAAGGTGAGGAAATGGAACAGGATGATCAAGAAAGGCTTGTCTACTAGTAGACAAGAAAAGTAGAAGGGACCATTTCCGTAATCCTTGACCACAAAGACTATCTTTGATGTGAGGACGTATTTTCCAAAAAAACACTGGGAATCATCTGCTTAGGAACTGAAAACATAAAATATGACCCTGACTCAAGAGTTGTTAGCATAAGCTTCTAGTTATGACAATAAGATCGTCTCATTAGATTACACCCAGTTCAAGAGAGGCCACTGAGAACAGTGCAGAGAAGCACATTTTTGGAGTTGGCTTTCTCAAATTCAAATGAGACAGCAGCTCTCAGAGTATGAATTCTGAGAACCTTCATCCATGTGCTGAAAAGAAACCCAGGAAGATCTGTCTAGCCTCTAGATAACTGGAGCTTCCAGAATTAAAAAGAAACATCCTAAACAATACCATCGCATGTGACCTAAATGAACTAAATTTCCAAGAACAAATTCAGGAAAGTTGCTTTTTAATCCAAACACAACCAAGAGTCCACTCATAATCCAATCTTGGTTTTTATCAATGGCCAAGATGCACAAAAGAGCCCTTAATTGAAGTGATATAGACTGTTTTAAGAAAATAGCTTTAAGAGCTGCTTTCAGACACCTACACAATTATTTTCACACATAGACAATTCTTAAAATTTCCAGCAAGTTCTTGTCGTATTCTCCACCAACATGAAAGAAATGAACTAGACTCTCCAGTTTTTCTGTGGTTTTATAAATTGCCTTTCAGAAAATTTTACTTCATCAATACTAACAATTTTTTGATAATAGGTATTGCTATTCTTTAACTCTATTATTGTATTTTCTTGTCACCTAATAATAAACCTAAGATTTCAAATCTAGAAAGGCTAACATTTACAAATGCTTAGCATTAGCTAAAATCCACAAGTTATCAAGTATTCCTTCAATCCTTTTTGAAATCTTAGCACTCTAGTTTTTAAAGTATAATGCCTAGTAGTTTCCATACTTCAGCACTCCACATCTGCCTCACGTAGAATTGAAACCACTACCCCATTTGTGTCTCTTGTTATTATGCTTTGGTAATTCCCTGAAATTGCAGGAACAGATCATGCCAAAAGTTCCATTCTGTTTTCGATCTTGGGAAATGTCATGAAACAGATATAAGCCTTGGTGCTTTAAAATAGGGGAATACCTACAATATACTTCCAAATTTGAGGTAATTATATTCTTACAGTTCCAGGATCACATAAAAATCCTCACATTTTCATTTTGAATAGAGGCTATTATTGACTTGTCCAAAAACATTCTAATTTAAATAAAACCTCCATAAGTCATCTTTGCATTTTGAGGTTCTATGCAGCCTTTAAGATGATGTGACTTTTTGTGCATTATTATTACTGCAGTAAATTATACATAACACTGCTACTAGTTTTGGGTAAACATTGAAATATTGCTGGTAGGCATTGAGGAAAGACTTGTATGATCTTGACCCTGATTATTTGCTGCCTCTTCTTAAACTACCAAGCTTCTTGTTATTAAGGCAGCTCTTTTCAGCTTTCTTCTTATGTACTCAGCTGAAACTGTAGTTCCTCCTTAGAACTTCCCTATTTAAAAAGAAAGGTACTTTAAGCACATGCTTTGAGAGACTAAAGGTTTACAATTTTAAATACATTCAAAGGCAGCAGGAAAAGTAATTTTACAACTCATTTAGTCATCAGGTTACAAACCCCATTTCCATGAGATTTATGAATGAGGGTCTAACATCACCCCCAATGACCTAGAAATGTGCGGTTTCTCTTCAGCTGTTTTCCCTCCCAATCCCCATCTCTGACCACTTACTATTTAACATTATCTAAACACTTATCCTATAGTTCTCTGCACTGGTGTACAAATGCTATCCCTTAAAATGTAAAAGCAGACTAACTAGTATGAAGGCAGTAGAATACCTCAGCGGCAGGAAAACGTCTTTCACAATTTTCCATTATTCCATATGGTCAGCTGAAAAAACTTAATAGGAAAGCTCTGAGATGCCCAAGTGGGAAGGTATGCCATTTTAAGGAGAGTAGCTACTCTAAATCTTTACTAAATGGAATCTCCTCCTGAGGCGTCTCAATGTCCTTCCCTATATTTCATCAGTGTTCCACTGTCCATAGTTACTTCAATTAATCACTAATAGCAAATGGTTAAGTTATGAAACCACAAAAGAATATTACTGCAACCATTAAATTATGTTGTTAGAAGTATACTAACATTGAAAAGATGTTTATAATATATTACAAATAACCGCAACCCCCATCATTTATAAAAAGTTTTGGATTGAGATAAGTAGAAATTTAAGAGATAGAAAAGGCAGGTGGCAGAGTGAGAACCAGTGTCTAGTTTTAGGCTAACAGACCATTGAAGAAAATAATCTGTAATAACACATTTAATATACATCTATTCTGAAATGACTTTCTAAACTAACCAAGCCTTCATTCTTGCTAAAAATCTACTTCAGAAAGGGATTCTTTCGATAAAATGCTTTATGGTAAGAATTATATAACATTATAATAACTTAAGCTGCTAACCAAATATTTTCAGTTTAGCTGTCTACCCTCCCAGGCTGTGAAAAGGAATAATGTAAAGCCCTTCTCAATAGGTTTGCCTAATCCTTGATTATTCACATTGCAGATCATCCAGTGTGGTGTGGCTATTTCCTGTTAACATGGGTCCACAGAGTTCCTGGATCCTTTCTTCCCCAGTACTTCAATAAGCAAGAAAATTGACACAGGCATGCAAAGAAAGGCAAATCCAGACTTAGAACTAGGATAAGTGCTTATCAGTTTTGCTAACATTAGTTTCAGACAAAGTTTTGGCTTACTCTGACAAGCAAAGCCTTTAAAGTAGATTATTTTCAAGGTCCCCTGAAAGATCTTGACCTTGTATTAGGTAAAAGTTAAATTCTGGCAGGGCGCAGTGGCTCAAGCCTGTATTCTCAGCACTTTAGGAGGCAGAGGCTGGAGAACAGCCTGAGCAAGAGCAATACCGCATCCCTACAAAAAACATACAAATTAGCAGTGTGTGGTGCTGCGTGCTTATAGTCCCAGGTACTCAGAGGCTGAGGCAGGCGGATCCCTGTAGCTCAGGAGTTGGAGGTTGCAGTGAGCTATGATAACACCACTGCACTCTAGCCTGGGCCACAGATGGAAACTTGTCTCAAAAAAAAAAAAAAAGACAAAAAAAAAAAATATTTCACTTCACAGGCCATCCAATCTTAACTCGAGTCTACAAATACTGTAACACATTCAAATAATTTAACTTTTACACTTCTGGAGCTAATCCTAAAATTGGCAAAATAATTCTGGCAGATAATTCTAGGGCAATAATCTTGCCCATTATTGAATCTACATACTCCAGTCTTCTAGCACAGCCTAAGAATTTGTCCAAAATCTACAATGAAGACTTACTGAGGCTATGTGATACCTCAAAGTACTAAGAGTAAAATTTTACTTTCTTTAAAATGACCTCAGAAATGTCTTTATTCTTGCTTTTTAACAAAACAGCAATAATTTACTCCAATTCACATCAAGTCCATTTCATAAATGGAGTAAATTTTTGTCAAGGAAAAAACCTTTCAGAAGGTAGTTTTAACTGAAGTTAAATTTATACCTTTATATTAGAAAAGAATCACTTTTACAGATTTGAAGATAAAAAGACAAAAATAGGTAAAGAATGCAAACTGAGTGGAATCTAAGTAGAATTCAGGATTTCAATATTAATGTATAAAAAAGTCATTTACTATTTCACTTACAATAGATCAGTAGTGGTTATTTGTAGTCAACCAATCATGCAACTGATCTAAAACCAGCTAAATCTCCAATCTCCTATACTGTAACACTCATTTAAAGAAAAAGGTAAACTTGGACAGGAAAATAAGTGACACATTTAACACCAAAGAGTACACTTAAAAAAAAAAAATCACCACAAGAGTGAGCACAGGTAGGTAGCTGGTGAATGGGTAAAGTTTGTAAAAGGAAATTTTCAATTCTTAAGTAGCCATATTCTAAATTGCTATGATTATATGAAAACACCAAGGAGAATACATTCAAGTTAATGGAAACAAGTCTTTATTAAGTAACTTTTAATATCAGAAAAATAAAACTC
>VBSM01003157.1:34627315-34648619 GCA_008086735.1 Cheirogaleus medius
TATTGAATACACATAGGATTTCAATTTTCGGTATACCGAGAAAAAAAGCTCTTTTGTGTTGGGAAAATAACGCTTCAAAAAATAATTAGTAGAAAAACCCACCAGTATAATGTTTTGTCCTTTCAATGCCAGCACAGATTTGGGAACATACTGAGGATGAGTTATAGACATCCACAGGTGAAATGTTACAAGCATATTTTAAACAAATCTTTCCTTGTGATTGGAAATAGTTTTGAAATGAAGTAAACTGATTGGAGGTCGTCACAGCTGCTTTTGTGAATTATGCCAAGGGCATTATTATCCCTTTCTCCCCCCCCCCTAAATTACTAAAAAATAAAAATATATTTATAATGTGCAAGACAAATATGGATTAAACATAAAATGTTTCACATTTTGATCTATAGTCTAAAATTAATTAATAGCTTGATCAGACTAATGAATGGAATGTTCGCATCCTCAATTATTAGCCAATATAGGTGCCACCCCAAAGCCCTTCCTGATATGGGAAAACCCAGGTGGCCATTTCCACATCCACCAAGGGAGGCAATGGGTAGGAAGTCACAATTGCATTCCTGATCCACTGATCATACCAGCCTTGAGCACTCTGGGCGAGATGAAGGTCAATTAGCAGTTTTGTCCCAAATTATAACCAGTGATATAGTAAACTGCCATCAGCCCTATTATTACCAATAAGTAATCACAATGCATTAAAAAGTGACTTGCAATCCTGCAGAATTAGGCATAAGTTGTTGTAAAATAAAAAACAAACAAACCTGTTTTGTCAAAACTGGCAGTGTAAAGAAGGCAGCACTGGAAGTGTCTGAATCATTTGTAATGCCAAGTACCCTCCATAAACTCGTAATGTGGTTAGGCTTTGGGACCCACTGTTTTGAAATCTTAGACGTATACACTTTCTCATAGGCTCACACAACCTATGATTATCTTCACTCAGCCAAGTTGAACTTCAGCTTTAACAATTCTTAGATAAGCTATGTCTCTGGGTCTATAGAACAGTATTAATAATTCAAACCAAACTAATAGACAAGAGACCACTTAGGTTTAGTGTTACCATAGCAGTCTTTTATAAGTTTACTAACAACTTTAGCCTAATCCCAATAAAGCCTGATAACAGTCATAAGAATTCATTAGGAAGTTTACTGGGGGGTACCATTATACCCATGCCTTTACGAGTCCATATAGAGATATAGTATTTATGTATATATATATAGTTAAGAGTGAATTTGGATTGCCTGAGTAACAGCTGTCTGGCAAACTGGACATGATGGCGTTCTCTTTTCACAGATCTTGTTGGCACATTCCATGCAGAAGAGGTTGTGGCCACATGGAACTAGGGCAGCAATAACTTCATTCTCAAAGCAAATCACACAGTCGTGCTTTCGTCTTGATTCTGGAGGTGAGCTAGAGGTGGAACCACCATTGGAAGAGGAGTAACTATTGGTACCATTAGAAAAAGCAGGGATGTATATTGGAAGGCCAACATGGTTGCCTGTACTAGGTGGGTCGCTCCTAACCCTCCGAGCAAGTGGGTGTTCTATGCTCTCAGGAAATGTAGGAGACAGACGAGGAGTAGATGGCTGACTTCCTCTGCGCTGAGTCTTCATGTTACCAGAGGGATCACTCCCAAAGCCAGAAAGTGGGTTAACTGGTTCAAATGGAGTCCAGATAGTTTGAGCGGATGTTGGTAAAGAGTCAAAGGCAGGAGAGTCAACTGCAAGATCTTCTGAGCCTACAGATGGTAGCGTATCTCCAAACCAGAAGTTTCCTGTACTAAATGGGCTTGTTGGACTAAAGTCAGCCAGCCTGTTGCTTCCAAAGTAGGAATCTGTGGAACCACTTCCTAGAGAACTGGAACTATCATTTCGATAATTGGATATCATTCTTGCTCGGCTAGGAGGAACTGGATTGGAGGAGAGCCATGCAGAGCCAAGAGTGCCACCTTCAAAGCTTACATCGGTACCATTGTAGTGGAAATCATTCTCTTCGTTGAGCTCTATATAGTTTCCTGTACGCATGGCAATATGCATTTCTATTTCTTCCCGTGCTCGGTCAACATTTTCGGGCATCCCGGTCACTTCAAAAACAGGCTCCTTATCTCTGCTTGGTGTTACTATGTACGTGTGGGTCTGCTGCTGAATTCTTTTAATGGTTGCTCCTTTGGGTCCAACCACTAATCCTACCACACGATAGGGAACCCTGACTTGGACGGTGGTTTGACCAGGCAGATTAGGACTACATGACAATCCTCCCAGGGCAGGGCCATTTTTGTTTCGAGATGCACGAATCATGGAGAAGTGCTCTGCAGCTGACAGGATTTCTCTTTTGGCCATGGCAACATCTTCTTTCCGTCCAGTGACAACAAAAATGGGCTCTTCACCACGGACAGGTGTCTTGATATACGTGTTTGTCTTGGCTCTCAGTGCTTTAATTTTACAACCTGTTAGAAAGAAAACATTTAGTAAGAATCAATATCTCTTATAAAGGCAAATCACAGAAAGTGCCTTTTAACCTTAATGTCTGGTTACAGGGCAATTTTCACTTTATTTTATTAAGTTTTAGAATTTGTTCTTTACCATACAAACTAATCACATGATGATAAAACTCCTAATTCCACTAATGCTCCTAGATCCAGAGGTATACTTGTCTGGTGGATGCTTCATTTGAAGAGGTGGTACCTCTACCGGGAGGTCTTGACTCACTCAAGTCAGGCATATCATTTTCTTCCTCTTGTTATTAGAAATTGCAAATGACGCATAAAGTTGCCTATACAGATAAGCTACACCACGAGTGGGTTTGATTTTCAGAATGTTAATAAATTACTACCTCGCAGGGAGTTGGTGACAAAGAAAAACAATAACATGCATGTGAAACATTTAATACCTATTCTCACTTAATCTACACAATAACTCTTAAGAACCAGACTATTACACTCTTTATATTGCTAAAGAAACCGAAGTTATACAGAAAAACTGAATAACCTGTCAGAGTTCACACAGCTAGTAAGAAGCAGAGTCAAAGTTAAACCCAGTTTGACTTCAAAATCTTTTCATAATTCCCCATTTTAACCAACTTTCTTTAAGTAATCACAGATTACCAGTGCCAACTGGGTAGGTTTAGAGGGCTTCACACTGTAACCTAAAAATGCCAAATATACAGCTAAGGCATATAAGTCTGGGGTTATACTTTTCAAAGATCTGAACTTGAACTTTGCCAGAATAGATTTGTTCTCATGAATGTATCATGCTATTCTAGTTCCTCAAAATAAACACACTAGGTGCTATTGAAGATAAGTGTCACAATTTGAGCAGGTCTTTTTCTTAAACTTTCCCTTCCTTTTTTGTCCCTAATAAATTAATAATGTGCTTGTTTAACTCCTGCTAGTCCTTCAGATTTTAGTTTAGATGCCTCATCCTCTCCAAAGCTTCCTCTCCCCAAGAACCAGTTTGTGTGCCCTTCCTGAGCATTTCCAAAGGACTGAATGGTTGCCTACAGAGGCTGAGTACCCCTTAACCAAAATGCTTGGGAATGGAAGTGTTTTGGATTTTGGAATATTTGTGTTATATCTGCTAGACAAGCACCTGTAATCAGAAAATCCAAAATGCTCCAATAAGCATTATGTTGGTGCTGATTATGGAGCATTCTGGATTTCAGATTTGGGATGCTCTATCTGTATCTGCTTTTGCTCCACAATAGAAAATGAATTAGACGACCAGAGCAACAAAACTTCTGTTCTACTTACCATTTACATAGCCTAAATGTCCAGGAGACTCCCTCATTCAGCACAGTGGGTGTTTTCTTGGGACTGAGAATTGAGATCACTTTTCATTATTGGCCAATATGACTGATGGAGACGCCTAAACAATTCTGACAGGGATGTATGAACACATAACTGGTCATACTCTATACTCTGGGAGTTATTGGTATTATTTGAACACATAAGTTTACCTGAGCTACAACTTGACAAGAAGGCAGTCTGCTGTAATCACATTCTTAACAACAGATAGTCCTGATCATCCTGCTGAAAAACACTGGGCAATTTCTACTAAGGACAAAGGGAGAATTAGCCTAAGGGTCTAGTGTTGGTCCCTTTCAACCCTTATTAATACTGGCCATTAGAAAACAGAATTAAAAACCTTTCTAAATAAATACTTGCTGAGACTATAAGCAACTGTCAGTCATACCTTAGGAGAATATTTTTTGTTTAATACCTAGTAGGTATATAGTATTAACTAAGGAAATATGCTTAAAGGTCCACAGAACACTATCTGGCCTATGGGTGGTACTAATAGGTGTTTTTTAAATACATGCCTCACTGGATAGAGAAAATGTTTTAAGCTTGGACCATGTGCTTTATTAGGTTTTACGCATTAGGGGAAAGAGATAACAGGAATACAGCAAAGCCACGCCCTTTTGAGCCATTGCCAATAAAAATAGAAGTATTTCTTCTCTCCTCTAAATTTTATGACAGTTTTAACACAGTACTCTAAATTCAGATTAGGACTACAAGAAACCTCACCAAACATAACATTGTTTCTATAGAAACACATATTCTGAGTTCCAAACAACATGTGATTTCTAGAATATGAATACATTCTAAAGCTGGGAACTATGTGAATAGGTATTAAAGTATTAAAAAGTATTAAAAAGGTAACACAAATTAAAGGGGAAAAAAGAGTTTTATAATTTTGTGAGTGATGGAGGTAAAAAGCTTTTGAAGTATTTTTAGACTGAGTTTCTACTTGAAAATTCAAAGATATTTTTAAAAATCACAGAAGAATTTATAATCCCAGAAGCCACAAAAGTACTGATAAATTAGACTGTATTTTTTTTAATCGCTGCGTAGCAAAAGTCACCAAAAACAAAGTAAAAAACTAAAATATAACCCATCTCACAAATGGCTAATTTCTCTTTTTTACACACACACACACACACACACACCCCTCCCGTACAGTCAAACCATCAAAAGCCCAACAGAAAAATACGAAGAAGAAACAGCTTGCAGAATATACAAATGGCTCTGAAGATGGAAATTTCCATTTTCACAGGAATTGAGCTATTATTTTCCACCTAAAAGATTGTCGTATATCAAAAACCTTACAACAATCTAGTTAAAAGCTCATATTTAGCTAGTGAGATTATAAACTACCTGCTCTGGAGGGCAGTTTGCAATATTTATCAAATTACAAGTGCATATACCGGGTGCCCCTCCAATCCCACTTGTAGAATGGATTCTGCGGAAATACTTGCACAAGTGCAAAATGACCTCTGTATTTTATTATTTACTTTGTTTGGATTAGCTTGAGTCTGGTACAGGTATATAATGGAATACTATGCACTCATAAAATTGGTTGACTTAGGGGGACAGGGTAAAAGGTAGATTTAGTATATTCTTAATTTCTTATAAATTTTGAGCCATACGAATGTATCACCTTTTCAAGGAAATATGATTAGAAAAACAAGTCAGATATAAAGAAAAAATACATTTTACTAGTTTTGGCATATTCATTAGACTTCTGACTAGTACTACTGAGATTATAGTCCCCCACTTATCCACAGTTTTGCTTTCCATGTTTGAGTTACCCACTGTCGACTGCAGTCCAAAAATAGGTGAACATAGTACAAAAAAATATTTGGAGAGTGAGAGACCACATTCACTTAACTTACTACAGTACACCGTTACATAACTTTTCCATTATTAGTTGTGGTTAATCTCTTACTCTGCCTTATTTGTAAACTTTATTATGAATATGTATAGAAAAAAATGCAGTATGTTTATACAGGGTTCAGTACTATCCCCAGTTTCAGGCATCCAATGAAGGTCTTGGGAATGCACACCCTGAAGACTAGGGGTAATCCCTGTACATGAACAGCAGGGTAAATGATTTCATAATCTCAGAGTAGAATAAGGTTTCGTAGTTCTAAAATGTAGAGAACACTTGTTTTCTTACAGCTGCAGATAAAAACATGGTAAGCTGTACTCAAGGTAGTCAACGGGCAGAAGCCGAGACCAGACAGTTTAGACGTCAAAAACTAGGGTAGCTCTAACAACTTTCACAGCCATAATTTTATCTTGATTTGGAAGTAAATTCCCCAAATAAAGTCTCCCAACATACCCCACTGGTGTAGAAGCCCAATTCCCCTTTCTACATCACTGTTGCTGGGGCTGTGTTTCACCTCAAAACCCCATAGCTGAAACCAGAACTCTGGTCTTATGGTTCCCTGGTAAAGCAAAAGGATTCTTCTGCCTTGCTTCTCCAGGGTAAAGAGAGCCTCTCCCAGCTTTAGCAATTAGGAACAGGGAAGTCCTCTGCTGCTGGGAGAGGAGCTGAAAGAAAAGGTTTTAAACAATGGTGTATCTTCAGTGTTTTTCAAACCATTGGTTGTAATATCAATTTAGTAGGTTGCATAAAAAAGAATTCAATGTGTTCCAAATGTTTGAACTTTCTCGAAGTTCAAGGGATCTATTTCCTATGTGTACAATGGGATGCAATGTTGTTCTTTTTGCTGTGGGTTACAGTCAGAAAAGTTTAAAACCACCAAAGTAGATCATCTTCAAGGTCACTTTCTAGTTCTACAAAACATGTGAAATGATGTACTTACCACAAGAGAACCAGTGTAGTGAAGTGGGAGGAGTGTGGAGTTGTTGATAAGATGTAGATTTACAGATAAAATTTCTTATAAGGTTGAAAATGGTAATACTTATAGTTCTGCTCTATTGTCACCTAAAGTAGCTTTTGGAGGCCAGAGAATGCAGATATATTTATAACACTGAATTTTAAAAAGCCATTTATTCTAGCCACTAGAAACATATCTTGGATACATACCACAGCAGGATTTTGCAAGATTTTTGTTTGTTTTTGTTTTAAACCATGGTTCATTCACTTGGGTGACAGCAAAAAGACCACATGGCCTATCTATAACATTTGTTCCCACTTTCCAATATATAAAACAGTATGTGATAAAGAATTGAGTTAACATTTAGGTCACCAGTAGTCTATAATTAAGCAGAAAATCAAAGTCCATGGAGCTGTTCATCATTCACTTTCACTTCATCATTCACTAAATCCTTAAAAAGGCACTTGCATTTATAATAGTACAGTAGGCAGAATTCTAAGATGGCCTCCCAACATTCCTAGCCCTGTTGTACATACACTTTCTTTTAGTTAAACAAACACTAACCTAGGTGCCCGTGTGAAGGGATTTTGCAAAGTAATTATAGTTCAAATCAGTTCACCTTAAAAACAGGGAGATTATCCAGACTATTTGAGTGGGCCTAACCTAATCACGAGTCTTTCTCATGAAAGCAGGTCTTTCTCCCAGCTGATCTCAGAAGAGAAGTCAGAGAGATGTGCTCTGTCTGGCTAACCTGGAAGAAAGAAAACAATCTATGCTGTGAATTGCCTATGGTGACCCCATGATGAGGATCCGCATGTGGCCTTTAGGAGCTGACAGCTACAAAGAAAATGGAAGTCTCCTTCCTTCAACAAGGAAATAAATTCTGCCAATAACAAGTGAGCTTGGGTGAGGACATGAGCCCCAGATGAGAACTGTGGTCCTGGCCAATCCCTTGATTCAAGCCCAGCAAGACCCTGAATAGGCACACCATGCCTGGACTTCTGACTTACAGAAACTGAGACAATAAATTTGTGTTGTTTTAAACCATTAAATTAGTGGCGACTTATGTAGCAATAGATGCTACAGAGTTCTCAAAGCCCTTAAAGACTCCACAATCACTGCCCTAAAAGAGCCAAGACTAAAATATTAGGTATTACATTCTTATTCAGTACCCTACAAGATACCCTGGAAGGCTCTCAATCAGAACTAAGAAGTAGTTTTCAACATGTAATACTATATTAAGGTGTTACAGTAAATACGGAATTGCCATTAGTTCAATTATTCAACTGAAGTCCAGAAATCTTTTTCTGTCTTTTAATTTCCTTATTTCCTGCTTTAGTTTTCTAATGCTGCCATAAAAAGCTACTTCAATGACACAAATTTATTATTTTACATATATTTATTATTTTATAGTTCTGTGGGTCATAAGTCTGACATGGGTCTCGACATGGCTAAAATCAAGGTGATGGCAAGACTGTACTTCTTCCTTTCTGGAAGCTCAAGGGATCTATTTCCTTGTACAGTCAGGTTGTTGGCAGAATTCAGTTGCTTGTAATGATAGGACGGAGTTTCCTTGCTGGCTCTCAGCTGAGGGCCATTCCCAGCTTCCAGAGGCCACCTACGTTTCTTGGCTTATGACTCCCTTTCTTCATCTTCAGAGCCAGCCATGGAGGTCCAGTCCTCCTTCATGTTTCAAATCTCGGACCTAGCTGGGAAAGGTGTTCTGCTTTTAGGGACTCATGTGATTACACTGGGCCCACTCCGATGATCTCAGACAACTGCCCCACAGCAAGGCCCATACTCCTCATCACATCTGCATAAAACACCTACAAAGTCCCTTTTGCCAAATGAGGTAACCTAGGCACAATTCCTGGAGTATTAAGGTATGGGCATCTTTAGGTGGATAAGATTATTCTGCCTACCACATTACTTTTTTCCTTTCCTCTAATTATTTTCCTTTTCTTCTAAGTACCTGGCTTTTAAATCCCAATCCAGGAATAGTAACCCAATGGCCAGGGTAGTGGACAGATATAAGATAGGGTCAGGAAAGGTTTGGGGAATCATAGGCATTGGAATAGGGTAAAGGGATAGTCTAAAATCAAACAGGAAGAAAAGAAATATATAAGCCAGGTGTTGAAGACAACACTTACTAGGTGATTGTATTTATGTTGGGAAGTGAGTGGTTTGGTAAGCGATGCACAAGTTAAAAGCTGGCTTCCACTTGTCCTAAGGGCTTTGACTAGGTGTTCCCAGCTAAATCACTCCTAGGGGCCCCAGAGCATTTCACCAATTGTGGGATAAAGTTCATTTCAGCCTAATGGCTGAACTTACCCATTCAAATGTTAAATTCCCTGTAAGGGTGTAGGTGCTACTTCCAGGTAGTATAAAGGATCTATAACATTTCTGCTCTCAAGGAGCTCAGTCTAGAGGGGAAACAGTAAAGCAATGCTGATATAAGATAACTGGTTTCATGAAAACAGGCATACAAAGCAGTGGAAGCATAGAAAAAGAGATGACTTTACTGCTCATACTAAATAAAAGGCTTCAAAGGCATTTGAACAGAGGCTTGAAGAAGTGGTTTGGCCAGGTGGGAAGGAGAGCAGAGGGAACTATTAATACAAGTGCAAAAGCAGGGAATCAGGCGTAAGGGATGGCACAGCCAGGGACAATTGTTCAGTACTGTGAGTGCCTCAAGTGAATGGAGAGTAGATGGCAGGGGATAAGGCTGGATGGGGAGGCAGAAGTCCTCACTGTCAGGCAAGGGAGTTAAAGGCTATCACAACAACAGTAGAAAAATGCTGAGAATGAAAGACAGGATGCAAGGCAGGGGTTTTTAATGACCATTATTATAGACATCTGTTATGGATATATTTATTTCAAGTTCTTGTGTTGCTGATTTTTGACAAAGAGGAGTTTGTTTTTCAGAAATTAAATCCATTATATTTTCCATTCATTTCATAAATTAGCTACATATTAATAAATAAGTTGATTTAAGAAAGCACAAACCCTTACAAACACCAAAATTGCATTATGTGTGTATTTTCACTTTTGGTAATCTTTCAGAGGTAAGATTTTTCTTCAAAAATTTTCACCCAAGAGGTTTTGTTTTGAAGGGGAAAGGATGCTACTGGGAAATCATGACACACACTCTTTAATAAAAATGGGGAGACGGTAGTTAAACTCCGTGAGCAGCTCTTTTTACCTTCAAGAAAAAAATAAATCTCCTTAGCCTGATATTAAATTCCCCCTGACTCTGCCCACATTAAGTGGCTATATAACCTACCTTCTCCCAGACTTTATCATCTCCTAAACATGTCTTGTTCCTCTTCTATCTCTGCTCAGGTATTTCCTTAAATAATCTGAAGAATTCTCCTACCACTCCCTCCTCTCTGAGTTACCTGAGTAACAAATGCGGCCATTTGGGAAAGATAAAATAGTACATGTGAAAGGCTCTATAAACTCAAGAATAATACAAACATAGGTACAACTCTTATAGCTATCACATATGAATCTTTCCAGTTCAAAGGAAACAATATAAAGAAAAAAAAACTGATTATCTACAGGACTGGGAACTGACCTCAGATCATTCAACCTCCAGGTCTTTTCCAATGCGCATATACATATATATATATATATATATATTTTTTTTTTTTTTTTTTTTTTTTTGAGACAAAGTCTCGCTCTGTTGCCTGGGCTAGAGTGCCATGGCATTAGCCTAGCTCACAGCAACCTCAAACTCCTGGGCTTAAACAATCCTTCTGCCTCAGCCTCCCCAGTAGCTGGGACTACAGGCATGCGCCACCATGCCCGGCTAATTTTTTCTATATTTTTAGTTGGTCAATTAATTTCTTTCTACTTTTAGTAGAGATGGGGTCTCGCTCTTGCTCAGGCTGGTCTCGAACTCCTGACCTTGAGCGATCCACCCGCCTCAGCCTCAGAGTGCTAGGATTACAGGCATGAGCCACCATGCCCGGCCTGCTTATATTTTTTTAACCAATCCCTCACCTCTTCCTTTCCTGAAGTCTAAAAGAGCATTTGGGACAATCAAATACTATTATATTTTGCACATATATATATCTGTTCTTCTTTCCTCAGGGAAAGACTGATGGATTAACAGTTGAGAACATGAAACTTTGGGTAGACCATCACTAACGAGCTTTGTGAACTCGAATAGGTTCATTAAACCTTACTTTTCCTTCATGTGTAAGGGACTATGATTACAGATATTTCCCTCATTTAGTTTTTGCAAGGATTAAACAAAATACTGTATTAAAAATACATACTATATTGTCTGTTATTAAGTACTCAGTAAAGGGTAGTTTTTATGATTCTTTTTTTTTGAGAACTATTCCCCACTCCCCACCTTTCCCAAGTAAGTATTTCCTAAGCAATCTCAGCTAATATCTGAGACCAGACTTAGCTTTGAAATACCGTGTTTCCCCGAAAATAAGACCTACCCGTAAAATAAGCCCTAGCAGGATTTCTAAGCATTTGTGCAATATAAGCCCTACCCTAAAAATAAGACTTAGTGATGGGCGTGGCTACGCAGCATATCTGCACAACCCATGCATTTCATCGTGGAGCGGTAAAGACGAGGAGCAGCCCTTCTCATCTGCCCCATGAGAACTCTACTGCTCCGACATGAGAGATGGGGGCCAATGGTTCTAAAGGAAATAGAGTCATAAGAAATTCAGGATGGAATTTGGGATTTGGAGAGTTATGATGATGTTCCAGAAAAAAACGACTTAACTATATTTGAATAAATGTAGATTGTTGTACTGTACTTAAAAAAAATAACACATCCCCTGAAAATAAGCCCTAGGGTGTCTTCTTGAGGAAAACTAAATATAAGACACTGTCTTATTTTGGGGGAAATACAGTAGTAGAAATTTACAGAGCACTCCTCAGTTTTCTGAGCTCTTTCCCAGATACATTCTCATTTAATCATAATAGAGCGCTTTGGAAAGGCCAGGCAAGAGCTTAATTGAATTGTTCAATATCTCCCAGCTATAAAGTCAGATCTCAAACCCAAGTTGTCTTAATTCTACACTCTTTTCATTATTCTACAATATTTTCCCCTAAAAGTATAACACTTTTACATGTTTCAGAATATATTAGAATGGATGAGGGGGGATAGTATTACTTAATGGTTTTACATAAAATGAGCACTTTTCACTGGACAAGAACTCAATTTCAGTATAATATTTTCAAAGAATGAACATCAGCCAAGTCCCAGTAAGTATTGCTTAAGTACACAATTTAATTCAACATCTTAATATATCATTTAAGAATGCAATGTATTCCCCTAAATGTATAATATAGAAATATTAGCTTTCCTTCCAGGGTTCAAGTGTCCTTGTAGCTCCTCTAAGGTCAAAATTCTCCAAATTTTCTTAGGAAAACTGTCTCACTTTAGGGATTACTTCAACAGTACTTCCAACAGGTTCATTATTTTATTTTTATTATCAGCTTACATATGGACATTTAATGCCTTCGATCAAGTAGCATCTACTGTTCTTCAAACAAAAGCTAAAAACAATTTGAGGCTGACTAGCTCTTTTAAATAAAAAGCTGGGAATAAAGGCAAGAGGGAAGAAAACCCCAATTAATGCAATATGGAAAATGAACCATAAATAATAAAATGACATGCTTTTAATCCAACAATTCAGTTCAAGCAAATAAACAACACATATCTACTTGGTTTCAGGTACTTTAACCAATATTAAGGATGCAAAGATGACTAAGATTCAGTTGTTTTTATTGATTTGTATCCACCTCAAGCATCAGAAGTATTTAGTGACAGTACATGTTCACGTACAGATATACATCTGTCATTTTCTTTTCTTATATTGCTGTTGGTGGTCAAATCTACTAAATCCTTGCTGATTTTTGTCTGTTTGTTCTACCTCTTACTGAGACAAGACTGTTGAAGTCTTGATTTATATTAGCTGGAGACCTTGGAGAAGTTGCTTATACTTCCACAGACCTGTTTGTTTTACCTGCCTAGTGGAAATAATGGATTAAATGAGATGATACATGTAGTTTTACACAGTGCCTGATACACATGTTAAAACAAATGAGCTGATTTTCCATAGGTAGTTAAAAACATATAAACGATCTATCTTCAAAAGATAAAATATATTTAGATTGTGAAAAACATGTTAAGATATTATGAACTTTGCAAAAAATAGAAAGATATGAAGTCAACCTAACTGGTAATTTGAAATCTGGTTTACTTATACATGATTTTAGGGACTCTCTTTGGACAAAAATCAGAATGTTAAGAGCTATGATAGATCACCTAGTTCATTTTATACACGAAGAAAACCAAAGTCTAGATTTACCCAAAGTTATAAACTAGTAACTCCTAAATTATCACCCTCCCAACCTGCCTTATTTTCCTACTTGATTTTTGTAACTGGAGAATTCTCTGCATGTACAAGGTATTTTAAAAAACAGAAGTTAAACGAAATCTAAAAATTTCTTTTTTCACTAATTTTAGACAAGAAGATAAAAAATATTTAATGAAAAGGTTTTTATTTGGCCTTTCAGTAAAGCTGAAACAACCAGAAGAAGGTGTAAATTAGAGATAAAAGGCAGAACAATTTTCCTAACTGGGAGCTTTAAATTATGTTCATGCCCTTTAGAGGATGTTAACAGAAACCTTAGCATTATCTCAGTTTAGGTACCATATAATGGAATCAGATTTATTTGTAAATGACTCTCTTTCAGAATAGCTTAGCTCTTTGCCAGGGAATACATTTCCAAAGCTCTGATTTTAAATAAATTTTAAGATATAGCATTTAAAAACCATAATTTAGTTAGTGGTATACCCTAGGAAAAACGTACACTATTAATTTACACTAATGATATCTTCTCAAACTTGATCCTCACAACAAATGGGGAGAAGGAGCAAATTGGAAAAGTAGATGGAACAGATTTTTTTTCCCATGAGAGGAAACTGAGGCTAAGAGAAGTTAAATGATTTGTCCAAGGTCACAAGCAACAACAAGTGGTAAACTCAAGTTTTCTAACTTCAAGTTCAATGTCCTTTTTCTACAGTATACTACATGGTACCTGTGGAAAGTCATAAGATAAGGCAAAGGGGAAAAGAGAGTGGCAGAGAAAAGGGGAACAATAAAAGGGCAGCTCCAAATGTAAAAGTATTTTACACTGGTAACTATTTGGGGAGATCTTTTAGTTGTTGGGAATCATTTCCTCCCCACTACCTTCAATGAAGTTGAAGACCAAATTCTTCATGCTTACCTTCAACTACATCTGCAGTTTGCATTAAAGAATTTTCTTTATTATTTTAAGGCCTAGTCTTATTATTCCATGGTAGTTTTACTTGTGGTCAAATCAGGCTTCCCTGCATGCAATAAACCATACTACTCACGAGTTTACTCAACAAAGGCAAAGAACCATGCAACTTGAATTGTCCTTAAATCCCAAACACTGGCATCAAAGAGGTTCTGTAGTTATTCAGTGTAACTTAAAATTCCCCAAATCAGTCATAGAATAAAGACTTAAACTACTCAAATAGGATTAGGTTATGCATATATTCAATTTAGTATAATTGGGCTTGGTAATCCTAACATTAGAAAATTATTTTAAAGCCTTAGATATCAGATTTAATCTTTGCCAATCTTTACACAGTAACTAATGATAGCATGGGAAAAAGTTAAAAAGAAACGTACAAATTACGGTATCTGAGCCATCTGGGAAGCCTTAAGGATGCAGTTTAATAAAAAAACATATCACTATAGAATCACCTGAATATCAATGGGGATTTAAAATAATTGTTTATGATCTATTTGGAGCTTCCTAAAGAAGCTTATAATTAAAAAAAAATTAAAATCTAGTATTTTATTTAGATACTAACAGTTATTTAGTAGCTTATAAAAATTATCTATTTTTTCATTTTGAGTTTAAATTACAAGTTCCATATGCCAGAAATTATTTTAAAATTCTGTAATAATCCTATAAATTATAAAATAGTACTGTGGTAATCATCACAGCTGCTCACTAGTATCTTGGCTTTGTGCACATGGTTGTAATACACTTTCTTGCCCATTTGAAATTAGGTGTGGCCTGATAACTAGCATTGATTAATGAAATATAAGCAAATGAGATAAGTATTACTTCCAGGTCGAACATTTAAAGACCAGTGTATGCTATGCCATAGTCTTTAACAGGAACACTTGAGATGGTGGCTACTCCACTGGCCTGTGTCTCTGAATGACTAAAATGAGCAGAGCCCCTGTGAACAAAAAACAAACCTTGGTTGCTTTAACATTGAGATGTTGAGGTTCTCTGTTATCACAGCATAATTTAACTGTATCTTGACAGAAGTGCCAGGTATCTTAACAGGCATTCAGATATCAGTTGGTTCTAGTTCTATTACATTAGAAGAATATAATGTGTGAAAATGTCTGCTAAAGCTGAAAAAAGGTGAACATGATTAAAATGGAGTGGTTCTACATTAATTTCAGATTTACCTCGACAAAAGTTATATGTGCCTATCATTTATAGCTTCATATGTCAATGTATTTGTCTATCATTCAGAAACTCTACAGTTATTGCAGATATGATTATGCCCAGCTACAGAAGAGGAATCTGAAGCCTAAGGAGTTTCAATGACTTGTCTAAGATCATGAAGGGAGTTAGCAGCACAGAATAATCATCCTTCAGGAATATCAATTTCTGATTGCTGGCTCTTTCCAATACACCACAGCTGAACAGAGACTGTTACAGGCAATTTGGTGTTGTTTATAACATGTAATTTTTATATTAAAATACACATTCTAAAACCTTTTTGTACTGAATTTAAGGGCAAAGTATTAACAAGCCATAAGTATTCAAAGCCAAATAAGCAATATACTAAGCATTCTCATAACTAAATTCCACCTTTCCTTGAAAACTTAAGATGTGGAGAACAATCGCCTAGAATTCCAAACCATAAATGTCGCTGAAAAATTTTCTAGGTAGAAATCTCTAAGAGAAACAGTTCTCAAATACGTGGCTCCCTAGATCATTTTTAGGTTGCTGGTAGGGGGAGTGGGGTGTAGAAAATACACCTTTGGCTGGGCCTGATGGCTCATACCTGTAATCCTAGTACTTTGGGAGGATAAGGCAGGAGGATTACTTAAGCCCAGGAGTTCAAGACCAGCCTGAGCAACATAGTGAGACCTTATCTTTACAAAAAATAGAAAAATTAGCCAGGTATGGTGGTGTGCACCTGTAGCGCCAGCTACTCTGGAGGCGGAGGCAGGAGGATCCCTTGAACCCAGGAGTTTGAGGTTGCTGTGGGCTAGGACGCCACTGAACTAGAGAGAGATCCTGCCCTACCCACCAAAAATACACCCTTGAATTGCCATTTTATTTCCCATTTCCTCCCTAGTGAATCAGAATAGTCCATTAGCTGAATAAGGCAGAAAGAAAATGTAGTAGATTCCCTGCCTATATGCAAAACAATTATAGTAATTTGAACCTTTCCCAAGGGCCCCAGAGCTAATACAAACCATTATCAACTAAATTTAAATTTTAAAGCCTAAAAGAAAAGTTATAATTTTTAAAGCTAGTGTATGTATATATATATATATATATATATACACACAAATTACTAACTCTAAATGACAGTGAATTTTTTGTTAGACACATTAGAACTATATTGTAATGATAACGGTGCCTTCTGGGTAGTAAAAGACACCAAGATTTCATTAAGTAAACTAATTATGACAGTGATGGTATTACGTATACTAGAAATACAGAATCCCAAAACTCAGATGATTAGGGCAGAACTTAATCCAAAGTATTATTAACTTTCCAGAGCAGAATGCCTCAATACTGAAGCAGCAATGTCAAGTGGAACTTTATTTTTCATGTCAAACAAACTGGTCTACATCCAAGTTCTGTTATTTGAGCACGTTATCTTTCAGAACTTCAGTTTTTATATCTGTAAGATGGTGGATAACTGCCTAGCAGGGTTACAGGCACTGGTAAAGTACCTAACATAGGACTTGGCAAAGAGAAGGCCAACAATGCCACCCCTCCCCTATAAAAAGACATGTGCTTTAGCATTATTCCAAAACTGTTTATTCTCATGAAATGTGTATTTCTTCTTGAACAGGAAACTTATGTTCAGTAAGACCAAGCTTTTTTTCTTATGTTCGCACGTACATATACCTTATTTCAGTTGTTTTGGAGCTTGAAGGGTGGTTCCACCCTAAGAAATTGGGAAAAACTATTGCAAGGATGCATTTAAGACAACTTGAAACAATGTAAAGTGTTAGTTGTTAAAAAAAAGTGACAATACACACTGCCACTGGGTGTTAGTGGAAACAGAACAGTTCAATAAGGAAGAAGAAAATTTCCAAAATGGTCTAGCTCAGTGATAGTCAAAGTAGAGTATGAGAAAATCCACTGGAGTGCAGAAAAAATTAGAACTCCTGTTTACCATTTTTACCTCATTCTTTTAAAATTTTACACATGTTTTATAATGTATATTAGCACAAATATGCATACACAAATATCCAGATATTCGGAGTACAAGCTTAAATTTTATTGACAGGGTGTACAATAAAAAACAGCTGGAAATCACTATTCTAGACCATGAGGCTGGAGAACAAACATACACCGTCAATTGAAGCCTAATGAAAATAGTGTAAGATATTCATTTATCTTAAACAGTAATATAAAACCTTGGGTTACAAGTCTTTAAACAACTGAATTTATGACATTTAATATTTATTTATAATGTAGTTAAGAATGGGCATAGAATTCTGCTTTAATTCACTTTTTAGTCTAAATTGATATCAATGACTGTATAAATTGGAACAAAACCCATTGATTTAAATTAGACCTGTTAACTATTGTTAATGTGTTATAGGTACTACAGGTACTACACTTAAAGAGGTGTTGCTAAATTTACAAAATTAGGTGTTAAAAGTCTATTGCCAGCCTTATTTTTGAAGTCCATATTCTAAAACTTCTTTAACTACATCAATAAGCCTCTTTAGTTCCTGGCTTTATTTTACAATATTGTTGGTTTCACAATAGGTGCAAAGATGAAAAAAACAAGACCAATTTAGCATTTACAAATGACCACATGCTACTGGGGAGTATAAATAAGAGGTCAAACACTCAGCCAACTTTCATTACTATCAAAAGCAGGTTTGTTTTTTTTTAAATAATCACAACACATTTATCACATGCACACATGTGCACGGGAGTCATACAAAACACGAAAATCCAGTGGTTTGGTTTTACTAAAAAAACACTGAAACCAGAGACCATCTACATGAGTTGAGCTAGTCTATCTGACTCAGAATTCCTTTTGTCCTGCTCTTTGCTTCAGAGTTTAAGTCACAAATGTCTCCATCTGTGACATAATTATTTCCAAAACCAATTAAGATATGTCACACAGAAAATTATGACTTCGAGTAATGAATAAAATGACAGAAATGGATAACTCTTAAGGATGAAAACTTAGCTTCTCCAAAGCAAACAAGAAAATGAAATGATTTACCCTGCTTTACTCACTTAGGACAAGTCCTCTCCCATGGGGAAATGATCACACTGCAAAAAGATGTGAACACTAAAAGTCACTAAGTTCTCCATAGAAGTAAATACTTTACAGGTTTTATTACTACGCTGCTACAGCATGGGGGTGGCAAATGGGCCAATGATCCACTAGTTGAATGGTTTAAAATAAATAAGAAAAGGGCAAGACTTTCTGCTTTTAAGATAAGATAGAGGATAATGACGTACAGTCAACTCTGAGAAAATACTAAGTAAGTACCAAAAGGAATAGTCAGCAATTTGTCTTTATGTCCTAAGACATAAACAGATTTACATTTCCTTATTAACTAATAAGCACAGCCTGAAAAAAAAAACTTTCTCATTTGCTATCATGTAATACACGGTACAAAATATTAATAAAAACTAGGAATTAATTTGATTTATTTTTACATAATGGATTTGTATAAACAGTTTATACAATTAAGGATCATTTTATAGTGTTTTAACGGGTATGATATAGTAAAGGACAAAAGTTTGTATTAAACTAAATCTACAAAATACGTTATCTGGTCCCTTAGTAAAACTGGCATGTAAATGTTCTTTTTCTTTGTTACCCTGGACTGTCACCATAAGCACACTGAACCAACTTGTGCCGAGGAAGTAGCATCCTCCCATAGCGTTCAGGATTCTTCATATTCTGGCCTGTAGGACTGCATCCCCAGTCTTTCACTACTCCCCTTTACTGACCCTAGGTATTAACAAAACTCAACACTACTTGTCAATCATATCTAGAGGTTAGTCCTTCTCCAATCTCCATTTATTAAACTCCTACCCATTCTCCAAGGCCCTCCAGGATATATGTTCTTACATGTGTGACTTTTTGTTTGTCACACTATAGTGCCATTCCACTGCTTATTAGACTGTTAGCTTCTTAAGGGCAGAAAGTTTGAAACAACTTCACATTCTCAACTCAGTACCATAATCTCAATACCTGGCAACATACAAGCTTGATACATAACAATCCCTCAATGTTCTTATATGAATGGCCAATTCATTCTGGATCTATAAATTAAGATGTTTTAATTTTATCCTGTGTAGGTGAAATAGTTTTCTCCTCGAGATTATCCTAAGTACTGTCAAAAACAAATGAGGTATTTGAAACTCATTTACCAGAAGAACTACAAGAATAAACTCCCTTTCAATTGAATAGTTCCAGATTTGAACAGCATCTTTAAGTGTCAATCATCAGGCAGTCTGAAATAATCTCTTGCTTCTATTCAATTTTCAGATAAGTTTTTCTTATTAAAAACCTACAGGTAAGAAATAAGTCAACTCTGATATGTGAAACCACAATTTCGACAGACCTCTTATTTATGTGTACTTTAGACCACTTGGGAAAGATGAGATCATTTAAGCAGCAGCGCCATCATCTCTTTATTTGACCCCAACAATGCTCTCAACCTAACAGTAAAGAGTCATGTATCAACCAGGCTAAACCATATTGTAATGAGGCGGCAGCAGGTAATAGTTACCCCTTTAATAAAAGGGAAAAAAGCCACATTACAGAGCTTAGGACCTTCCCTAAAAATGTCGGAAAAAGGTACTTCGGGCATCCCCTTCCCCCACCTTCACAAATCTACTCCTGGAATCTGAGACATAGGTCCTTTGTCTGAACAATGTGGGAGGAGTCTGTCTGCAGTACTGGTGTGCTGGCAAGAAGAGTAAATTACTGAAAACTGTATAAACGCATAAAGTTCCTTAATTACCTTATTGTCCAATTTTTCTTCGTCGTGCACACTGAAGTGTTCGAAAAGATAGCCAATGGTGCCTTTTCGAGAGTTAAAATATATCGAGAGGAATACAATAAGATCAACAAGAGAGTTAGGCTGCTCTTCAAAACCTAAGTTTCTGAATAGCTGAGGGGCTGGGGGATGGTGGTGCTGCCGACCATCTGCACACCCCTCTCCTCTCGAATAAGGTCTTTCTACAAGCCTCCATCTCTGTTCATTTCTCTATCTGAATAAGCCGTTGTAAAGGACGCTGAGCGCTTTTATAAGACACTCGGCTGTGCAAACTTGCAATCTCGAAGCTTTCCATACACAACACCGAATCCACAACTCCTCTGACCCGACCTTTTACCACCTCACTGAGGTTTCTGGTGACACGCCAACCTGGTGTTCCACGAATACAGCCCAAGTAAAGTGAACTCCACCGGATTGGGTGGCCGAGAAACTTCACACTTTTTATCAGGCAAAGCGAGCGGAACAGCGTGGGTATGCGCAAGGTGACCCATCTTCTCGTCGACCCTCGGCTCCTCCCAGACCCCTTGGCAGTGGACCTGGGGGACTCGACGGCTTTGCTTTCTCGGCCCCAAACTCGTATCTTTTGGCTCCCCACCCACGCCCAGGGCCATGCCCAGCTGGACCTCCCCACTCCCTACACTCACCCTGGCGGCCGACAATCTCGGCGACATGCTCGGAGCTGGGCACCGGGACGCACTCGGTGGTGTTGACGCTCTTCCTCCGGAGCAGGGCCGCCTGCTCCCCGTTTAGGGCGGCCGCCGCCGCCCCGCAGCCGCCGGGACCGTAGGCGTGGGACAGCATCGCCGCCATCATGCCCTGGGCATCGTCCCCGCCGTAGAGCACCCCCGCCGCCGCGGCCGCAGCCGCCGCCTCCCGGGCATCGAAGCCGGCGGCGGGCAGCAGCACCGACCCCAGGGACCCGCCCGGGATCGGCTGGGTCTGGGAGGCGGTGGCCGCGGGCGGCGACAGCAGCAGCAGGGACGGCCGGTCCTCCTCCTCTGCTTCCTCCAGCTCCTCCTCCTCTAGCAGTTCTCCGTCCAGCTCCGCTTCCTCCCCCTCCTCCTCGTCCTCCTCCAGCTCCAGCTCGGCCGCCTCCGGGGCCCCGGGCCGGCCGGGCGGAGCCCGCTCCTCTGGAGACAGCCTCGCCGCCCGCCGGGCCTGGCCCTGCGCCGCCGCCGCGGCCCGAAGCGCCGGGGCGCCGGACTCCGCCGGGCTGGGGTCGTCGAGGCCTAGCGCGGCCAGGCGCTCCCTCAGCAGAAGCCCGTCCCCATCGAGCTCCGGGCCGCCCGCGGGCGGCGGCAGCGGCGGCGGCGGCGGTGGCGGGGGCGGCTGCGGCAGGGGGGCCGGGG
>VBSM01003157.1:34655892-34668635 GCA_008086735.1 Cheirogaleus medius
GAGAATAAGAAAATCTTAATACATAGAAATTATACAACACATTTATAAATAATATATCGGTCAATGAAACCTCTCCATGGAAATAAAAAAATACATTTACCCAAATGAAAATGAAAATACAACATTTTAGAATTTATGGGACATAACTAAGGTACAGCTGAGAGAAATTTATGGCACTAAATGCTTATATTAGAAAAAAGGAAATGTCTCAAATCAATAACCTACGTTCCTACCTCTATGAACTAGAAAAATAAGAGCAAAATAAACCCAAAGAGGCAGAAAGAAGGAACTAATGAAGTTATGAGCAGAAATAAGTAAAATTGAAAACAGGAAAACAGTAGAGAAAATCAATACAAGAAATTGATTCTTAAGAAATCAATAAAATTGCCAAACTTTTACCAAGGCAGACAAAGAGAGAAGACACAAATTACCAATATCAGCAATGAAATGAGATATCACTACAGATCCTGAAACCATTAAAAGATTAAAAAGGTGATACTGCTGAGGTAGTATTTGATTAAAATAAAAGAAAAAACCAAATGAAAATAAAAGGATAAAAGGAGAATACCACAAACAGCTTTATGTTCATAAATTCAACAACTTGAAATAAATTTCTTGAGAACTATAAACTACCAAAATTCAACCAAGATGAAATAGACAATCTGAATAGTCCTATAATGATAAGGAAATTGAACTCATAATTAAAAAGCTCCCAAAAAAGAAATCTCTAGCTTTCACTGGAGAATTCTACTAAATATTTGAAGGGGAATTAAGCCCAATTTTATACAATCTCTTGCAGAAAATAGAAGAGGAAAGAACACTTCCCATTTTATGAGCCCAGTACTGATACTAAAACCAGACAAAGATGATACAAACAAAACAAAACAAAACTATAGATCGGTATCTCTCATGAACATAGACACAAAAATCTCAACAGAATATTATCAAATAAATCCAGCAACATGTAAAAATAATCATACACCACCACCAAGTGGCATTTATTTCAGATATTAAGGCTGGTTTGATATTTAAAAGTCCATTAATAGAAAGCATATGTTCACACAAAATCTTATACAGGAATGTTCATTGCAGAATTATTCATAATAGCCAAAAAATGGAAAAAACCCAAATGCCCATCGACTACTTAATGGATAAACAAAATGTGGTATGTCCACACAATGGAATATTACTCAGCCATAAAAAGAATGAAATACTGACATATGTACTACAGCGACACAGATGAACCTTGAAAACATTTTGCTAAGTGAAAGAAGTCACAAAGGGCCACATATTGTGATCTCATGTATGTGAAATATCCAGAATAGGCAAATGTATAAAATCAGTAGATTAATGGATGCCAGGGGCTGGGGAGTGGGGAGAAAGAGAGTTATTGTTATTGGCTGTGAAGTTTCTTTTTGGAGTAATGAATATGTGTGAAATGAGAAGCCATTGCTGAGTTTTAAGCAAAGAAGTGATGTCACAAAAGTGTTAAGAATTGACTGTAGGTGGCATGAATGGAAGCAGGGTGATAAGAAACAGTAGTGTTTGGGACACACTTCAGAAGGCAGTGCCAGCTGACTCCAAGGTTTTTGGCCTTTGCAACCAGAGGGGTGGTGTTGCTCTTAGTGGAGAGGGCTGCAGCCAAAGCAAGTCTGAGATAAATATTTCTAGGGTTTCAAGGGTTTCATGACAATTGGTGGCCCTTTAAGTGGCTTGAATCCAAAGTCACTTCTCTGACTTGATCTTTCTCAACATCTCTCCTGTCAATCCTCCTCTTCTCTTCTGCACCCCTTAAGTGGTAGCTGTAGGGGAGGAAGGCCAGCCTAATTTTCTAGGCAGCCTGTTGGCTGGTTCCTTTTACCCTGAGCGCCTAATAATAAGTCTAAAATTTCTCCCAGGGCACTGGGTCATGAGGGAAGGTGATGACATATTTATTTTGGTCATGTGTAGGTGTTGTTGAGTTTACAGTGGATGGAATGAGTTTTACAATATGCCAACTGTCCACTAGGACCTGAGTTGAAACACAGTTAACTTATTTTATTCAGGTCCTTTTCTGTAATCGTGATAGAGGCATCAGTCCCTCCGGTCAGGTTTGCACTAAAGTCATTGCAAGCAAAACTTCCCCAAGGCCATATTTTTATGGTTCATTTTCAGACTATTGGTGCCATAGGAGCAATTAAAATTTGTGAATAATGTTTTTTTCCCCCTTGATAAATACTGTGGATGGCCTGCAGTCTGCTCATATTCCTGGCAGGGGATTTAATAGGCTATTGTGTTAGTAACAATGTGGATACAAATTGTGAACATTTATCATATCCAGAGCTTCGTGAAATTTTCAAAGCAATGTCAGTTAAAACAGATGCTCTAATCCCCCTCCACAAAAGCCTTTAGATGATTTTTTCACATTCTCTAAAAACATTTTGTCTTACCGTAACTTCTATTTGTTATATAAAATAATATCGTAAAATCTACTAGAAAGTGAATAGTAATGGATAATAAGTTTAATGTCCTCTAAAACTGATTTTGTGTCTCTTTAGACACTATGAACTACTATTCTAATATAACTAATATATATATAGCATATTATTAAGGTATAGCAATAAAATATCCTGTATAGTGGGATTTAGTAATAAATTCCCTTTGTGTGTTTATTAGCATGTTTATTAGAAGATAAACCACATATATGCTAGTGAAAACGTCCCAATATATTTTATCTATAATCTTACAATTTTAAAATTGTTATCTTGACTCTTGAAAATGACCAATTCACATAGGAAGTCCAAAGATTTGAGTCTTAAGATCAAATTACTTATGTTGGATGGAGGACAGGCGGGAGAGGGGAGGAAGTGTAGAGTTACATAATGTGTGCCTTGCCTGGGCCACCTGGGGATTGGACTCGCTTGAAGCTCTGACATGTGGGGGGAGGAGGAGTGGTAGGGGTAATGTATGTAACCCTAACAATATCTGTACCCCCATTATATGATGAAATAAAAGCAAAAAAACAAACAACAACAACAAAAAAAGCAAAAATATAAAAAAAAAAAAGATCAAATTAATATTTTACCAGGGGGAGAAAACTCTTTAAGAATTATTATGACTCCTACTAAAGCATGTTAGAGGAGAAAGACAAGGATCAACAAATATTGCCTAACTTCTTATAAGGCCTGTACCAAGTATGTGGGGAATACAAAGAAATATAAATCATGGGCTAGACCACAAGAGAGTCACAATATAGTTGGCAGAATGGTCAAAAATTAAAATGTATGAAGGCATAGAAGACAATAATCTAATGATTAAGTGGATACCAAAGAAGCTTATTTTAGGTGTTTTGAGAAGATATGTTATTTCTCTGAGATAATTGGGAAAGACTACGGAAGAAGTGAAATTAAACAGAGATTTAGGGGAGGTGAACTCTGAATGGGTGGAAAAGAGGGGGAAGGCAGCTTCTTGGTGAGAAACACCACAGGTAGAGATACAAAGGCAAAAGAGAAGCCCACAGACTTGGGAATACTGGTGAGGATTGGGAGGTGAACACATATGTTTGACTAAAGGGAGATTGATATATGGCAATGTGAGGAAGCAAAACCTGGAAATTTGAAAAGGCTAAGGCATTCGGACTCTGCTCTGAGGCCGGTCTACTGTGGGTTGGTCGGTTTTTTGTGTAAGGATTCAGGCAGAATAGAGATTAAGTCCTAGCTCCACTTACACGTGGACAATATGTTACTTAGTGATTTAACTTCTTGGAGCCTCAGTTTCCTTTCTGTACAATGGAGATTCTATCTGCCAAGCAGAGTTGTGAGGGCTGCGTGAAATACCAACAGTTCATTGTGACCCAGCCAAGTGAGCGCTCATCACAGGAGTGGTCACTCCCTCTCTGTGGTGGACGGGTGGGGTAGGGATGCCGCACTCAGGGCTTGCGAGGAGGAAATGACATCACTGAAGAATGGATGTGGAACTCTGGGAATAGTGATTTTGTGATGGTGTGCAGAATGAACCGAAGAAAGGGAGCATGCCTGTGTTGGCGGTGAGGGGAACATTAGACCACACAGGAAGACATGGGGCTGAGTTAGCCATACTGGCTATGGCAAAGCCCTTAGAAATGATGAAGTGAATATCAGAAGGAAGGGATAGAAGGGATTTGGTGAAGAGAGAGCTAAATGTAAAAAATGAAACCCAGATGAAAAATTTATTAATTTCAGAATGAAGAAAGAATCATCAAACTAGTAGAAGAAGATACCAAGGAATAATTGTTTTTGTCTGTTTCTTTTTTTTGTTGTTGTTGTTGTTCTTTTCCCCCCTTTTTTTAGTTTTTTTTTCCTTTTATTTCTGTTTTGTTTCGCTTTGTCTGTGTGGTGTCCTATCCAACTCTTTCCTTTGGGTTAGCTGCTCTCTTCTCACTTTATGATGTGTCTTTATCTGGAGAATCCGAGTACTTTATTTTCTTGGCACCAATGATTGGTCTGGAAGAGGGCATGTCATAGGCTGGGTCAATCGGAGTCTTTACCCAGAACTTTCCTACCTAAAGATAAATCCTCTTGGCCTCTCTGGATATGGGAACTATTATAGAAGGTTATCAGTCAGGAGAAAGTTGCTGGCAGAAGCATATGACACCAAATGGAGACCACAAGAGATTAAAGGAGAAGCAGAAAGACAGATTTAGAGGCTTGGTGATATTAATATTAATTTTATTAATATTTAGTAAGGCCTACAGAGTTTCCCTGATCACTGAAGGATGCCTTTTTTAAATTCCTCTTTAAATTTCCTTCCAATAAATCCTTTTCCATTTAAGCTAGATTAAGCAACAGAGATACCAATAGATTTGATTGCACAAAAGTTAAAAATTTCTGCAAGCCAAAATATTAGGAACAAAATCAAGTTAAACAAATTGGGAAACATTTGCAGCAAACACAATAAGACAAAAGGATAACTATTCTTGTTGCATGGGGAGAGTTTATAAATCAATAAGAAAATATTAACATTCCAAGGGAAAAATGAGCAGAGTCTATTCATGAATAGACTACAGCAGAAGAAATACAGAGTAAATAAGAGTTGGCCTCAATAACAATCAAAGAAATATAAACCAAAACAGCAAAATGTATTTCACTAATCAAATTGCAAAGGTGAAAATATCATAATAATGTTTGGGTACAATGTGTGTGGGAGGGTTATTTCACTTGTCTTGAGGGCAAGAGCCTTAAAAATGTCCATAGCCTTTTTTTTTTTTTTAAGAGACAGGTTCTTGCTCTCACCCATACTGGAGTGCAGTGGCGCAATCATAGCTCACTGTAACCTCCAACTCTTGGGCTTAAGCAAAAGCCTCCTGCCTCAGCCTCCTGAGTAGCTAAGACTATAGGTGTGCCACCACTCTCAGCTAATTAAAAAGTTTTTTTTATAGATACAGGGTCTTGCTATGTTGGCCAGACTGGTCTGGAACTCCCAGCCTCAAGTGATCCTCCCACCTCAGCCTCCCAAAGTGCTGAGATTACAGGTATGAACCACTGTGCCTGGCCTGTCCATAACCTTTGATTGAAACATTCCACTTCTAGGAATTCTACTGAGGATATAATCAAAGATGTGCACAAAGATTCACATACAAGGATGTTTATTGCAGTGATATTTATATTAGACAAATTGTAAATGTCTAACTGGGTGATGGTTGAATGAATAAGAAATGGATACTCACAAAATGAGAAATTATAAGCCAATTAAAAAAATCATGTTTTTGGAATATAGTACCTTGACATGGCAAATTCTCACTGTATAATACAAATGGAAAATAAGTATAATGCAAAATGATGTGATAGGGTCCCAATTATTATTTTATGTGTGTGTGAGTATGTATGTATATATGTATTAGGACATGAAATGGGACTTTTTCTATTGCCTCAAACTTTTGGCCAAAGCCTAAACTAAGAATAATTGATAATAAGTATCTTCATGTTCTCAAGAAAGGGGGTTAGACACAGTTTCACAATATCTACTATTAAATTAAAAAAAACAAAAAAGAAAAGAAGCCTAGTGATCACCATGACCACCACCAGCATATTTCCCAGAAAGGATAATTTGAAGCGCATTTACAGGGGCAGAGAATGCTTTTGGCATAGACCCTAGTGCCTGACATGGTCCCGAACTCACTTCCACCCTTGGGGGAAATGGTCTGTGGATTTTCCTATGCAGCGAGTGGGATGGGACAAGGAGAATGAAAGGCCAGACCATTGCCTGCGCTGCTCTGTGCACCTGAACCTCAGACAGACCTGAGCTCAGGGAGGGCAGAAGCATGGACTTGACTTAAACTGACTTTTTAATGCCTGCACATGAACCAGTTCCAGTACCTGAAAATGACAGGAACGCTATGGGATGTGCCTGAACCATGGCTCAGGGCAGAGAATGGAGAACTGCTCAAAGGCAGTGGTGGGTAGGAAACAATCAAGCTGCCTCATCTTTGTGCTCCACCAAGCCCATCTTGTTTAATAATCACTCCTAAATGCATTGACCAAGGCTGGAAAACAAAAAGTTACCTGAAATCAAACATCTGAAATCATCTCAGAGTGGTGAGAGCTATACTATAGTGCCATTTAATGCCTTATTTATATTTTTTCTGTGTACTTTTCAAAATTTCTTTTCTTTTTCATCCTACATCACGCTTTGATACTTTTCAAAATTTCTAAAATAAATATACATGCTTTTATAATACAAAAAACAAATAAAAAATAAAAAAAACCCCAAAACAACAAGATAAACAAGACATAACAATGAAAGGTGTAGAAGAAATGGCTCCAGAGAAAAGAACCAGGATCAAAATTTTACACATTATATCTGTATTTCTGTTGAAATGTCTTTTGTTTCTCTCCCTCTTCATTTTTACACATCCACACTAGTGCTGACTCTGGACACTTTCCCCTAGAACAGCAGTCCCCAACCTTTTTGGTACCAGGGACTGGTTTCATGGAAGACAAATTTTCAATGGACTTCTGGCAGGGGAGGTGGTTTCGGGATGATTCAATTGCATTGCATTTATTATACACTTTATTTCTATTATTATTACATTGCCACTTGCCACTCACTGATAGGGTATTGATATGAGTCTGCAAGCAATTGATTTATTATGGTCTCTGTGCAGTCAAACCTCTCTGCTAATGATGATCTGTATTTGCATCCGCTCCCCAGCGCTAGCATCACCGCCCCAGCTCCACCTCAGATCATCATCACTGGCTCTGCCACTGCTCACCTCTCGTTGTCTGGCCGGGTTCCTAACAGGCCATGGATACTGAGGCCCAGGGGTTGGGGACCACAGCCTTAGAAGACTACAGTGACCCTGATAACTGATGTAGTTTCCTGCTATCAAGCTCCACACTGATAGGACCATCTTCTCAAAACACATTCTGCTCTCTGTTCAACTCTTACCAAGTTTTCCAAAATAGCACCCCACACTACTCCCCCCAGCTTCAGGCCATTTTCTTCAAAGTCTCTTATAAAAGGCTGAATTTAACCCTCCTCGGGCTCTTGTTAATTTACAACACCCAAGAGGAACTTTCGGTCTATTTAAATTGTAACCATTTCCTGGAGTTTACCATAAGTCCAGCCCCTTCTCTAATTTTAGAAAGTAATAGGCACTGGGTTTAGTAGTTGGATACATGTGAAACAGAGTTCTCTTTTTCGTATAAGTAAAAAAATTATAAATTTCATGAGTAACAGAACCATGCCACATACTTCTGTGTGTATATCCTCATGTGAGATACTACAGTACATTGTTTAACATGTAGTAGTCTCAGAAAATGCTGTTGAATTGGTTGTATCTAAATAATTACCATAGAACCATTTAATCTGTTAATTTATTACCAAAGTTACTAGGATTGTGGAACTTAAAATAGCCCATCATTTCCTTTCCTGAATCTGATTAACTTTCTAAATCATCTTTTCTCTTTTTTCATTTCAGGTGTGCGATCATGTGAAAGTAATTTGACATCACAGTATCTTAAATAAAATAAAAAGGTAGACTTAGATAAGAGTAAAATTAAACAGTAGACTTGGATAAAAGAAAACAACCCTTATTTAAATCCATTCATACTTGCAATGAAGAAAAAGACTTTCATATTACTGTTGCCATTCCAAAAATTAATTTTTGAGTCTCTGAACAAGGGTTATTAAAAATATAAAAAACTTTTCACACCTCCTCCTACTCCACCAACTATAAAAACATATATAATATATATATAATGTGTGTGTGTGTGTATTTTACCTCTCTGAACAGATCCAGGGAAATCAAGGCTCATACTTGTCTTCTCTACACTTAAATTTTTTTATTTATAAGTAAATTTATCCTGACTCCAACTATTAATTAATAAACCAAGTATTAGTTAAGGTGCAAATGAGAGAGAGAGATTAGACATAGACAAAGGTCAAAGGTTCTCTCAAGTCTACAAACGGGCCATATCTAAGAGTACTTACAAACACTAAATGTTTGTAGTTGCATATTTCAAAATTCCATGATATAGTGTATTAAATTGAATTTGACTTCATTAACATTAAGCATAGTACTGACCACAATACTGATCTAGCTTTAGTACTTTTTTCTTTATTTTAAGAGACAGGATCTCACTCTGTTGCCTAGGCTGGAGCATGCAGTGGCTTGATCATAGCTCACTGCAGCCTCCAACTCCTGGGCTCAAGCAATCTTTCCCACCTCACCCTCCCAAGTAGCTACGACTACAGGCATGTGCCACAACTCCTGGTTAGTGTTTTTAAAAAATGTTTTGTAGAGAATAAAGTAGCCTGCAATAAGTGTTACTGACAGCCTAAACAAATGAAATGAAATGAAATATAACGAGTATATAATAAAACCAAATAAATATATTAAGGTCCAGACAAAAGGCGAAAAGTATCATGAACTTCAGGTGGTTCCCTACCATTGGGCTGGCAGGCTGTGGAAGGTGAAAGCTGTTCTCGCTGATGGCAATGCCAGAGGTTTCCTGGCTGGAACGCAGAACTCATTTCCCCATAGAAACCATAGAAACTGTGGCACACTGTTAGGTAGGTTCTATAGCGCGTTTAGAACTCCAGATGAGGTATGTAGGTCAAACGAACTTTTATGAGTTCTCCTAGGCACCTATCCACGCCTTTTTAGATTGTTTCCTTAGGAAAATAGCTCCAGTTCCAAACAATTGACCATAAATCATCTTTCTATAGGGAGCCCCAGGGATATAGGAGGATAGGATATAGGATATAGGATATATATGGATTGTTTGTCTGCTGTGAACTCAGACAGGTGTGAGCCCCATTGAGGGGCTTAGTTCCACTCCAGACCTGAGACTGCTGAGCTGTTAAGGAAGCCAGAAGCCCCCTTAAAAGGAGCACCCAGAAGGGAAATAATAGACCAGAGAGATGAGAGGATGCATATGAGTTTGGTGCAAGACCTTGATCTGGGGCAGGAAGGACAGGAGGCTCAGGGCAGGTAAGGGTGGAGCTTTCCAGAGGGACTTTTGGCCTAGCCCCTAGAGATTTTAACAGTGTTATATTGTTGAGTTAGTTTCTATAGACTTGTGCCAGAGCCACTGGCAGGAGGCTTATAATAAAAAGCAAGTTACCTTTCTCTAAGAGATGGAGGCCAAGGGTAAAGTTATCTTGTGACTAGTAACAGAGTACAACACGGGGTGTGTGCATGTGTGTTGTGTGCATGTGTGTTGTGTATGGTATTCTACTGTTCAGTTGGAACAAAATAAATGTTCCTTGGCTAGCCCAGGCCATACTAACCTGGTGATGACAGGGGTGTGACAGCAGCAGCAGGGAAAGTAGGGAACAGTGAAAGAATGGGAGGCCACCACAAGGTAGGGGAAAGAATGAATACGAAAAGTTATAAGTCTGTGTGCGGTCCAATAGGATCAGAAGGAAGAGGTTTTGGGGGGACTGGGATCCAGAGATTGAGATAGAAGGGTCTAGATTTATCAAATAAATAATGTTCTTGTTACTCTTTTGATTGTGCACTGGGGAAATTTAGCTGCTTTTATATGGCCCTTGGTACTTAGTGTCATGCCTAAAGCAGATTCCAAAGTGTTACCCACAGGCTAAACAAATAAAATAAAATTAGTATACAATAAAACTAAATAAATACATTGAGGTTCAGACAAAAGGAAAAAAGTGTCATGTGCCGCAGCGCTGAAGATACACTGCATAGGTTTGGAGCCTGATGTTAGCTTTTGTTGTTTATTATTCTAGCTGTTGAATGTGCCCATACAATCTTTGCCTTCAGAGGAACTCACTAGAATTATGAAGAGAAACCAGTCTTGACTGTGATAGTTCAAAGTTGGTTTTATGGTCTCTCAAAGTGGTCTGCTGGGGCTCTGAGCCTTCTCTCCTAACTGAGGGCGTGGTGGATAATAACGTAGAAGGTGAGTTGGTGGCAAAATTTCCATGGTGATGATAGCAGTGGTGGTGGTGGGTGGGGGTAGGGAGAGATTTTTGATGAGAGGCCTAATGTGTATTCTAACCATTGATTCCTGTAGCTAGCAGGGGCTCTCTCAGGGGTTGGGAGTGGAATGTGACAGCAGAAACAGGCTCTTCTGTCAAAAATATTCAGCCTTCGTGTTACATTTTGGCATATGAATTGGGGGCAGAGGCAGAGGACAGACTTGCTTTACAATAGACAAGAATGTACGCAACAAAAGTGCTTCATAAATGCTAAATGATCTTACTCACGAGAAATGTCCATTCATCATCATTTCACATTTATTGAGCTCCTATTATGTGCCAGGATTGTGGTCAGCCCTTTGGAAATACTGGAGATGGCTTCAAGTTTCTGTGCTTTTATGACTATAATTCCTCAAGAGCAAGGACTTAGATTATCTCATTCATTTTTTGAAACCTGTGGTTTTCTTTCCTGGGATTTTTCAAAGTTGCAGTGGAAGGTGTAGCTCTCTTTCTTGGATCCCAGAGCTGCTCGAGGAGAGGTCCCTTGCTGCTTGGAGGGCCTTGAGAGAATGAGCCCAAATACAAGCAGAAACCAAACAGAGAGGCAGAGCCATGAGGAGGGAAAGAGAGAGACAGAAGGCAGGACAGAGAGCTAGTCCTGGTGCTTTCAGTGTTCAGTCTGGAAGTCCTCTCTATCCCTACATTTCCACCATTTGGTTCTATGACCTTAGGAAGTTGTCTAAGGTAGTTTGATATGGGTTTTTGTGACTTGCAGCCAGAGTCCTGATTTATACAATGTTTATCCCTGAACTCATCATCTTCCTTTCCTCAACGAACCTCTTCCTATATCCTGGTTAATGGTACCACTCTCCACCTAGTCCCTTGCATTAGTCAGCTCTCGCTGCCATAGCAAATACTATACACTGGGTGATTTAAAGAACAGGAATTTGTTTTTTACAGTTCTGTAGGCCGGGAAATCTGAGATCAAGGTATTGGCCAATTTTGTTCCCTAGTGAGGGTCCTCTTCCTTTCTTGCAGGTGGCAACCCCCTCTCTGTCTCTTCACAAGGTAGAGAGAAAGAGAGAGGGAGAGAGAGGATGCAAACTCTCTGGTGTGTCTCTTCTTATAAAAGCACTAATTCCATTATGAGGGCCCCACCCTCACGACCTCTTCTAAATTTAATCAATTTCAACACCCCATCTGCAAATACCATCACACTGGGGGTTAAGGTTTCAACATACAAAATTGGTTAGGGGCAGGAGAACACAATTCAGTTCATAGCATCCTCCCAGGTCAGAAGCCTGCGGGTCATTCTAGAATCCTTCCTTCTCATCACCCCACCCAACAGCCAATGACAATCACCAAGTCCTAATGTTGTAGCCTAAATATTCCTTGAATCCATCTTCTTCTCCCCATGTCAGTTGTCACCACATTTGTAGCGGCCTTCATTAACCCTTGCCTGGGGTTTTGTAATAGTTTTCCACCAATCTCATCCTTGTTAAATCCTTCCTCCAAGTAGCGGCTAGGGTAAGCTATATCTGAAAGGCAAACCTTATCAGTTCAATGCCTAAGTTTCCCATGACTCAGTCCTACCCTCTCCAATTTCTCACTTTTCATTATACCATGCATTGATCAACAAAAGCTTATTATTTCACATGCAAACCAAGTCCAGGCTATTGTGTCAGTAGATTTGATGGCTTTAATACCAAAGAAGAGAGGTGGTCTGTTTCCATTGACTTAGTTCTCACCATAAGTCTTTAAATACTTCATTTCATACAAGACAAAGCCTAAGTTTTTTAGGTTGTTATTTAATTTATTCCCTAACTTTTCAACCTTTTCCACCCTACTAAAACCCTATAAGAATTATTGCTTCAGCCAGACTATTCTATAAATACTTAACAGCTATTTACACAGATCTGCCTACAGATCCCTGCAATTCTTTCCTGCTCATTTGCTTATACTTACCCTAAGCAGTGGTCTCCAACCTTTTTGGCACCAGGGACTGGTTTCATGGAAGACAATTTTTCCACTGACGGTGGTGGGGAGTGGGGAGGAGGAGGTGGGAGAGAGGGGAGGAGGTGGTGGGAGAGAGGGGAGGAGGAGGTGGGAGAGAGGGGAAGAGGAGGCAGAGCTCAGGCACTGATGCCAGCAATGGGGAGCAGCTGTAAATACAGATGCACAGGAAACTTCGCTTGCTCACCTGCCACTCACCTCCTCCTAGGCAGCCCTCTGGTTCCTAAGTTTCATGGAAGACATTTTTACCATGGTGCACAGCCTGGGGCTTGGGGACCGCAGCCCTAAGGCATTCCAAACCACACTGATTTCTTGTTCTTCCAGCC
>VBSM01003157.1:34669812-34687776 GCA_008086735.1 Cheirogaleus medius
TGCTAGGGCTTATTTTATGGGTAGGTCTTATTTTCGGGGAAACACGGTAGCTAGAGAGTAGTATCAGCTCCAGTTCCTGTATCTCTTTAAGTTTCAAGACAATGAAGAGTGATAGAAGTCTGTCATTGCATTTCATTGGCTCTCAGTGGTTATGTGCCCACCTCTAAACCAATTACCATGGCCATGACTTACTTAAAACTGGTGTTGAGGCAGGGCAGGTACCCCTTAGCCTCAGGGTACAAGCTGTTCCATCAGAACATCAAGGGCTGATAGGGTGCGTGAACTGATCTCAATCTTCCAGACATCCACTTCCTGGACTCCCAGGAGCAATGAACTTTGTTGATCACAACGTTTAAAAATAACACATTTCTTTGGTTTTCATAGGACTCATTGTCCCTCTTTTATCTGGTCATTATCTCCTTTCTCTGATCATTAAATGTTCCGGTCTTTAAAGGTTAGGTCCTAGGCACTCTTCTAACTGGATTCCCTTCTAGGTGATTTCATTCCTACCCAAGGCTTTGATGACCACCTAAAACCCAAGGACTTGAAATTTCCTCTGCAACCCAGAGGAAACTCTGCACTCTATAGCTCTGTCTCCAACTGCCCATTTGACTTTTCTACTTGGTTTCTCTCTTTCTCTCTCTCTTTTCTTAGAAATAAGATGTCACTCTGTTGCCCAGGCTGGAGTGATGTGGCATGATCATAGCTTACTGTATACTTGGTTCTCTTAAAGTCACTTCAAACTCAACATGTTTAAAACCATATCCCCTGACCCTCAACAAACCAGTGTTTCTCTTTGCAATGAATCGTACCACTAACAATACAGTTCAGCAAGTCAGAAACCTAAGCCTCATCTTTAACATGACCCTCAGCCTCACTTCCCATTGCTTAGCTGATCTGTCACCAAGTCCTACAAACTTTACTTCCACAATAGTTCTCAAATCCTCCCAGTTCTTTCCATCTTTACAGCTACCTCCTTAGTCCAAGCCATTATCTTCAATCATCTAATTACTACACAACCTCTCAGCTCATCTTCAATATGTTTCCTCCTTCTTCCAAACTATTTTTCATTTTGTAGTTAGGGGACCTTTTTTTCAAAATGCAAATCCAATGACTTTCCATTAATCTTAAGATATAGAACAAAATCCCCACCATGGTCTACAAAATTTTGCTGCTAGGCCTCCTTCCTACCCCTTTAACAATGTAACTCTCCACACTCCCCTTGCCCTTTGCATTCTGCCACAGTGACCTTAGTCCATTCCTTGACACACCATGGTAGACAGAACAATGCACCCCAGACAGATGTCCACATTTTAACCACTGAAACTTCTGCATATGTTTCCTTATATGGCAAAAGAGGCTGTGCAGATGTGATTAAGTTAGGGATCTTGAGAAGGGGAGTTTATCCTGGATTATCTAGCTGGGCCCAGTGTAATCACAAGGTGCCACATAAGAGGAAATCAGGAGGGTCAAAGGCAGAGAAGGAGATATGATGATGGAAACAGGGGGCAGAGAGACATGGAGCCATGGCTGTGAGCCAAGGAATGCAGGAGACCTCGAATAGCTGGAAAAGGCAAGGAAATGAACCACTATGCCCCAAAGCCTCCAGAAGGAATGTAGCTCTGCCATCACTTTGATTTTAGGACTTTAGAACTATGAAATAATAAATTCGTGTTGTTTTAAGCTACTAAGTTTGTGGTAATTTGTTATAGCAGCAATAGGAAACTAATAACACAGACTATTGAGCTGAGTATCTTCAGTTTGCCCTTCCGGGTTTAGTCTGCACCCTTCCTGCTCGAGGCTGACCTGTGTGCTCTGCACCAGGGAGCTCTCTTTCCATCTGGTCCTGGTTGGGCTTGGCCAATGGGAGACACACACAGGATATTGGAGGGTAGAAGAGAAGTGAAGTCGGGCTATTTCTTTCCCCTGCTCCCATCCTGCTGGAATTCTGTGGGCTAGTTGCATACCCAGCCTGAAGGCCACAGCTCCTGCCAGATGGCCCTGACCATGCCTGTTGCAGGTTCTAGTAAGTACTTTCTCTCCTTGCCCCTTTAAACTGGGGTGGTGAGGTGTTTAATGGCTCCCTGCTGTTGCTAGCCAAGGGTACTGCACTATTCTGGACTATTCTCCCTATAGCCTGGCCTGGGCTTGTTAAACAGTCTCTTTATTAAACACTCCTGAAATTACCCAGTTTGCAAGGGCCATCTGTTTCCCCACAGGATGCTGAGTAATACAGACCTCATTCTATTGCCTTCTGCCTCAGGGCCCTGGTGAATGCTGCTTCCTTTGCCAGGAAAGCCCTTCTCCCCAAGTGTACTGTCTTCCTGTGTTAATCTTCAGAATTCTTAAGAAATACTTCCTCAAACAAGGCTTCCCATGCCCTCAAAGTCAGGTCTTCTACAGCCTCAAAACACTACGTATCTATGTGTCTATATTTCATATCACTTCTTATGATTTTAGCTTTATAGTCGTTCCTGAGTTCATTTGGTGATAGTTTATCTTTCTCTCTGAAGCTGCATTATCCTATGCAGTAGCCATGAGCCACACATGGCTGCGGAGCCCTTGGAACGGGGCTAGCATAACCGAGGAACTGAATTTTAAATTTTACTTAATTTTAATTAATTTGAATTTAAGGATGAATAATAAAATTTTGGGAAAACTTTGTAAGCATGTTTGGAACCACTGGGGGGTGTGAATCTACTTTATCAACTGTAAAATTTATGAAATGTACATACAGATCAAATATTTCCGATGAAATTTAGAATCTGAATAAAAATTGGATGTAAGGATAAAATAGACGCTGGATTTTGAAGACAGCACAGAAAAGAATGTAAAATGTCTCCATTTTAAAACATTGATTACATGTTGAAACAATAATGTTTTAAATCTACTGTGTTAACTGCAGTGTATTATTGGAACCAATTTCACCTGTTTCTTTTTACCTTTGTAGAACATGGCTACTAGAACATTTAAAATTACATGTGTGGCTCACCTTGTCATTTATGGGACGGTGCTTCTGCAGACGAGAGTGTAAGATTCAAGAGGGCAGTTTTCTCACTTTGTGTCCCTTTGCATACTGCCTGATGCTGCACAAATATTGAATACGTGGGTGAATGAATGGAGGTGTGTGTGCTCCTGCAGCACAGAGTGGACTTAGGGAGCAACCTCACCTTGAGTACCAACAGATTCCTAGTCTGTGTCTTATGAGTCAAAGTTTTAGGGACAACAGTGATAACCTACATGTTTAATGAGGTTCTGGTGTGTTTCTCTCTCTTGGGAGTTAAGATACTCACAGCGTGGTAGGTAGAGTTCTATAGCTAAGCAATGACAAACCAGACCGGATCCTGTAGTAGGGCAGGGTGTGGGCTGGGGGTAGTGGAGTAGACTCTGCTGCACTTGGCACGAAGCAGGCTTCTACGGGGTTTGCAGAGAATGTGAGAGCCAACTATGCCAAAAAGTCTCGGGGTACTCATGTATAAGAATACACTGGGGCTACTACCTGCCAGCACTGTTCACTTCCCCACGACATCCATGTTTCCTCTTGGAGATTCTTCGGTCCTTTCCTCAAAGGGTTATCCTTGTCATTTTACTCTGGTTTTACTCAGCCTAATCCCACAGAGCCTTCCCCAAAACCCTACATCCAGCTGGGGATGTTTATTTTGTGGACAGCAGGCCTCTGCTTACCTGAATGGCCTTTTCAAAAGGAGATGGGGCAGCTTGGTTGGGGTGGGACACAGATCATTTGTTTTTTGTTGGAAGGCAGTCAACTGGGTTAATAAGAACTCTGCATTTCAAACCATCCATCTCCACCTTGTCAGCCCCAAGCACCTCTGTTCAACTTGCAAGAAGGCATCCTTCCGTACAGCCAATCTCTTGCCCTCGGCTCAGCCCTCCTCTCTTTGAGAAGAAAAGCATGTAGATGCAGGAAGACAGTCACTCTTCGTCTTTAGGATTAAGGTCCCTCAAACGTCCACTCTGCCTGTCTGACTAGCAACGCTGTGAGGTCTGAGTCACCGGAAGGCTCCCAGGGGACTTCCCAGGCTGGCCCCGCCCTGCCACTCTGCCCATCTTCCCACCGTTTTTTTGCAGACCTCACATGAGCCTCAGCCAGCAGCTTATTTTCATTCATTCCATCTCTATATTCTCTTTACTGCGATGACCCACTTAAGTTAAAGGGAAATACAAACCTCCAAGGAAATTTGCTGACAGCTGTTTCCTGGGTAAAATGAGGTTGGGCATGTGTGTGCGAGAGAAGCTCTAACAATCATTTTGACTGGAGATGAAAGTGGAAAAGGAGGGACAGAAGGTTATAAATAAAAGAAAAAGGTGTCACGGCAAGTCTTTCAGGGGGAAGTGGCTAGAGACTGAGGGTGGCAGGGACGGCTGGGGAAGAAATAGTTCCTCCAGGGCAATTCTATATTTTTTGAGATTTTCTATTTGGTCCCTTTGCTAAGTTTCCTGCTTCGAAGCTTTACTCCTAAGATCATAGATCTAAAGAATATCTGGGTCCAGATAGAGCAGATTAAGCCAAACCATTATTGGAAAAAATTACATACTTTTAGTAGGCTGATAATATTCTGACAGGTATATAACAGCACAATTTGGAAAATAATGTAAGGATAAAAGATGGCTTCAGACCAAGCATCAGAACACCTAAAATTTTCCATTGGATTTTCTAGGAACTGGCTGGGCACCTCAAACAAGACATTTTGACCCCTCTAAGCCTCATTTTTCTCACTCGTAAAATGTGTGGTTTAAACTAGATGATGGCTAAGATGTTTTTTAGCTTTTAAACTCCTTGAAACACATCAAATTATTCACCTATTGGCTAAGATAGCTAACAATTGCTATTATCTAGTAAAGTTGTTAACAAGTAGTCAGATTGATTTATGTTTTTTCCTTCTCCTTGTTTGGCGGAGGTGTTTTGTAAAATGGCCAAAAGGTGGGGCACAGAAAAAAAACCAAAGATCCAAATAAGCCCTGAACCAGGCAATCTGCCTCTGAATCACAGAAAGCTGATTGGCTATGCACTGTAGAGTCCTTTTTGCAACGTCTGGTATGAGTCAGAAGCCTCACCATCCAAGGCATCCGATCCCATGAGACAGTCCTTTCCTTATCTATTTGTATGGTTTGAAGGAGGACCAAGTACCTCTATGACTAACAGCCCCCAAACTCCTGGCTGAGCCCTAAAAAGCACTTTGTATGCTGTCTTCATTCAATTGTAATAGTGCAACGAGGGTGGGCACTGAATAATGTTTGAAGCTACATTCCACAGCAAACTATCTGGTATTTATTAGAACTGTCAAAACCAGTTACAGCAGATAAAAGTACTGTTAGGTCAGTTTATAAGCTTAAACTTACAGTGTTAGAGAATTTTGAAGCTCAAAGACACTGGAATCCATCTGATCTAATACTAACACTTGTCCAAGATTACAAATTTATTAGCGCAAAGTCAGGACTAGAAAACACCACCAGACTCTCAGATCTGTGGTCTTTCTCCTATAGTATGTTGCTCATGAAAGAACCTGAGTAAGTTTTGAATATAATTAATTAACTTTAAATATGCAATGCATGCACTACAAAATTTAAAGACACAAAAGGGTTTAGAGTGAAAAGTTAGGCTCCTACTCACTGTCGTCTCTAACTATGTAGGTCTCTTCCCTCTTTGACCAGTCTGGAATTTATTTTATTAATAGTTTAGGGTGTGAGGTAGGGATCCGATTTTATTTTCTCTCAGATGGCTATCCAGTTAATTTTTTTGCTGATAAGCTGTGTTTTCCTCATTTGTACTTCTTTTTTTTGGAATTTTCCTATTTATTTTTGCTTTTTTCCCCCTTCTATGTGAACTTGAGAGTCAGCTTGTACATTAAAAAAATTCTGTTAGTTTTAAAAAATATTATCATGTTCAATGTAAAGATTAATTTAGGGGAGAATTGACAGTTTTATGAAATTTGCTCGAGAGCATCAGGTCGTATTTTCCTTCCTGATAAAAAGAAACATGGTAAGAAACATTGTCCTTTCCACCTTTTGATGTGGTTCTGTGAGGGTGTCCTTGTTATCTCACTCCTTATACTAAAATAAATTCCAGCCACACTGGCCTCCTTGCTGTTTCTTCAACTCAACTGGCATGTCCTTTCTGCTCAGAACACCCATTCCCCCAGAGATCCGCATGGTTCATTCTCTCCTCTCCCTCACCTGTCACCTTCTCATTGAGCCTAAAGTGACCACCCAATTTAAAATCACTCTTGTCTCCCACTCTGAGCTCTCCTAATTTTCTTTATTGCAGTCTACTTTACTTTCCATACTGCTTTTACTGCCTTCTCATATACTAGGTAATTTAATTAATCATAATGCTTGTTATTTATTGTCTGTCTCCACTACTAAAATGTAAGTCTCAAGAGAGCAGGGATTTTTATTTTATTCACTGCCATATCCTAAGTGCCTAGAACTCTGCTTGGCCTATAGTAAATGTTCAGTAAATATTTGTTTAATTGAATTAAAGAAACTACATATTTAATGAGATATTTTATTAAGAATCAACATAGCATTTTAATCAAGTATCAAATATATTTTCGGCATCCATGGAAATAATCATATGATTATTTTCTGTTTTCAGTCCCAGACATAGTAAATTATATTTATTGCATTTCCTGATAGTGAAATATCCTTGTATTTCTGCAATAAATCCCACTTAGTCATGGTGTATTATTATTGAACTGCCTAATTTTGTTTGCTATTATATTTAGGTTTTTGAATTGATACTAAAAGTGAGATTGGTGTAAGTTTTGTTGTGACATCTTTGGCTTTGTTATTACTGTTACACTAGCCTCAAAAAATAATTTAGATAGAACATTTTCCTGCCACACTTTTTTTTAATGCTCTAGAATAGTTCAAACAACATAGGCTTTATTTTTCTTTAAAGTATGGTCACTTATACATTCTTCTAAAAATTATTTTTTGTTTGTACAAATTTATGGGGTATATGTGTAATTTTGTTACATGCATAGATTGCATAGTGGTCAAGGCAGGGCTTTTAGGATATTCATCACCCAAATATTGCACATTGTACTCATTAATTTCTACTCATGCATTCTCATAGTTGTAATCTCTGGGTCTTCAAATTTTCTATTTTGTTATGCTCAATGTTATAAATACAGTTATATTATTTTGCATTTACACCTTCAAAAATAAGTTGGAGTTAATTATCTCAGGAAATTATCAAGAACAAATCATCTTATGCCATACATTCTATTTAACCAAATTTCAGTTAATGAGAGTTTGGGTTAACATTGCTGTGACTTCCTTCCTTCCTTCCTTCCTTCCTTCCTTCCTTCCTTTTCTCTCCATCCTTCCTTCCTTTGAAATAATCAAATCTTTGCTCAGGATTTAGCTTTATTTTTTGCACAGGCATATTAAAAAAAACCAAAAAACAAACCAGTTCCTAAACTGTATATTCTCCTTCTCGAATGCTCATACAATTCTAGAGCTATAAATTTCTTAGCTTCTAGATGATAAAACTGAGGCCCAGAAAGTTCAAGTTTCCCTGCCTGGGCTTCCATTCTCACAGGAGAGTCAGAATTAGATCCTGTATCTCCAGTGCCCTTTGCATCATACCACTGTTTCCCTCAGTTGGTCTCTCGCGGTGTGTGTCCCTGTTCTGCTTGTCCTGCCAACCTTCTCCCGTCCACCAACAAATGTCAAAACCAAGTATGTGCCGTAATTGTTCAAAGTGTTAGGAGACATGAAGATGAACAAGGTAGTCTTGGTTTTCTAGACATTTATAGTCTAGTAAGGGATTCAGGCACGTAAACAAATAATTATAACATAGTGTGAAGATGATATGTGTAATATGTAAATGGGCAGTAAAAACAATGGAGAGGGGGCTACTGTATGTGACTAGAAAGCCAGGAAGATCTTGGCAGAGTCTTGGTCTTGGAGGCCTGGCATGGAGGCTTCTGCTCATGTTTGCCATTCCTTGAACCCAGTGTTCTATCGATGCCTCACGCATATCTAAAAATAGTCTCATTCCGGGGGAGCCACGAACGAACCACGTGGCTAGAGCCTTACAGTCTCTGTGCTACAATATCCACCATTCTTCCTGTTTATTGATACATTCTGGGCCCCAACCACTTCAGAGTTCTCTGCTCCATATGATATGGCTTCTGCTCTCAGATCCTCCAGATAGAAACATCCCTTTGGTAATATTCAAAGCCTTAATCAGTTCTAGGGAGTAGGAATTTAAACTTGAGAGGGCAGAAGATGAAGATGTTTACTTTTATGTTTGAAACAAGGAACCTCTCTGGTAGTTGATCAAATCTTATTCACTTAGTGCATTGAGGCTAACACTATTGATTTATCTATCCTAAGGATTTTCTCAGTTTATTTATCATCAAATTCATTCTTTTATTTAAGACATTATGAGTTCTTCTCTCTGGATATGGCATTTTGGAGGATATAAAAAATTAGAAGACATGCTCCTTCCCTGAAAAAGTTTTCAGTCTAGCTGGGGAGACAAGGTGTTAGAAACCAAAGATAAACGTTAAAACAAAGTCACTGTATATATGTCTCGAATGGGTAGGGTAGATAATTATGACTATTGAGTGCAGGAGAGGAATGCTTGCTGTAGAATCTACTAGTTCTTATTTGCCCGTCTATAAGCCTGTGGTGGTTAATTCTATGTGTCAACTTGGCCAGGCTATGATACCCAGTTGTTTGGTCCAACACAAGTCTAGATGTTGCTGTGACAGTGTTTTTTAGATGTGCTTTACATTTAAATCAGTAGGCTTTGGGTCAAGCAGATTGCCTTCTATAATGTGGGGGGGCCTCATTTAATCAGTTGAAGGCTTTAAGAGGAAAGACTGTGGTCCTCTGAGGAGGAAGGAATTCTGCATCTAGACTGCCTTTGCACTGGAGACTGCAACATCAACTCTTCCCTGGGTCTCCAGCCTGCTGGCTTGCCCTGCAGATTTTGGACTTGCCAGCCCCTATAATTGCAAGAGCCAATTTCTTAAAATGACTTCCTCTCTCTCTCTCTCTTTCTTTTTCTTCCTCCTTCTTTCTTTTTTTCCCCTCTCTCTCTCCATCCTATCTGGTCTACTCTCTAGAGAACCCTGACTGACACAAAAACCTAAAGATTCTCATCTTCAGGCTCTTTCTACCTGGTTCCTAAGATCAGAAAACATCAGGCTGGTATATATTAATATTCCCACTGAGAGGCGATCTCATCCATTCATTTATTATTCAAGAAAAATTTCATTAGCTATCTATTAGTATATGGGATTAAGAGTATAGGCTTGGAAACCAGCCTATATAGGTTTATTTTATAGTATTAGTTCCAATTTTTTCATCTGTGAAGTGGGAATAATAATTATACCTACCTTTTATGGTTTCTTTGAAGAATAATTGAGTTAATAAAAACATGCTAAGTGCTTTGAGCAGCCCCTGGCACTCGATGCAGTCAGTGCTCGATGCATGTTAGCTATCTTTATTATGACTGTGTGCCAGGGCACTTTGCTTGGCGTTGTAGGAACAATGGTAAGCATTATACAGAGTTAGCCCTTCAGTGGCTCACGTACGGTGCCAATAGAGTGTGCTAAGAATATCGGTGGAGGTGTGCACAGGGCCACAGGCTTTTTGGAGAAGCACAGAGCAGGTACTCAGGACCCTGAGTAGTCCAGACAAAGAAAATCTGTGGCCTTCGAGCTGTGAAAGGCAGAGGGAGGCTGGAACCTGAGAAGCCGTGGTGTATTCAAGGGAACCGTTTGCTTGGAGTGAAGACTGTGAGAGGAAGCTGGCGGGAGACGGGGAAGAGATAAGCCAGGGGCCAGAGGCTGCAGTAAGAGATCTATCTGATCTTTATCTTGCTTATAAATTAGGATTTCCACTCCTGCAAGGGTTTTCAGCCCTTTGAAGCATTCTAGAAGGGGAGGCATATGGCAAAACAAAGAGGCACAATCGTACATATACAAATGAATAAATGAATGAATGGATGCCTGTTTTATTGTTTTGGTAGGAGAGCAATGAGTTGACCTGAACCGTGGGGGTGTGACCTTCCTATAGAGTGGTGGCTCTCAACTGGGGTGGTTTTGTCCTCCAGAGGGGACATTTGGCAATGTTGGGAGACATTTTGTTTGTCATAGTTGGGGTAGGGAGGTGTTGCAGGCATGTAGTGGGTAGAGGCCAGGGATGTTGCTGAAAGTTCTCCTATGCGCCCGACAGCCCCCCGACAATAAATCATCAGGTTCAAAATGCCAGTAATGCTGAGGCTGAGAAACCTGCTTTAAAGAGACAGTGAAAAATAAGGCTGCAGGAAGGGAAGTGCACCTTATACACACCTTTTTTTTTTTTTGAGACGGAGTCTCACTCCGTTGCCTGGGCTAGAGTGCCATGGCATCAGCCTAGCTCACAGCAACCTCCAACTCCTGAGCTCAAGCGATCCTCCTGCCTCAGCCTCCCGAGTAGCTGGGACTACAGGCATGTGCCACCATGCCCGGCTACTTTTTCCTATATATTTTTAGTTGGCCAATTAATTTCTTTCTATTTTTAGTAAAGACAGGGTCTCACTCTTGCTCAGGCTGGTCTTGAACTCCTGACCTTGAGTGATCTACCCGCCTCGGCCTCCCACAGTGCTTGGATTACAGACGTGAGCCACCTCGCCTGGCTCCTACACACACCTTTAATATCCTGGTAAGTATTTTGGACTATTCTCCAGGCCATCAGGAAGCCTGCGGAGGTTATGAAGGAGAGAGTGATGATGAAGGTCATGTTCAGGAGGATTAATCTGGCTGTCGTGTGCAGGATATATTACAGGGTTGGAGGGACCCGAGGCAGGAGGACCATGTAGAAGGCTACTGTGATCGTTCAGACTCCAATGTTAGGAGTCTAAGTGATTGGCAGAAGACGGAGAGAGAAATAATGAAAACTGATGGACATAGGAAGCCTGGAGAGGAAGCTATTTTGGAAGAAGATAATGTGTTTTTTAAAGAAAACATTCATTTTAAGGTAACAGTGCAATTCATGCAGAAATATCTCCTAGGCAGGAAAGAAGACAGGACTGGAGATATAGGAGTCAATGGCCTAGAAGTGACAGGAAGAATACTGGTGGTGGACTTGTTCTTCCAGGAAAAGAGGTGACAAGAGAAGAGCAGTAGGCTGAGCACTGAGCACAGTTCATGGTGTCTCTTCTCTTCCCTGGCTTTAATTTTTTCCTTTAAGAACCCAGCAATGTTGTCAATGAGAGAAACGGAGACGGGTGCTGCTCCCAGGTATTCTGAAGCTATTGGTATTCAAGACCCTAAACGACTGTCTATTGACTTGATGGGCCAGGTGCTTCCTGAAAGGTTGACTCCCACTGGAAAACTAATCACTGAAAATGAGTCTGATCACCTGGATGCTTCTTGTTACTTTTGGTCCTCATCAGGCTAGACAGTACGTTCATGATCATAAACAACCTTGGCTAGACACCCTTCTCTCTTGCCAACACCTGAGTTGGTGGCACTGCATAGATGTTTTCCTGGATCCTATTTTTATAGAATATTGATCACTGCCTTTCCTGATGTGGGTTTTCCCCATATCTTACTAGTATTTTTCTCTCGCACATACCTCATTAACCACATAATTCTAGAGTCTTTGCAACTGGAAACTTGATCTGAGTGTATAGCAATGTGATAAAGCAGAGGGGGTTGAGGAAAATAGGCAATTTTATTTGGTTTAAAAAAGAGAAAAGCCATTAAAATGAGTTTTTTAGTCAAACATAACTAATGTTTTAAATGGGTATTATATAGCAGATACTGGCCATCTCTGATTGATCTCTGATAAGAATTTAACATAATAATACCATGTAATATAAAACCTTTTTACATTTAAAACTCAAGACAGCCTTCCAAAGTAGGTGGTGTTAGCCATTTCATAGGTGAGGAAGCTGCAGCTCAGAGAATGGAATGTTCGAGGCCTCAGAGGAAAAGGGTAGCAGAAGGCTGCTGTCAGTCATGGCTCTTTCTGTCTGTTCCAGCAGCTACGCAGTGTAGACAGAGCAACTAGATAGAATTTGTGTGTGTGTGTGTTCCCCACCTGTTCCTCTTTTTCACAATTGGTATCATAGTAATCACAATTTCTGCTCTTTTTTTGAGATTATTCTATATCAGAACACATAAAACGTCTTGTCATTTTTTTTTTAGTGGCTATGTATTAGTCTATTTTAATGGATGTAACTTAATTTGTTTACTCCGCATTTAGGTTTTCCCCCCCATTCTTTTTCTATGAAACAATGTGGTGCTATGCACACAAAAACCTTGTGTATACATCATGTTCTGCATAAGTGACAAACACAACTGGAGAATAAATTCCTAGAGGAGGAATGGGGAGGAATGGGGAGGTCTAAGGGCATGTGGATTCGTAAGTTTAATAGATACTGCAAACCACCCTCCATAGAGAATATGCCCAATGTACACTCCCACAAACAATGTACAGGATTATTCTTGGGTTTTTAAACCTATAGTTTTTTTGTCTGATAGATAAATCATAGCTTCTTGCACTTTTCTTTTTATAGTGCGGTTGAATATACGAGGGCTGTCTGGAAAGTGTCCAGCCATGTAACCCTCTCATTATATTAACAACAGCTGGATACTTTCTGGACAGCCTTCATATATCTTTTCATATGTTCAAGAGCCATTGGTATTTTTAAAGTCCTACAGGCCTTGTGAACCTAGGAAAGGTCTACTGTGGCCCTAGGTCTGCTGTGTCAGCTTCTTGCCAATGAGCAGGACCTCAGCCTTCTTTCCTTGGAATGATGTTTGTTGAATGATTGGCCAAGAGTTTCCCCTTCTTGTGGATCTGCAAGGGCTCCCTCTGAAAAGAGGGTATGTCAGCCCCTGCAGGTCCTTCTGTCATCTTATGCTCCTGCTGTTCCTTCTCCCTCACTAATTTCACCTGCCTTAGGCTGCTGATGGACCAATGCCACAGTGGATCCCTCACCCTGGCTACCAGCCTCCGCTGTGCTGACCCAGTCAGTCTTCACCTCTGACTTCCTTAGGTGTCGGTTGCCATCCAGCCCCATCTGGAGTTCCATACTTCTTTTGCCTGCCCTGGTCACCTAATTTCAATGCTGCTGATCCTCTGTTTAGCCACCCACGTGATGGCATCTGCCTCCTCTTCGAGAGTGCTATATACCCAGCACTTTGCAAAAAGCGTTGCAGGAATTATCTCATTAAGCCTTTACAAGAACTCTATTTTATAGACAAAGAAACTGAAGCTCAGAGAGGTTAAATAAACTTCCCAAGGGCAGACAGGTAGTATGATGGTTAATTATAGATGCCAACCTGACTGGGTTAAGGGATACTCAGATAGTGGCAAAACATTATTTCTGGGTGTATCTGTGAGAGTATTTCCAAAAGAGATTAGTGTTTGAATCAGTAGACTGAGGAAAGAAGATCCCCTCACCAAGGTGGGCAAACATCATCCACTCTACCAAAGAGCTGAGTTGGAACAAAAAAGCGGAGGAAGGATGAGTTTGCTGTCTTTAAGGGCTGGGCCATCAATCTTCTCTTGCCCTTGAGTATAGGAGCTCTGCTGATTCTTGCATCTTTGGAGCTGGGGACATAATACCAGTGGCCCCTCCGGACCTCAACCCAGGTTGTCAGGTCTTCTGCTTTGGACTGAGGTTTACACCACTGGCTTCCCTGGGTCTCCAGCTTGCAGATGGCATATTGTGGGATGTCTTGGCCTCCATAATCACGTGAGCCAATTTCCATAATAAATCCCCTTTTATATATCTCTATATACCTGCTATAGTTTGAATATTTGTCCCCTCCAAAACTCATGTTGAGATTTAATCTCCAATGTGGCAATATTGAGAGGTGGAGCCTTTAAAGGGCGATTGGGTCATGGGGACTCTGCTGTCATGAATGGATGAATCCATTCATGGATTAATGGATTCATATGTTAATGGATTAATAGGTTATCAGGGAGTGGGACTGGTGGCTTTATAAGGAGAGGATGAAAGAACTCAGCTAGCATGCTCAGCCCCCTTGCCATAGCCATGCCCTGTGCCACCGTGCAACTCTGCAGAAAGTCTTACTAGCAATAAGTCTTGGACTTCTCAGCCTCCATAACTGTAAGAAAGAAATTCCTTTAAAAAAATAAGTTATCCAGTTTCAGGCATTCTGTTATTGATAATAGAAAAAGGGCTAAGACAATATCCTATTGGTTCTCTTTCTCTGGAGAACCCTGACTAGTATGGGTAGTGAGTGGATTCCATTTCACTCTCACGTGCATGTTGCTAATTGCCCTTGTGCTGGTGCTAAGCAGACCTTGACCTCTGGGGTTCGTTCTTTGGTGCTTGTGGGGTTTGTCACCATCTCTCTCTCTCTCTAGCTCATGTGCACCTCTCTTTCTCTGTGCCTCAGAGAGAGGTGGGTCTAGACTATACGTAGGTGTCAACACACACACACACACACACACACACACGCAAACTTGAAAATTCAAGGTTTATGGAAAAAGAAAAAAAATCCTGTCTAATAGAAGAAGCTTTATTTTGTACCTTGCAGCACCAACAATTTCTTTGACTGAAAATAGGATTGGTTTTGAAGGGCACAGTATAGCAGAGGGACGCAGTGTGGTGCAGTGGGCTTAGGGGCTTAGTCCGTTCTGGCTGCTACAATAAAATACTATAGGCTTATTGATAGCAATAATTTATTTCTGGAAATGCTGGAAAGTCCAAGACCCAGGTGCTGGCAGATTCAGTGTCTGGTGAGGGCTCACTTTCTCACACATAGTGCCTTCTTGCTGTGTCCTCACATGGTGGAATGAGCTTCCTCTGGCTTCTTTTATAGGGACACTAATCCCATTCATGACTTAATCGCCTCCCAAAGTCCTCCACCTCCAAATCCCATCACACTGGGGATTAGGTTTCAGCACATAAATTTGGTGGGAGCCCAAACATTCAGTCTATAGCAGGGATCCAGAACCCAGATCTAGTCTGCTAACTTGTGTCACATCACTCTCTGAGCCTCAGGATTTTGCATTATCTGTCAGGGCTGGGGTTGAGCTAGTGGTCTCTGCAGTTCCTCCTGGCTATATCCCAAGAGAAGCAAGCAATTGTTAGCCTTCACTGACGCAAGTAACCAGACGCATCAGCTTTTAGCCATAAGGGAAAGAGAATATATCTCTTCCCTGCATGGCCTACCCCAGATTTTCTCAATCTTGGTATTACTGACATTTTGGGGCTGGGCGTGGTGGCTCATGCCTGTAATCCTAGCACTCTGGGAGGCCAGAAGTGGGAGGATTGCTTGAGGTCAGGAGTTCGAGACAGGCCTGAGCAGAGTAGAGATCCCATCTCTACTAAAAATAGAGAAATTAGCCAGGTGCAGTGGCGCGGGCCTGTAGTCCCTGCTACTCAGGAGGCTGAGGCAGGAGGATCGCTTGCGCCTAGGAGTTTGAGGTTGTAGTCCTCGGAGTTTGAGGTTGTCCTCTGCTATGAGGACACCACTGCACTCCAGATTGGGCGACAGAGTGAGACTCTACCTCAAGAAAAAAAAAAAAGACATTTGGGGCCAGATAATTCTTTGTTGTGGGGGCTGTCCTGCATGATATAGGGTGTTTAGCAGTGTCCCTGTTCTCCACCCACTTGATACCAGTAGCACCGCCCCCCACCCCCCACCAGCTGTGACTCCCCCAAATGTCCCCAGGTACATTGCCAAGTGGCTCCTGCGGTGGGGGCAAAATCTCCTCTGGGTGGGAACCACTGGTCTACCCTTATGCAAGTTGCACAGAATTTCTTCCTGAAGCAAACTCTTCTTTCCAAGGAAGCCAGACTTTAGACCACAAAGGGTGCTGCTCTTTGCGGTTTGTCATCTGAGGGCTGTGGACACAGACGACAGCAGCTTAGCAGCCTCTTCACTGTGGCTTTCCCTGAATATTGTGTCCTAGGAACTTCAGAGGCCTCAGGCGAGCATTTCCATTTCCTGTATTTGCTCTAGCCTTGAGTATCTTCATGTTGGTAACCTCGCAAACAGTGGGGGCTAATGAGTGTTTTGAAGCTCTGGAAGACATTGATGTATGATCCACATATGAAAATGTTTTCTCTAAACTTTTTTCTGAGAGACAAGCAGACTCTGTAGATGACTACAAGAAGCCTGTCTCTGTCTAAACTCCAGCAATTCTCATCTTTGCCCTAGGCTGCCGGAGTCAAGTGAGGCGCATCTACACTCTGAGGGGCTGGGTGCTGCTTAGACAGGGTGCTAGGGTGGAAACGGCAGGGTCTGAAGCCGAATGAACCTAATCCACAGAGCTACGTAATCGTGGAGGACACACCACAGGAGGAAGAAATGTGGATTGCGTAAGCAGTTTCTCCTCAGAAAAGAGCGCCAGTCAGCTCAACTTAAATAGATCCAGTTTCTGAGGCGCTCACAAGAAGTGCTACCCTCAAGGGACAGACGGCAGGCAGATTGCGGGATTCATCCCCATCCCCACCGTCAACGGTCTGAGCATCCCAGGCCGGCCGAGAGGGGAGAGGTTGGGAAGAGACTTCATCAAAGACCAGGTGCAGCTGAGGGGCATTGCGGGGAGGCTGGGGAGGAAGATGCTGGACACAGTGGCAGAGCCCAGCCTCTGCCCTTTTACCCTCTTAGTGGCTGATTTCGGTAGAGGGGGCCTCATACAGTTCCAGCAAAGGCTCACAGTGCCACCCCCTCCCCATCCATCTGGTTCTTGCTGTAGCGTCTCCTCCTGCCTTCCCAACTTCCCATCCCTGAACCGACACCCCGCCCTGTCTGTGATCTCCCAGGCTGAGGAGACAGGAGATGGGGGACAGTCACAGATATGGATGCAGGAGTGAGGAGCCTTCGAAACTGTGGTTGTTTTTATTCCCCTGTTGCTCCCCCCTGGTCTCTGCCTGCTCAGTCTGTCTGGACCTCACTCCTAAGATCCGTTCCTGAATTTCCATCCTTTCCCTTTGGCTTCCCTCTCCCCACCTCGTCTAACTTCTGATTGTCCAAGACAGCTTCATCCCAGTGCTCCCTCCTCTGGGAAGGCCTCCTGCCATCCTGGGCTGTGTTAGAAGCTGCTCGTCTTGTTCCTATATTGGTTCATACTTGGGTTTCTCGAAGGACTTACACTTTTAGTCAATGTCTGTCTTTATGGTTATCTTTCCCCACCATTTGCTAAGGGTAGAAATAAAATCTTTTATTTTAGGCCTTTTAGTTTTAGCTCACAGTAGGTCCTGAATAAATAACTGTTGATGAAAATTAATAAAGAGAATTGAAGGGGCCCATCAGAATCTTCTGGATGGTGTTTTCAATATATATATTGCCAGCCCCCAGCCCTATATATATATATATACACACATATATATATATATATATACACATATATATATTTTCTCTAGGTCTGGACTGGGGTTCTCGGATCTGCCTTTTGAAAAAGCGCCATGTGATTTTGAGGCTCACTCATGGTTCAGAACCACTGATATAAACTAATATACTTTCCAAGTATCACACAGAATTGGACTAAGTATCCAGGTATCTTAGCTCTCAACTCAGAACCCTTTCTTTGACACTTTAAAGATGAACAGAGAGATGTGTTGGGAAGAAGAGATTTGATGAGACATGAAACAAAATATCAGTATGAGATGAAAGTTTTCTGGTTCCTCAATAACAATAATTATCATTAGTGATAATAAACCTCATTGTATTTGGAAGTACAGACACTACTAATGATGGCGCAGATGTTTGAGGGAAAAAACGTGGGCACACTCAGCTGGCGGCAGTATGGAAAGGACGCGGCCCAGATCAGCCCTGCGTCCTTGCTCGTACGGCAGGGGGACAGCCTCTGTGTAAATAAACACCCCTGCAAAGAGCTTCCCTTGGATTGTTGAGAGAGGGAGGGATCCGGACAGTGTTTAGTCTAGTGACGTCATTTTATTTTATTTTATTTTATTTTTTTTTATTTCAGCATATTATGGGGGTACAA
>VBSM01003157.1:34699032-34720950 GCA_008086735.1 Cheirogaleus medius
GTGAGGATATGGAATTTGGTGATATCTATCAAAAATTTAAATGCTCATTCCTTTTGACCCATCATTTAACGATTAGAAATTTATCCTACAGATATATCACAGCAGTATGCTAAAATGCTTATTGCAGTATTGTTTGTAATGGCAAAAAATTGGAAGCAACCTAAATGCCCATTAATAGGATATTGATTGACTTAAAATGGAACATCCATACAATGGAGGACTAGGTTATTAAACTAAACTATTTAGATATGCATGTGTTATTACTGAAAGATCTCCAAGATATTTTTTTAAAGGGAAAAAAGTAATTTTTGTAACAGTGGGTAAAATATGATCACTGTTCCAGTTATCTATTGCTGCATAAAAATCATCCCAAATTTAGTGGCTTCAAATCACAACAATCATTAATTTTGCTCACAAACCTGCATGTTGTCAAAGGTTGGCAAGAACAGCTTGTCTTGTTGGAGTCGGCTAGGATGGCTTAAAGGTTGAGGGTGACCTGATGTTTGGAGAGTCATCCGAAGGCTTTCTCATTCACACGTCTGGCAGTTGGTGTTGACTGTCGTCTTGAACGTGCCCTCTTTATGTGATTGCTTGGCTTCCTCATGGCAGTGTGGCTGGGTTTCAAGAATAAGTGTGTCAAGATACAGAAAGTAAAAGCTGCCAGTTTCTTAAGTCCTGGGCCAAGAAGTTGGCACAGTGTCACTTCTACCACGTTCTATTTGGTCTTGAGTCAAGCAATGAGTCCAGATTCAAGGAGAGGGAATTTAGACTTTTCCTTTTGATAGAATAACTGTCAATTTATGGTTTATGTTCTAAAACTTCCACAACCCCAATTTTGTAAAATTTTAAAAACATCCACATGTAAAGTGCAGATATGTGCAAGTTTTTTTTTTTTTTGCATAAAAAATTGTTAACAAATGACTACCTTCTGGGGAGAGGGAATATGGGTTGAGGGTGGAATGAGCAGGAAAAAAAGACTTTAATTTCTGATTTTATACTGTATCGTACTATTTGAATTCTTGTCCATGTGGATATATTATTTTTAATAAAAGAACAAAACAGAACAAAAACAACAATTAATTCAGAGTAGGAGCTTAGGCTTTTTTTTGGGCTTCCATGTCAGGTATCTTATTTTATACACATAACAGTTCTTCGAGGTCAGTAGGGAAGGTGTGACCACCCCCATTTTCAGATAAAGATCAGAATCCAGGCTTCGACTTCCAGCTCAGTGTCCTTTTCCATTTACTGTGTAATTAGGAAGGACCCAGGCCTAGAATTGAGCTGATCTACTTGAGTTTGAATGGGCAGTCCCAGCAGGTGCTGGAAAAAGGTCCAGGATGGGTGCTTGTGGCTAAATCCAAAGCCACCTGGTGATGACAGTAACTCTCCCAGCATCTAGCACATTGTCTGTCTAGAGTAAAAGTTTGCCAAATAAGGAGTACAAAGTTTTCTTGATAGTCAAATCTACTCCCCTTCCCCTCCATCCTCCATCACAGACATGATAAGGTAGAAACTTGATCTCGTTATCCTCTTGTTCAAAATCCTTCAATGCATTCTACTTTTACCCATAGGAGGAGAGGAGACTTTCGTGCCAGACATTATCCTAAATGCTTTGCATGCATTAACGCATTTGATTTTTTCAATAACCCTGTGATGTAGATTCTATTTTTGTTTCGCGTCCCCATACTATAGATGAGGAAAGCAAGGCACAGAGAAGATAATTTCTCATAGCTAATAAGAGGACGAGGAAGGCCTTCAATCAAGGCAATCTGATATCAGAGCCTGTGCTGTCAGCTACTTCATTATCCTTTCTCCAATCTTCTTGCACCTTCGACAAGGCCCTTCCTTGCCAATCAGGGGGTGCTGCAAGCCCAAAGACCAGGAGATGGGAAAAAGCATGGTGTGTTTGAGGAATAGCCAGAAGGCCCAATCCAGCTAGAATGGAGCTGTCAACTTAAGAAAAGACACTAAAGAAAATTATCTCTAAATATGTTGGGTTTACTTAGGAATAAGAAATACCAATTATAATCTGGAACACATGGAATTGTAAGCTACCAGTGCAGTTGGTGAGGAGAGGGTAAGAGGAGCTTTTATTAGCAAAAAGAGATTTACATAAACTGCTTAGAAACAGCGTTCATTGTTTCCAGAGGTTCGAAGGCAGAGTTGTCGTCAGTTCATTGGCGGAGATACTGGTACTACACATCTTATCTGAATCCCTGCAGTCCTAAAGGATGACTAGTGATAAACTTTATGAAAGCAGATTTATGAAGGATGCAAAAGAGTTTCTTGTGGGGTTTTTGGAAAGTCCCTGGAAGCAGTTCTTATCCCAGATATGTAAGCGTGAATGTCCTCTCCTTCGTACTTTCCTGGCCCTATTTTGTCTGGATCTGACCAAAGTGATTTCATCCTGGCATCTGCGACTTTCCCAGAGCCAACAAAAGGGGAGAATGTTGTTACTCTAAGACAGAGAAGCAGGCAGGGGGCAGATCAAGTAGGGCCTTGTTGACCAGGGTAAGGGGTTTGGAGTTTATTGATTGTGGCTTGGAAAGTCCTTGGAGGATTGAAAGCAGGAGTGATAAGACTTGATACGTGTTTTAAAAAATTCCTCTGGCTTTTGGGTGGAGAATGGGGCCACCTTGGACCCAGGAAGACCCGGCGGGAGCTCCTGCAGTAGTCTCTGTAATCTCCTGTGTACGGTGCTGGGCTATGCCTTCTCCTTGGTCCCCTTGCCATTTCTGACATCGTCTACCCAGTGAACACCTGTCATCTTTTAAGACACAACCACAGCCTCCTGTCTGAGGCTTTTCCTGACCCATCACCCCCCATAAAATTGCCCAGTCCCTCTGAGGGCTTCTTGCTCAGAGGGCAGCGTGCCTGGAGAGGGAAGCTCCATGCACCTCCCCACCCACCATCCCGTCCTGTGCATTTCTTCCATTTGGCTCTTCCTGACTTGTAACCTTTATAGTAAACTGGTAAATGCAAGCCAATTGCTTTCCTGAGTTTTGTGAGTTGTTCTGGCAAATTATTGAACCAGAGGAGGGGGTTGTGGAAATCTGAAACTTTGTAGCCAAGTTGGACAGAAGTGTGAGTAACCTGGGGACCCAATATTTGTGACTGGTGACTGAAGTAGAAGCAGTCTTGTTGGACTAGCCCTTAAAACTGTGGAGTCTGATGCCAACTCCAGGCAGTTAGTGTCAGGGTTGAACTTGGTTGTAGGACACCTGGTTGGTTTTGGAGAATTGGTTGTTGGTGTGCAAAATCCCCACATTAGGTGTCAGAAGTGTTGAGGGGAAAAGCCCACATCTACCACCAAATTATTATTTTGTATTTATGCTTCCCTTTAACAACTATAAGCTTCTATGGGAAAAGAAAAAAAAAGACCATGCCATCCTCATTTTTTGCATGCTATCTCGAAACTGGTGTGTTGTACATGTTCAATAAATATTTGCTGGTAACTGAAAGAGCTAACTAATTAATATCTAGAGTACATTTGGGTTTGTGGACCTTGTGCTGAATGCTGCAATTTCACTCCTTATTCTTTTAGGACATAATTCTTCTGAAATTTGAGAATTAACAATTTTCTGATTTTTATGAGCTTTAGCTTAGTTATGATATATAGCCCAACACTTTTTAAGGTATATATTTATTTATACTGTGGCATGCATTTATCTTTCCTGATGAATAATTAGGTTAACTCGTTAATTAATTAGATGGTATTCCCCAGCAGCTAGTCCTGGTGTGGCTACAGTTTCCCTCACTGAATCTGGGTGGAGACAGGATGAGACTGTATTAGTCCTGTGGCTTTTCTCCAGGTTCAAGCGATCTCATCAGGGTGTAAGCTCTGGGCAGCTGTTTGCTTTACTGGGGCCAGGGTGGAGGCCCGAGCTACTGTCTGTTTTGCTGCATTGATGGCTGGAGGCCAAGCCCTAAATTTCTTCTGAACTTGGGGAGTGGCTTGGGTGAATCTGGCCTGTTTAGCAATTGTCAGGTTCCTTGGGTAAAAGATTAGCAGCCTCGGGTGATTAGGAGGGGGAAAAGCTCACAACCTGGCTAGTGGTGGGATGTTACAATGAAAGCAAATTTTGGACAAGATTCTGCCAGAAATGCAAGCATAAAAACAGTCATACAGTGTGCTCCTGGAAGCTCAGGGGAGGCCCCTATCATGGACTTCATGAAGGTATTTTATGGTGGGTGCTGTGATTTCTGATGACTCTGAAATCAAGTCAAGCTCAGTCTTAAGATCGGCTATGCTTGCTATCATACATCACTGCATTCACCTTGGATTAAAGTGTTCACATGAGGTATTGGTTTGATGTGATAATTAGGTTCACTGGGCCTAGGTGTACTAACTTCCATCGAAGCCAGGAGGTTTCACAATGACTCAATTACTAATTATATATGTGCAAATTCTCAGTTTATTGGGATGCCTTCACACACCATCGATTATGCATTAATATTCAACACACAGGCAGTAATAAAAGTGGTTAATGAACCACACTGATGGCTTGGGAGACCCACTCATGGACAGATGGGTTGAAGGGGTTCAGAAGTCCTTTGGACACTGATCAGCTGGGTGGTCGCTGCTTCTCTTGGGCATAGCCTCCAGTGGCAGAAGCCCAAATCGGGGAAGGACTCAGAGTTCTCACAGGCTGAGTCTCTGCAGGCGTCTCAGGCAAGATCGGATCTTTGCAGCTTTTATGATCCTCCGCAGATGCATCCATTCTCATGAGCTTGGTCACCTTTCACTTTCTATCCATTCCTTTCAGGTCTCAAGTGGTTTCTGGCAACAGCAGGTGTTACCACCTCAGTGCATTACTTATATGTTTATCATTTGGGGGTGCGGGGGACAATTTCACTGTGGGCTCAATGCTACTTGACTTGAGTGACTCCATTTTCAGACATTAGGATCACACATCATTATGATACAGCGTTTGGAGTCCCTTAAGGGTGAGGACAGAGGATTTCTCTAAAGGTTTCTCCAAAGGTATTAGGTCCTGGGTTTGCCTGGTCTTTATTATGCTTCATTCATGTAGGCATGGAAGGGCCTGAATACATTAAAAAATTTTAATAAAATATACATAAGATTTAACATGTTAACCATTTTTGAGTATAGTTCTATGGCATTACATTCAAAATGTTGTAAAACCATTACCACCATCCACTTCCATAACTGTTTCATCATCGCAAACTAAAACTCTGCACCCATTAAACAGTGACTCCCCATTCTCCCTCCCCCCAGCCCCAGGCAACTACCACTCTACCTTCTGTCTCTACAGATTTGAGTATGCCAGGTACCACATATGAGTGGAATCAGACAGTATTTTTCCCTTTGTGTCTCGCTTATTTAGCATCAATGTCTTAAAGAGGCCTGGATAATTTTTTGGCAATCGTATTTTTTGAACACCACTCATTTCACCAATATAAATTATCTCTAACACCCTTTATGCTATTTTACAAATCTGTGAAGCAGATTTAAGTAACAGTCAATATCTGAGGGTGCTTAGTAGCCACCCCTGGATTGTGGATTATTGCTTACGGTTCTTCACATGTTAACCATTCACCCTTTACACTTTACATAGTTCACACTGAAGTCTTTTTTTTTTTTTTTTTTTCAGACAGGGTCTCGCTCTGTTGCCCAGGCTGGAGTGCAGTGGTGTGATCCTAGCTCACTGCAACCTCAAACTCCTGGGTTCAAGTGATCCTCCTGCCTCAGCGTCCCGAGTAGCTGGGACTACAGGTGTGCACCACCATGCCTGGCTAATTTTTCTAATTTTTGTAGAGATGAGGTCTCACTCTTGCTCAGGCTGGTCTAGAAATCCCTGGCCTGAAGCAATCCTCCCTCCTTGGCCTCCCAAAGTGCTGAGATTATAGACATGAGCCACCACGCCCGGCCCCCAAAGTCTTTTTTTAAAGTGAATTACCACGTTGACACTATGGCATAGCTAACACTTAAAAGCTCCTGACAGAGGAAATAAGGAAGGGACATTGTCCACTGAATAGCAGGAGAACCTTTTGGTTCTGTGAGGCAGAGGGTTTCAGGGATGGGCTTCCGAATATCTGGAGTTTTGCACAAAACTGTGTGTGTGTGTGTGTATTGCTCGGGTAAGCATTCAGGACTTTTATCAAATTCTCAGGAGGTTCTTGATCTCCCTAAATAAGTTATAAGCCATGTTGAAAAGTGAAATTCTATTTTCTATATTGTTTTGAATAGAAAATAATAGAATAGCAATAAATAGAATTAGAAAAAGAACAGGAAATAGAATAGAAGCTAGAAAGAACAGAAATAGAAGAGAAAAACTATACTTTCTATATTTGCTATAGTGTTGTGGAGGAATCAGGTGGATGAAAGCCCAGATATCCAGGCAGGGTGAGAATACTGGGAAGTATTTCAAGTATTCCAGAAGGCTTATTACTCCTGAATTCTTGTGCCACCAAGAGCTGAGGCCCCCAGTTAATGGTGGCTCCTGCCACACACTGAACTGAAGAGCAGCTATGACCTTCCTTGCTCCCAACCTCTGGTCTTGTATTATCTCCTCTAAGCAACAGGTCTCTGCTATCTTTGGTGCCTGTGTCTCCATAAAGTTGCATTAGGTAATAGCTCCCACTGAGTGTGTGTGTGTGCGCGCGCGCAGGAGGGATCCTTAGCCTTAATTGTCATGGCCTTCAGTATGGGAGCCTATGTTTTGTAATTCCTCCTATCAGAGTTGGTGATTATACCAGGCTTGCAGTCTTAAAGCTTTTCCTTACCCACAGGGCAGCTGCATCACACACCTCTAGGGGGCACTGTTTGCTTGCATCTTCTGGAGTGGCTGAAGTTGGGCAGCTCAGCAGCCTTGTTGACTACCAAGGCTTTCTTGCAAATACAAAGACCCTGGGTCTTCACCAACATCATTTTTCTTTTGGCCAGTTGACTCTTTCAGATATATATATTTAGCATGAACTGTGGGAAAGATCAAAGAAGAATCAAAAATAGAACCCTTGCTTTTCTGTTCCGAATTAACAAGGTGGTTCTTGGTGTTTTGAAAAGATTTTTACAGTGATTGGCTAATGAGGGAGCTCAGGGAGAGAAATAATATCAAGGAGCTTTCAAGGCTAATAAATAATACTCTAAGTTCCTGTTGTAGCCTTTCCTCCCTATGCTTCTAAATAATAGTCCAGTTTAGCAAGTTGGTATAAACCATGCCTTTCTCCTTGAAATGCTCTTCTTCACTCTGTCTGATTTCTCTACATTCTCAAAATCCCTGCTTAAGTGCCACCTCCTTCAGGAAGTCTTCCCTGATCACTTCTGCCCACAGTTGCTGTTCCCTCCTCTGAATTTGGTACCACTCAGAGTCTGCACCTTGCTATTAGCATTTACCTTGTATGCACTCTTAGTTTTCTTTTTATATGTGTGTAATGGGACACTATTATAGAATATTATTTGGTATAATAATTCTCACTGCAGGTAAGCTTTGTTGCTCTGCAATCGTCTCTTCCCATTGAGGCTGAGGCATCTACTGTCGGGAGGCGAAGAGTTAGACAAATATCCTCCAAGACCACCCTCACTTCTGACACCAATTCCAAGTTTGGGGGGTTCGCAAGACCATCCTCAGGTCTGATAACTTGCTAGAAGGATTTGGAGAACTCACTGAAAGCTGTTTTACTTACACTTATGGATTAGGACAGGGAAGGGACACAGCTGAAAATCAGCAAAGGGAAGAGACATGTGGGGCTGAGTCCAGAAAAATTCCAAGTGTGGAACTTTCTGTCGTCTTCTCCCTGTGTCATGGACATCATTACTCTTCCAGCAAAGATGTGTGGTAATCCATATGGGGCACTGCCAGCAGGGAGCTCACCCATGCCTGGGGGTCCGGAGTTTTTAGTGGGGTTCCATGTCTACTGCCCACATGGCTGACCTTAGCTCCACCAGAGGTTGAACTGATATTGTACGACTCAAAGTTCACACCAGAAATCATTGCTGGACTTTCTGGTGTAGCCCAAAGACCTTCAGTAAACAAGGACACTCTTATCAGGCAGAGCATTCCAAAGGCTTAGAGATGACCTCCTGCGGGCCAAGGTCAAAGGCCAGACCTCTCTTTGGGCAAAGTTAAATCCTTTACTACACAGGGGCTTTGCTGAGCAAAGGACGCTCCATATATTAATACATCATCAATTGAAACAAGCAGTTCACAAACCAGCACAGTGCAGTATCGTTCCAATTATTTTGGTAGAAGCATTATCTGTAGCTAAATCTACACCTATATCAAAACTTCTCTTTCTCTAGATACATGTAGAAAAACATCTAGAAAGAAGTTTTACCAAGATGTTGACACCTGTTATTTCTGGGTGTTGGAAATATAGTCATTTTTATTTGTGTTTATGAGTACTTATAAAGGTTTTTTTTTTTTTTTTTTTTTTTTTTTTTTTTTTTTTTACTTTTTTTTCTTGTGTCATAAAAATTTAAAAGGAATACTGAGCTCTGGGGAGCTCTACCCCCCATTTCCTCTTCTTCTGTCATGAAACCATAGCAAGGAACTCCTGATTCCAGGTCCAAGTGGCCCATTTGTTCCAGCTGGGCATCGGGGAATGTCATGGAGCAGGTGGCCTTTGAGGAGGTGGGTTCTGTAGGGAGAGGACGTGAGGGAACGTGCCATGCCGAGGGCACAGCATGAGAGAGAAGCGGGAATGGCCCATCGTGGACGGTGAGTCAACTCCAGGCCTCCACGGACGCTGATGCTGAGGGCAGGCGTCTGAGCCGCTTCATGGGAGAAGGAGGCTAGGCAGATACTCTGTTCTCTCCCATCGGGACATAGGGGACCATCTTTAATCATTCTTTTACCGTTTTCCATTTGAAAGTCTTGTCACCACAAAAGGAACTCCGCGTTCATCAGGGGCAGACATGCTTCTTCTGAAATTCCCTCAGCAGGACTCCGTCCCTCTGTACTGAGCAGAGGGGAGGTCAGGGGAAGTCTGCCTGCGAGAATGGACAGAACTTGAGCTGACATTGAAGGGTAAAATTGTCGGCCACCCCAAACGATGCCACCCCCAAATTCTCCACTTTAGCATAAGGGTTATTTTGACCTGAAGGCAACTGAGAAGAAACAGATACAAAAAAAGCTCTCTGTCTCCCCTAAAAGCAGGACATAAATTTGTAAAGGTGTCTCTCCTCCCCTTCCCACCAGGGAGGACAGAAGTTAATCATCAGAGACAACCCTGGACTCATATCAGCCCTCACTAACTAGCCTTTATCTTCCATCAGTTCCCTCATCTATTTGCCTTCCCACAGTTTGCTGCCTCTAGAAGCTCAAAGTCCTTTTTCTTTGTCTTCTCACTTCTCTAAATATTTATTGTTCTTTAATTAAGATATTCTACAAGCCCAAGTTCTAACCACCCACTGATTTACTCATGGCTGGGTACTGCCATGTTTATGCATGATGCACACATGAATAAACTTTTGTTTGTTTTTCTCTTGTTTATCTGTCTTTTCTTGGCCTAATTTGCAGGGCCCTACCTGGAGAACTCAAGATGGGAAGAGGACAAATATTTTTTCCATTCCCTACAACATGAGTTCCATTAAGGCAGCTTTAGGGAACAACTCTCTCCCTCTTTTTACGGGTTTGTAGGAAGCTTAGAAGATGCCTGTTTAAAGAATTCCCTCCTCTAACGTGGTTCTTACTAGAGGGGTGAGGAGTGTTATGAGTAATTTAGTTCACATAACAGTTAATTTGGCTTATAAATAATTTGCTTTGTATTTGTCAGAACAGATTCAGGGATATCTATATAATAAAATAACTCAAAGTCACTTGCACTCTGACATACTTCTTGCCTGGGAGGCTGGTGGCCTGCTGGGAATTGCATCCACCCTGCAACTTTTATGATCCACACAGCATAGCGAACCATGCTCACTGACGGACGCTTTATAGTTAAATTACTCAGACACTTATAAAATGTGCCTCTAACTGCCAAGCTAGGGACAAAGAGAGCTGGCTGTCCTACTTGGGGTCTTGTCAGAATCTGGTCTGTCCTTGGAATGCATTATAGGTCTCTGCGCTGACTTGCATCCCTCCGTGTGTGAGGAGGGGATGGCGCTGAGAGTTGGTTCTGAGGTATGTGACATGGGAATTCGCCTTGTTAGAAAGCAGCCCGGGAGCAGTGTCGCTGTGAGTGAGCTGCAGAGGGGAGGCCCAAGAAAGGAGACAGATCCTGCAGGCCCCTCCTCAGCTCTCCAGAGTCATCCCTGTGGCAGCTGAGGGCCCTCCTGCCGCGCTCCACCAAGGCAGGGAGACTGGGAGGGGCCACTTTCTACAGTTTGTGAACTTGCCTTATTGGTTGGGGATGGTTCCCTAGACACTTGAAAGGAAAAAACGTCAAAACCTGTGTGAGGGGCTGAGAGTGCTGGGGTCCCAGGAGGGAAGGCATTAGCCCCTAACCCTATTCCCTCACAGATAGTCCCTGGAGAGCACACTGGCAGTGGGAACATTCACTCCAGACAGTCTGGAAGTTGCACTTGCTTGGTGTCCAGCTCTTTGTGGGTCAGAGTAAGTCCTGTCCTTTGCACTCCAGAGTCACTTTGCTGCTCTATTCTGTCTTGTCTTGATATCCAGAAAGCCCCTGGTGCACCTGTGAGAGTTTTAAGAATGTTTGTTGTTTTCCTGACACCAGAGAAGCCTGCTTTAAACTTGCAAAATGGTGACTCAAAAAAATATGTTTGCTGATGATTGGCAGATGGATAAAGCCCCGAGAGCTAAACTATATTCACCTGCCAACCCACATATAATCTAATTCAGGACTTAGCTGCAGTCTCCTCGTCAACTCTATTTTCAATCTAGAAAGTGGCTGTTGAATTCCCCCTGGGCTGGGCTTGGGGTCAGAGACCAGAGAGCCTGCCTTCAGGGAGTCTGTGATCCTGCAGACATCCAGCACTTCCCCTTGCCCTGCAGCAATCTGAAATGTCACTCCAACATCTGATTTATCTGGAGGGCCATCTGGCACTTCAGGTAACTCAGCCATGGCTGAGAATGAAAATAACTTTGCTGTTGGCTATTGTTCCTTTAGGGTGCTTAGATTCATTCTCTCTCTCTCTCTCTCTCTCTCTCTCACACACACACAGAGTAGTGTGATACAATGGAAAGCTTCTTGATTTTGGAATTAAACCAAACTGGCAATGTGACTTTGGGTATGAGACCCAACCTCTTACTGCCTCAGTTTCTTAATCGGCAAAAAGAATGCATAAATTGACATTACAGGATTTTTGTGAGGACTAAAAAGCAAGGAGCTAACATTTATATATAATATGCTGCTAATGGTACATACTGAAAAAAATATTTGTTCCTTTTACCCTGTCTTCCCACCAAGTGTATAGTCAACATCTGGAGTATTATTTCTCAAATGTATGCCAATTCTTCGATCGAGGTTTGCTATCTCCATTTAATGCAGAGAAACCACTGTTCCCCTCTCACCCTACTGCTCACACAGAAAGCATCTTGGGATCCTTTGACCACTGACCCTCAACTGAGTGACTGTTCTCTGATGACTGAGCCTGCTAGAAGGAGTTTTCCTTCTCTCACCTCCTGGATTCTGGACAACTGCAGAGCAGGTACTTCTAGGTGACAGATGGAGCTGTGATAGCAAATCATGAAAAACCCCAATTTCTAGTTTACAATAATCTATTATATATTTCAAAATAGCTAGAAAAATTGGACTGGTTCTAGCATAAAGAAAAGACAAATGTTTAAAGTGATGGATATCTCAAGTACACTGATTTGATCTTTGAAAATTATATGAATATATTAAATTATCACATGTACCCCAAACTATTATTATGCATCAATAAAAAAATACCAACCCCCCCAATTTCTGAATGCTGATAGCTTTTTCTAGGCCTCTTAATGTGTGGTCCTGGGAGGAAAAAGAGGTGAGAGTATGTCTCTGCTCCCTCCCAAGAGGCTTGGAGCCCACCGAGTCCCCTCCCATCCCTCCTGTATCAGCAAGGATACTGTCAGCTGACTTGATGGGAACCAGAAGGATACTTATCATCTACTCAGAAGCATCATGGAGGCAGGTGGTTCCAGGGTTGGTGCAGTGGCTCCACCATGTCATTAAGACCCAGGTGCATCCCAGTTGTCTGTTTTTCCATCTTCTGCATTTTAATGACGTCTCTCCTTAAGGTCATGAATTGACCATAGTAGTCCAAGGTGCCATGTGGTGACATTTCTTCATCAAGTGACAAAGAATGCATTATTTAGGAGGAAAATCTTTCCCAGAAGCCTCTCAACAGACTTCCCCTTAGGTTCCAGAGGCCAGGATTAGGTCACATGCTCATTCCCCAGCTGCAAGGGAAGCTGGGAAAGTGGGCAATGGGCTCATCAGCAAGGAAGAAGGGTTGAGGGAGTGCTTGTTGGGTGGGCAACCACATGCATCGGCCACATTTCCTTGTTGTCTGATTCTCGAGACATCAGATCAGGGCCATTGTCAGCAACGTGCAACAAGTCCAACAAGTCCCACGCGTCCACTCTCAGCTTGTTTTCTCTCTAGCTTGGAAGCCATTTCTGGCATGTAGCAGTTGGTGGTTCATCATGGTACATCATCTCCTGCCATTGTCTCTTATCATTTTGCCCTGAATTGTAGGTGCCAGTCTGTCAGCAGTCTGACTGGTGGCCCCAATACTTGCTTTACTTTTCTCACTGTCTCCTTGAGGAAAAATTATCTTCCTACTATACTTGTATCCAAGTGGCTCCATCCCCCTCGATACATATGAATCCTGTGTTCAGGAAGGGGGATGACTGACTCCACGATAACCTTCTTGGGCTGATCTTAACAGGGTCTGGCAGTGCCTTGTCTGGTTTCTTTTACTCCCTTATATATGAGTCCGAGAGACCATAATTTATAACAGTAACTTGTAACTCATGGGAACTCACCCATGGAAGTGCACTGCTGTGATTCTCCTCTCAATAGATTGGTTCCTGGGTGAGCTTGCCTGTACTTATCCATGTTGCTTTTCTGATTCATCAGTCATAATTACATCTGATAGTCTAAAACAGAAATCTGATTGGGATGAACCAAATAGAGATTTTATTTTTCTCATGCAAAAAGAAGTCTGGAGGAAGGCAGTCTAGCTGTGACACAATGTGTCTACAGTGCTATCAGGGACCCAGGCTTCGTCTTTCTTCCTGCTTTGCCATCCATAGCATGTGGTTTTTGTGGTCATGACACATTTGCAAGATGACTGTTTCACTTACAGAAATTACATTTTGGTACAGGCAGAAAGAAAGGGAGAAAGATTAGTAAAAAGGTTGAGACTTTTCCTTCCTTCCTTCTTTCCTTCCTTCCCTCCCTTCCTTCTTTCCTTCCTTCTCTTCCTTCCTTCTTTCCTTTTTAAAATAAGGTAGCATAGCAATTAAGTTTTCCTGGAAGCTTCCTGTTACAGGCTTCACTTATATCTTATTGGTCAGAACTAGGTCCCACAGCCACTTCCCTACCTGCAAGGGAATCTAAGGCAGATAAAATGTCACATTGCCCAATAGATTCATGTTCTCCTAGCAAGGAAGAGGAAAGAATGCATACTGGGTTGGCAGCCAACAGTATCTGCCATGGGAACATATCCCTTCAGGTCAGGTGTGGTCTGTGGTCCATGACCTGAGAATCGTGGAATCTTCCCATTGTCCATATTCCCACAAGGCACTCAGTCCTCATTTGTGGAGAATGCCTTGTAAACCTTCCAAATTCCCCAGAGTACTGGTAATATTTGCATAGGTCCAATTCTGCAGGATCCCTGGCTTCCTAAAAGGGCAGGTATTCACTTGTGCCTTCTGTCTTCGCCCCTCCCTTACTTCCTGAGTCTCAAATTTGTATCAGACACTGTGCTAGGCACTTAGGGACACAGGCAGATGCTGCTCCCACCTCTGCCGACCAAAGCCAAGTTTGGCCACTGGATGCCAGACAAGAATTGTGACTCTCGGGTGAGCATCACCTCTTTGGAGCTCATGGGATTCCTGGAAAATGTGTTTGAGCAGTCTGCCGTCCTTGTGAAAGGTCACTCTGAGAGGGAAGACAGAGGCCCTACATCTCCCTAAAGGACTGAAGCTGTCCCTAATTCTCTGGCTGTTGACTTTGCACACGCGTGTGGGAAGCTTGTTTTCTCTGTCACTGATGGCTGGACAAGTCAAGTGAACACCACACAGCATGGTGCCAGACGCCCCCCAGCTCCCAGTCCCCTCGGTCAGGAATCTTGCTGGTGATGGGTGCCTGGCGCACACCGGCTGGGGAGGCCAGTGGTACATCGTATATCCGTGTCTGTGTCTCAGTTGTTTTAAAAAAGAAATTCTTAACCTGTGGATGAGAAAGATGTGCATGATATCCAATTACATCTGAAAGGGAGAAGGTGTCTGCGGGGGAAACTGAATTAATCAGGAATAACCATTAACATTTTCTATTATTAATAACCACTTACATTTGTCTAGCAAGTTATAACTCTCAAAATGATAATATATACGTGATCTCATTTGATCTTTACAGGAATTTTACTGTAAAATCTGTTGCATATTATATATTTAAATATTTACAACTCTTTTACTACCACCTAACAAAGCCAATAAAATGTCCACAGACACTGAATATTAATATCTGAGGAGCGCTAAACCTCGAATGTTTTACTTTCTCCTTTAACTTGCCTCATGATCCTGTATTTTAATGTGTGTTTTTGTATTAATACTTCTAATTCCTCCCCTGAACTTTACGCATTTATGTTACCCTAGAGCATCTTCATTCCTGTATTGTATCTTTGATGTTCCACTGTAACTCATTTTATTGTTTGATTTTGCTGTTTGAGTTTTTAAAGACAATTTTATTGAGGTGTGATTGACATATAGCAAACAGCACCTATTTTAAAGTGGTAACTCGATACGTTTTGACATACGTATAAACCCATAAAACTATCACCACAGTCAAGATAGTGAACATACCCATCTATTTCAAGTGTCTTCAGTTGGTCTTTATTATTTTCAATCAAAAGAATCTTAACTATGTTACCATTTTACTGACATTTTCTGGTTCTTGAATGTGTTTGTGGAGAACTCTCTTCCTGGTTCTGTTTCCTGGGGGCCGTCAGCTCACCCTGGACCTCAGGTTTAGTAAGTGACCCCATAGGCCATGTCTCACCACCTCCTGTTTCTCTTTCAGCAAGTTCTGTCCATCTCATGGGGTGGTTGAAAGAGCACAGTCTGGAGTCGGAAGACCTGAGCCTACACCTCTGCCTTGCTTCTTTTTATTGTAGATGTGTGACTTTGGACAATGATGACAATCACAATTTAGACCTCATCAGGTTGTTTAGCATCACACAAGAACCTCTTTAAGTAACAAGATGTTAAAATGGACGTTTCTATATAGACACCAAGTCATGGTATATGTGATATTCCAAAACCAAATCACCACATGGCCAATTTACAAAGAAAATGTCCCCCAATTGGCTCAAGATCTCTTGAACTCCTTACCTATTTTAAGATAATAAAGAGCTGAGAGAGGAGAGAGGGACGGAGAATGCGTGAGGGGATCATCTTCTTGGGAGAGATATATATTCCCCAAACCCCCCAAGTTCACTGGGAGCAGATGGCTTCAAGGGGTCCGTCCAGAGAGCTCGTGTCTCCCTATGGTTGGGGGAAGAGCTGACTTGGGGTGGAAGAAAACTAGAAGCAGCAGATCACCTGCACCTCCTGGGACGTGGTGGCTAAGGGTTGTAGGAGGGCTTCCCTGGGACCAGAAGTTGGCTTCATTGGAGCGGGGAATGGGCTGGAGCTGCTTGCTATCCTGCCTGCCCCTAGAGAAGGTAAGGGGAGAGCCGAGGAGGCCTGACAGTCTGTGTGAAGTGGACCGCGGAAGTCCACGGTGACAAGGCACGGTCCCCTGGGGAGCAGAAGGCAGGCCCCCTATGGTGGGACTATGTCCAGAGCAGCAGAGAGGCCTCCAGGGAGCCCAAGAAAGCACCTACTGGGGAAGCAGTTGCTCTAAATGTCCACCCACTGCGCTGTGCGAGCTGAAGCTGTTGGCCACAAAGACATTCCTTCCCCTCCTTGCTCCTTTTCTTCTTCATTCCCCATACACCAGCCCAGGAGCGACTTCATGCCACCTCAAAGGGGCTTGGAAAGGTGAGGGAGAAGTTCCATCTTTGTAGGTGTCTTATAATTTATGAATTGGGCGATGCTGCCTAAGAGTGAGCAGAAAAGTCTTAAGATCTGACCATGTTTTCATCTAGGAATAGGTGAAATTAACTCCTACATTTTATTTATTTTTAATTTTTAATTTTTGAGACAGAGTCTCAATCTGTTGCTGGGCTAGAGTGCTGTGGCATCATCATAGCTCAGAGCAACCTCAAACTCCTGGGTTCAAGTGGTCCTCCTGTCTCAGCCTCCTGAGTAGCTGGGACTACAGACGTGCCCCACTACGCCCAGCTTATTTTTTCTACTTTTAGTAGAGACGTGGTCTTGCTCTTGCTTAGGCTGGTCTTGAACCCCTGACCTCAAGTGATCTTCCCACCTTGGCCTCCGAGAGTGCTAGGATTACAGGTGGGAGCCACGATGCCTGGCCTACTTCTAGATTTTAAAGGGAAAGTCAGAGATAAAATGAAATTGTGTTTTAACTAGGTTTGTTTACCATACAACTGACACTCTTAAACTGTAAAATAACACACAAGTCTTAGTTGCTATCTTGAACGCACCCTTTACCATCTCTTCTTGTATCTTACCAAGGGTCCTCAAACTTTTTAAATAGGGGGCCAGTTCACTGTCCCTCAGACCGTTGGAGGGCTGGACTATAGTTTAAAAAAAACTATGAACAAATTCCTATGCACACTGCACATATCTTATTTTGAAGTTAAAAAACAAACGGGCAAAAACACCCGCATGTGGCCTGCAGGCCGTAGTTTGAGGACGCCTGCCTAAGACTGTGGTTCTCAGCTGTAAGCTGCATTGAATTGGCTGGAGGACCAATGTTAATTGAAGTGCAGATTGCTGGACCCCACCATCAGAGTTTCTGATTCTGTGGGTCTGGGGTGGGAGGCGAAGAATTTGCATTTTGAGCAAGTTCCCAGGTGATGCAGGTGCTGCTGGTTTGAGGACCACACTTGGAGGACCACTGCTCTAAAATTCTGATTCTCAAACGTGGCTGCCATTGGAATCACCTGCGGAGATTCAACAACTACTGGTGCTTGGGACTCACACTCAGAAATCTGATTTAATTGGTGTGGCCAGTACATCATGGATTAAATGCCCTCCAGGTGGTAGAGTGTTTATTTTTATTTTTAAAGTCTATGTTTAATTTACTAATTGAGGATTTTTGCCTTATACATTTTCAGTATTATTTGAATTAACAATGAGCATGTCATTTTATAACCAGCGAGCAAACATATGACTTCGTTCTTCCCATCAACTGTATACCTTTTAACATGTACCAGAACTTTTTAAATCCTAAAGAATGTTTGGAACTCTCCTCCCTCCATCATTCCTCTTATCATTAAAAAAGTTTCCTTCTTTGTTTAATAAAAAATAGCTGAACCTAAATTCTGCAAAATTTCTCATATACTGAGAATGAATTTCAGGTATTTCTATGGAATAGAAAAAGACCTTATCTTACACCTTTTGCTTCATAATATCTAACTTTTCTTTCCTGCAATCCAGAAAAGACTACCAATTAGCTTCCCTTTCTGGTCTGTACATTCCCAGCATGTGTATGTAAGTAAATGATCTTTATTCATGTGTCCTCACAAAGCAACAGAAATTGTTATTGAGGGTTTACACTGCACCAGATGTTGTGACAACTATTTCCACTTTATTAATACATATTAGGACACCAAAGCTTAAAAGATTTCCAAATTCATCATTAAAAAGTTATGTATGTAGCTGTATAGGTCTCACATCTGTGCAAATATTTAATACTTACGGACTATCTACTATCAGTAAACAGAGAGAAGGAATGTGTCCAGTTTTGACTAGCCCAGTAGTCCACTTGTCATTATTTCTTCAATTGGCCTTCTCAAACTCTGCCCAAAGACCTATTTACTATAGGTTGATTTTTGGTGACTTCTCATTTTATACCTTTTTAAAGACACAATTGGAATATTCTTGCACAAAGGAAAGATGACTTTTGGAAGGTAGTTACAAATTTTGTTATTCCCAGGTTCCCCATTCATAGGCAGCATTAGAAATACACATCTGGCAGCTGAGATTTTTTTTCTTTCAAACATCTTTGTTTTGTATATTAAACAAAATTCTGCTTCTACATGATTCTCTTTCCCTGTTATTGACTGGTGCAAAGACCCTTAAACCTACTACCTTTATGAAAAATAAAGTCCTCTCTAGGCATTAATCTTTATTTCTTGTATTAAAATCATATCCACTTCCTCCTCTCTCAGAGCCACACCAGCTGTAACTTTAATGTTTTTCATTTTACTATTTTTATGCATTTGTAAATGGTGCTTTTTCTGTATGGGTATAATTTTATTAAGACCTATAAAATTTCCTTTGATTTCTTTCTCCTCATTGCTCCCAAGCTTTGTTCCTCTAGGAGTGAGGGTCCACCTACTCTGAAACCAGGGTTCTCACTTTCTTTGGGCTTTCTTCCCCTCCAATCTCCTGTCGTCTTCTTTTCCTCCTCTGTTGATTCATTCAGACACAGGCGATTGTTTCCTTTCCTTTCCACAAGTTAGCTGTTCCTAAAAGCTTTTGCCAATAAGCTTTATTACTTTAATATTTTTATTTCTTTATCATATTTATTTGCTCATAAGAAATTTATTAAAAAATTTCAAAATACATAAAAGTTTAAAGAGTTTTATAGTGAACACCCATATACCCATCAGATTCTAATGTTAATATTTTAGTATACTTAATCACAAATCTATCCATCTATCCACTCTTCTTTTTCCATACATCAAACCAACTTCTCCTTTAATGCCTTCCATGATTAAGTGAGGCATCAGTACCCATCATCTCTGCACGTTTCAGCTGCGTAGTATTAATTAGACTTCAATATTTGTTTATGGCTCCTTTCTTTTTGGAGGTAAAATTTACTTACAATGAAATGTATAAAACTTAAATTTACCATATATTTTGACAAATATCTACACATATATAACCTAAGCCCCTAGCAAGATTTAGAATAGTAAAGAAATAAAGGGCATCCAAATTGGAAAAGAGGAGGTCAAACTATCCCTGTTTGCTGATGATATGATCTGGTATCTAGAAAACCTAAAGACTCCTCCAAAAGACCCCTAAATTTGGTCCATGAATTTAGTAAAGTTTCAGGTTACAAAAATCAATGTATGCAAATCAGTAGTACTGCTATACACCAATAACAACCAAAGAAAGAATCAAATAAACAACTCAATCCCATTTAGGAAAGCTAAAACAAACAAACAGAAAAGCAAAAAAACAAAACAAAACAAAACAAAACCCCTCTAGGAATATATTTAACTGAGAAAGTGAAAAATCTCTACAAGGAGAACTACAAAACACTGATTTTATGTTTCATCTGTGCCTTATACACATAGTCTGAAGGTAACTTTATACTAGATTTTAAATAATTTTGTGTGTTTAACTGTGACCTGTCACATGAGGTCAGGTGTGGAATTTTCTATTTGTGGTGCCGTCTGGGTGCCCCAAAAGTGTCAGATTTTGGATTTTTGGATTAGGAACGCTCAATTTGTAGTACCTACTTCATAAAGTTGTGAGGAATAAATGCAATACTGAATTTAAAATGCTTAGCAGGCCAGGTGTGGTGGCTCACGCCTGTAATCCTGGCACTTTGGGAGGTTAAGGCTGGAGGATTGCTTGAGGCCAGGAGTTCGAGACTAGCCTGCACACTGTAGCAAGACCCTGTCTCTTAAAAAAGAAAAAAAAAATGCTGAGCAGTCAATGCTCAATTTTAGCTATTATTATTGCCATTTATTAGTTTCATCACTCACCACATGTTAGGTTTGTACAGAACACCAAATTGAAATAAATTCTGAGTCAGAGGGGTTCTAGTGCTTATTAAATAGATAAAAATGCCAAAATGGCATGTCCCGGATATATTGAGGACAAAATAGCATTACTTTTGAAACTCCTCTGTTGAGTTTTCACATCCTCCTGAACTTGATTTATGTAACCTCCTCTCCCACTTCACACCTATGCTCACTCTCATCACTGCCCTTGTGCTTTCTCTGCTTATCCCCACCCACCCACCACGGGCATGGAGTTCCCACCCTCTGCCCATTCACTTCTCAAGGTGCAGCTCAGGTTAGGAGATTAGAGATCCCAGGAATGGCAGGGAGAAAGGCTGCCCTCATCCCGTTTTCAACAGATAGAGGGGAATTCAGGGAGTGAAAGACAAGAAAATCTGTGTGAAGGCAGGGAGCTGGGGGGGCGGACCAGGCCTGCCCCTCCCCCTCCTGGTTGAACTCAGACCTGCCTGGGGCACACACCTCACACCTGTCTCCTGCAGGTTCATTCCGTCTGCAGCCCAGGGGAGCCCTTGAGTTTTGATGCAGGGTGTGATTTCCACCTCGCTCCTCTCCTCTCCTAGCCGTCTCTGCAGCTTCCCATCTGCTCACAGAGTTTTCTCAGACGGAAGTTTGAGGTGAGTGGGTCGGCACTGTTGTTTGGTTTGCAGAGCCCGGCTTCCTAGAATGCTTCCAGAGGTGACCTTCCCTCCTTCCCTCCTCGTCATCCCATAAACGTTGGTTGAGAGCTGCGGTGTGCTAGGTCCCAGGCCAGGCTCTGGGGACACCAGGATGCAAGGATGAGCAGGCCCTTTGGCAGCTCATGAGCCACTGAGAACAAAGCATGCAAATGACTCACCTAGAGGGAGTGTCCTCTCTCTAGGTGAGTCACCTACTTTCCAGCTGTTCCCTTACCCCCATCCCATCTCCGCCCCGGAGTCCCTGGCCAGCTTCAGGTCATGCTATACTGACTTTGAAATCCCTTCGGCACCAGGGGCTGGTTTCATAGAAGACAGTTTTTCCGAGGACTGGGTATGGCGGGGGTGTCTGGTGGGTTGGCGACTGTGGTGTGGAGCTCAGGCGGTGATGCGTGGCCCATTTCCTAATGGGCCACGGACCGGTAAGGGGCTGCAGCCCGGGAATTGGAGACCACAGCTTATATGTCTGCGTGGCCACCTCCTTGAGATGTTAGACTCTCTCTCGGCTCTTCAGATTTCCTGTCCCTAGTGAAGTCCCTTTCTTGTGCCTCCGTCCCTCTATATATGTGCTCATAACCTTCCTTCTGCTGAGAAAGTTGTTCTTTCCTTCCTCACCGTGTGGATGCCTGGTCATATCGCCATACCCAATCCAGCTTTCCTCCTCTGTCGGTTTTTCTACCCTGGCTGCTCATTCCGGTTCCCTAGGGGAGGGGAGGAGGGTTTCCAAAAATTACCAATCTCCAGGCCTTACCCCCAGAGAATCTGATTTTATTGATTTGGGGACTGATGTCTGGGTATTGATATTTTTTAAGAATTTGTTTAAATTGGCGCTTCTCAATTTAATGTGCATCTGACTCACCTGCGGATCTCGCTAAACTGCAGACTCTGACTTAGCAGGTCTCAGGGGCCTGAGAGACTGCATCTCTGACTCGCTCCCAGGTGCTGCTGGTGCTGCTGGCCCGAGGACTGCACTTTCAGTAGCGAGCGTCTGGGGCGATGGTTCTGGGCAGAGGGAGGCCAGGCAGTCACTGACCTCATTTAGCTGCGCCGGCCTGTGCATGCTGACCTCTAACCTCTGGACTCGTGGCTTCTGATATTCCCACATTTCTTATCACAAAAGACTTCCTTCAATTTTCAATGCAACCATTGGTGATAAAAATGCAACAGGCTGTTTCAGGAGGGAGAAAATTTCACATGCCTTTTTACTAAGCAAATACTTTGGCAAAAAACCCCACAAAACTGCTCTTTAAAATGCTTCTGGGCCGGGCGTGGTGGCTC
>VBSM01003157.1:34721050-34756956 GCA_008086735.1 Cheirogaleus medius
AAATAAAAAAAAAAAAAATAAATAAAATGCTTCTGAGCAGATTGGTAAGACATCAAAGAAAGATATTTTCCACAGAAGCAAAGGAAAGATTGTTTACTTAAGAAACAGAGCTCATTGACCTATGTGAAGTGTGTGAAGGAAGCAGCAAGTTCAGATATGAAAAGAAACCCTGCAGAATTTAAAATAACAATAATGATAGTAATAATGCAATGATAATAGCTAACACTTAGTAAGCATTTATTATCAAAGCACTGCTCTAAACACGTTGTATGTAATAACTCAATTTATCCTGAAGTTATCCTATGAGGATGTTACTATTAATTATCCCCATTTTACAATAGAGAAAAGGGAGACACAGAGATGCCAAGTACCCAGCTGTGTGAACTGGGCAACTTGCTTAAACTGAGACGAGCGAGTCAATAGTAAGTATTCGAAAGATCTAGAATCATCCAGAAGTTAAAGCCATTATTTAACATCCATGAAAGGAATAAGAGCTCAATGAAGAAGCCTTCAAGAAAGATGGCCTTTCCCCAGCATTTACTGTTCACAGACTGTCTGTCAGTGGTTTTAGCGAGTGAGAAAAAGTTTTCAAGACACTTGATTCCCAGTTTTGAATGCAGTTTGAAAATCCTGGGAGCACTGAAAAAAATGCTTCCTCTTGCTTCAGGGAGATTTAACAGGAAGAGATCTCATCTTCTGTCTAACCTTCGTCACCCTCTTATTTTAAGACACTTCACTCTGTCTAGTCCATGTTGAAAAATTCTCCCACAAGAGCATTTCCAAGATTATGTTTATATGAAGTATTTGGATTTAATACTTAATAGATATTTATAAAAGCATATGCCTGTAGTTGCATGTTGTATACATGGAATGACATGGTATAAATGGTTTTCCAGGAATGAAGCCTACATTTGCAAAACTGCATCTATAGGAGATAAGCATTCCACTCATGGCCTGACTCTCTTTATGACTCTTGGCCCAAACCCGAGAAAGTTGTGAGCATGCTTGTGCACAGGTGAATTCCTTAGCAGTTTATGTACATCTGTCCTCAAGGGATCACTTTTGAAATCAGTGCCTGGCAATATGTTTACTGAACTGAACCAGTATCAGTGGCTAATGTGTGTCGGGTATTTCCTGTGATCCAGACACTGTGCCAAGTGCAGGGATTATTTCAGTGAAGCCTCTCCATAAAGCCACTTGGAATGCACGTGAATCCAGGTCCTCTGATGCCAGAGGCCACCCTCTTGAGCCTGTGAGTGCTTCTTCACCTGAAGTGTGGCCTTGGGCTGGCTAGAGGCCACGTGTCCTTCCAGCTGCCAGGCTGCCAGCAACTCTCATGCATGACTCTGCCTCTTCCTGAACCATTTGAGGGACTTCTCTATGACACAGCTCACGAGCTGGGCAGAAAAGCCACTGACTTATCCTTAGCCCAAGAAACCAAGCTTCCATTTTATCCACATTCTGAGATTCTCTCTGAATCCTAAATCAGATATATATTTTTCCATTGGAGTTTTTGAAGAATTAAGTTACATTTGCATTCCAAAATTCTCTCTGAATCTGAATTCAGACCTTTTCCAACTTGCATTTTTAAAGAATTCATACTACTAAAATTTTACATTTAGACTCCACACTTAATTACAAGTGGTCTTAAATGTGGCCCCTCCTTGAATTGTCAAATAGCCTTATGATTTGGGTATTTTTCTCTATTTTTATGGGTGAGGAAACAGGCATAATAGGGTGTCACCTAACATCACACAGCTGGGAGGTGAGAGAGCAGCCTGAAGCCAGAACGCCGGACTGCAACGTCATTGCCCATTTTTCCAACACCAGAACCCATGTGTATTCACAATAGCGTGGGGCATTCCCTTGTTTCCAGAGTTCTGTTTCACATCATCTCACTCAGCCATCTCGCGAGTAGCAACTTAGATGCTATTATCCCACTTTACAGTTGGCAACATTGAGGCTGTGAGAGTTAAGGACGTGCCCCTGTTACTCAGGTTGTTTGAGTGGAGGACCCAGAACCTCACCGCAGACCTCCAGACCTGGAATTTACAAAAATGATGGCGGACCCTGGGAGTGTAAGCTTCTTGCAGTGAGGGACCATGTTCCCATCTTCTTTCCTCTCCCAGATCCGTCACTTAAATTCCCTGAGCCAAAGACTCCTTGTTTGTTCAGTTGAGATCACAACGCCTTCCTTGGAGGGGCAGTTGTGAGGTAGAAGTGATATTATACCAAGGCCAGTGTGGCACCTGGCATGTGGTAGGTACTCAGGTATTCGCTGGACAAGACGCAGGGGGTCTTCTCTGGACACCTCACTTCTCGCTACTCTGCTGATAAGAAAAACAAAGCTGTTCTTTGGCAGAAAAGCAGATCTCTAAGTTGTGTGTCATTTATATCAATTAACATGGTGAGTATAAACAGATTTATTTCAAAGAAAAAAATTTAAAAGGTTAAAGCCACTTACGGCAATTAAACTTTAAGGTCCAACTCACCTGAAACACATTAACAGCTTTAAAAAGCAATTGATCTCCTTATGCGTACTGGGGAACAGGGCATTCCAGGCATGCCGGGATCTTCAGGGTACAGATTCTTGGAGATACGGGGACTCACATCTTGGTCTTTATTTCAGATAACTTCACTAAAATGACTTCTTAGAATTGTGTAAGCTCATGACCATAGTAGCTAATTTTGGGGGTGCTTGTCCTACCCACAGCTTCCTTTTCTAGAAACTGCTTCCCCTTACCAATGATCTAGGTTGAAGGAGGGGCAGGGTCCAGGCAGGCCTTGCTTGTACCAGCTCCCACCTCTCCCTGATTGGATCTTAGTGGAGACCTGCCCAAAGTCCAGCCAGTTCACTGGCTGCCTAACATCCATTGAGATTCTCTTGTTTGAGAATCTGAAGCAAGAGACACAGAGAGCAAAGCAGTCCTGAAAGGCCCAGTTGACACAGGCTTGTGTCTCTAACACAGAGAAATCCAGCTCAGAGAGAAATGGAGAGGAGAGAGAAAGATCCGGGAGAGAATGCATAGCTCTGGCCAGGTGGAACAAGGTCTGCTTCCAGTGTGGGAATTTCTGTGTATCCTACAACATGCTCCTTTTTGCTTGAGTGGATTTGAGTACATTTCTGTTCCTTGAAGCCCACTGATCCCTGAGAATGGTGTTAACGATACGATCCTCCCTGGTTGGGAGAGGATGTATTGACTTACACTTAGCATGCTCATTGATGTAAATGACATACAATTTATTTTCAGGTCAAAGTCTAGTTGTGTTTTTCTTGGCAAGATAGTGTGGAGTCCCCAGAGTAGAATCCTTGAGTCTTGTTCAGCAATTATTTGAGTACCTGCCATGTACCGAAGGGACTCCTATGGTTGGACATGTCCACACTAGTCCAGACAGACTTTCATCAGCCTTTCCATGTAGCTAAACTCGGTTAATAGTCACGATCACTTAGCTCTGGGTGGTACATGTTGCTTGCTTCTCTGTCTTCCCTGCTCTGACTGCATTTTCCAAGTTCAGTGCTCCTACCTCTGCCTCTGGGTTTAGGAAAGAACCGAGGAGATGCAGGGGAAAAAATTAAAACCAGCCAGTCTTGCTCCATACTTTGAGTTCTAGCTCTAAGTTTGCTGGGGGGAATGGTTTATATAGGCTGACTGAGAGCAGGTTTAATTAAGGAGGCTTTACCTCCTATTCCTCACCCACGTTTCCATTAGATTCCCTACAGTCCTGGTTCTGCGGAGGCAGCAGAATGTAGGCGAAGAATCCTGGCCCGAGGGCTGTGTCCTTTCCCATCCTGACTTTGCCAGCTGGGGGATGTGGGCAGGTCTACTTCTCATCCCCAGGCCTCTGTTTCCCCATCTATAAAAAGGGCATTAATAAATGTCCACTGTGTCTAGCTCACAGGATGGGCCTAGGAGCCAATGAAAAACTAGATGGAAAGAGATTTCCAAGTCATAAGGGGGATTGTTAGTTAGGCCGTCATGAAGAAATGGCTGTGTCAAGCAGCGTGGGTCCCCACCTGCCCTGACCTGTGACGACTCCATGATTCAGACTCGGGCTTCTCCTCTTAACCCTTCTCTTCAGTAGCTCTCCCTGGAAAAGACAAAAATGCTGCCACTGGGCCCTATGGAACATAGAAACCAAGTAAAGTGTTCTTTCTGTTGAAGATTCTGATTTATTTATTTATCTTTTTTGAGACAGGGTTTTGCTCTGTCATGCAGGCTAGAGTACTATGGCGTCATCATAGCTCACAGCAACCTCAAACTCCTGGCCTCAAGTGATCCTCCTGCCTCAGCCTCCTGAGTGAGTAGCTGGGACTACAGATGTGAGCCACTACACCTGGCTAATTTTTCTATTTTTTGTAGAGACGGGATCTCAGTCTTGCTCAGACTGATCTTGAACTCCTGACCTCAGATGATCCTCCCTCCTCGGCCTCCCAGAGTGCTAGGATTACAGGTGTGAGCTACCGCACCTGCCAAGATTCTTGATAAAAGGTAAATCTGTTTTATGTTTTGGTTGATTTGAGTAAAAGTCACTGAACTCCTTTCCTCCCAGTCTATACAGAAGAAGGTGGAAAGGAACAGCCATCAAAAGGCTGCACATCTCCTTCTGTGCATTGTTCCTCTGGTGGCTTTCCCCCAGGACCTCACCCCCAGAGATTCGGCTGTCATTGGCCTGGGATGCCGCCAGGACAGCTGTGTCCTCAGAATCTTTCCAGGAGATTCTAATGCACATCCAGGGTTGGGAACTCACTGAGCTTGTCTAAACCCTTAATTCACAGATGAGGAGATGGAGGCTCTGGTTTCTCTCAAACTCCAACCCTTCATTTAAATTCCTGTTGGCCTCCTCCTGGAGGTTTGGCCAACACCTAAGTCTCAAATATTCTAAAGTGGAAAAATGTTTCTCTCCAACTGGCTTAAACTCTTAATGTCATTACCGTCATTATCCTCAGCACTTTCCTGGCAACCTTAGGCTTCTTTAATATCCTCCTAACCCACAAAGTGGACTCTGGCATGGGGAGGAATTTTTTTTTTCATGTTTCTTGCTTTAGTCCATTACTTTCTGTTTCCACTGCCCTCATGCTTGCTCACGTCTCAGCTGACATCTGGTCTGGTCCATCACCTGCAGACTGGTCTCCTGCTCTCTGCTTTCCTTTGTTCTACCTGAGACCCCAGGACTGAAGGAGGATGGAGTCTCAACTCCTTGGCCTGACTTGAAAGGCTCCCACCTCTACTTTCTGAACACGCTTTGTGTTCTACTGCCCTGCTCCAGGCTTCATGCTTGGTCTTCCACACCATTTTCTGCCTGTTGAACCCCACTGATCCTTCAAAGCCTTGCTCCACTGTGGCCTCCACTGCTGAGTCTTCTGGGATCTCCAATTGCCAAAGGGATTTCTCCCCAAATTCCTGTAGCACTTTATTTGTGCTTGACTTTGGCTCTTAGCAGATGCTGAGTTTCACATCGAGACTTTGATCTCCTTGGGGACCCTGTTCTATACATCTTTGTGCCTCCCTACATGATACCTCGCATGGTCTTCTTTGCCATGGCAGGTGTGTGATAAACATTTGTTGTATGAATGAACACACAGTTTAAATACAAACAGTGAAAGGACATTTGCAGGATCACCCAGCTTGTTTAATGGACCAAGTTGGGAGAGAATCCATATCTCTGACGTCTGCACTCCATACCATTCCAAGAAGTCCATTTTGCTTAAAGGTAATTCACAAATGGCTCACTTTAAAAAATTAATTATCTCATCAAGGACATTTGTTTGCTAATTTTGAAAAAAATGAGCAGGAAAAATGTTAAGCAATTTGGGAGAGAAAAAAAACAGCCTTGTGAGTAGCTCACCAAAAAACCCTCCCAATCCAAATATTAAGATTTGCAGAGAGCTACATTTTCCTGTCATTTTGGGAGGGTCTGGGGAAGCTAGAGGTGAGGGTAGGAGGGAATGAGAACAAGCCGCTCCACGAAGATTTGGTGCCCCAAGCTTTCTGAAGCATCCACTCCACCTGGGCTGTCTGTGATTGTTGTGTGCCTTTGACAATGCATGACAGATGTGGGGTAGTGTGAGTTAGCAAGGGTGAGGGCAGTTTCTTCTCCATTATCATCTCATTAAACTTCTGAATGCTAAAGCTTTACTAGCTGTCTGTATCAGCTTAAATCTCTCCTGAATTCCACACATTTCATTTAAGCTGCACAGTTAATTGCCTAAGAGGTAATTGAAAATGAAGCATGAAACGCGTGGTGAGTGAAGGCTGGAATACAGACCTCAAGTTCTACACTCCTGATGAGCTCGGCACAGAGCTCACATTAATGGCATTCCCTTTGATTACCAGCATTAGGTTCAGGCCAGTGAGTTAGCTCCAAGCTGTGATTTTTAGAATCTTAACTGCCACCTCCATCCCCTTCCCTCCCCCTTCTGTCTCTCTCTCATGCACACACGCCTGCACACACACGTGCACACACACATTCTTCTCTTTTCTATTCCTGGGACAGTGGCTTTCTCCAACTATTCACTCACTTAAGAAATCGACCCTTTGGAAATGAAGCCTAGAGAAGCAATTACTTGGCCCTGTCTGATTTGGTGCTGATGAGTGGAGGGTGCAGGGCGCTCACAGCAGAGAGCTCATCTGACACCCCGGGCTTCTCGTCAGGCGCCTGCCCTGTCGTGGATGGAGTTGCTTCTTGAACTGTGGCCCCTGCCCCGTTTCTCCAGCTCTGTGATGATGGGGCACAAGGGTTCTGGTGAGTGCTCCCTGCCGCGTAGGTTAGTGTTTAACCACTGAGCACAGCATTCTATTCCTGCAAACTTCTTTCCCTTCATCAAAGTGGGAAGATAAATCCTTGTTGTTTCTATATCTTTAGAAGAAAGGTCTTACATCTGTGAGGTCTGGTCCTTAGGGGACTCTGGAACCAAAGAGCCATGTGTGCCTTTGTGTAGAGATGGCCTATGAGCTTAGCAGGGACCCAGAAACACATGGCTAGACCAAAGTTGGGAATAAACTCATGGAAGATGGTTGATGAGTGATTGTACTGACTGCTTGTTGCTAGTTGATCTGCACAGAATTGTCTAATACCAGATGCTTGTTAGCATACACAGGCAAAGTGTGTGCTCTGTGGGCAGCGGGGTGGGGCAGTGTAGTGGGAAGCGCTTTGGGCTAAAGGCTGGGGCCTGGATTCTGGCCCCAGCCCAGTCACTGAGCGTGTCCTGCCTTTTGGCAAGGTGCTCACTGTCTTCGGGCTTCACTGTCCCCATTTTTGAGATGATCTCTTGGGGCCCTTCCGACTGTGGTAGACCATGATGTTCAAGAAGGGTTTGGCCAGTGCTCAGAAACCATGCAGAGAGAAAGCCGCACGGCAGGCACTGCCTAGGCCAAGAAGCTGAGATCCCTGGAGCAAACCTGAATATTAACAAAACCTGGTCACGTCCTGGCACCACCAGCAGGCAGCATCGGTTCCGTTGACCTTCATTCATCTCGTGCCCAATTTAGTTGGATCCTGTATCTTCTTTGCTTTGCTAACCGAATTCACTCGGGATTGGTCATTCATACAGTTGTCGATTCATGGATTTATTTTTTTTTCCTCTTCTCCTGTGGACCTAAGTGTCTGTGGTGATTGAAGTCTGTGCTTGGTTGTGATTGGGAGATAGCGATTAAATTAATAGCTCTTTCCAACAAGGATAAACTCAATGAAGGCAATAGATAAAAATGTCTAATTAAACGGGCATATCATTATCTACTTTGAGTCTAAATAAATTTACCTCTTAACTTGGGTGGGCTAAGAGGTTAATTAGAAAGCTGGGCATGTGACTTCACTGGCAGGCTCACAGATAAATGTGTGTCTGTGTCCTCACACAATGAGTTTGCAGTGAGGGGTATTTGTTTCCTGTGAATGAAGGTAAGTTGCAAACACGGAACTGAAGGAGGTGACAGGAAACATGGCGGGACTTTGTCCTTGTCTGTAGGTGATGGCAATGATACAAGGATGGCATTGTGATTTGGGCTCAGCTACCTTTTGCATTATTCTGGGGGAAGCAAAAGCTCAACCCTAATATTTCTCCTCCCCCCAGTCCCAGCTAACTGGCAGTTATTTATACAGCCCTTTCTTGTGGTCTACATTTTAAAAAATAAATTTTAATTGCAGTAAAATACACACTACATAAAATTTACTATTTGAACTATCTTTAAGTGTCCAGTTCAGTAGCATTAACTATATTTACATCATTGTGCTGTCACCACCATTCGTCTCCAGAAATCTTTTCATCTCGTAAAACTGAAACTCTGTCCCTAGTAAACAATAACTCCCCATTCCTCCCTTCTCCCAGTCCCTGGCAACCACCATTCTTTATGTCTCTTTGACTACTTTTATGTGCCTTATATAACTGGAATCATGTAGTATTTATCCTTTGAGGCTGGCATATTTCACTTAGCATGATGGTTTCAAAGTTCATTCATGTGGTAGCACATGTTAGAATTTATTTTTCATGACTGAATAATATTCCATTTGATGTATATACCACGTTTTGTTTATCCACTCACCTGTTGACAGACACTTGGGTTCCTGCCATCTTTTGACTATTGCAAATAATGCTGCTATGAACATGGGTGTACAAACATGTGGTGGAGACCCTGCTTTTCATTTTTTTAGGTATATACCCAGAAATGGAATTGCTAGATTATATGACAATTCTATTTTTAGTTTTTGTGGAACAACCGTATTTTTTTTTTCCATAGTGGCTGTACCATTTTACATTCCCACCACCAGTATACAAGGGTTCCAATTTCTCTACATCCTCACTGACACTTATCTATCTATCTTTCTTTCTTTCTTTCTTTCTTTCTTTCTTTCTTTCTTTCTTTCTTTCTTTCTTTCTTTCTCTCTCTCTCTCTCCCTCCCTCCCTCCCTCCCTCCCTCCCTCCCTTCCTTCCTTCCTTCCTTCCTTCCTTCCTTCCTTCCTTCCTTTTTCCTTGCTTCCTTCCTCCCTCTCTCCCTTCCTTCCTTCCTAAAAGCCATCCTAATGGGTGTTAAGTGGTATCTCATTGTAGTTTTAATTTGCATTTCCCTAATGATCAGTAATGTTGAGTATCTTCTCATGTGTCTTGTGTTCTACAGTTGATTAGGTTTGAAATTATAGTTTACAATGTAGCCAGGAAGAGGCTACTTAAAGAAAGAAGCATTAAATTTTGTGTTGAACTGGGCTTTCTACTTCAACCATACACAGTAAGAATGTTAGGAGAAGAGAGGGAGGAGAGTGTGGGTTAGTGTGCTTGAGCCATGGAGAAGAAACAGGCTGGCGTTTTCCACCTCCAGCGTGTATAAGACTCACTGGGTGCATTCGGGGCCCTGCCTCCGGAGATCCTGATGCAGTGGCTCTGTGGGGGCCCTCGGTGATTCTGGCACAGGTGGCCACTGGGCCCTGTTTTTAGAGCTACTGTTTGTAGTGCAGCCTCCCTCTTGTGTTCAGTTGGAGACATGGTGAGTTTGATGGGTCAGCAAATATATTATAATAATTTCCTACTGCTGCTGTCACAGATAACCACAAACTTTGTGGCTTGACACAACACAAAGTTATCATCTTACAGTTCTGGAAGTCAGAAATTTGAAACGGCTGTCACTGGGCTAACATCGAGGTGTGGACAGAGCTGTGTTCTCCGCAGGCTCTATGGGAGAATCCGCTCCCTTGTCTTTGTCCAGCTTCTCAAGGCCACTCCCACTGTGTGGCCTGTGGCTTCCACACCAGCTTTGTTGCATCTTCGAGCCTCTCTCTGTCCTTTTGCCTCCTCTTCCACTTTAAGGGACCCTCATGAGTACGTTGGGCTCACCTGGATAATCCAGGGTAATCTCCTTGTTTTAAAGTCAGCTGAAAAGCAACCTTAATTCCCTTTTTCATGTACTCTAACCTATTCACAGGTTCTGGGGCCTAGGATGTGGGCATCTTTTGAGGCCATTATTCCATCCATCATCGCAAAGCAAACGCCCAGCAGGTTGGCGCTCAGGAAAGGGATGAAGAAGGAGGGGTGACTGGCTTTAATTCCCTCCTCCCCTCCCCTGTATCCACTGCCTTCCTTTAAATCTCTGGACCAGTCACTCGTTGTTCCTTTTAGAAGAGGAGGCCTGATGGCAGAGAGTCTTGGTATAGAAATCTGACCATTTCTGGGTTTGTGACACCAGTCAGAGAATTGTCCATCTCTCCACCTTTGCCCCCCCAAAGCACATCTATGCACACTCACGCCCATGTGTGCCAAGTACAGTGCGTGATGAGAGACAAAGCCAGGCCATGTGACCCACGATTTATTTAATCTAATCCTATTTATTAAGTATTTCTTAAGAATTCAGCTAGCACTGTGCTCTAGGGAATAAAAAGAAAAATTAAGAGACAATCCTCTATCTGGAAATATGCGGGAAAACAAGTCTTACGGATAAGAAAGAATCAAAGAACAATACTGCTATGTATATGAGCTGCTTCTGAGTCAAACATAATCAGATTCTTATATAATCAATTAGTAGAATCTCTTGGATGTTGGGGAGGCAGAACTTAGTAGTCTCGGCTGAGGTGGTTGCAGCGTCCTCCTGGGAGAAGAGAGCCAGGAGGGAGGGATGAGATGTGGCCAGGAGAGGACATTGGCAGAGGATGGAAAGAGAGACACAGGTACCAAAAGGAACATGCTGTGTAGGGGTCCCGGAAACAGGGAGAACCCCGTATTGATTTACTGGCTCTGTTTGGTGACAATCTTGACCATGAATACCAAGGGAACATGTTGTGTTCACTGGGTTCCCTTCCATTCTGAGAGTGGAAAAGAGCACATTAAAACTTTGCAATTGAAGGGATAAATTTCCCACCTTGGGATTGGTTCAGCTCCATTCAGATACCTCCCCAGCCCTCTTCACTTCTTCCCATTCATGCATTGAATTTCTGAGCTCCTCTTTCTAGGTATGTCAGACATTGCCCCTGGCGGGGGTGTGGAATATGAATATTTTCAGGAAATTCTATTCTCCTAGTCATTAAGGGTGGAGTTGGTCTCTCTCCATGGATCCTCTCCTAATAACCAGCCCTAGAGACAAACAGGGAAAGAAAGATGTTGAGCGCTCCACCGTGGAAAGCCATTTGCTACAGAATTAAAAGCCTGGCTGACATAATAGGTGATCTCATTGCTTGTCTTTAAAACCCAGACTATGTTGATACTTCTCCCTATCTCGGTGGAAAATTACTTAATCAAAATTCGTAGGTACAAGCCCCGTGGGCTGCTCTTTGTTGTGGTTTGTGAGAGAAGAAGGTAGCGAACAAGACATGGAAATCTCTTAAGATTATAAAGCTTCTCATTTTTATTTATTGCCCCAAATGCTGTTTTTTTGAGGGAGTGGCAACTTTGTTTATAAGATTTGCTATTATTTTATAGAGAAGGGGTCTTTTTATAGAAGATGGGCTGATTGATTATGCACCCACACCTACACTCCATTCAAGCGTGGTAGTGTGTTGACCTACTGTATACTAGCTTGGCAGCTTAAATACTGGGTCTGAAAGAGAACAATCTTTCTTATACTGACCCCTGCAACTGGGTACAGAACTTATCTGACTAATGTTTGTTTTGTCTCTGCTTTTCTTTCCTTTCAAGATGTTTTCTTTTTAAAGTCAGCCCAAGGTTAACAATGGATAATTTGCCACCGTTTGCCCAGAGCGGCTCTTTCTGAAGGCTGTTTCCCCATGGTGTGCGGTGGAGGCTTGATAATGACACAGCTTTATCTTTGAAAGCAAATGTCCTTTCTATCAATGGACGCCTAAAACCCTTTGCAGGGTTAATTAATGCAGCTGCAAAGTGGAAATAAGAAATGACAGCGGAGGGGGAGGGAAGAGCAGCTCGGAGCTGTGAGCAGAGGAGAAAAGATGACATTTCTTATGTTTTAAAGACACCACCAGTCATCGCAGCTGCAGTACAGACTGCGTTGGGGCCAATTTAAGCACTTATTAAAAAGGCGAAAGGAGATACATCTAGGTGACGATGTGTTCGGGTCTCTCCTGGTGTTACATCATAGCAGCGATGATGACAAAAATATGGCAGCTACCGTGTTTCCCCCAAAATAAGACCTACCCATAAAATAAGCCCTAGCAGGATTTCTAAGCATTTGCGCAATATAAGCCCTACCCCGAAAATAAGACCTAGTGATGGGCGTGGCTACGCATGCAGCGTATCTGCACAACCCATGCATTTCGTTGCGGAGCAGTAAAGACGACCAGCAGCCCTTCTCATCTGCCCCATGAGAGCTCTATTGCTCAACATGAGAGATGGGGGCCAATGGTTCTAAAGGAAATAGAGTCGCAAGAAATTCAGGATGGAATTCGGAGTTTGGAGAGTTATGATGATGTTCCAGAAGAAGACGATTTAACTATATTTGAATAAATGTAGATTATTGTACCATACTTAAAAAAAATAACACATCCTCTGAAAATAAGCCATAGGGTGTCTTCTTGAGGAAAAATAAATATAAGACCCTGTCTTATTCTCAGGGAAACACGGTAACAGCAGAGTGCAGTCCATGCACCCGGCGCTGTGTTAAATGCTCTACATTAGGGTTTCTCGACCTCGGCGCTATGGACGTTTGGGACTGGATAATCCTTCTGACCGGGGGCTGTCCTGTGCATTGTAGGATGTTCAGCAGCATCCCTGGTCTCTGCTCACTAGACGCTAGGAGCACTCCCTTTCCCCAATTTGTGACAACCCAAAATAACTCCAGACATTGCCAAATGTCCCCTTGGGGACAGACCACAGTCTATATGAATTACCTCATTTAATTTCCCCAACACAGTGTGAGGGACACTATTATTATTACCATTTCCATTTTATCATGGAGAAACCCCAGAGGTGGTCAGATGGCTCACCCAAGGTCATAGCATATACCATTTTAGGCAGTGACGGTTCTAACCACAAAGCTAAGTGGTCTGTTATGACCAATTTGTGTGCCTTTCTTATGAATGAATAGCCATTCTTCGTAGTGAGGTGCCATCGTATCTAACCAAATCCAAATCATATACTGTGGTTGTATTGCCTTTACAATGATAGTAAAAATCATTCTCATGCTTTTATACTCTGCTGACATTACTATTCGAGGCATGAGATGTTATCAAATGTTGCCAGATTCATACTTTTGTCTAAAAGAAAATATTTCAAACATATCCAGACATAAAGGAATAATAATACAACAAATGCCTGGATACACACCACCAGGTTTTTTTAAAACATATCTTAATAATTTTTCATATTTGCTTTGGAAATTTTAAAAATTATTTTAATTGAAAAAACATTTTTTTTTTCCCTGAGACAGGGTCTCACTCTGTTGCCCAGGCTAGAGTGCAGTGGCATCAAAATAGCTCACTGCAACCTCAAACTCCTGGGCTCAAGTGATTTTCTTGCCTCAGCCTCCCGAGTAGCTGGGACTATAGGTATACACAACCACGTGCGACTAATAGAATTTTTTTTTTAATTAAAAAGAAAAGTAGTATGATGTTTTCTAGTTCCTATGCCACTCTCTTCCTGCCCAGAGGTAACCACTATTCTGAATTTGGCTTACCGTGCCTATGAATATTTTCATATGCTATTATTTAACCCAAGTCCCCAAACAATATATGGCTGTTTCCCAAGTTTGTGAATGTTATTTGACTATTATAATAAAATTATCATTTTATTTTTTGATTAACATTGAAAATAATATTTTAATATGAGATGATTTTAGATATGCAGAAAATTTGTAAAGGTAGTACAAGGAGTTCTTTTATATCCCTCATCCAGTTGCCCTTACTATTAACAACCTACATTATTACCAGGTACATTTGTCAAAACTAAGAAGCCAACACTGTTAGATTACTACTAACTAAAGTCTAGACTTTATTCAGAATTTACTAGTTTTTCCACTAATGTATCTTTTCTATTCTGGGTTCTAATCCAGAAATAAACCTCATTGCATTTAGCCCCATTGTTATTAAACAAATTTTATTTTTTTTTTTAAAAAGAACATCTTTATTGAGATATACCATATAATTCACCAGTTTACTTGATGGTTTATAGTGTATTTAAAATCAATTTTAGAACATTATTATCATCCCCAAAGAGACCCTGCTCCTATTAGTAATAATGTCCCAATTCCCTCTCCCCACTCCAGCCCATGGCAACTATTAATCTACTTTCTGCCTCTATAGATTTGCCTATTCTGGGCTTTATAAGGGAATCATAGCAAAGGCATCATACAAAATGTGGTCCCTTGCAACTGGCTTCTTTCACTTAGCATAATGTTTTCAGGGTTTATCTATGTCGTAGCATGGATCAATCATTTCTTTTTACTTCTGGATAATATATCATGGTATGGATATACCATATTTTGTTTATCAATTCATCAGTTGATAGATATTTGGATTATTTCTATCCTTTGGCTATTTAAGAATAATGCTCCTATGACCACTTGTGCGGATTTTTGTGTAAATACTTTTTCATTTCTCTTGGATACATACCTAAGAGTAGAATTGCTGGGTCACATAGTAACACCATGTTTAACATTTCAAGGAATTGACTGTTTTCCAAAGTGTATGAGGGCTCCAATTTCTCCACATCTTTGCCAACATTGGTTATTATCTGCCTTTTCAATGAAAGCCATCCTAGAGCATGTGAAGTGGTTCATTGTGATTTTGATTTGCATTTTCCTGATGGCTTATGATGTTGAAATTTATTTGCCTATCTCTGGTCAATATGACACTAATTATTACATATTTATAATAAGTCTTTATATGTGGTAGAGTGGGAATTCTCCATATTATGCTTCCTCTTCAAAATTATCTTAACTATTCTTGGTTCCAATTTTAATTTCAGTATTAATTTAAGATCATTTAAAATAATAATTTAAATTTAATATAATTAAAAAAACCTTCAGGATTTAATTTGTTGGGAGAACTAAAAACTGTTCATATTGAATCTTCCTATCCATGAAGATGATATTTCTTTCCATTTATTCAGGTCTTGTTCTTACTTTAATACACTTACTTTCCAACCTTTTACTTTCATATCCTGGCTTCCATGACTTCTGTCTTTGATTGCTGTTTTTAGTTTGTCTCACTATGTTTTACTCTTTAACTCACCTCCACAACAGATGAGCAGCCATGATTTTCTCAAAGGCTTGAGACCTGCATCCAAGGAGGCACACCACGAACTAAGACTTATTAATCAAGCCAGACAACAGAGACCATGGAAGTCACCTGGTTTAGACAAATCCCTCTCCTGAAAACCCTGTAGACATTCAACCTTGTTTGCAGGCATCATAGGGTCAAAAAAAATCACATCTGATATGTCCTTCCATCTTTTATATTCCTCTTTTAGAACCTTAGCTCCTCTAAGAAATACTTTGATTTCTCTGAATGTTTTTATACTTTCTTTTTCATTAAGATAATTTGCAAATTATAAGCTTAGAATTGTGTTTCTGAGAACCTTTCAACGATTATAAACCATTGTCTTCTTCAAAATCTTTTATCATGGAAGCATACTTATTTTTTCTTAACTTTCTGAAATCTAAAATTCTAGGGCATGTGTCTGATTGTGTCCCAAGTTCCTTTTCTGGTTCTAAAATGCAGGATATCTTTTTCTCAAGAGTACCACATTTTTGTTTTGCCAATAGCTTTTGTTCTAGGGGCCAGAATTAGGTGCAGAACAGCAGTTTCTTTAGCTGTTTCTCTTATTCTCTGGGGGTAGAGTGCTAAAAAAGTCAGATGTTCTGTTTTTATTTGAATGAGATTTTCACTTTCCAAATATCTGAAGTCTCCTGTGACTACTGTCTATTATTTTTATGACCTACCTCCGGAATGTATTATCTATTTCCCCATATAATCAAGTAGGAAAGTTGGAAAGTGTGGGGGAGGTGATTTGCAACTATATGTGAAAGAAATTCATAGCAACTTTCACATCCACTGGCAAGATGTTGAGCAAATATTTCACATAGCAAAAGACACAAAGTAAGAAATCAGAGAGAATTACACATATATGCAAACACATACATCATATCAACCATGTCTTACTGCTCTTCAAACACTGCTCAGCATTGTAACTGGGAGCTGTTGCCTGCCCTGCAGTCAGTAGAACTTGTGCAAAGGCGTGGTTTTCCCCACATCAGCCACGTCCCACTCCTGTGTCTGGTCCTCAGACAACCAGTGGCAGACATTTTGACACAGCTGATTGTCGTGGTCGGGAATGCAGTATGGTGTATGGAAAAAGTTATTCTCTGGGTGAAGCCAATGGGTCATTTCTTTTTTGGGGGGGTGTTCTTTTCTGTCTGATTGGTTGATTAAGAGATTTTTATCCAGGAACTTGATCTCCACATATGTGAATTCTTCTCTTAGACTCTGGTTGCATAGTTAATGAGTTGATGTTTGGATCTGGTTGGGCTACTTCTCAGCAAGGGTTGCTTCTTCTTTCTCCACCTCACTCATTAATTGAGGAAATTTGTTTGGCAAAGTAGGAAACATGAAGAAATCTCCTCTCCCTGTAGAAACAATGAGTTTCTTTAGAGTAGGGTTTCCCAGTCTTGGCACTATTGACATCTTGTACCAGATAATTCTTTTTTGGGAGGGGCTGTCCTAGTCACTCTAGAATGTTTAGCAGCATCCCTGGTCTCCACTCAGTAGAGGCCAGTATCACCTCCCTCCCTGCCTAGTTGTGACAATCAAGAATATGTGGAATCAACACAAGTGCCCATAAATTCATGAGTGGATTAACAAAATGTGGTATATGTATACCATGGAGTACTACTCAACCATAAAAAGGATGAATTAATGCCTTTTGCAACAATTTGGATGGAACTGGAGACCATTTTTCTAAGTGAAGTATCTAAAGAATGGGATAAAAAAACACCACATGTATTCACTATTAAATTGGAACTAACCAATGAGCACACATGCACAGAGGAAAGTAAAACTCAGTGGAAATCAAGCGGGGTGGGGAGATGGGTGAAAACCTACATAATGGGTACAATGAACACTATTTGGGTGATGGGTACACTTACAGCCCTGACTCAAGCATTACAAAAGCAATATATGTAACCAAAAATATTTGTACCCCCCTAATATTTTGAAATAAAAAAAATGTCCAGACTTCTATTTTAAAAAAAGCTATTTTGACCCATTCTTTTCCTAACTGCCATAAATTATTAAGAAATTGTAAGTCAGGAAAGAAAAAAAAAAAAGAATATCTCTAGACATTGCCAAATATCCCCTGGGGGACTAGATCACCCCCTGTTGAGAATCACTGGTTTTGATTCTTTGAACCTTTAAAGAAATGAGTGTATATGACCAATTTCCTGGCAGTCCTGTATTATAATTTCTAGCAGTATATTAAAACTAATCTCATGCAGTGCAAGAGCTAATTAATTTGTGTTTGTAAAGCTTCCAAACTAAAAGTAGTTACAAAGTACAAAATATCATTACAATGATTTATTTGTGTCCTGTTATTTAAAGTTACGATATGTCTGAGGTTATGCAATTTATTATCGTAAGGTGAAGGAGAGCTCATTGCATGCCAAAATGAAAATATACAGTAGATACAGTAATATATCTATTATACATATTTTAACAGGGAGCCGCCTGCTTGCATTTATCACCTGTGTTACGTGAGGGTGAATTATGAAACCTCACACAAAAAGGTATATCTCTTTTTATGCACTCATAATTTAGAAATAGTGGCTGAATAGGTTTGGAGAAGCTCATGCTCTCAAAAAAATAAGCCCCATAGAACTCAGGTCAGCTTGGGGGATTTGAACTCCCAAAACGATTTCCCTGCCTAGGGGAGTCTTGAAGCGAACTCATCAGAAAGTACATGCAAAATAGAGAAGGCTCTAACTTTTGTCTTTATTGCTGTGGTCTGGTGTTGTAAGCTGAAGGGTCCCAAACTAACATGAGTATTTTGAAGTATCATGTTACTTAAAGAGGAAGGTCCTTTGATTTTTAAGTGGCAGATTTATTCATTATTCCCATTTTATAGATTGAAAAACCAAGCTTGAAGGAATTACTCATCTGACATATGATGTAGAGATTGCTTTAGCTCTTGCCACCTCTGTACTAATCATTAAGAATAACAACCAGCACAATGTATTGAGCATTAACCTTGTAAGTTACGTAGCACAGAGCCTGGCACATGGAGGCTATGAGATTCTGTGTCAAACATTCTGCCTCCTAACATGCTAGGGGAGGCATCGCACCTGGCTAGCTAGTGTTCTTATAAGAAGAGGAAGAGACACTAGACACTCTCCACGTGCAGAGACAAGAGGTCACCTGAGGACATAACAAGAAGGTGGCTGTCTATAAGCCAGGAAGAGAGGCCTCACCAGAAATGGAATTTTCTGGTACCATGATCTTAAACTTCCATCCTCTGCAACTGTAAGATGACAAATTCCTGTTGTTTAAGCCACCCAGTCTGTGGTATTTCATTATGGTAGCCCAAGCTGGCTAATCAATGGCCCCGCTCAGGTTAAAGGTGCTCTGAGATAAAGGTGTCACAAGACTCTTGTTTTTTTTTTTTTTGAGAGGCTTAGCAGAAGCTGCCTCACCTCTTGGTATGCAGAATTTGTAGGCAAGAAGGTGATGATGAGTTTTTTAAAGGAGCCAAGAAGAGTCAGGAGACTAGTGGTGGGGGCAGGAATGGATAACTGCCCCCTAAAATAGAATTACTGTGAAGAAAAGGGTTGTCCATCCTTGTGACTAGGTTCCAGCCCAAAGGGCCAGTGTATTCGATGGGAGCCTGGCATGGCCCAGGGTATTACTGAAGTGGGAAGCCTCTCAGGACCCACCACTTTCTGAGGTTTTGATCTTTGGAGGCAGATGGATAATTGTATGGGTGTGAACATAAAGAAGGTGCCTCTGGAGTCCAGGTGTGGGGTCTGTGAAGGGGCCTGGACTGGCTGGAGCATGACAGCAGAGTGGACATGTGCTCATGGGGCTGTGTATGGGGACAAGTGACCACGAAATGCATGCACAGTGGACAAGTGTCCAAGTTTCAAAGACAACAGAATAGGCAAGGAGGGATAACAGCAGTAGGAAGGATCAGACTCCAATTCTTCCTACATGGCTTGGCAGGGGATTGACCTTTTTGGGATAAATTAAGCCCCTTTGGTTTGTTAGAAAAGAAAAACTCATGGCTGTGAAGAAGTCTCAAGGGAAAGGTGAGAGTGTTCAAATAATTAACTGGAAAAAGAAAAGAGAATGTGACTGTCATTGTATCTTGAGTTGGTGAAGGCAGTTCTGGGGGTTACAGAGCAGGTGGGATGTGACTTGGGGCTGGAAAGATGAACGGGAGAGTTTTAGGAAGGAGAAGTTTGAGGAAGACATTCCTGGCAGTGAAAGGACCACTTGCAAAGCCGTGGAAGAATCTGGTCTGTTGCAGAAGTGATTGCTGGTGCTGAACGTAGGGTTTACATGGGAGAAAGAGAAAGGTATAAAACCTGAAAGGTATGGATAGAAATCTGGCGCAAAAGTTTCTGCGCACGCTACGGAGTCTGGACTTTATCTCATAGGTAGTGGAAAGATTTGGCGATGGGAGCTGCGGGGCAGGTGAGGAGGAGAGTGGAGCTGGGAGGTGACACAGCCTCTGCCAGCGTCCAGGCCAGAGAGGGCTACGATGGGTTCTCCAGAGTGGGTGGGCAAATGGTCCACTAGAAACTTGGAAAATAATAAAATTTATATTTTATTTATTTATAATCTAAAAAGCAAATAAAACATTGACTAGTATTAGGCATCAAGTGGGACCCCACTCCTCTGCTTGCTTCTAGTGTATTTTTCTGCACATTTGCCTGATTACATGGATTTACAGATTATAATATTTAGTTATATCTCATTTAACCTGCACGAAATCGATGAGTGGCTTAAAGAGTTCTGAAGTGGAACTCCAGATGGAAGATGGCACTAATAATAAAAATGGCAAGCAGAGCACGGGCAGGTGGCAGAGCTGGTGCCTCTATTCCTAGTTCAAGTTCTTCCTTGAACCCAATGGGAGGTAAAAACAGTGACAATGTAATTATCCGACAGGAGGTTGGCCCAAAAAATTGAAATCAAGAAAATTATTTAAAATGTAAATTTATATTCACCATTGCTAATGTCAAATTTACCCTAAATGTGTATTGGCCAATAATACACTCAGCCTGGATACATAATAGAAATGTTATTTGCTTTCTTATTGTATCTTTTAAAGATAATCTGTTTTTTATGTGTTTTATAATATACATGGTATTATTAGAACAATGGCACTGTACATCATTTATAAATAAGTAAATATATTGATATATAAGTTAGGGAATAGATGTGCAGAATTTTTACTGAATGGGTTTTCAATTACAAAATTTGGGAGCTTATTGCTTTAGGGTAATGAGAAATTGCAATAAACAGAGACTGCCTGTAGATTCCTGATTGCCCTCTGGGTGTCCTTCGAGTGTTTTTTTATGCTTTACTAATAATCATCTGATGATTATGAGTCCAGTTTTGTCTCCTTGCTCTGGACGCCCTGGGGTACCCAGCGCAGCCTAAGATACTGGTACAGGAGCTCCTTTCCATAACATGTTCCCCCTAAGAGGCGTCTATTGGTGTCCTGGGACTGAGGGATTGTGGGAAGTATCTTCATAGTCATCAACTTACATAGCCTTTGAAGACTCGAGGCACAGGCAGAGCTTGGCTGCATCTCACAATGGGCGTGGATAGTAGGCGAGCCCCCGGATACGAGCTAAGCGATGCTCCCATCCACCCAGGCACAGTAACCTCTTTCCTCTTCTTCTGCTCTTGTTTGTGGTGGTGGTATGTGCTATGGAGTCTGGTGAGTGTCCCTGGCCTAAGTGGCCAGAATCAGGTCTTGGTCTTATCTTGGCTTTAGGGCACTTGGATAGTATCCCTTTCAGAGGTTTCTCTCCGTGTCTGCTAACTCTGACTTCCCAGGGAAGATACTTCCTATCAAACAAGGGTGAAGACTCCAGATTTTGACCAAGAACCTTTTATTTGGTCCCTCACTACTCTAGTGGGTTCCAGCCCAAATCCTCTTTATTCTTCTAACCTACAAAATCCCTTTCTTTTCTATCATGTGGTTCTTGAGGAGCATAATGGCCCCAAAGACAAATCCCCAAATCTCAGCAACATACAACTGATGTCCCCTTCCTTAAGCATAAGAAAGGCTCAGTTTTTGGAAACACAGTGCCAGCCATCACACAGGAGTGGGGGGTGGAAGGAGAAAACATGCTTTCATTCTTTCCTTTGGACTTAACACCAAATCCCAGCTCAAGGCTGGGTCAAATGGCTTCTTCTAATGTGGAAAGAAAATAAAGGATAAAGCAACATGCATTTTATAGGAAAAACACAGTTCACAAACCCAATATACTTAAAAATTTTGCTCCCGGCAAAGAGTCCTTGTAAATGACTCCTGGCGTCTGCCCTTTCCTCCTCTTCTGCTCTTGTTTGCAGCCTCGATGCAGCTGGGATGCTGCGTCCTCCTCGGTCCTCCATCAACATGTGCCTTGTCAGTTCCAGGTGGAGGCAGGTCCTCCCTGCTGCTCAGGCTGCAGAATCCTTTCTGAGCTCCGACTTTGCCGGCAGCCATCTGAGTTAGTAGGAGGCCCAAGCAAGGGGCTAGACGCGTCCACGGCTGGACCTCGGGCTCACCAGACCGAGTCTTCTCTTGGCTGAGCTTGAACTCTCCTTGCCGTCGTTCTCACAAAGCTTTATTCTTGGGGCTGCTCCACACCCGCGCTATAATTTCAGCTTCCAGCCCTGGAGAAAGAGAGACCTCGTCTCTTCCCAGAACCCGTATATCAACTCTCATAAGGGGATCAGGATGGGCTTTGGTGGGGTCACCTGTCCGTGTGGCCAAAGGAGTGGGAAGCTCTGGTTGGCCAGACCTGGCTATCTGTTTTCTTTGTGGCTGAAGGTGGTTGTGCCAGTCCTGTCTGCCACCAGGATGGGTTTTCTGCAGGAAAGAGAGGTTCTGTAATGAGAAAAAGGGGTGCTGGCCGGGCCCAAACAAGAGCTGTCTGCTGGAATCCCCAAATAGGGACCTCTTGCGCCACACTTTGTCACCAGGCTATGAAGCAGGGGAGCCATGTTTATAACATCAATAGCATAAGATGTAAGAATCATGTATTGCACGTGCCAGGCATTTTGCCAAGTGCTTTATGCGTTTCTGCATTTAATCCGTGCAGCAATCCCACGAGGTGAGAAAACGGAGTTTTGCAGTGAGCGACTTGCCCCGTGTTGCCCCCAGATACTCAGGTCTTACGGAGATTTGAGTAATATAGCTCTTTCAGTTTATACTCAATCCTCCTCCTCCTCATTGCTATGATTAAGATTGTTATTTCCTGTCTCCTTCAGAGCGCAGGCGCGAGTTGGAGGAGGCTGAGACAGACACGGTGTGATACTCAAAATCACTACGCTATTCTAACCCTTGTCCTGGACACTCAGACCTCCTCTTTCTTTAGGGTTAGTTACTCCCCATGGAGTTAGGGTTAGTTACTCCCATGGGACTTCTGGGGAATTTTAGGGCAAACACTGCTGTGATTCTGAGGGGGACCCCCCAGCCCCACTTGCCCTGGCTGCTCCAGTGCATTGGAGCGCAGAGCCTCCTGGGCTCTGTTCGCAGTTCTGCTGTTCTCAGACGATTCTATGCCAGACTCATTGTCTCTTTCCTGATGACACCAGAGAGGGGAAGTGACTCACCCCAGGTCATGCAGCTGGCTTGTGGCAGAGCTAAGCCTTGGCTTCATCTAGTCCTCTTTCCCATTTTCATTCTTTGTGTATGATAGGGTAATGTCCCAGCCCAGCAGTGGGTGCAGGCAGTGACCCTGACTCCCCCGCCTTATGTCTGTTGGCACAGTGTAAGGTCCTCTGGAAACGGTTGGATTCCAAGCCAAGGTTCAACACTGCCTACCAAGAGGCTTTGGATAAGTCCTTTTTTACTTTTCAGGGTCTCAAGATATCCTCACCTAAAAGCTGAGATCACCACATCAGCTCTGTCTACCCAAACGTATTATTGAAAGGGTAAAATCAGGTGAAATATATGAATGGGTTTTGGAAGCTGTATTGTCCTCTACAAATGTTTTGTTGTATTTTAGTGCAACTCACTGTAAATTTTCAACAAATGTTATCTTATTAAATGATTGACTGCAGAAACACTCCTTTCTGAATCAGCACCCGAGCCCTGCAGCTGTATCCAAATAGTATTTTCTTTGGATTTTGGCTGATAATGGTTATTCATTTGTATTCTCAGAAGGTAGTTCCAAAGTGATATTTAAGTTTTCTGCCCACATTCCCAAGGTTGGTTACTGGGTGTTTGCTCAGAAGAGGCACATGGGGCCATTGTGGTTTATGGTCCTTTTCTGATTAAAAATGTCAACTCATTTGGGAATCTGTGTGAGTTGACTGGGGGGCACGACAGCTAGAGCACCCAGTGAGCACAATTTAATCTGGTCCTGGGCAGAAGAGGCTAAAACAAAATCTACCTTGTTGTGTCCTTTGGGTTTTCGTGCATTACCGAATCCTGGAAATGTGTCCTAAGAGACATTGTGAAAACTGATAGCTCAGGTTTAAGCTCTCATTTCCTCTGTGCTAAGGCCTTGTCAGCTCAGGTCTTCATTGTCACAGTAAGAGGCTTCAGCATCATCTCCTTGGACTGGGCACTCTGCATTTTCCCAACTTTGCTTCCAAATTCATCCTGCACACTTTATCAGCTTTCATACCCTCAAATTCTGCTTTCATCACCCCACTCCCTGTTCAAGAATCTTCAGTGGCTTGGAACTGTTCTAACACCTTTATCTAGTGATTAAAGAATTCAAGTATCTGGTTCACTTTACCTTTCCAATGTTGTCTTCCATTTACTTTCTGTATGATCCTCAGCTCCAGAGTAACCAGGTCTATGCTCTGATCTGCAAATATTCCATGTCGCTTCTTGGACCTCTGCTCATACCTCTTCCCCCTGCCCGGGGTGAGCATCACCCCATCAGCCTCTTCAGACCCTGTATATCTGTAGGGCTCTTCAAATTCTCCCTTCTCCCTGAAACCATCCCTACAGCTACAGCTCATAGAGACTTTTCTCTTCACTGAATTATACCTCCTGTCTCCTACTCCAGCTGCCCATCTATTTATCCATTCACCTATTCAATCTAGTAAGATTGATTGAGTCAATTTTGTAAACTCTTTGATGTAGGAACCCTGTCTTATACTGCTTGGTTTCCTCCAAAGCAACTTAGTCATATAAAAAATATCAGCTTGTGCTAATCAGGACTCTTCTGGTTCAAAATAAGAGAAATCCAAAAAGGATGGGGGAAACATTGGTGGGTTTTGGGAGCTCAAACTATAATTTCAGACTATCTTTTTTTCTCCTTATTTCTCAAGTCTTTCTGGTAGGAAAATGGCCACTCAAAGCTATAGATTTACATGTGCCCACCTTAGCAAATCTTTTGGGAAAAGGCATGTGTAAGCATGTGCACACATAAGCGTGCATGCATGTGTGTCTCTTTACCTTGGAAAAACTAATTCAAGGAAGGCCCTGATTGGACCTGCTAGGATCATTCATTCTTCTTGGCCATTCTCTGCGGCCAGGAGTGTGAGGTGCTGTGATTGGCTCTGCCTGGGTCACGTGCCCACAGTTTGAGCCACAGTTTGTCCACAGTTTGTTGTCTGGCAACCTCACCATGACCAGTGGAATATGGGAAAATCAGTTCTCTCCACAGAAATCCTCCACATACCTCAGCCCAGAGATCTGCATTTGGTAGATGCTTGATAACTATTTCTTGGTTGAATGTAGAATTTTTAGCTTTAAAATGACAAAACTAACTCAACCTCGGGATTCCTAGATATGACTGTTAAAACTTCTTGAAGTTCCCCTCAGGAATGTCTTTCTTTTGGTATTGGTGTTTCTCTTGGGTATTATAGAAACAGTCTAACCCCACAACTGCAAGAGAGCTGTTCAAGCACAAAAGACAGCTGTCTGGTCCCCTTTGAAACATCTCACTTTCAGGCTAAATGTTCTCATTTCCAAAAACTACTTCTCACATGACACGTCTTCCAAATACTTTGCCATGCCGACTGTTCGCTAGTTTTTCGTGATCTGGCTGAAACATGGCCCTTAGAGCTGAGCAACATTTTTTGAGGTGCAATGATTCTGCTTCACCTCACTAGTCCATTTAGCTCAAGATTTCATGAGAATGTTTTTGCAACTATGTCACTGTGAATATGGATGAGTAATATAAGTTCTTAAAAAAAATCGATCAGCAAAAATCAGACTCGACCTCCATTTCCCAGTCCTTGAGCTCTTGTATTTGGCTTGAGGTGCTCAGTTAAGGAATCCAATTAGGTGACAGCTCCCAGTCCTGCTGCATCTCCCAGCCACCCCTCCAGCGGCCCAACAAATGCTGACCCCCAGAAGAGGCTGATGATCCAGGTTGCTTCATCAGCTCAGAACATCACCCCAGTGCTGGTCCCCTCTGGGCCACTTTGGTTTAATCTGCCTGCCCTGCAGAGCCAGGAGTGGCCTTCTCACTTTGCTTATAGTCCATGGAGGGTAAACTCATCCGGGCATACTGAAGGATAAACCAACTGTATTCATTTGCTAGGGCTGCCATAACCAAGTACCACAGACTGGGCTTCAGCAACAGAAATTTATCTTTTCAAAGTTCTGGAGGCTTGAAGTCCAAGACCAGGGTGTCAGCAGGGTTGGGTTCTTCTGATGCCTTCCTCCTTGGCTTGTAGATGGCTGTCTTCTCCCTGTGCCTCGACGTGGTCTTTCCTCTGGGCAGGTCTGTTCCTAATCTCCTCTTCTTATAAGGACACAAGTCATGTTGGATTAGGGCATATTCGAATAACCCAATTTTACCTCTTTAAGGACTCTACATTCACATATAGTCACCTTCTGAGGTACCAGGGATTAGGACTTCCACGTATGAATTATAGGAGCATGCAATTCAGCCCCTAACTCCAACCAACCAAATTCAGGTGTCATGTGCATGTGTGTTTACCTGCGTATAGCAGTGGCAGGGAACGACTAGAGCCACAGGGCAGGAGAGCTAAGGGGGAAGAACTGGATGCCTTAACCACTTCGGTACCAGCGTCAACTATACTCGACAGCCACAGATGAACGTGAGCCGACAGCCGTGATATGAAGGCGCACAGTCGAGTGTTGACTGTAGTCGACAGCCAAAAGCTTTTACTTTTATCTCTGCAGTTGCAGTGTGTATATTCAGCTAATAAGTTAATACGAATCTGTGACCTTTTAACAAGTCCTTAGTAGGAGTTATTATAGTTATTTTCCTAAAGCTGCCTATAAAGTAAAACAAGCTTTCAGTGCTTTAAAGTTTTCCTCATCACACAAGAGCAAAACGGTCGTCAGTGCACAGCACAAACTATCGTGCGGATTGTGAGTGCCGGCTGTGGGCAAGGTTTCGTGGCCGGTGAGCGCCGTACCGAAGTGGTTAATTGAAGCCCAGAGTTAAGATTAATTAGCTAAACTAGGACTGAGTAGGCAAATACTGACTATTACAATGCTGGGCATTGGGTTTTCCTCCATTCTAATTTGCAAAGAGATCAGCCCCAGACTACCCTGAGATGAGGCAGAGAATTGATGACAAAGTTTTCACCTAAAAAGGAGCTTTTCAAGACTTTTGAGTAAACCCAAAGGACATGTTAAGTAGAGGCTCTTATTTAATATTTTCTCAGCGATCAGGATGATGGACTAGCAAGTGGGCCAGTTGGGTTTGCCGGTGATACTGTGGACATCATTAAATAACATGCAAATCATTAGGTAGGAAAGTAGACAGGGTGCCCAGACTTAATCATTTTTATTCCCACCCCTGGGTAAACCTGGCAGCAAAAATTCCCTCACCCCTGGCTTGAGGAACTGCTCTGAAATGCAAAGTTTGACTCCACCAGCAAAGTAAAAGAAACCATAATGGTCTCATTTCTATCTTTTTGAGTAATGATATGCCAGTTTCCCAATAAATTGCATGAAGGTGAACAAGAAAAATAAGTCTTTGACCTTTCTCGTTTATAAGCACACTTAGCTATTTCTTCTCATATCTTATGCTGGCCACAGAGCTTTGCATAGAAGATTTAATTTCCTGCCGCTGCAAGCATTAAAATGGATCAGACCTCCCTTCCTTCTCCCCTTCTCCCTGCAACCTGAAGCCTTTCACGTGGCCTGTCATTCAGGGTATGGAAAGACAAAACCTAAGTGAGGGCTCTTTCTTTCTAAGCAAACTGTTCTCATGGCACAGAGCAAATAGGTGCCCGATGGGAAAAATCGCAAACGCTGAGCCATGGAGTGTGGCCGTCACACCCAGAGGGTGATGGATGTCTTTTATCCAGATAAATGTACTTATAATTTGTTAGTTTAATTACTGCAGCCTGGCAAAGTCTTGAGCCAGTAATTCCTTTTTCAACAAATTAGAGACCTTAAATAATTCTGTGCAAAGATAAATTCCTCACTCTGGATTTTGGACATTTCTCTGAAACATATTTCCAGAACTCAGCTGGGTGCCATTAACAACTCGGTGCAGTGACTCTGGTTGCATTGTGATCTATAAATGTCCCTTTGGAGTAGCTTCTGCATGGCTAACATTAAAGCATGCATCTTTTTCAGTAGTTACCTTCCCCAGCCCCTCTCTTAGGGTATGAGAAAGATTTCATCTTTTCCAAACAACCAGCAGCCTTTGTTCCAGAAGAAGAAAGGAAGGGAGTCCTGCCACAACCACGCCCCAGTTCTGAGTCTCAAACCGAGGACCTGGTGAGGACACACTGTCCACTGGAAACACCAACTGCTCTCCACCCCTGCCTCATCCCGGGGACCGTAGGATCAAAGTTTGCATTTGTAAAAAATGTATGCTTTCTCCTCTACCTTCTAATTTCTGTTCCTTTTTTCTCTTTTGCTAATGTCTTCCTTTTCCCTTAAATGAGCGCTGGCCTAGCTGGCTTTCTGTCAATCAGAAATCTCTGTTAATTGGCATTTCTCTGCTTTGCGAGCAGGATGATAACTGATATTCATAATGATATTCTGGAAGCTCTGTGAGATCCTGAAGGGTCTCATGAATTCTCAAAAAGTGATTGACTTCTGTGCAGTATAATTTTAGTGTCAGGTGTATTTTATGGTTTTCGGATTCACTGCAAATTGGATATCCATGTATGGGATATAACTTTCTATGTACCAGAGTATTTATTAAGTGGAACCCAATACTCTTTTTGGAGAAGTGGAAAACAGGACTTTTGATTTGGAAGCTCCTGATGGCAGAAGAGGGTCAAGTCTCATGCTTCTTTTTATCTCGGGGGCATTTAGTAGGTGCTTAGAGATTGCTTACTGGCCGAGTGGGTATTGCAGTATAGGTTCGCCAAAGGACCATCCCCTAAGCAGGCCTGAATATTCTTGTTAAACTTGAAAGTTCAGATAGATGGGATCAGAACAGGCTGTGAAAATCTACAAGTCAGGAAAACACAGAGAGAACACAGGTCAGAGCAGACAAAAAGATCCAAATCCCGGGGTTCAAGGTATTGAGAACAATTCCAGAAGGTGGAAGTTCAAGGACACCCTCCTGGACTGTGCAGCTTCCCACTGTGTGTGGGTGACTGTGGGGTCACTGTCTGTCACCCATAATCACGAGGAACCAAAGATGCCAGGCCCCTGAGATCCCAATGAAATAGAAAGAGGAAGATGACAGGTTGCTGGGACTATAGCAAGGCGAACCAGCTGTTTCTTTCCACTTTGTGATGGATTCTGACTGCAGTAGCCAGGGTGATCCTGTGTCAGTCTTCTGATGGTTGAGATGGCCAAATGCACCCACTCGGCTTTGTTGCTGACTTTCTAGTTTGCACGCACAGGCAAGAACGAAAGTCAGTGCCGTCTGACTCCAGGCTAAACTCTTTTGTACTCTGTGGGAGAACAGTGTGCCTTATATTATATCTTCCTGTCTATATCTGTATCTCCTCTCACTTACATTACGTGACCCTGACATTTACTGTTCTCAGTGGTTAAAGACATCTGCATAACAGAGAGGGGATGAGAAAGAGTTCATTGTCTCTGTTTCATGTATATAATTCTGTATAACAAACAAACCCAAAACTTAGAGCTTTAATACAATGACTATTATTTCTCATGAGTGTGAGAGTTGACTAGAAGTTCTTTTGCTGGTCTTCTTCGGGGTCTCTTTTGTGGCTGTGTTCACTTGGTAGACGGGCTGACTGGGAGATTCAGGAGGGCCTCTCTCCCGTGTCTGGGGCCTGGGTGCTATATGTTGGCTGGAGTGCCCTCCTACATGGCTCAGTTCGCCCCCGCCCCTCTTGCTCTCTCTTCCGCTCTCATTCATCCTCCAGGGCCTCTCCTGTGACCCGTCTCTCCAGTAGAACATCCTGGACTTCCTCGTGGCATGTCACCTGGGTTCCCAGAGAGCAAAGAGAGAAGCTGCCAGGACAGGGCCTTAGCCTACAACTGGCCCTGTGCAGCTTCTGTCACCTTTGATTGGTCAGAGTAAGTCAATGGGCCAGCCCAGATTCAAGAGAAAGGAACAGAGTTCACACTTTTTGATGGGAAGAGCAACATATAATTTGTGACTATCTTTATTCTAGCACATCTCCTTTCAAAACTGTTGGCCAAGGAGAGAAAGACATGAATGCTTAGCTTGTAGATTTCTGTGAGGATTAAATGAAAGTGATGCAAATACAGCATTCAGGGCAGGTCAGTAAATGGCTGTATTCCTCCTGATCTGAGGATCGACACTCATGGGTAGAGACTGTTTTCAGGAATCTGTAATGCAGGGGCATAGCATCTTTCTGCTGATTATACTTAAGTTATCCCCAAATGGGGACTAAATGAGTCCCCATGGACTCATTGGAATGGAACCTGCTTCCAGCAGTGCCTGGGACATGGTAACCATGCAACAAACGTAAACTATTATTATTATCATCGGTATTATCGTTGAATGACAACGATTCCTAAAAGCAAAACGACCCCTCACTTTATATGCAACCCACCTTTGTGATTATGAATAACCTTCTTCCCATTTTAGTTACTTTTTACCTTTGTGTACCAGAATCTTAGAGGTGTTCATAATCTTAGAGATTATTTGGACTAATTTATTCATTTCACAGAAAGGAATTTAAAGCCAAATCTGGGCAAGTGACTTGTCCAGGTCTTGTGGCTAGTTGGAGAATTACTACTAGATCGCAATGCTCTGAGCTCCCAACTAGCAGCTCACTTTCCCCTTAAGTAGGGAACGTTCATTTGATTTTAAAATTAAGATCTGCAAATACAAAGTTTCACTTGGTAGGTATAACATATTTAAATAAATAGTTAAGTTTTATGTATCAGTTGTGTATATTGGAAGAGAGAGGAAAAATGGGACAGATAGAGGGTGGAAAAAAACTGGCTTAAGGACAGAGAAAATTAGAGATGGCAGATACATAAGAAAAAAAAAGAAAGATTTGAGATGATTTAGTGGCAGCTTTTATTAGTAATAAATGCTGGGATGTCGTTGGGCAGGAATTGGTCCTCCTTGTCTCCCCAACATTCCTTTCGCCTGGCAGAAGCACCCTCATCCCTTTTTTGGAGACTGTCCCTCCCCTGGCTCCAGCCCAGTGGCTCTGTTGGTGCTGACAGTCACATCACCTTATTTTCACGGCCATGAGTGTTGTTCCGTGGGCTGGACACTGGAGCCAACTGGCCAGTTAGAGTCCTACTCTAGCATTGAGATATATTCTAGATCGGGGAAAAGGAGCCATCTTTAGCAAGGTTGGCTTGCTTTCTACCATTTTGGAGTGAAATCTGGCATCGACAGAATAGCCTTGTCCATTTTCCTTAGAAGACATCGTGGCCATACTCTCCACCTTCACACAGCCTGCTCTTCCTTTATGCTTTTATTAAATGTTTGATGACCATTTGCTATGCGCGCCGCTGTAGTACAGTCATAGTTCTTTCCCCCATGGAACTCACGGTCTGGTGTGTCAGATAGACAATGAAAAAGTAAACTGATGGAGGATTGTGAGCTGTGATAAGAGCCTTGTGGTAGACTGAGCAACAGCCCCCAAAGATGTCCACGTCCTAGTCCTTAGAGTCTATGAATATGTCACCTTACATGGCAAAAGGGACGTTGCAAATGTGATTAGTTAAGGGTCTTGAGATGGGGAGATCATCCTGGGTTGTCTGGGTGGGTCTGGTGTAGTCACAAGGGTCCTTATAAAAGGGAGATGGGAGGGTCAGATCCAGAGGAGGCAACGTGACAACGGAAGCAGAGGCAGAGGCTGGAGGACGCTGTGCTGCTGGCTCTGGAAACATAAGTGGGCCGCGAGCCAAGGGTTGCAGGTGGTCTCTAGAAGCTAGAAAAGGGAAGTATGTAGATTCTCCCCCAGAGCCTCCAGAAGGAACGCAGCCCTGGAGACACCCTGACTTTAGGACTTCTGACCTCCAGAAATTAAGGGGATAAATTTACTTTGTTTAATTACTAAGTTTGTGGTAATTTGTTACAGAAGCAATAGGAAACGAATATAAGTCTCAAAGGAAGAGAGTGGAGGATATGAAAGAGTAATATGGGGAACATTATTAAGATTAGGAGGTCAGTGAAGACCTTTCTAAAAAGGTTTCATTTTTGCTAAGACCTAATGGAGGAGAAGGTTCCAGCCTTACAAAAAGTGTGTGTGTGTGTGTGTGGGGGGAGGAGCAGGGAAGCAATGCTTAAAAGACAGATCTCTCTGTTATGGCAACTGAAAGCAGACTCGTGAGGTGGGAGGAGAGGATAGAGGCATTGATGAGGTCGGAAACAAGAGCCTCTCGAATCAAGATCTTGCTCTCCGTACAGAATATCATCCAACACCCCATAGTGGCTTCCCTCAAGACTTCCCCTGGGGTCTTAGGCTCACACCACAGCAACCTGGAAACTTCAGACTGTCCTTTGGGCTTTGCGGATGTCTCCTGCAGTTTATGGGAAAGGGGGACTGGACATGGGTTCTGATGAGGCAGATTCCTCATCAAGTAGATCCTGCCACGTGGAAGTTTCCTTCTCTCTCCAGAGCAGGCAGACTGCAGTGCGTGCAGAAGGCTCCTCCCAGAGGGACCCCAGTGGTGTTCAGAGGTCGTCGAAATCAGGGTCCCTCTGTGAAACTGTGGTCAGAGAAGGTGGATGCTTGTGTAAATCTACTCCATCACTCTGCTTAAGCCCATAGCTCCCCATTGCCATGCGAGTCAGTCTAGGTTTCTTTTAATTTTTTTTGTTTTGAAGGTTAAACCTTTTATTTTGAGATAATTGTAGAGACATGTGTAGTTTTAAAAAATAATTCAGGAAGAGTCCCTGTACGGTTTACCAAGTCTCTCCAGTGGTCTCTGTTTACCATGGCAAAATGAGAGCACAGTATCACAAATGGGATATTGACATCGTGGCAGGTGTCCCAGCAGAGAGGGTAGAAGTCCAAGTCCCCACTCGGCCTCCTTTGGCACCTGAGGAGTGTGGGTGCTCCTCATTTCTGCTGGGCCTGCCAGGTGGGCTCCACTGACAAAGTGTGGGGGGTTTGCTATCGCCCAACAGGGATGAAGGTCCCAGCTCCCCACTGGCCTCTCTGACGCCACCCTCTGATGTGGCATCTGGGGTACCTTGTTACCACCTGGCGTGAAGGTGGGGGGCAGGACCACACTTTACTCCTGTGGTGTTTGGCTGGAGTAGAGCAGTTATTGTCTAACAGTTTTCTGCCTTTCTGGGATGCCCATCTCCTGGTCCCTTGCCTAGCGAGAGCAGGCTTTGGTTGGGCTTTTTTGTCTGCACATGTTGGCATTTCCAGGTTGCCAGGTACATCAGCAGCAAGTCTGGGGTATGTGAGCTGCAAGAAAATCCAGGGCCCCCACCCCCTCCCCCTCCCCCTCCCCCTCCAGGGGAGTCGTTGCTTGGGTCCTGCAGTTCCGTTCGGGTCTGCCTTTTTCTCTGCTCTCTTCTGATTCTTCTTATTGATAATGGCCAGGGTTTTTAGTTGACCTAGCTGGAGGAATAGGAAAAAGTACATTGACTCCGTCTTTTTGAAAACAGAATTTCCCAGGTTTCTTTTTCTTTTTTAAACATGAAATACCACAATCTGTCCCTTGCTGACCTCTCTAACACTCTTGTCACATCTTTTTTCATGCCTGAATATACAAACAGACAATGACCAGACCATACATAAAAATAGAACTTTGACCCACAGCCTGCAGCAACCTGTCCAGGAAACCCACTCTTGATCTACAATGAGCAACCTAGGAAGCCAGCCCCCCCCCCGCTATAGGTCAGACTCGCAGGAGGCCAGACTGCTCTGTCTGGTGACAATCCAGGAAGTGAAACAATCACTTCTGTACCAGTCAGTCCCAAATGCCCAGGACTTGATTAATAACTGACAGCTTCCCTATTTTTTTTTTGTCCCGCTTCCAACTTTGCACCAACCGGAGAAAGCCAAATATGCACCCCTAACAAATCACATAGGATTTGTTACCCCGCTTCTAGTTAGCCCAGTTATAGCTTCCCGTGCCAACAGCCTCCAGTCAGAGCACACCTGAAGCCTTTCCTTCTTCCTACTGCAAAGCTTTCCTGCTCTTCTGTCTGCCTTTGAGTCTCTGCCAAGAAGCAAGTGGCTGTGGCTGACTCCCTTGGTCTAGCAAGCTCTGAATAAATAGCCTTTGCTTTTCTCATTTGGTTGGTCTTGGTTCATTTCCACACTGTCTTTCTAGGCTGCCCATGTCTTGGTCCATTGGCTAGAGAGAGCAGCAGGCTTTTGTTGGGGCTTTTTTTTTTTGTTGGCTCCTGTTGGCATTTCTAGGTTGCTGGTTGCTTCAGATCCAAGTCTGGGATATATGAGGCCAATAAACAAACAAACAAACAAATAAAACCCCCAAATCCAGTGAACGCATCACTGTGTCATTCCTCGGGTTTCAAAGGTCCCAAGGTCCCTCACCGACCTACTTTCTTCTCTCTACTTTTTGGAACCTTCTTAAGTATGATGTCCAGGGTTTTGAGTTGCACTTAGCAAGAGGAATAGGAAAAAGTACTTGCACTCCATCTTTTTGCAAGCAGAAGTTCCCAGGTGTTTCTTTATTTTTTAAACGTGAAATACCATGATCTGTCCCTTACTGACCCCTCTTGTACTTTGCCACATTCTACTTCATGCCTGAGGTTCAAACACCAGAGCTACCTGCGACACGGCCCCACCACCGCTGCCAGTGCCGGCCCACACTCCTATGATGCTAATAGAAACATACACCTATGCAGTGCTCGCTGTGTGCCGGGTTCTGGCCTAAGCACTTTACATGTGATAATTATGAGTGAAGAAACTGATACCAAAAATATTAAAGTAATTCGCTCAAGGTCACCTTGCTATTAAGCCACAGCAGGCTGTCATGTGAGATGGAGCCCTTAATCTGTGTAGTCTATGCTAACTCTGGGTAGTTAGTACCAGAATTAAATTAAATTATAGGACAGACACACAGTTGGTATCTGGAGAGGTGACTTGGTTGGTGCTGGGAGAGACCACACGTTTAGTATCAGAAGTGTAGTGGGTAGAGAAATTTTTTTTTTTTTCCCCTTAAACATGCTATAGTTAATTTCAGGTAGCAGTTGAATGAAATTGGAAACATTGAAGCAATTTTTGTTGGAGGTATCTTTCATTTTTTAAATTAAGGTATAATTTACATAGAGTTGAAAATCTTAGGTGTTCAGCTTGGTAAATTTTACCTATGTATACACCTGTGTAACCACCACTCATATCATGGTGTGGGGCATTTCCAGCACCCAGCACCATTTCCAGCATTTCCAGCAGGTTCTCACTTGACCCCTTCTATTTAAGATGCCCTCCATGACTGGCTAATTTTTAAATTTTTTGTAGAGATAGAGTCTCACTATGTTGCCCAGGCTGGTCTTGAACTTCTGGGCTTAAGTGGTCCTTCTGTCTTGGCCTCCAAAAGTGCTAGGATTGTAGGTGTGCACAACTGTGACTGGCCTATATTAAACAATTTCTTATCAAATAGAGGACATGCAGCATAATATAACTTTTTTTGATGACTCTGGGTCATCATTATAAGTATCAGTCATTGTATTCTTCATTCATTCATTCATTCAACAAATGCTGATTGAACATCTAGTTTGTAACAGGCACTGTGCTAGTGCTGGGAAATGAAATGTACAGTGAATACTCATCACTGATGGTCATTTTCGTCAATAAATACTCTCAGAGCACCTTCTATGTGTTGGTAACAAACCCCCTTCTTCCTTCAATAGATGTTTTTCACAGAGAAAACAGAGGACATTCATGTGCCAGTGAATGAACCCTCCTGCTGTGAACTCAAAGGTTATCCAAATGCAAAGTGTCCTATCCTGCCTTAGAGAAAGAAATGCTCATCTCTGTTAGTAGAGAAAGAGCAGTTCCCACCTCCCTGTTAAAGCTGACCTTTCCACCTGGTGTTGAAATCATCCTCTTTTCCCTCCACTCCAACCTTGACCTTGTGTGAGTCCCCTCCCCCTTGGTGCAATAGTTCCCTGTTCATTGATTCCTTCTCTTAGCTTGTAGGCATCCTTATGTCTCTCCAAAACAGAATGGAACGAAACAAAACACTTCCCCTTGACTTTGTCACCTTCTCTAGTCACTGCCTTGTTTTCTTGATTTCCCTTAACTGCCAAAATTCTTGAAAGGGGAATGTCTACATTCCCCATTGAAAGGGGAATATCTTGAAGGCAAATGCCTACATTCCCCATTATACTTACCAATTTCCATTCTCTTAACCATTGAAATCAGACTTTTGGCTTCAGTTTCTAGAGAAGCTGCTCTGACCAAGGTTGCCTGTGACCTCCTTCCTCAGAGTTAAATGCAAACAGCCCTTTTAAGTCTTCATCCTACTTGATTAATCTTTGGTATTTAATGCATTAAACCTCCATCT
>VBSM01003157.1:34757056-34774229 GCA_008086735.1 Cheirogaleus medius
TTAAACCATGACACTTTAAAATATTTTTTTATTGTGGTAAAATATACATAACATGAAAGTTACCATTTTTAGTATACAATTCAGTGGCATTAAGTACATCCACACTGTTGCACAACCATGTCCAAAACCATCCCATGATCTTAACGATGCTTATGTTTCCATCACTTGTTCAAACTTCTGTTCTGGGCTTTCCTGCTATTCCTGGCCTGGGGAGAGTTCTCCAACTTACACAGTCTCTTTGTTGTTGGACTTTATAAAGAGGCTTTCTGTGTAACACTGTCGACTGATTAACCTTTAGGCCTGGAAAAAAAATGGGAATATCAAAGCAGTAATATTTTCAGCTGTTTTCCAGTGAAGGGTGCATCCATCAAAGAAATGTCTTTGACTCCTGTTTGGTTACTGCACCAACAATTGAGCATAACTTTCTGAGTTAGAGGGAGATAATGGTTTCTTGGGGTAATAAAGCTGTCAGGAGGAGGGAGACTTTCATCTAACTCGATAAAAAATGTGAAAGCACTGGGTGGCGGCCCAAGGACATGGAGGAGATGGCAACATCTGGAGAATCGAGAGATCTAAACAGTCTTGTAATTTATGGCCCTCAGAGAAATGCACTAGGGCCAGGAGCCTGGAAACCTGGGTTCTGTTCTCAGCCTCATCGCTGACTTCCAGAGTGACTTCGGGCAAGTTGCCTGACCTTTCTTTGCTTCTTTTATTCACTGTACAGGCAAGGATAATAATAACACCAGTATTTATCCATTTGTTACCCAAAGAGAGTTTTTATTTTTCTCTCTGCCTCTTCTGGCAGATAAATGAGACACCCTTTCTGAAGCTGTTACATAAATTCAAGGTCTTATTTTCATCCCACATATTATAGTTGTTTGTTTATCATATATATTTATTTACAAAGATCTTTAATTTATTTTATGAGGAACTCACCAGACCTGAGAGATGCAAAACAGTTTAATGTGAAGGCCATGCCAATTTTAAAAAGAGAAAGAAGGTGCAGCTCAGAAAAATTGAAACTTGCAGGATCAGAACTTTAAGTTCCTATGATTTACACTAATTTTCTCTTGTTTAATCACAGGCCCACAGGACCAAAGATAAGTGAAATCAGAAAACCTTGTGCAAATGAAATCAGAGAACCTTGAAAATAAAACTATTTGTATTTCATTATAGGCAAGTGGATCATGCTCACTGTGGAACAGCAGTGACGTGTCCACAGTCCCCTTGGGTGTCACACAGCAAACTGGAGCACAGACAGCTCCCTCCTTCTCCATGCAAACTTCCCAAGTCATAGTGGCATCACTTACCTCAGTACTCTTGTGTCTTATCACCTGTGGCACTTATTTTTAATTATATTCTGTTTTTTGAAATTACTTTCTTTTCTTATCATTTGACTTTTAAGGGATGGTGATTCCTGTGTTGTACATTCATTCATTCATTCATTTATTTCATTCCACCAGTATTAAGTCCCCATGAGACATTGGTCAATATGATGGCTTGGGAGATTCAGGGAAGGACACACTGATGAGGTTTCTGCCTTCATGGAGCTTGGCATTGGGAGGGGAAATAGAGGCCAAAATATTGCCATACAATTGCTGGATTGCAATGGTGATAAGTGCTAAGATGAGAAAGCACCAGGAACTGTGCCATTAGAAGTGTCCTGCAAATGATTTCATCTCATGTCATTAAACCTTTCGACTCCCTCCTTTCATCTTCCTTGAGGACACTTGATCTGTCCCACACACATCCCTCTCTTGTGGTGCTGTGTGTACTTTTTTATTTTTTCATTTTTAATTGTGAAATACACATAACATAAAATTTACCATTATGACCATTTTTACAGTTCAGGAGTGTTATGTATATTCACACTGTTGCGAAACATCTCTAGAACTTTTTCCTCTTGCAGAACTGAAACTCTGTATTCGTGAAACAACTCTCCATTTCCCCGTTCCCCAGCCCTTGGTGCCCTTCATGCTACTTTCTGTCTCTATGAACTTGACCTCTCTAGGTACCTCATGTAAGTGGAATCATACAACATTTGAATTTTTGTGATTGGATTATTTCACTTAGCTTGATGTCTTCAAAGTTCATCCATGTTGTAGTATGTGTCAGAATTTTCTTTCTCTTTAAGGTTGACCAATATTCCACTGTAGGTGTAGTCTCCATTTTGTTTATCCATTCATCGGACACTTGGGTTGCTGCCATCTCTTGGCTGTTGTGAATAATGCTGCTCTAAACATGGGCGTTTAAATATCTCTTCAAGACACTGCTTTCATTTCCCTTGAATATATACCCAGAAGTGGAATTGTTGGATCATATGGTAATTCTGTTTTTAATTTCTCAGGAATGTGTGTGGATTTTGTACATGGTTTCTGTTCTGACTACAGCCACATCGCCTCTGGCCAGTAGCCAATGCAGGGCCTGTCTGATCTATATTTGTTTCTTATTTTTATCTCCCTTGGGAAGATTGTGTCAAAACCATGGGCACTTCTATTTGTTCTTTTCCCTTTCCTGGCCCACTCAGAACTTACCTAAGTTCCCCAAGACAACCTCTTTGACTAAAGTATGTACACATTGTCTTTTCTGGTCCTTAATTCATTAAACCAGAGATCCCTAATTATGGTAGATAAATGAATATAAGATTATCAGTGATAACTTGAATATCAAGGGAAATAAAAACTCTTTGTTTAAAACAGAATGTAGAAGTCATAAATGACAAAAAAGAATCAGTCTCATCAACCTCAAAAGCCCTTGGAATACCCCTGACTCTTGCCTTAAGAGTTTCAATGATATTACCTTGCTCTCCAACCTGCTTTTAATTAGTTCTTCTTTTCCTCAAACTTCAGCATTCAAGATAATGAAAAAAGCCATTTCTTACTCAACTCTATTGTTTTTCTGTGCTGTTTCATTACCAGTTTCGAAACAGCTGTTTTTTTTACTATTTTTCATTGCAAAGGTACAGAATTTCAATTACATTAAGATCCCTTCCAACCCTGCAATTCAATGATTTTATATTATAGAACAAGTAGGACTTTTGATGGCTGACTTAAAGAAGTTAATCACAGTTGATAATATCTTTCTTCTCTTCCTTGAGGCTCGAATGCTAACCAGCTGGTATCTATTAAATAAATACCTATTTATGACATAATTATTTTGTATGTAGGACCATCCAGACTATAAACTTTTTTTTGGTACTGGGCTGTTTTACGCATAATCACCTCTTCCAAAGTGCCTATTACAATGCCTTACACATAAGAGGTGTTCAATGGATATCAGCTGAAGGATTGAAAGAAGGAGGTTCCACATTCTCTCTGGGCAATTCAGTTCAGTCAGTGTTTTGCAGCTTCTCGTGTCTTCCGTAGTGCAGCTGAAATCAATTTCTACTGACTTTGTCCTTTCTTAAGCTAGAAGCAGCTGATCGCCATCCTTAGTTTAAATGGAATTAGTTTTTATAAAATATGGAATGCCAACCATACAGAAAGGTACAGAGAATAATATACTATGGACCCACCTTTTAGACTTAACAAATATTAATAACATTTTGCAATATTTTCTTCAGCTAGCTTTTTCCTTAAGAAAAAAAAATGGTACAGTTGAAACTTCTCTCCATGGACTCCTTGTTCCGTCTCCCTCTTTCCTTCACCAGAGATAAGCAACATTCTGAAGTGGGTTTGTCTGTTCCCATATTTTAATACATATGTATGTTTCTATAAACGTTATTGTTGGTTATTGTTTTGTGCATTCAAAGAGATATTAATAGTCATGTATGCATCTGTTATGAACTGAAGCTCTTGCCCCCAATGTGACTATATTTGGAGACAGGGCCTTTAAGAAGGTAATTAAAAGTTAAATAAGATCATACTACTGATCCAATACCACTGGTGTCCTTATAAGAAGAGGAGATTAGGACACATAGAGGGACACCAGGGGTGCATGCACACAGAGAAAAGGCCATGTGAAGACACAGGAGAAGGAAGGTGGCCATCTGCAAGCTGAGGAGAGGGGCCCTAGGAGAAACCAAACCTAATAACACCTTGATCTTGGATATATAGCCTCCAGAACTGTGGGAAAATAAATTTCTGTTGTTTAAGCCTCCAAGTCTGTGGAATTTTGTTATGGCAGCCCTAGCAAACTAAAACACCAGTTACATTTGGGTTTCAGATAAACAAGAAATAATGTTTTAGCGTAAGCATATCCCAAATCTTGCAAGGGGCATACTTATCCTAAAAAATTATTTGTTGCTGGTCTGAAATTCAAATTTAATTGGCGTCCTCTTAATATATTTTATCTGTCAACTTCAGCTCTGCTGGGTGTTAATATCCTGGACTTCCAGAGAGTGCTTAGGGGATCCTGGACTGGGTCCCGGTACTGTACTTTTTACGTAAGAGAATTATAGATCTGAAAGTTAGAAGGCACCTTAAAGACCATTTAGAGGAGTAGCAATCTCTGTTTTTCCACTTCTATGTTTTTTGAGGCTTGTAACACACTTCCACTCATAATAATGGCTGATGATAAGAGTTAATGGTATCTTAACTGGACTGTATGTGTGTATCAAATGAGGATCTGGGGCAGAGGTGATGGTGGAGGTGGGGTGTGTGTGTGTTTCTGTGTGTGTGTGTTTATGAGAGAGAGAGAAGGATATGAGGGCAGAATGGAGAGGCACATATATTTTGAAAAATTCTCCTAAGGAAGTGCTGTTTGAGCTAAAATTTGGAGCTTGATTAAAAATTAACTACATGCAGAGAAATAGGATTGAGGAAAGCATTTCAGGCATTTCAGGCAATGGGAACAGCCTTATCCAAAATCCTCCAAGTGAGAGGGGCACGGGGCGTAGGCGGGAAAACTGAAAGATGGGAGAGTGGCCAAGCGAAAGGGAAGAGTGATGAGCTGTTGGCTGGGGAGACAGGCGGCACCCCAATCTTGTAAGGCTTAACGTTCCATGCTAAGGATTTTAGACTCTGTTCTAACCGCAATGGGGAGCCACAGAATGGTCTGAATCAGGGGAAAGACATGAACTGATTCTTCTTTTTATAAGAATGAGATTTGCCTCCAGTGGAGAGAGCAGATCTGAGGGGATATTATACAGGCAGTGAATGTCCCACTGGAATGTGATGTTGGATTGGATGAAAAAGTTGCAGTGGAGAGAGAGAGAGAGAGAGGGAGGGAGGGAGGGAGGGAGGAGAGAGAGAGAGAGAGAGAGAGATTTTCAAAAGATCCTCGGGAGGTAAAATCGGCAGGACTTAATGCTTTGGAAGCGAAGGAGAGGTATGAATAAGGACATGTCTTAGGTCTCTGACTTATCTGGTTGGATGGTTAGTGGTGCCAATCTTTGGGATAGAGAACCTCTGTGCAGGATGGGCATGGGATTAGTTTGCACATGATTATTATGAAGCATGTTTAAGACATCTGAACTGAGGGCTTGGAGCTCGGTGATCCAAGTTTCGGGCATGAATAAAGATGCCTGAGCACAGAGTATAGGGTAAAGGGAAAACAGACACCAGGAATTCTGAATAGTTACCAGTTAATCTGATAAACCAATTCTTGAGCAAATCTCCAGAGAGGAGAGATCGCTCTTCTCTTTCCCAGGCATCATGTGCAGCCCTCTGGAGGACGCTTTTACCCAAAGCAGTGGCTTCGATGGAAGAAATTTAGGTCATATGATAGGCTTTGGGGAGGGTATAATTGAGCAGGCAGAGCCTTGTGGTGTCTTATAAGCCACTTGTGGGTTGGAAGCTGCTTTCTGGGTTCTGTAACTACAAGAGCTATTCTGTTCCTTAAGTATAATGTGGCCTAGACAGAGGGTAAGCAGAGGGACACTTAAAATTCATGAATGCAGATTCAGCACCATCTCCTAGACCTTCTCCATCTTCTTCTACACCCCTGGCAATGAGCCCTGAGGATCATGATGCTGCCATTTATCGAAGGTCTTACATGTGTCACACATGTGTAACCTTTATGGAACATCTATGATATAGATGTTATTACCCCCATTTCACAAATAAAAAAGGGAGGCTTGGAGAGGTCAAGTAATTTGGGTAATGTCACTTGACTAGTAAGTGACACACTGGGGATTTGAATGTCTGACTCCCAAACAATGCCATCTCCTATTCGCTATACTGCCTCTCTTTAGTGTCCAGAATGAAGAAGGCCCTAAAATCTACAAGAAACTAAATCCTAAAAGAAAGGTTCCATTCTGTCCTCTAGAATCCACTTTGGGATGTGGGAAAGCAGACTCATATGTTTTGGAAACTTCATGGGACAGAAAGTGTTGTTAGGAACCAGCCTTTCTTTAACTAGAAAATTCAATTAACTAGAACACTCCATTCCCCCTGTGCTCCTATTAATTGCCATTTTACTGTGCACAGGGAACAAGTGAAGGGATTGCTCTGGGGAAAGAATGAACAATGCAAAGTTTGAGGATCCCAGGGTTTTGAGGATAAATTATCTAGTTTAGGTTCGGACTCTCTGTGCTTGAAGTTATTACTGACTTTGAATTCAAAGCAAATGCCTCTCATGAGTTCTCTTTACATCAGGGTTACAGTGTTGGGAATGCTCACCATGCCTCCTGGGATTCGGAAGATTTTCTTGGTCATGTTGGGCTGGTCAGCTTTCTCATTTATTTCCCTGACACCCTTCTGAGTCCTCAGCCAGGTGGCTATTTGTCTTACCTTGCATTAAGACTGAAGAAATCTTCATGTAATTATGACCTGATTGAATAGCCTTCTAGCTAAAAGCGAAAGAAAGAGGTGAAAAAGTCCAAATGCTTCTGAACCAACTCCTCAACTGCCCATGGGTTTTGTGCTCTTTTGGTTATTTTAAAACAAGGCTTTCCCTGGGAAAGAACAGCAGGAAGGAATACCCTGCAAGGGCATGCCCAGCTGAGAATCCCAGGGTCTTGGGTATCACCAAATCTGGAGATGCTCCAAGATGTAAGCTATCGAGTAGGGGGAAAAAGAGACCTGTTGCTCTGCCAGGTCATATCTTCAGCCTCAAGGAGGAAAAGGTCCGAATAATAAGACCACACATGGCAGCAATAGCCAATATTCTTTGCCCGCTTGCGTTCAGGCTGTGCACTAAGGGCGTTGACGTTCTCCTTCTCCCTTTTCATCTTCACAAGAACCCTGTTGGATAGGTGTTGTGTTGGACACTGCAAATCCTCCGGGCCCCACATTTTGCGTAAGCTGCTAAACGTGGGAAGAGGGTCAATGAATAATGCTTCACTCTTTTGTTTCCTAGCCAGACTTTTGGAGCAGCTAGTGTCATAGCCCACAGAGCTGACTTTGACCCCCAAGTCAGAGATTTGGATTAAATACTCCCCTTTAGCTTCCCTGCCCCAGCTCCAGTGCAGACATCTGACACAGGCAGTTGCCTACGTTGGGGCCTCAAATGGTACCCCGTGAATGGTGATCACAAAATCATGTTCCATTGCTCTTCACTCTGCATCTTATTCACTGGGAACTCTGGAAATTTTGAACAGACTCGTGGGTGGGGAGGTTTTGAGAGGTTGAAGATGTCAGGGTCTGTGGTTTTAGCCATGTGCTCTTCAAAGTGAGTGGCAGGCTTTAGTCTGTTCTTCCTAGCTTGGTACGTTATGACCCCCAAGTCACAGATTAGGAAACTGAGGCTTGGAGAAGCTATGTAAGTAACTTGCCAAAAGTCAGATAGGTACTACACGGCAGAACTGGCATTCATAGCCAGGCGCCCCCCACTCTGGATCCTGGGTCACAATCACTACGCAACTCTGCCTTCTAAATGGCCTTCCCTTGGTGCGGGGGTGTTTTGCGAAGCCCACGTCCAGGAATACAAGATGAAAGCGGCTCAGCTGAGACATCTCAAAAGGGAATCTGGCCCTGGAGACTTAGGGATTCCTATGATCAGACCTTTAAGCTCCGTATCCCCTCTGCTTGTTATCGCGCTACCCCTTGTCTGTTGCAGCATAGAAATTGAGTGACACCCTTAATATGCAAAGGCTTGTGCACTTGTTTTTAGGAGCAGGAGAAAGAAGGTGCTTCCCTGTGTGTAGCCAGGATTGTAGGAGAAGACGGAGAGGAGAGTAGGCTGGGATGGCCACGGGCAGAGGGCAGGAAGGTGGGGGAGGATGTGGGCTGCATCTCCAAGGGAGGGAGGCCTGTGGTGCAGCTCTGGGCTTAGCAGGAGCCCAGGCCATGGTAGGAAGCCCAGTGTGGGCCAGGCCGGCTTCATGGGTGGTGTTATTTGCAGAGCCCCCTGCGTAGAATGGCCTTGTACTTGTTTTTATGCTCTACTGTTGCAGTCTTGAAATTCTTAATTTTTGAACAAGGGAACCTACATTTTTGTTTTGTTGCAGGTCATCCAAATGATGTCTAGTCCTGGTGTGAGGTTTCCTAACACCTTATTTGCCCAGAAGTGCCCATCGGCGGCCTCCTACTGGTGGGATTTCGGCTGTATATTAAATAGAAAAGGACTGCTTCACCAGTGGTGGGAAGAAAAGAGGAGTTCAGGATGAAAATGTAAATTCCACAAGGAGAGAGAGGTATAGTTTCAGTTTCTGCTAATTTTTAAAGGGCCAAATGTAGTAGTGTTTCTTGGGAACAGGTTTCATTGGGGCTGGAGAGAGACTGCTAAATCCTACCTGGAGCTGAAGGTGGGAATGATGGGTTTGTTGGGATGGGGACAAATACCACCAACCCAGGAAAACCTGGGGACGGGGGGAAGGAAGGACTGAATCAGTGGAAGCTGCATCTATGGAAGACATCTGTGAATTTCACTGCTTTCTGCTTTCTTTTATACCCAACTAATTTAAATTAAATTCTGTTCCTTAGACTCCTTTTACTCTGAGCTTTGGTCATCTTTTATCTTATGGAGATAATAGAGAACGCAAAGGGCGCGAAAGTCAGGATTAAATGATATAACCTGTGGGAAACACCAGGCCATTCTGAGCATTGCTGGGTCCTCAGTTGATGTTGATGGTGGTTTCCTTTCTCTCTTGCGTCACCAAATGTGCTCTGAGCTCCAGAAAGGTGGAAAGCCTCATGTATTTATCTGGGTAATTTGGGCCAATGCTTAATATTTACAGGAAGAGGGGTATTTGAGTATAAATGACCAGGTCTGGCACTTTGCTTGATGGTGGTGACATGTCTGAGAACTCTTTGGTGATCTTAAAGGCACAGCTTCCAATTACAACTTTGTTCCAGCTGAGCAAGAGATTTTCTAGGTTAGAATAGTTCCTGGAGAGGCTCCCTGAAATTTCTGTAGAAGCTACGGTGTTACTCTCAACAGATTCAATTGCTTTAATTTAACCTATATGAGTAATGTCTGGGGGGGATTCTGTTCAGGGGATTCTGTGCAGGGGAATCCATCCGTGTTACACTGGATATTACAATGGGTCCTCTCAGGGATGTGTGTGTGTGTGTGTGTGTTTGTGTGCATGTGTGTACACATGGGTCAATTTTGCTCTTTTATTATTTAGTCTCATAACCTGTTATTTGGATGTAGTCACAGAGAAAATAAACAGAATGGACTTCATGTTCTTTCAAAAGCAAATATTCTTATAAGCATGTTCTCTTTTATTTTGTTCACTGTAATTTTCTCTGGTGGTAATAATGTAATGTAAGACAGGCAGATTAATCAAAAAGGGCTTTACCCTAATCAGTTCCACTTAGTGTGTGGGTGGAGGGGGTGTTTTTGAGTAGTATATTCTTCCTGTTTAAGTGTTAAAATGTGTCTAATTTCTCAGCTTACATCAGACTAGGATTTATAGGTTATATGAATTTCAAATAAAAACCAAACCCAAACAAAGCAAAATAAATTGTTCCAGGTTTTCAAGTTCTTCTTTCTACTTTAAAAATTATGATCTGTATCTGTATTTATTGTTAGTATATTAAAATGTATATAAGTTCACAAAACAGAAAAAACAGGAGAGGAAAACTCTGGTTATGTCTTCCCTTCACTGAATTCTACTTCATTCTTTATACTTTTAATACATATTTTTCCCCAAATGATATTACACCACACATTCCATTTTCATATCCTCTTTTAAAAAAGATAAATATATAAGGCAAGATTCACAGGGTCCAGGTGTTAGGATGTGGACATATATCTTTTGGGGGCCACCATTCAACCTATGACAACATCTGTTGATTTTCTTCTGTCTTTCAAGTTGAGATCTTCCTGGTTCTTGGTATAATGAAGGATTTTCAACTGAAACCTGGGTATTTCAGATATTATATTGTGAGACTCTGGATCTTCTTTAAATTTTCTGTTTAGTAGGTTTTTTTCTGGCATTGCTCCAGCAGAGGAGAGGGTGTACTGCTCATTACTGCTAGGTGTGGTTAGAGTCCGGCTTCTTCTCCGGCCTCATCGACACCCGGGGGAGAGGCTCCTTGTTGCTGCTGGGCAGTGTGGGAGCTCAGGGTCTCCACCAGGCCTCTGCTGATTCTGCTCTGGCTGGGAGGGGCAGAGTGCCCTGTTACTGTTCCTCGCATGGCCTCCAATGACACTTTGGGAGGACAACTCATTACAGCTGGGCCTACTCTCCATTAGGCCTCCTCCAACATGGCCACAAGAGGGAGGGGAAGGGGGCCTTGTCTCTCCTAGGTGGGGGTGGATGTCTAGATTCTCCACTCAGCCTGTGCTGGTAGGGGTGAGGCCACAGTTTTTTCTGGGGTGTTTGACTAGAGTAGAGTGGTTATTGTCTAAAAAGTTTTGGCCTGTTAGGACGCCCCTTCCCTGGTCCTTTGGCTGGAGAGAGCAGGCTTTTGTTTGGGTTTTTCTGTCTATACCTACTGGCCAATCTACCACTCAGTCTGGGATTCAAGAGACAAAAAGAAAGCTCAGGTCCCAAGTTCCCTAGCCAACCTGCCTTCTTTCCTACTTCTTTCAGAGTCTTCTTGTGTTTTGTTTTTTAAATATATTGTTCAGAGTTTTTAGCTGTATTCAATGGAAGGAATGGGGAAATTGGTGTTTATATGATGTAAAGAGTATTTACTTTTTTGGAGTCAAATCTTTATTTATATATTTATTTTGCTTTTGGTGTCATGCTTCCCCTCCTAAACATCATATACATTTTTCATCTATTTCCCAATGCTTTCATAATTTCATCTTTTATTTTTAAATCTTTACACAAGTATTTATCACAGTATGGCCTGTAGACCTCAGGTTCTAAGGTTCACCTAAGAACTACTGAATCAGAATGTCTGGGAGTTTCTCTTTATACAAACTCTCCAGGTTATTAAATATATGTCAAAATTTGAGATCTATTGCTTTATCCATTCAGAAAAATTTTTTACGTAAGTTATAAGGCAGGCATCTCACCTATATTTTTTTCCCTAAGTGGTTAGTCAATTGTCTTAAAATCATTTATTAAATTATTCTCTTTTCTTCACTGATTTAAAATGCCACAATGATAAAATATTAAGTTAATATATGCAAATATAAATATTTGGGTCTCTTTCCAGATGTTCCATTCTGCTTCATTGATCTGTCTGACCATTCTGGCGCCAGTAACTTACTCTCTTTAATTGCTGTAACTCTAGTCTGTGTAGACTTCTGAATGTTGTCCTGCACCAGCCTCTAAAAGCTTCATAAGAAACCATTTGCCAGGGGAAAATTAGATGACTCATATGTGAAGATGCTTTGTAAATTGCAAAGCTCTCTGGCCTCTCAACCCGCCCCTGACACCAGCACTTCCTAAAACACTGATCTCATTCTGTCCCTTCCTGACTCCAGAGCTTTACTCAGAAGATGAAGCTCATTATCCTGGCATTCAAGGCCCTGCCTCCATAACCTGGTCTTTGTCTACCTTTTCAAAAGTACTTCCCACTTGCCTTCAATAAAATCCTCTTCTTTCATCAGGTTTATCAGTTATCTGTTTTCCAGACTTGCCTGACATATTTTTTATATTTGTTCTTATTGTTCTCCCCACCTTGAAGTTCATCCCTTAAAATTGCTTACCATCCTCCAAGGCCAAATTCCTTCCAGAAAGCTTTTTATCTAGCTTTCTTCCAGCTTTCCTCATAGCATTCACTTTCCACTTAACATACATTGACCTGTGACAGCTCTCATAGGATGCAATTACCTTTGTTATTTATGATTTCTAGAGCATATATATCATCTCACTCATGATATTGTAGTGTGTTTACCTACAGAGGCTTGGCCTTCTTCTTCTTTGTATGCCCCTGTGTTTCCCCTAACAAAGTGTGATGCACCCACTAGACATTCACTCAATATATATTTACTGGCTAAATAAAGGAAGGGTAATATTAGATCTCAATAAAAGCCCATGATTGATTTGTGTTGCTCAAACCCAAGCAGAGGACTGATCATCTTGCTTCATCTATTTTCAGGTATGTGTTCAGTTCAGAGCAAAATGACAAGTCAACTCTGTGTTCTGAGACACTGCTGCTGTATATCAACCAGCTAAACAATGATCTCATGAGACACCATGATCCTGGAATTTCTTCTTTAGATCCCAGGAATTTCTTCTTTAGATCCTTACAAAAATATCTCTGCTGCTCAGAATGATCTATCTGAGACAGAAAAGGGATTGTTATAGAGATGCTGTAGTTGTCTACCCTTCCCATAATCCCCTCAGAGGGAATTTACCCACCTAAATTAGCCCCTGATGCCTTAACTACCATGGTTTTTATCACTTGCTCCAATTCCTCCATGGTCGCAGCTGATTGGACTAATCGAAGGGCGCACGGTGATGAGCTAGGCCAATCAGGTTCTTGCTCTGGTGAATAGAAATGAAGAAACACAGAAGATAGTTGCCTGTTGGATATGGGTGCTGTTGCTGGGAGGTGTTGTAAGAAGAGGCAAGGCCATGGGGGCTGTAATGGCAATGAGAAGCCAAAACATTGAAGATGGGGAGAGAAAGAGAGAATGGGCCTGACAGAGAATGAGAATGATTCCTTTGGCAGAGAGAAGGCAAGAAAATCTGTTCCTGGAGCTACACTGTTTCCAGAAACACTTTCTATTCAAACTCTCTTGAGCTAACCTCTTGTCCCTTAATACTGGGTCTCCTCTAGTCCTGTCCTTGACTTTTCATGAGATCATTTGAGCTTAATAATAAACCTCACTTCTCTTGACCGCGCTTGAGGGAACAGGGTGCCTCTGCTCCTTTCAACCAAATTAGCCTGGATAAAATAAGTGGTAGTAGGGGAATGGTGATTAGCTGTTTTTCTGTCTAGAGAATGTATATTTAGTTGCAGTGTAAGTTACTATAATTAAAGATAAGTTAGAATCGCTGGATGGACTTTTAAGAAAATATTGCTTTCAATAAGATTTTAAGCTTTTAATAATTTTTCATGAAAAGTTCAAACATATAGACCAGTAGAAAGAATAGGATAAACATCCATCCATTTACCACCTAGATTTAATAATTATTAACATTTTTCCATATTTACTTTATCTCTATACTTCTTTTTTGTTGCTGAGGCATTTTAAAGTAAGTTACAGATATTAGAACATATCTCCCTGAAATACTTCAACATGCATCTTCAAAAGAGGATTTTCCTACATAACCACATTACCATTGCCATATATCACATAATTCAGTATTTTCTTAATATCAGTAATAACTTGCTCATATTGAAAGAGTCAGATTTTCCTCAAAATGTCTTTTGTAAATGTTTCATTTCAAGCCAAGATACAAAGATGACACTGTGTTGGATTTTTAATGTTATATCCTTTAGATCACTCTTCATCTAAAATAGTATCTTCCTTTTTTTTTTAAATGAAGAAATTAGGCCATATATCTTGTAGAATATCCCACATCCTAGATTTGTCTGATGGTTTCCTCACAGTCTTGTTTATCTTGTTTCTCTCTTCCCTGTAATTCCTATACAATGTAAGTTAAATTTAAAAGCTCGGTTAGATTCAAGTCAAATATTTTTGGTGATAATACCTCAGAGGTGGTGATGCTGTGCACTTCATATTCCATCATAGTTGGGGGCACATAATGTCTGGCCGACTGTCCCACTGTTTGTGATGCTGTGTTGGTTACTCGGCTCAAGAGGGTGAATGCCAGATCTCTGCATTGGAAAGCAAGATATCCCCTTTGGTGATTAGCAAATAAGCTGTGGGTGATATGATCCGGTTTTCTGTTAACATGTTACCTGATGATTTTAGTATCCTTTCCAGAGTGGATGACTTTTCTCACCAACTGACATTTTCTGACAATAGAGCAGGCTACAGGTGGACTGAGAAGAGGAGGCATGAAGTCTCCTTTATTAGAGATTATTGTACATGTTACCATTATTATGGATATACTTACCATTATCTATTGCAACCTAACAAACTATCCCAAAATATAGTGACTTCAAACAACCATAATTTTATTATCTATCCTGGTCTTTGTGGGTTAGGGATTCAGGAAGGGGATGGGTAGGAGCTTCTTGTTCAGGGTCTCTCATGTAGTTGTTGTCAGATGGGGCTGGAGCTGGAGAAGCAGGAAACCAGAATATCTGGGGGCTGGCCAGATATTCTCTCCTTGTGTCATTTCAGGCCCTCCCTAACAGCATGGGCTGGTTAGTGTTTCCCCATAGCATGGCAGCCTTGGGGTGGCAGGACTTCCTTACATGGTGGTTACTATGGTCTGAATGTTTGTGTTCCCCCCAAATTAATATGTTGAAATCCTAACCCCCCAAGGTGATAGTATCAGGAGGTGGGGTCTTTCGGAGGTGATTGGGTCATGAGTGTGGATCCCTCATGAGTGGGATTAGTGTCCTTATAAGAAGAAGCCCCAAAGAACTCACTCTCCCCTTGTATATATGAAGACACAGAGAGAAGCTTCCACCTATGAATCAGAATGTGGGCCCTCACCAGACATTGACTATACTGGTGACTTGATCTTGGACATCCCAGTTTCCAGAACTGTGAGAAATAAATTTCTGTTTTTTTATGAAGTCACTTGCTCTGCTTATGGTATTTTGTCATAGTAGCCTGAATGGAATAAGACAGTGGCTGAGTTCCAGCTTGTTTCCAATGAAAGCCAGGTGGAAATGGCATTGTCTTTTGGGACCTAGCCTTGGAGATCATGTAGTACCACTATCACAGTGCTTATCTTGGTTGATTGGTCATGAAAATTGGTCCAGATTCAAGGGGAAAGAACATGCATTTCCCTTCTTGACAGTTAGGAGTGTCAAAAATTTTGCAGACATGTTTTAAAACCAGCACATTATTTTTATGAAGTAAACGTATATACACCTACATTTACTAATATTTGCCTTTTTTTAAAAAAAAGGATCTGAGAAATTAATCAGTGATAAAAATAAATAGAAAAATTAAAAGTAAGACTGAAATAATAAGCAATAAAAGGATCAAAGAAACAGATGCACGAAGTACCTGGACTGATTCTAGTTCCTTCTATTAAGTACTGCATTGACTTCCGGGCAGTAAAGGTAAAGCATGAAGGACTTTGGTGTTTGTAGCTGTAGTTCCTGAGTAAAAGGAAGTTTACAAATTTATCTAGGGGGCCACTTTTTCCCCTTTACACTGAATTTTGGGAAGACTCTATTGAATAGATCTTATCATCAGGACCTATGAGAAACAGAATAGTCAATGCCTGGCTTTCGTTGTTCAAAAGATAGAGAAAAGCTCTTTAGGTGCACACTTGCGATATCATTTCTATGTGACAACAGAGATATGAATACCAATACTACCTTTTAACTCATTTTCACAGGGGAGCTAAGATATGATGTGAGTTTGATGCTTTCTGAAGATCTAATCCCCGCTCTAATAGGATCTGGCTCAGGGGACCCGCAGCAGTGATTTGTCAACCCTGGCTGCGTAGTTGAATCACAAGGGTGAGGGGCACCTCTTACAAACACTCAGAGAAATTGAATAAAATCTGTAGGCACAGGATGTGGGCATCAATATTTTTTAAAAGCTTCTCAAATGATCCCAATGTGTAGTCAGGGTTGAGAACCATTGCTTTAGAGCAGGACTCAGTAAACTTTTTCTGAAAAAGGCCATATAGTAAATATTTCCAGTTTTGTGGTCATATAGCTTCCATGGCAACAATTCAACTCTGCCTTTATAGCGGGGCAGCAGCCACAAACAACTACTGATGAATGGGCATGGCTGTGTTCCAATAAAACTTTATTTATAAAAACAGGCAGCAAGTGGATTTGGCCTGTGGATTTGCCGACTGATCCCAGATTTGGGGAACCAGTTATATTATAGTTCTCTTTAATAGCATCATACTTGTATGTAGAGCCTAAGATGTGCAGATACAAAAGAATGGAATGCTTTTATGACTATTGTGGCTGACACAAGCATTTTGTGTAACAATTTAAATTATTCTTTGTTGTCTCTTTTTTAAAAAGGAAGAAGGTTAATTCACAAGTGTATGTGTTTGCATAGACTCCACTTTCCAGCTCTCCTCCCATGCAAATCTTCTGTCCTTACGACATAGATCTTTGAAGCGAGCAGTGACCTTAGAGATTGCTCCCTCCCCTGTCCCTGCAGAAGGGCTGTGGCTTTCTGGGCATTGCTAAGGTACCACCAGAAGGGCAGGACCAGAACTCAGGCCTCAAGTTCCCCACCTAGAGGTCAGCTCACTCTTCCCCTCTGCCTCCCTCCCCTCTGCATTTACACCCAACTCCCATGTTCCAACTTCCTCAAACACTAATGGGTCCACTGACCCAGTTCTCTGCTATGGATGCTGGACCTTGGCATAGCCTTGATTTGTTTCCTCATCATTGTAGATCAATTGAGGATAGAGTAATGAATTATCCTGCATTCTCCACCCTGCCCTCCAATAGTTGTGTCACCTCTCACTTCTCACTCAGCAATATATTCAGTCTTCAACTTAGAATGATTCAACTTAGGAGTTTTAGATTTTATGATGGTGAGAAGGCAATACACAATACACTTCTCTGCTTATTAAGGCTGGACAATATGTATTCAGTAGAAACTGTGCTTTTTTGAATTTTGATCTTTTCCTGAACTAGTGATATGCTGTCTGATACTCTCTCATGATGTTGGGCAGCAGAAACAAGCTGTAGCTCCCAGTCAATTATGCAACTGGGAGGGTAAACAACCCATACTGTACTCTACAGAGTACTGCATTCAATAAATCCCATGAGATATTCAATACTTTATTATGCAATAGGCTTTGTGTTAGATGTTTTTGCCCAACTGTAGGCTAATGTAAGTGTTCTGAGCACATTTAACACATTAACTGCCA
>VBSM01003157.1:34774329-34814944 GCA_008086735.1 Cheirogaleus medius
TAGACAGTCTTCCTCTACTCACAACCTCTCCACAAACCTGTTTCACTCAGGATCACAAGCCCCTATCCTCTCCTGGCCCCATTTCTAGGCCTCTCTCTATTCTTTTAGCTTTTTAAAAAAGACAGTCCTCATTGTGTTATTGTCAGTGCTGGCTTAATCCTGGGCCGATTTCCATCTGTGTAATCTTTTGCATAATCTCATCTGCTCTCACAATTTTGAATTACAAAAATACTCACAAAGCTTCCTTATCTCTGCTTGATATTTTTTGCAGTTGCCCACTAGCTAAAATAGTCCATATTTAGAATTGTTGTCATATGTCAAAGAATTTAGAGAAGAATGACTTGTTCACATTTTGACTATATTACTAAATAACTTTATGCTGGATTAATTAGCCCTCTTTGCCCTTATAACTTTTTCTTTTAGTTAGTGGATAAATTTCCAGTTGTATTAGGTATAAGAATTATTAAATGAAAAGGTATGAAAATTTGGGACATCTTGATTTCTTTTGGTCTTAATTACTGACTGTATTCAGTGTCTAGGTAGGATTCTTATGGGGCAAACACTATATACATTCCCACATTAAGAAATGGCTGATTAAAAATAATCAAATGTCATTTCTTACCTGTTAAACCAGCTTTAATTATTAAAATAATTATTTTCTGTCTTGGTAGTAAGTTGGCAACATTGAAAGGTGTATTTTTATAATAAAAAAGTGTATCATACTATGTTTGAACATAATTAAAATGTTTAGAGAAAGAACATAAAACTATTTGGATGCAAGGATCAGGAGTTGGGATGTGGGACCTTTTAGCATTGGGCTAGTTAAAAGGTTAGATTTATATTTTCTATATGTTGATTTAATTCTGACATTTTTATTAGGCACATATTTTTGACTGAACCAAAGACCCTCTCTCCCAATGTTCCAACTATTATATCTTCCCACCAAAACTTTCCAGTGGAAAATAATGAGAAGGAAGGGGCAAAACTATGCAACTGCACTCAGGATAGCTGGTCACTGGTTTGGATAGTTTTTTCTGAGAGAAGTAAGAAACCAAAAGGCAGACTATGGTGGATGTCAGCTTCAAGGTCTACCCACTACTGTGCTGTCCCCAGAGTTTTATACTTTTACATAAAAATACCTCAATCAAGACGAAAGTGTACCTGAAATCTTATTGCATTTTCCCACATTTGATCTTTTCCAGCATTAGCCAAGCCAAAAATAGACTGGAGATTTGAGTTTTCCAACAATTAGCTGCCTGTGTTTTACATGTAAACAAACAAGGATTCTCAGGCTTGGCTTAGCCATTATGCAAATTCATTATACTGAGTTGATTTGAGTTTTGTGAGTTGACTGAATTTTGCACACATTGGAAGAAGCAAGTAAAACTTTGTACACCTTGTGCTATAGTTGGGGAAAACAGAGATATGTTCTGGCATCATATCATTTCCTGAGTTCTCTAATAACATCACACTAGCTTCCTCAGCAAAACTGAGCAGATTATTTGGAGGGGGAAGTAAGGAACTTGGTTGCAATTGAAATCCTTTTGGTTAGGAAAAATAAAAGGTAGTGATGAGCCACTGAACAATCTGGGAACAGTCATGCCACTATCTTTTGACCCTTACAGACAAGATAAAGTCATGAGTAGATGAGGTTAAGGAGGATTTCTTTGAGTTGCCAGCAAAGCTCTGTTTCAGTTATCAATTGATATGAAAGACAAAATCCCAACATAATTGCTTAAAATAACAATGACATATGATTCTGACATTCTGAGAGTCAGGGATTGGGGCAGGGCTTAGCTGGGTGGTTCTTCTGCTCTGCATGATGTTGACTGGGTTGCTCATGCAGCTGCACTCAAATGGGAGCTCAGCTGAGGTTGAACATCCAAGATGGCCTCTCATCCTCCAGGACTTTTCTCAGTTCCAAGCATTGATAGGACTGTGTTTTTCTTTAAAGAATCTAATTTAAATTATTATGTAAATGTTATTAATCACTAAATAATTAATGTTTGTGCTGTTTTTAAAATAAATAAAATGATGAATGTAAAAGAATTTTATAAATGGTAAGATACTACAAAAAAATTAAGTGCTGGCTTGATGGAAAAGCATAATTGAAAGGTTTCTAGAAAATGTAAAGCTTCGGGGTCCTTATCCAACATATGAGAAAACTGAGGCTCCTATAAGTACTTGGCTTATTTAAATTCATTGTTTTTAAGTTTTAGGTCATTAAGTCTTTGTTTACCATGTTGACAGAGAAAGGACTAGAAATACCTTATGACTCCCAGCTAAGTGATTATTCCTTCTCTCCACCTTCTGATCATATGGATAAATGCTGGAGACTTAGCAGTTATTCTTGAAGAAAATCTAACCTATTGGTGTTCTTTGCCATAATCCAGAGGCTCTTGCCTTTGACACCAGTGACATTTTGAGATGGAAAATTCTTTGTTGTAGGAGGTTGTCTTGTGCATTATAGAGCATTTTGCAGTATCCTTGGCCTCTTCCCACTAGATGCTTGTAGCATCCCACACCCCCACACAATTGGGACATCCAAATGTGTCTCCAGACATTGCCAAATGTTCTCATTAAGACCCACTGCCATAATCCAAGGCACTGACGTTTCTCAGGTTGCAGCTCCTGAACTGTCTACACAATAATGCCTTAGAATGAACTCTTTTCACAACCAAAAACTAGGGCATAGGTCTGATAAAGGACTCCCTTTCCCCAATTTGTACATTCAAATATATAAAAAAAAGTTTTAAGTTATAGATTAAATGTATGAAATTAAAATTGAATTTGGTTGCATACATTGTATAGATCACCTTTATCGAAAAACAATTAAAACCCAGTTGATTTGGAGAATTGCAGGTGTGTGGTTCATAGGAATTTTATTGCAAACCTAAACTCATAACTGTTGGCAAATGTCAGTTGTTATCTTCTCACCTTTCTTCCATTTGGGGTGGAACCCAAATGGAGAGGTGACATTAAATAACAGCATGTTCATAAAACACAAAGTGAAGCAGAGATTTGGCAAAATGTCTAGCTGATTTGAAACAAGTAGACCAGAACTTATTCAGTTTAAAAACACTTCCTGACTCAAGTATTATCCAGACTGACTTTCTACACTAATCAAATTGTTTAAAGTATTCATTTCACTTGGTATTGTGTCAAAACAGCTGAAGTGTCTGATAAATTATTCTTCTAGTTGTTTATGACTCTGAGCGTATGTATTACAAAACTGAATTTGATCTGACAGTTTCCATCTCTTTTTCCCATGTGAATGATAATGTTGATGGAACTACAGAAGCAACACCAACAATGAAATTAAATAATTTCAAGGTTTCTTGCTTAGGAAATCCAGGCAGCACCAGAAAGTGCCTGGGGAGGCAAATCAGAGTGTACCCAAATGCTTCGGTCTCTGTTGGCTAAAAGCCAGTCAACTTACATTTATTTCTCCTTCAATTTCATAAATGGACCTGCAAAAATTTTGCAAATAAATCCACATAGCTTTGTCATACATACGCATGTGCTTGAATTCTTTTTTTCATTTGAATTTTTGAGCTTTCCCAAATACAAATAGCTACACTATGCCAATATGCTTGCTCTGCTCATTTGGAAAAGCTGCCTGATGGTTTTCCCTGTGGCATTTTGAATAACTACTAGCTGGAGATGCTAAATAACTCTCAGGTCTGTGCAAGTTAATATCTCTGCTCACTTCTTAATAAAATATAGCTGAAATCTCAACCAGAAGATGTTATCTATTGTCTGACATATACTTGACAGTGATAATGAAATGCTGCCTGCCTCATCCTTAAATTTTGAAGTTGGATCCATGTTAAATAATTTTGGCATTCTGGTTTCCTGTAACTTTTTTTATTTTGTATAAATTTAAAAATTATTGTGCCTACTGATGTGAAATAAAGACTTGATATGGTTAAGGTGAATTCGGTGACATAATCACACTTAAGTATTTATCATCTTGATAACTTGCCTTCCATCCAGTGACTTCTTCTTCCTTTCCTTCCCACCCCCACCATGACACTTGGTGCTGAACATCTGTTCTGATCCTCCTAACTCTGCCCCACATCTGGATTTGAATTACCTTTAATTATACCCTCAAGGAGCCCAATTTTCTCTGCAGAAGAATTGTCCTACAAAGTTCCATAGTTATATAAGAATAAGGCCCATTAATTTCTCTGTTGATTTTAATTTCTCCTGAGTATCAGATCTTTGGCAAAAGTATAAAATTTCACTGACTGACTAAGACAGAAAGATGAAGAAGAAACATTCCAGATCAGAAATAATTTATATAAAGAGACAAGTTATTGTGAGCAGTGAGGACATTTGGTCCTCTAAACCAGAATGTTTTTAGCCCAGCTACACAAAGTAGTACATGCTCAGGCTCAAAAAAAAAAAAAAAAAAATTAATGAAATCTGCTGTACCTTTTGATTAATTTCCTGTTAGACTTTTCTGGAAGGAAGATGAGTTTGGTATAGGCACTCACTACCTTTGTTTCCCTGAGGACTGTCTTCAATTCAGAGTTGCAATGTCTGATATTTTGGAGAAATGAATTGCTGAATCCATTTTAGATAGCTGCATATAAAGATGAAGAGGGCTTCCTGTGTAAAGACCACAGAGGTCTATCCTTACCTCAAACTCAAGAGTCATAGAGCTCCCTAACATTTTCCCTCCAAAGGGCCAATGAAAACTTGACATTGTTAAGATCAACAGACCTTAATGTCTTATTCCAGTGTGTTGCACAGAGTAGGTGTTAAGTAGATATCAATTAGTTAATTAATCTGGCATTCAAAGTTGAATTTTTTGTGAAAGCTCTTTAGATTGCTGACTTCACTGCTCCTTTATTCTTTTCATAGTTTAGGATTAGGGGTTATGTTAGGCAAAGTCTCATGAGACATTTGCTTCTTCGTGGGCCTTTTGCAGCTAGGGGGCCCTGTCTTCATTTTCTTGTGTTCAGGGGTGTACTAAGGCTCTCAGCACACTAGGTAGCATGGGACTGGGAAAAGTGAGTGAGAATATCCTACAGGATATTTCTTCAATCTACTAAAGACTTCTCCCTGCTCTTCTAGAGCATGCATTTTCAACAGGGGAGATATTGTCCTTGAGGGGGTAAAATTGATTCTTAGGAAATTAAAAAATTTTAGATATTTATAATAGTTTGTGCCCCCCCCAAAAGCTCAATGCTACAGACAAAAATCATATTCCTCAGCACTTAATTTCTCTCATTAGGGAGAAATTTAATTTCAAATTAAAATTAATTAATTAATTAAAACTAATCTTAAATTTATTTTTTTCTCCTTAGGGGGATAAGAATGAAAAAAAGGCTGAGAAACTTCTTTCTAGAGCACACACCTCTTCTGTGGCTTTAAACACTGGCCATGATAAACAAGTGTGTATTCTTTTATCACCCAAGACTTAAAAAATATTCCTCACTGTGGTTCTTCTTAAGATGAACTCTTGGGAAAAGAATTGGGAAAGCACCTTCCACAGATACTTCAGACAGACAACTGAATGCTGCACCAGCCCTGAGTCTCCTCACACTCCCTTGCCCTAATTCCCACCATGTATCCCCAAATCTTCCATCTCTCCCCAAATCTTCCATCTCTCTCAAATGGCAGCTTTCTCCAAATGGTCAATAAGGGACAGACTTTGAAAAAGGCATGTCCTAATTTGGACCAACTGAAAATTTCTTATTTTTTCCCCCTCCCTCAGAAATGTTCATGTAATTCCTTCCAGGTAGACACAGTTTCCTGAGGCAGCTGCCTCTCTTCCTGGTATCCCCAGCTGGGAGTTAACTGCCTTTGACATTGGAGAAATGTGCAAGTAACTCCAGTAATCCGTGGGGCCCCATCATGACCTCCAATCAAGTATTCATTCTTTCCCTGGGCACCCACACCCAGTGATAGCTAAGTCTAGAATTACCTGGGCTATCTCATTAGAGTCCTTCAGCAAAAAGATGAGGCTGCTGGATATTATGTTCTTTTTATAAACAACAACAAAAATCTCGGCTAACATAGATCTTAGTGACTTACCCAAGATCACGCAGATAATAAGTCTTAAGGTCAGGATGGCTGTCCCCCAACAATGCACACACTAGAGTGTTAGGTCTCTTGTTGCTCACCATCACATTCCCAGGGCACATAGCAGGACTTCAACCAGTATTTGTTACTAGAATACATTTCTTTGAGCCTGGGGCTATCAGATCACCAATGCAAAGCAAGAAATTCTCCAAAAAATATGGGGCCGTTTATCTGTCCCACAATTGGTTTAACACTGGGAGCTACATCTTTTATTTTAAGAGGGAGAACACAATAGATGTGGCAACTTCTTAAGCACAAAGCTTACCCAAATTTCTGAGGGATTTGCCATGGAGTTCAAGGAGAGCTTATTGTCTTCTATTATACTGCACTTCAAATTTATTAAGTACAGTTAGTGCTAAAAGACAAGGTCTTCTTGTTATTTGTGTCTTACATTAGGAGCCCCAAATTGTACACACAGGTGAGGATACTCTCATTTCTGTTTTCAGTAGTTTACACACAACACAAATGTATTTGCTATGGTCTGAATGTTTGTGTGCCCCCAAAATTCATATGTTGAAACCTAATCCTCAAGGTGATGGTATTAAGAGGTGGGGTCTTTGGGAGGTGACTAGGTCATGGGGACAGAACCCCAAGGGAACTCATTTACCTCTTCCTCCTTGTGAGGATGCAGTAAGAAGGCACCAACTATGAAACAAGGAATAGGCCCTCACTAGACATCAAATCTACTTGTACCTTGATCTTGGACTTGCCAGCTTCCAGAACTGTGAGCAATAAGTTTCAGTTGTTTATAAGCTCCATGGTTTATGGTATTTTTGCTATTTCAGCCTGAACAGACTAAGACAGTGCTAAATAAGAATATGTATGTAGTCTAGAAGATAGAAAATGCCCAACAAAATTAAGTTCACTTCTCTTGAAATCAATCACTTATCATGGTAGAAGAGTAAGATATAATGAATTGTCACAGATTTGGTACACAAACATAAACCAACTTTCTTCTGCATTAGCTTCTGATGGGGAAATGTGTTCTGGTTAGCTCAGTAGCTTTGGGGTAGATACATTTATAGTTGAAGAAAGCCAGCCATTCATCCAGCTAGTCATGGGCCAACGCTGTGTTAGGCAATGGGGGAGATAAAGATGGGTTGAGAAAAAAAAATCTTGTCATTGAGAAGCTTACAATAGATTAGGGTAGGTAAAACAACATAATTACATTGCATTTTTCCACCTTGGGGGATGGGGTAAGAAGTGGTATGATCAGATAAAGCAGTGTTGAGGCAATATTTAGGGTGAGTCTTAAATGGAGGAGTAATTTACATTACAGATATTAAAAGCAGGAAGGAAATGCTAATCCAGGCAGAGAACATGACAAATGGTGTAGATGCAGGAAAATGAAGGCAAGGGAACAAAGCCCAGTGTGACTGAAACATGTGGCCCATGATTCTTGGAACTAAACTTAGAAGACCATGGAAGCTGTGGGAGTCAGTAGAGCTATTCTTATTCTGGAGTCTTGTTGAAATTGTTTTTCCCTTCTCTTGGAATTAGGAATGGCCATGCATTTTAATTTGGATTCCCATAAAAGCATACCCTGAGACAAAGCCTTAGGTGCAGTGTAGTGTGTTTGGAAGTTGATCTCAGGAAACAAAATTGAGGAAGTAGGGAAGTGAGACAGGAATTTTTGGGCAAGTGGTGCTCAATCCTGATGAAGCCTCTCAGAGAAATAAGGTTGATCATGCCTTAGAATTGTGCCATCAAAGGGAAGGGATACTGGGGCATTTATCATCAGCTGCCTTCCTTCAGTTTTTGAAGTTTGCCCCAGTGACATTAACATCCTTGCATTTCTGGATTACACCTGCATGTGGGGAAGAAACTCTGATGTTGGGGAAAGTTCTTGAGAATAGAAGAGAGAAGCAGGCATTTGAGGTAGGAAGCTGCCCCCTTGCTGGGAACTGCACTGTATTCCAGATGAGCTCCAGTGGCTGAGATGTGGGGCAGGACCTCACCAGTACCTGCTACAGCATCTAGTATCTGACCTTACACTGATCAATAGAAAGTGAGCAAAGTCAACTCTGGGTGGAAGCTTTAAAAGATGGTTCATGATTTCCACATTCTTTCCCCCTGTTGGGGTAACAGTAATGGTTCATATGATGGGGACTCCCTGTGCTTGCTCTGGAGTGAGAAGATGTGGAGCACAACTAGAACAGACTCACAGTGGACAGACATATAGCAGCAGGGAGAAATAAACCTATTTCTTACCAGCATGTAAGATTTTAATAGTTGTTATTAGTGCAGCATAACCCATCCTAATCTGACTGATATATATAGAGATCAGTTCCAAACTGATTTGTTCCATGTTGGTTAGTTATAGTGAAATACCACAAAAATCCAATGGTACAAACAAGAAAAATTTCTAATGCCTGGTTGAAGAACAGCCATACAGAATGGCTGGTATCTACCCCATTAGCTCATCTGGGGACCTAGGTGCCTTCTGTCTTGTTGCTCTGCCATCTCCTATAATAAGTATTATAAGTTTTGTGGGCTGCATAGCCTTTTTGTTACAACTACTTCAACTCTGTTGTTGCAGAAAAAAAGCAGCCCTATGCAAAATGTAAATAAATGGGTGCAGCTGTATTTCAAGAAAACTTTATTTACAAAGACAGATAGCAGACCAGATTTGGCCCATTTTCAGATCCCTGATTTAGACTTTAAATATAATCCATGTGCTCACTCTGGTAGTATAAATACTAAAATGCAATAATTAAGAGAAGGTTGGTATGGTCCCTATGCAAAGACAAACAGTTCAACAAGTGTGTTGGTCTTTGATGTAATTATGCATTGAACTCTATAGATGTGCCACCTGGGGAACATGGTGGATTTCCAGGCAAGTCCAAATAAGGAGCATCATTTGGGTGTCACCACCATGTTAAGGCTCTGAGCTGGCTTATCAGGCTCTGAAAAATTTGACTCCAAGAATAAACAACTAATCAGGCTCCTGGGAACTGACTTTTTCTGAACAGACACACAGAGTAGTGTGTAAATCAGAATGTGGGTGCCAATTCACCCCTTTGCAACACAAATGTAGCTGTCAGGTAGATGGGATATTTCTATTCTTTAGTCAGTGTCTTCTCTCCCTGTGGGAAAGTATCATGGGAAGACAACTCATAATTAGAAGTGAATACTAGGAACTAGAATCAGAACTGGAAAGAGAGTTGGATGTTCTAGTGGTTAACGATAGCCAGATGTGTCTATTTTCAACAAGGGAATGTATGTGATCATGACGACACCTCCTTGGACTGCATCTCTCTGGAACACCCTTTTTTAGTTCCCATCATCCCCCCATATGTTAAATAAATCAGTGTGAGAACCAAATGTCTAAGGTAATGATGCATATCTGTGTTCTGGTCCATTATGTGATCTAATTTTTAGGTTCCTGGGGAGTGCCTCATTTTTTCCCCATGTACTTGCAACAAATTATTTCATTTTTTTTTATTTTGAAAAAGTAAAATGTAAAAAGTCTAACCCATACAAATGAAAAGATGATATAGGTGAATGTGTGGTATTAATATTTAGATAGGAAATAACTTTTCAACTTTAAAAGCAACAGAAAAATTGGGGAAAAGAATAACAGTAGATCTGATTATTACTAGTTAAATTTAATGAATAGAAAATAGATTATTTAAGAATAAAAACTTCTCCATACCAGCAAAATATATAACATTAAAATGAAAATAAAACACAGAAAAAAATTTGGAACAGGTGACAAATGAAATCATTAAGAAATCCTAAAATAGCCTTCATATATAAATAGCTCTATTGAGCAAATAGGAAAATAGCAAGAATTTAGATAATTGTGGAAAGCACATACACAAGTGATTCATGAAAACATGATATTAATAGCTAATAAGTATATAGAAGAGTATTTAACTTCCAGGGAAATGATAGAAAGGCCAGGGCAAATGGGTGGCCATTGTGGTAGAGACAGTACTCACCAAATTCTCCCTGTCCTCCTAGATATTTTTAACCTTCCTTTCCTTCATGTAAGCCTGGGTCATGAGACTAGTTTTTGACTATGAGCAAATGTGACATATGTGGCATCTGTTCCAAGGCAATTAAAAACAAGTGTGCTTTCTCAGGCCCTCTCTACCACCTGCAACAATCTTGGAGACCACATGTTCCAGATGCTGTATTTACCAATGGGGTTGGGCAGTGGTGGACTAGGGAGAAAGTGGCAGAAGATTGTGTTGGAGAAGGGAAGCAAAAGCTGAGTGGGGAGGGCTGTGTAGACAATGGTGAAGAGTTTGAATTCTATTTTTAGTGCAATAGAAAGCAGTGTATCAAGAATATGCTTCTAGAACCTTAAAATTGTCCCTATTTTCTGACCCAGAAATATGCTGCATCTATTCTAAAAGATTCTAAGAAAAGAATCTGAAATGTAGTCAAAGATTTATATTTAACAGGAGTTTTCCTAAATTATAATAGCAAAAAGTTGAAAAAGCTTAAATGTCTAAATATATAGGAGAATGATTAAAGCATAATATTGTTATTACTAAATAAATCTTTTCCTAAAGGATTTTATTCTTTATTTTGAAGCCTCTCCCATTTATTATTATGTTTAATTGACATATAATTAAATGTACACATTTGTGGGTTATAATGTGATATGTTCATGCACATATACAATGTGTAATGATCAAATCAGGGTAATTGGCATATGCATCACCTTACACATTTATTATTTCTTTGTGTTGGGAACCTTAAAAATAGCTATGTGAAAAAATACAATAAATTGTTGTCAATTATAGTCATCCTACAGTGTTATAAAACACATGAACTTATTCCTCCTATTCTGCTGTAATTTTATATTTGTTAACTAGCCTCTAGATAGCCCCTCTTACTTCCCTTTCCATCCTTCGGTAACCATTATTCTACTCTCTACCTCCATAAGACAAACTATTTTAGCTTTTACCTATGAGTGATAGTATGCAGTATTCATCTTTTTGCACCAGGCTTATCTCACTTAACATAATGTCCTCCAGCTCATTCATGTTTATACAAATGACAGGATATCATTCTTTTTTTATGGCTCAATGGTATTCCATTGTGTATATATACCACATTTTCTTTATTCATCCACTGATGGGCACTTAGGTTGATTTTATATGTTGGCTATTGTGAATAGTGTTGCAATAGACATGGGAGTGCAGATATCTCTTCAATATACTGATTTCCTTTCCTATGAATGCATACCCAGTAGTGGGAGTAGTGGGATTGCTGGATCATCTGGTAGATATGTTTCCTAAAGGACTTTAATGCCAGAAATTCTTATGCTGCATTCACAGCAGCAACAAAACTTAGGAATAAATTAAAGAGAATGCAGAAGATCTTTAGTGAAGGATGGAAAGGATGACCTGAATAAATACCAAGTTCCTGTATGCAAGAGTTTAATATTGTGAAAATGTTGTTTCTTCCCTGATTCAACTGTCAATGAATAAAATTCCAATTAAAATCCCTAGAAAATTTTAATTAAACTTCACAAACTTGATTCTAAAGTTCATATAGAGGAAAAAAATGTGCTAGAAAAACTAAGACTATTTTATAAAAAGAACAATGTAGGCTCCTCTCCAGCTGCGGCCATTGACTCAACAGAAACAGTAGGAATTCAGAAAGAGACCTATGTTTATATGAAAATTTAGTGTATGATACAACTATAGTTTCAAAGCAATGGGAGAAAAACACACTATACAATAAATGGATCTGGGACAATTGAATACCCGTTCACATTAAAATATAGTTATCTCTGGCCCACACATGATACCCTCAAAACATTTCATGTGGATTGAAGAACTTCACCTTTTAAAACAATCCAACATAAAAGCAGTAGAAGAAATTTAAGGTGCAAAATGAAGCCATGAGTTTCTCAAAAATTTGAACAATTACCATATGACCTAGAAATTCCACTCCTAGGTATATACCACCCCCAAAACTGAAAACAGTTACTCAAAGAGATAATTGAACATCAATGTTCATAGCAGCATTATTCACAACAGCCCAAAGGTGGAAGCAACCCAAATGTCCATCAACAGATGGATGGGTGAACAAAATATGGAATATGCATACAATGGAATATTTTTTGGCCTTAAAAATAATGAAATTTGACACATGCTACAATGTGGATGAAACTTGAGGCCAATTGCTAAGTGAAATAAACTAATCACAAAAGGGCAAATGTTGTATGATTCTACTTATATAAGGTACCTAGAGGAGTTCAATTCATGCAGACTAAAATTAGGAGGATGGTTATCAGCAGCTGGGGAGAGGGGAGAGTAGAAACTCATTATTTAACAGGTACAGAGTTTCAGTTTGGGATAATGAAAAAGTTTTGGGAATGGTGATGGTTGCACAACCTTGTGAATGTACTTAATGCCACTGAATTGTGGCACTTGAAAATAGAAAAAGAAAAATTTACACCCTCTTGCTATATTGACCAGAAGTAGAAAGGAAAGGATTGTAATAAACTCAATTAGAAATAAAAACGGAGAAGTCACAACTGATATCACAGAAATGCAAAACATCATCTTTGAATACTATAAAAATCTCTATGCCCAAAAAACTTAAAAATGTGGAGGAAATGTACAAATTCATAGAAACATACAACTTCCCTAGGCTCAATCAGGAAGAAATAGAATTCCTGAACAGACCAATATCAAGCACCAAAATTGAAGGAGCAATACAAAATCTTCCCATAAAAAAAGTCCTGGACCAGACAGGTTCACACCTGAATTTAACCAAGCCTACAAAGAAGAACTGGTACCTATAGTGCAGAAATTATTCCATAACACTGAGAAGGATGGAATCCTCCCCAACTCATTCTACAAAGCCAATATCACCTTGAAAACAAAGCTAGGAAAGGACACAACAAAAAAAGAAAACTACAGACCAATATCCCTTGTTAATATATATGCAAAAATTCTCAATAAAATCTTAGCAAACCGAATTCAACTGCATATCAAAAAGCAATTCATCATGACTAGGTGGGCTTCATCCCAGAGCTGCAAAGATGGTTCAACATATGCAAATCTATAAATGTAATTCACCACATAAATAAAAGCAAGAACAAAAATCATATGATCCTCTCAATAGATTTAGAAAAAACATTTGACAAAATTCAGCACACTTTTATGATAAAAACTCTTAACAAAATAGGCATACATGGGTCATACCTCAAAATTATTAAAGCCATATATGATAAACCCACAGCCGACATTATGCTGAATGGGGAAAAATTGAAAGCATTCCCACTTAGAACTGGAATCAGACAAGGTTGCCCACTATCTTCACTTCTGTTCAACATAGTGCTGGAAGTCCTTGCCAGAGCAATCAGACAAGAGCAGGGAATTAAAGGTATCCAAATGGGGGCAGAAGAGGTCAAACTTTCACTCTTTACTAATGATATGATATTATATGTAGAAAACCCCAAAGATTCAACCAAGAGACTCCTGGAATTGATAAATGAATTCAGCAAAGTCTTAGAATACAAAATCAATTTACACAAATTAATAGCTTTCATATATGCCAATAGCAGTCAAGCCAAGAATGAACTCAAAGACACAACACCTTTCACAATAGCATCAAAGAAAATTAAATATTTAGAAATATATTTAAGGAGGTGAGAGAACTATGTAAGGAGAACTATGAAACACTGAGAAAAGAAATTACAAAGGATGTAAACAGATGGAAAACCCTACCATGCTCATGGGTCAGCAGAAGCAATATTGTTAAAATGTCTATACTACTAAAGTGATCTACAGAATCAATGCAATCCCTATTAAAATACCAACATTATTTTTCACAGATCTAGATCTTCGTATGGAACCAGAGGAGATCCCATATAGCCAAAGCAATCTTAAACAAAAAGAACATCAATCTACCAGACTTCAAGCTATACTACAAGGCTATAGTAACTAAACCAGCATGGTACTGGTGTAAGAACAGAGACATAGACCACTGGAACAGGACTGAGAACCCAGATATAAAACCATCCTCATATTGTCATCTGATCTTTGACAAAGCAGACAAAAATATATACTGGGGAAAAGAATATCTATTCAATAAATGGTGCTGGGAAAATTGGATAGCCATATGCAGAAGAATGAAACTGGATTCGTACCTCTCACCTCTCACAAAAATCAACTCACAGTGGATAACAGCTTTAAACCTAAGACATGAAACCACAAGAATTGTAGAAGAAAATATTGGGAAAACTCTTATAGACATTGGCCTAGGCAAAGAATTTATGAAGAATACCCCTAAAGCAATGACAGCAGCAACAAAAATAAATAAATGGGACCTGATCAAATTAAAAAGCTTCTGCACAGCCAAGGAAACTATCATTAGAGCAAATAGACAACCTACAGAATGGGAGAAAATATTTGCATGCTACACAACCGATAAAGGGCTGATAGCTAGAATCTATATAGAACTTTGGAAAATCAACAAGAAAAAATCAAACAACTGCATTAAAAAGTGGGCAAAGGACATGAAAAGAAACTTTTCAAAAGAAGACAGACTAATAGCCAGCAAATATATGAAAAAATGCTCAACATCTCTAATCATCAGGGAAATGCAAATCAAAACCACAGTGAGATACCATTTAACTCCAGTGAGAATGGCCTTTATCAAAAAGTCCCAAAATAACAAACGTTGGCATGGATGCAGAGAGATAGGAACACTCATACACCGCTGGTGGGACTGCAAATTAGTACAACCTCTCTGGAAAGTAATATGGAGATACCTCAAAGAACTAAAAATAGAACTACCATTCGATCCAGCAATCCCACTATTGGGCATCTACCCAAAGGAAACAAAAGTCATTCTATAATAAAGACATCTGCACTAGAATGTTTATAGCAGCACAGTTGCAAAGATGTGGAAACAACCTAAGTGCCCATCAAATACATAAGTGTATTAATAAAATGTGGCATATGTATACCATGGAGTACTACTCAGCCATAAAAAACAATGATGATCTAGCATCTCTTCTATTATCCTGGATGGAGTTGGAGCCCATTCTTTGAAGTGAAGTGTCACAAGAATGGAAAAACAGGCACCACATGTACTCACCATCAAATTGGTACTAACTGATTAACACTTATGTGCACACATGGAACTAATATTCATTGTGTGCCAGGCAGATGGGAGGGAGGGGAAGGAATGGGTAAATTCACAACTAATGGGTTTGGAGCTCCCTGTCTGGGGGATGGACAAGCTTGCCTCTGCCTTGGGTGGTGCAAAGGCAATGTATATAACCAAAACGTTTGTACCCCCATAATATTCTGAAATTTAAAAAAGTGGTAAAAAAATGGTAAATTTTATGTTATATATATGTTTTACCACAACAAAAAATAAAGAAAGTACATGAGGGGGAAAAAAGCAGCTGCAAATATTTGTGGGCTGGGTCAGAGATGAAAACAGTTTCATAGTACAGGGAGGATTTGAGAGACAGAAGTTCCTAGATCATTGAGAATGAATATAAATAGAGATTGTATAGAAATTAAAAGTGACAATATAAAAGTATAGCTCAGAAAAATAAAAAAGCTGACAAAAAAAGCTGGAAGTTTTCAAAGAAACAGTGTGATTTTCACCATATTTTTAAAAATTGAAAACAATAAAAAGGAACAGATTTCTAGTGAATGTGTGACCCACATAAGATTTGCAAACAGGGCATTATAAATTTCTTATTTAATGAGGATTTAATTATAGTTCAAAAAAAAAAAAAGAAGAAAGTGAGTCAGAAAATGTTTCTAATCAAATTCGTAACTTGAAAAGATCAGAAGACATCCTTGCAATCTTGCAACTTCATATTTTTCCCTGGATGAAGATTTAAGTATAGTCTTGAAATGTCACTTGCACCCAAAAAACCTCCCTTGCAATTACTACAATGGAACAAAAAGGCTGAATAAATAGCTAACAATCGATCGAATTCCACACAGACAAGAAAATGCTGACAGAGAACGTTGGCATGATGTTCTCAAAGACAAAGGATAATGAAGATATTTGTGACTCAATATTTACTGAAAAAAAGTTCTCAAGTTTGTTAGAAATAATTTCAAAATCTAATGCTAGAATGAGTAAACTTGTAAGATGGGTAAGAAATTGTAGAACAAATTATCACTATCTAAGATGGAGAGTTCAATACATAATTATTAATTTAACAGGTAATTAAGTGGGATAAAATGCTATACATAAAAATTTAAAAGGTATATATTACTCCATTCAATCAGAGTGTGATGGGGACAAGATGTTAAACAACTAACATTTATTGTACCTGTGGTTGAAGCAGAAGACAAAAACGAGGACGCTGAAATGAGTAGTTCATTGATTTTACACCTGTTGTAAAGAGTATACTTTTTTTTTGTCACTTAATTGAAGAATTGAAAAATCTTCTCTAGACATTAGGTATTAATTTAAAAGACTGAGGAGGGCAGCTTAGGGCAATGGTTTCTATGTGGTTGGTAAAGAAAAGGTGGGCATGCTAGACTTTGGGCTGAAATACCCAGAACTATCCTTTGTGACAGGTACTATATATAGTTTGAATTTGTTAGCAGGAGACATGGCCTCAACTGTGCCAATTGTAATCACATGTTGGGGGAATAATTCAGAGATTATGTCTGATAATCTCTGTACCAGTATACATTGGCATATTTTGAAGAAATTCACTTCAAATTTGATCTTGCATCTGCTCTCAGGTAACAAGGTTGGGAAATGTTGTCAAAGCAATTAGATTTAATTTAGATATGATACAAGATGCATTAGAAGAGTCAGGCAGAGCAGAAGATTCTCAAATAGAGTGATTATAGATTTTGCTAGAAAAAGAAATTAATATTGAATTTGTACTATGAACATTATTTAGTATGAACTGATGTTTGCAAAAAGTCACAAGAAATCAAAAAGAATCTATTTGGTTATTCACTTTTGAAAGGATTTAAAATATTTTAAAAACTTTGGGAAAGTTTTTCTAAATCAAAATGACCCGAGAAATGTGCAATAAAGTGATACTGCATGAATACAGTCATATGTTGCTTAGTGACAGGGTACATTCTGAGAAATGTGTTGTTAGGTGATTTCATTGTTTCGTCAACATCATAGAGTGAACTGACACAAACCTAGATGGTGTAGCCTCCTACACACCTAGGCTATATTGTATAGCTTATTCCTCCTAGGCTACAAACCTGTACAGTATGTTATGGTACTGAATACTGTAGGCAATTTAACACAATGGCAATGGTAAGTATTTATGTATCTGAACATAGAAAAAGTATAGTAAAAATACAATATAAAAACTAAAAATTGGTACACCTGTATAGGGCACTTATCATGAATGGTGCTTACAGGACTGGAAATTGCTCTGAGTGAGTCAGTGAGTGAGTGGTGAATGAATGTGAAGGCCTGGGACATTATTATACACCACTGTAGACCTTATAAACACTGTACACTGAGGCTACCCTAAATTTATGAAAAAATGATTTTTTTTCTTTAATAATAAATTAACCTTAGCTTACTGTGACTGTTTAACTTTATAAACTTTTAAATTTCTTTAACTTTTTAACTCTTGCGTGATAACACTTAAAACACAAACACATTGTACAGCCATGAAAAAGTATTTTCTTCCTTGATATGCTTATTCTATAAGCTTTTTTCTATTTAATAATTTTTTCTTTTAAAATTTTTTGTTAAAAACAACAATATAAACACACACATTAGCTTACACCTACATAGGGTCAGGTTCATCAATATCGCTGTCTTTCACTTCCACATCTTGTCCCACTGTAAGGTCTTTAAGGCAATAACATGCATGGAGGTCATCCCCTATGATAACAATGCTTTCTTCTAGAATATCTCTCGAAGGGCCTGCCAGATGCCATTTTATAGTTAACTTTTTAAAAAATAAGTAGACAGAGTGCCCACTAAAATAATGATAAAAAGTATAGTAAAGTAAATACATATACCAGTACCATAGTCATTTGTTATCAAGTATTACATATTGTGCATAATTGCATGTGCTCTACTTTTATACAACTGGCAACACAGCAGGTTTGTTTACACCAGCATCATCACAAACATGTGAGTAATGTGTTGTGCTAGGACTTTATGACAACTACAATGTCATTAGGCAGTAGGAATTTTTCGCTTCCATTATAATCTTATGGGACCATGGTCTGTTGTTGACTGAAATGTCATTACGTGGTACATGACTATGTGAAAAAATTAAAACAAGGAACAGAAACATTTCAATGACTATGAAGGAAAAAAATTATGTATCAATTTTGAAACTAACATCTATAGAGACTACTTCCTGAGCATTATAGATAAGACATATTCACAAATGAAGAAAGATTTGAAAAGATTGAGTAATACAGTATTGTAATGTGATAATATTTTTGGCTTTTTCCATAATATCTCAGCATTGAAAAATTTTTGAGTAGAACTTAAGAAATATGGTATGGTACGGATGTAGCTATTACTTTAAAAGATGGTGAAAATCACAAGTGAATTAGGTGCCTTTTTTTGTTGTTGTTGAAGGAGCTCAGAATGTGCCACCCAGAATATGTCACTTTGGCATAAAGATTATTTTGAGCTGAAGGTAATTAAGAAGCAGCAAATGCAGAAAGAGCTCTTTGACTTCTTCCTACCTTTCAAGAAGCAAGACATAAATTTCCCTTCATGAAGGTGTTCCCCTTCTCCTTCTCTGTACCAGGAGAACAACCATTATCAATGGAGACAGAAAGTAGGGACCAAGATGGGTCTGTACAAACAAACTTTACTAAAACAGCCCTTTCTTCCATTAGTTTCCCACTATTTACCTCCCCTAGAAGCCCAAGCACCTTTTCTTTTGTCTTGTCATTTCTCCACAATTTATCAACTTTTGTTAAAATGGCATATAAACTCCCTAAGTTTAATCACTTCTTTAGGTCTTCACTTCTTTACTATAAAGGCTCCATGCATGTAAAAATTAAAATATTAACATCAAATAAAATTTGCATGACCTTTCTCAGTCATGCAAATCAGTTAAGCTGTCTTTTTTTTTAGTCTAATTTGCAAGCCCCAGTTATAGAACCTAAAAGGATAGAGAAAAGTTTTTATTCCCCTTAACTGTTGTTATTCTTTAATGTTTGTGTCAGTTATTAAGTTATTGCCTCTCAGCTCAAATATACTCTTTGGTATCTGGCTTTGTGATGCTGGAGCTGGGACTCTTCAAACTACTTTTCTGCTATTTCTGCTATTTCCTGTACTAGCTACCTCCATGATACCTTAGAGTTCTCTTAATTTTTTTTTTTTACTGTTAACAATTTTAAAAGTTAAAAAAATTATAGTAAATATACATAACATAAAATTTACCACCTCAACCATTTTTTTATTTCAGCATATTATGGTTTTTTTTTAAGTGTGCAGTTCAGTTGGGTTAAGTACATTCACACTATTGTGCAACAATACCCAGAACTCTTTTCATCTTGCAAAACTGAAACTCTGTACCCATTAAGTAATAATTCCCCATTTCTCCCTCATCCAAGCACCTGGAAACTCCTTCTCTACCTTTAGTCTATATGGATTTGATTAACCTAGGAACCTCATATAAGAGGAATCCCACACAATTTTCATCCTTTTGTGACTAGCTTATTTCACTTAGCATAATGTCTTCAAGGTTCATCCATGTTATAATATAAATCAGTACTTCCTTCCTTTTTAAAGGGTGAATAATACTCCATTGTGTGTATATACTGCATTTTGTTATCTACTCATCAGTCAATGGATACTGGGGTTAGAATTCTGTATTTACCTTTTCAATTATGTGTAGCATAATTGAAGTTAGCAATTCTTCATATTAAATTCTCTGTTCAAATAAGTGGTATGATTTCTGCATCCTGACTGCATTGTGACTAATAATGATGGGTAGTAATTTTGAATAAATGTCTTCATATTTGACTGGGGGTGGTCTGTGTGGGTAGGCAGTGTGTGTGGGACGCTTGTCTTCTGGGTGGAGGAGCCCATGTCCCTCTGGGGAAAGGAAGAGTTAAATTGCTTGAGGAACCATCCTGTTTCACAAGCTGTAGGACACGGAGGAGGCTCTTCAGAGTCAGAAGACCCAATTTACGGAGCTTTTGGCAAAGATTTCTCATGAGAATCAATACTGGAACAGCGTGGCTCCCTGCTCCGTTTTCTTCCTGCTGCACTTCTTGGAGTCTTACAGGGATGTTTGCAAATCTGTTCTCTCTCCAGCTTCAACTCTGGTACCAGCACCCCTTCCCAGATAGACTGGCCACCTGCTCAACCCTCTTGTCCTAAAAACAGTTTTAAAATTAATTGCCCCCTGTGTTTCTTTTTTGCTCTTGGAATCTGTGGACTTTGAGCTGGTGTGGCCTCTGAAATGCTCCATTTCTGCAGTAGCTTTCTCCTGGCTTGTGGTTTTGGATGAGCACATCTTTGCCAATCTGACTGTGTGCTATTTTGCAGGAATTCTCTAATCTCTTGATGTCATGTCCTTTGCTTTTTAGCACTATTTGTGTTTATCCTTTTAAAATAGCATATTTCTACCATTTCAAGGGATTTTGAATTAGAGTGGAAATGTTCTTAGTTCATTATTTTAATCCAATCTCCTATATGCTTCTTTATAATTGTTTCCCCCCTAAAGTTTCTGTAAACAAGTTTTACTTTTATAATCAGAAAAAAAGGCAGATTCCCCCATAGATTGTATTATTTTTCATGTAAATGATTAATCCTTCGGGGACATAAACTTTTATAAACTTCAGAAAGAAATATATCTATTATAATTCATGAAATCATCAGAGAAAACACATTGCAACTTAATTTCTTATATGGCATTTTATTCATTTCATAATTACATGGATAAATAATGTATGAAAGCGAAATGGCAATTAAGATCATCATATCAGTGGAAATATTCTCAAAGTTAATCAAGGATGACAAGAATTTATGGTATAGTTAAAATTTTTATTTATCCAGATATCTTTTTAATATTTGGACTCAGAACCTCCAAGGATTTTTGGGGAATTAAAGTAAAAAGCAATCCCCCTGAAATAGACTGAGAGTGAATGAGATGTTTGCAAATGCATGAATCTATTGTGTAGATAGTCACGATTTCTCAAGCGCAAGGGCATATAGGTAAATTATGCTCATGACTTTGACAGTGCTCACCAAATGCCGACTGCATGTCAGGTATTGTGCTAGCACTAGGAATGCAACAAGATAGATAAAGTCCTTGCTCCACATGGAACTTATATGCTAGTGGGGAATACAGATTTGTAGACAGGCAATTTCTACATGGTGTGCTAAGTAATAGGAGGAGGTAAATCCAGGGAGCTCAGAAAGACACAAGAGGGGTACTTCATTCATTCTTGGGTATTGGAGAATAGTAAATTGTCACATGAAGAACTAACAAAAGGATAAAAGAGGATTGAAGGCTAACAACAGAGGCACACTCTGCTCCAGGATCTTGCATATATTAATACTATGGCCTCTGCCTAGAGTCCCGTAACACACACTAGGTAGTACCTGAAGTAGGTTATGTTTTGAGGTGCCTGTTTTTCTCATATGCTTTTCTCTGGAATCTGCCCATTTCTTTGGTCCTATAGCCATGCTTGTGTTGTGTCACTTCCATTCTTTCTTCCTTTCCCTCTCCCTTTATTCATTCTTTCTTCTCCTTCCTGCCTCCCTGACCCCTAATTATAACCAGGGTGGACACTTGCTACTCACACCATTGGCTGGTCATTAGCCATTCAGAGTGTGTCTCCTTCTTGATCTCTTTAGAAACTTTGAAGTAAGAAGCGTAGTAATTGCATTGAAGTACTATCTTTTGAGTGAATGAACCCTTCAACTTGATCCATGAGAACTCAAGTTAAAGTATATTTTTGGAGCTTGCAGGACAAATAATGTTCTTGCCTTTATTATATCATTATAAAAATTTTCTTTATCTTATATATTAAGATTGTGTATTAAAAATTGATGTTAAGTATAATCATATTATTTAGTATCATAGCAGCAACAATACATTAGTTCCTTCAACCAAACCATATACTGTCAACATGGGCACTGATGCATTTACATGCAGATATATGTGTTCCAATTTAGTATTCACCAAACGTTTGTTAGGTAATCTAAATCGAGTTAATATAATTTTAGCTAAATTTGGGGCTATTATATATGCTTTTTAAATGAGACTCGAAGGGAAGGACTGACTCTTAATTGTGATATCTATAGTGAGACTGTTGTAGATTTCTGTTTTAGAGTTTAAAAAGTCAATTTGTTGAATGTGATTAGGAGAACGTAACAGTTAGCTATTGACAAAATCTGCTGCTTAACAAACCATTCCAAAACTCAGTGGCTGGAAACAATAATTATTCTCATGGATCTGAGGTTGGGTAAGGGTGGTTTGATCTGGGCTGGGCTAGACCAGGGAGACTTGGCTACGCTCCATGTCTCTGATGTGTCTCCTGGGACTAGCAGGCTAGCCTAGGTATGCTTTTCTCATGGTGATTGAGAGAGGCACAGAGAGCACATATATGGTCTTTTGAGGCCAAGGCTCAGAACTGGCCAACTGTCATGTCTGCTCATTCTATTAGCCAAAATAAGTCTTATGGCTGTACCCAAAGGCACGAGGAAAGGAAGTATGATACCATGTAGTAAGAGCATGCTACCACACTGCCAGCTTTTATGGGAAAGGCCATGCATACAAGGAAGGGGACTAAGAAGGGACACTGATTTAATATATATATAGAAACTGCCTAATTATTCACCAAACTGCTTCCTTTTCTTCCTGGAGCCCACAGCTTCACCATATTTCTTTGCCTCTCATGCAGTAATGTCTGGCTATATGACCGAGTTCTTGCCAAGGGAACAAGAGCAGAAATGACTTGGACCACGAAAATTTCTGATGGGAACTGTGTTATTTCCCTTTTCTTTGGCTTGATGCAGACAAGCTAGGAAAACTTGAAAGCCACATGTAGAACATAGTCTGAAGTACAAGATGAAAGAGGTTGTGTCCAATCAGCAACTTCCACCTGGACCTTGAGGGAGAAATACACTATTATTGTGTTGGTGCCAATACTCATTTTGGGGTTTGTTTGTTCTAGCAACTGGACTTACCTTAAATGATGCATATACTACCTATAGAGAAAAGCCCTCACAGTGTCTCCAGGGTTCCTTGAAAGCGCTTTGACACATGCTGCCTTAATGCTTGTTGGGTTCAACTTTAATTCCTTCAGGGGCAGCCTCTCTATGTTAGTCAAAACCAGGGAGGAGAAACTTTGATTACCCTGAGGTTGGGAAGATATTCTTCCTGGTTACCAGGGCAGAATAAAACATTTTAGTGCAGCAATAAGACTTTAGTGACCAAAATAAGTCCCTGCAAACAGGTCAGGGATGGAATTGTCTTTCAGCATCAATTAAGCCTTTTGCTTCTTAATTCCTTCATTGGATCCATTGGATTCCTTTAATGGGAAGAGAGGAGGACAAACAGTATTAGGAGAAGAGAGATTGGGTGTGTGGTTTTCATCTGCTTACATGAGCTGTGGCCTGGTAGACCGTGCCCTGGACCAAGGCCCAACTCATGCCAAGAATCTTCCCCTTTTACAGTAAACACCAAGTATGCTTTTGTTTAGCATGAGAATGTGTATCTTATTTTAGAGTTTCATTTTAGGCATGCAATCCATTATAAGTTTTAAAACATTATCCATTTGGGGATATCATCTTCAACAGTCATAAAAAGTCTTTCTATTTTTTTTTTCACTTGGAACAATTTTGCCTCATAAAGAAGCATCCTGTATTTATAAGAGGTAATACCATCCCACCCCATCCATCAAGCAAAAATTTTTCCCTAGCTTCTAGTGTTAGAAATGCTTCTTGCCTCTAAGCTTGTCTTCAGATTCCTTTTTTCTATTTAGTAACAAGTAGAGTGTATTCATTACATCAACAAACCTGGGGGCAAACATTTGGAAGTCACCTCATTTTATGAGTTAGAGAAAATATTTAATCATCTAATTTACTAGATATTCACTAATGCCTCCTTGGCCCCCATGACATATAGAAGAAAAGGAGATTAGTATTGAGATGAAAATAGTTTTATCATGGGCCAAGTAGCAATTAGAATTTTGTCTCCGCCATAGAGGCTATATTAAAATTCTCTTTCTGGCCCTTTCTCTCCAGGAAACTAATCCTGGTGGATTGTTTGTTACGGCTAACAATAATGGCTAACATTAGTGAGTGCTTACTGGGTCCCAGGCATTTGATGTACACTTGCTTATTTAATTTTCAAAACAATCCTATGAGGCAGATGCTGTGATCCCCATTTTACAGATGAGGAGACTGAGGCACAGCTAGTTAGAGATTGAGCCATGGTTGAAACCCAGACAGTCTAATGTCGTGGCCCATTTGCAGGATGGGGGATGAACACATAACACAAAGAAACACACAAAGAAAGACACTGACATACATAAAGACGGTACAAGACTGCAGCGTCAAATGCACCAGTCCTTTTATTTTTATACTCTAAAAATCAAAGTTACTTCCTTATACGTGACCACCCAGGCATTGCAGCAATGGCCATAAATTCTGGAACATGTAGCCTAAGGACACAGATGTCCCATGACTCGGGGTCTCAATGCGGTTGCTTAAGTCTATGGCCATAAGCTAGAGTTTGAGATAAGCACAGATAAGCAATGCAGCCACAAAGGGAAACTTTCCATTCCCATCCCTTTCGGCCTGGCCCCCTGCGGCTGTGCCTGTCTTAGGTTGTTCCTCCTTGAGAAATCTTACCCGTCATTGGCTAATCAGCCATCTCATGAGCTCAGGCAGTACCCATAAGAGCAAGATGTTTATCAAGTGGCCTCCAGACCCCCAGGGCTGTGGGGCTGGGCAACATTTGCTTACATGCAGAAGCTCAAACTCTTCGTTATGCCTTCAAGCAGCAACCCTATTTGTTAGGTGAACCTAAGCTGGAACGTATGACCCTTACACCACTCTGGGCTGGGCACATACTCCTCCTAAGATTAATTCTTAAGCTGCACAATTATATGGCAAGTCTGCTACAGTCTAACTCCAGAGGCTGAGCTCTTCTCCACTGTGCTGTATGCAAAGAACTAACGCATATGATTCTCAAGGCTGATTAACTTTTTGCTGCACAAGGAAGACTATAATCTCCAATAACTTAGTCTTGGCTGATTTGATGGTGTCAGCTAGACGAGCATGGCCTCCTTTTAAGACTCTTATCTTCTCTGTGTAATAAATGCTGCTGACTAGCATTCATAGCGGACACACACATTTCCAACTTCCTTATATGATTCAGGCCCATGAAAAGCTCGATTCTTATTATCCAACTGTATATAGTCACACATAATATTTACTATCAGTTGTTTACATAATAATATCAGGTGTTTTCAATGGATACTCCATGAGAAGTGGGCTAGTATTCAGTGAGAACCCACCAGATCTCTGGCTGTCCTGGTTGTTAAAATCATGACACGCATTAGGTAAATAGCCATCGTCCCAGCTCTCTCACCCCGGATGCCCCCCTGAGATTGTCACATCTTCGTACAATCCAGCAACTGCGGAGGAGCGACTGTCTGACACAGCAACACAGCAGGGGGCTTCGGGGACCCTGCTTCTGCACTACAGCCAGTGTCCATTCTCAAGATTTGGTGCCCGTGCTGTGCCTTGTGTCCAGTGTTTTGGAATATCAACCCCAGCTGTGCGCATTCAGAGGCAGCGGATCGTCGCAGAGAAACCTCTGGATCTGCTGTCAGGAGCACTGCATTCTAGGCCCCATTCTCTCCAAAGATGAGAACTCGATCATGTTACTTTGTTGCTCTGAAACGCCATTAATTCATCTACAGAATTGGCAAAACCAATATCTTGTCACTGGGCTGAGGGCAGGATCATGGGAAAGAAAATGGCTGAAACTCTGCTCTAGGAACCAGGAAGGACAAACCCCAGGGAGCGTTGGCCTGTGTAGCAGCCTTGCTCTCAGCTCCCACCGGCAACAAGCCACCTCTGCGTCCTGCTCCTGCTCCTCAAAGAGGCCTCTGCAGTCTTGTTCACAAGCGGAATTAGGTGTTAACATATTTTTGTGGAGTTACTGAAGTGTTTTATAGTTTAAGTTTTTGTAGAGCCTATGCTTTTTTGCTTTAGTTTCTTTCTCTTTTTTCCTCCAAATTCTACTGTCACGCAGCGCATTCATTTTGAAGTGTAATCAGACTGTGTACCAGAAAATTAAAAGCATGAGGGTAGGAAAGCGAAGGATAAAACATTTATTCTGTTTGTTAATGTCGATTGAGAAACAACGTGAAAAGGAAAGAGTAGGTTTAAAGTTTCTTTCAAAGTTCAGCTTTCGTCCTCAAACTTACCACCCTAATATTTACTTACTTTTAAATTCATATTTTGGTTACTTTTCCTGCAGCAGAAATCTTTGATTATTTTGTTTATAGATATATTTTAGTTTTCTAATTATTTTCTTTGTTACAATTATTAATGCCTTACAACTTTGCGGTTTCACTACTTTAAAACAAAGATTCTATTATTTTAAAGTTGAACATTTCCTTTCTGTGATATCTTTTTTCTTTTTTAAACAGCTTTAGTGAAATATAACTCATATATCATATAATTTACCCATTTAAAGTGTGTAATTCAGTGGCTTATAGTATATTCACGGAGTTGTGCAACAATCACCGAAACCAATTTTAAAAACACTTTTGTCATCCCCAAAAGAAGCCCCCTACCCTCTAGCAATAACTCCTCATTTCCTCCTAACACTGTCTCCCCTCCTCTCAACCCCAGCCCTAAGCAACCGTGAATCTAATTTCTGTGTCTATAGATTTGTCTATTCTTGACATTTTATATATATGGAATCTCATAATATGTGCTTTTTTTGTGACTGGCTTCTTTTACTTAGCATAGTGTTCTCAAGGTTCCTATGATATCCTTTGAATAAGAGATGGTGTATTGTCTAGGCATAGCTCCCATACTTAATTGCTCTTTAAATATTTCTGTATATTGCCTCACCAACTGGACCATAAATATTTAGGGATTGTTTTAACATCTGTGGTTTTGTATGCCCTGAACAACAGCACCTTCTGCTGAAAAATGTTTCTTCCAATCTTGTGTTCAGGAGGAGCACATGGAGTGGTCTTTACGTAGGTCTTTTCTGCTGGGCCACTTTAGGGATGGATACCTGACCTAGCTGATCCTATTCTGGGATTTAGAACTGGAAATTGAGACGTCAGGTCCCACCCCCTCCCTAGAGCTGGGGATGAGGTGGTCGTGTCTGCTTCTGCCTGGAAGAAGGTGGAACATGGTAAAAAAAGAATGAAGCCCACATGAAGGGATAAGTCGTCTGGGACACCGGGTAGCATTTGCATTTCCGGCTCTATTTTATCTCTGGGGCCCGGGTGCATCTCTGACCCTCCTATGCTGTCTATAGGACACACTATTATGCATTTCATGTTTTGCAGTAAGTATTTAGACTTGGGAATGATCTCTGCATCTAAAGTACCTGGGAAGGGCTAAAACAGTGTGGGTCAACATCTCTGAGGGCATCATTTTAATGGGTAGTCACATCCTAATTTAATTAATATTTAAGCCTGGTAAGTTTAGCATCCTGGGTATTTTATGTTGGCTGAAGATATCTTCCATGAGCAAATTCAAGTTCTCAATTTACATTTGTGACCTATCACCAAATTTTGTGGGCATTTTCTGATCATTAAAAAATGCATTACATAGTACATGCCTATGTGGAGCACAATCAGATTTTTTTCTTCCACATTTCATTGGTTTGAATGAATAGATGTTCTTTCTCATTCAGGCTTGCTTAGTATCATGGAATAAGTAATTGGAAATAGAAGACAGGAAGAAATCTCAGACATGCAGAACATTTTTCTACTTTAAATGTACCCTTTAGCATTTTAAGCATGCACTAGATACTTAAAAAAGTGAAATGCAATGTTAACTTACTACTTTGTAACCTTACATCCATCTATTTGCTGTTTAAAGAAAAGGTTTGGGTCTTGACACCTTAAAACTTCTGAGACTGTACATATGTTCCCATAGGTTCAGGTGCATATAAGAGACAAATGCTAAGAAAAAAAATCCTGACCCCTTTTAGTATACTTTTTCTCTGTGGTGTGTGTTGCAGAAAGGAATTCTTGGCATTTATACCAATTCTGTGTGTTTAGTGGAAATTCCTGGTCTCTTTTTCTCATGCTGCTTTATTCCCCCAGTGCTCTATTTTACCACTTCTTACAGACAAACCTTAACCTAAGTTCTTTTTACTAACTTATGAAGTGGCTGCTTGGGCAAAGCTTTGAAGGACAAAGATAAGAGAAAGAAAAATATAGGTCCATGAAGGAGGGTGGGGAAGAGGAGATTATGATGGCTCTAAAAGAAGGGGTGGGTGTAAGTCAGATTCCTGACAAGGCCTGGGGCCCGTGCAAGGGGCAGGTGGTACTGGTCCCAGCAGGAACAGGGTGCTGGGTCTGGGGCTGAACCCCAGCAGCCGTTGGGGAGCAGTGACTCTTCATCAGGGGCTGTGTTGTCCAATCTTACGAGTTTGCAGTCAGATGGAAGGTACCAGACTTCACAGACATGCAAAGCTTCTCATCTGGGTAGATGTCAAGGATCCAGGTGGCTTCTGTATAAGGCATAAGATTCAAGGCTGGGAAGATCCAGGGCTCTGAGCCACAGTGGTCACACCGAAGAGGGACTTTCTAAGCCACTTTATTTGGGGGTACTGCTGAGGAGTGGCAGAGAAAGAGTTGGCTAGGCTCTGAGCTCTAAACCCTGTTCAACCATAAACATTACTTTCATCTGATTTTTATCCAAATGTACAGGGGTTTTTGTATAAGACTTGAGAGAGAAAAAGCATTCTGCTGCCAAAATGTTAAAACGTTAGAAATCTTCCCTCAGAAGATATTTCTTCAGCCTGAGGATTCAAGGGGCCAAAAGCTTCCCTGGTGGGAGCTGAGTGTGCCCACGTGTGTGACCTGGATGGCCTCCCCCACCTCTCAGGGAAGCCACTGTGGCTCTGACTGCCAAGGGTCACTGATGTCGTGGAGAGCCACGGAGGAGGACGGAGAGGAAAGGCTTCCTGGGAAGAGGAAGGTGAGGTAATGGGAAGAGGTATAAGGTTGGGTCTCTAGTATGAAAATGCTCCTCAGGGAGTGGCCAGAATGATGTCATTTGACCACAAGCCGATAGCATTCAGAAGCCAAGTGTCACATGGGGCAAATGTGCAAGTTTGAGTCTTGCATATCATCTAACAGCTTTTTGGGTCCAAAAGGGCGGTTCCTTTATTTCACTTAATTTTCCATCCACAGGGCTTGCCAAGTGACTGACCTATAAAATTGAGTGAGCCCTAGGGACAGGGAAATGAATTTATTTTGACCTTAGCCAAGAAACCAGACCCAAGTTTAATCAGTAGCTTGATTCAAGTTACGTTTCCATTCTGTGTTGATATGTGCACAGTCTCTGGGTGGGGAGGGAAGAGGAGACTCTGCAACAAGCTCCTGTCTCTTGCATGGGTTCCTGCAGGCACAACCAGCTTAAACGGGGTGTCACCAAGCATGAAGGGTCTCAGCACTACTGAGGACACAATGGACTTCTGAAGACCATAGACCCTTACCTGGAGAAGTCAGAGGACCCCCAGCATAAGAAACGCTTTGGGTATATCATTAAAAAGTGCAGTTTTTAGGCCTTACCTAAAATCCACTCAATGAGAATTTCTGGAGGTGGGGCTCAGGAATGCACATGTATGCTAAGGCCTAGAGTAACTCTTCGGCACTCTAACCTTTGAGAACTGTTGCTTTAAGGCCCCAACGGCTTGGATATGAAGCTTTTGCATCAGAAGTCACATGACTCCACATTGCCCTCAATGGTAATGTTCCCAGCTGAATAACAAAGACGCTATACTTTGTACTGCAGAGGAATCACTGTGTCCCGAGAATTGCCTGTACTGGTGGTTGGGGAGGAATCTCAAGGCAAGACCAAGCCTGTGATGGCTCACTGGGAGAGGATCTCTAGACAGGAGAGAAAGATTAGAAATTTGGGTATTCCTATGAGGGGTCCCCTATAAAGAGTTTGTTTAATTTTTAGCCCTTTTTCCCTTGAATTCTGGGAATAGTTGTATTTGACATCAGGTTTCATTATTTCATGGTTAATTCCCATGCTTCAGTGAAGTCTGTTACACATATATAGTGTCTTTTATGTGGTGCCATGGGAGGGTTAGGGAAGTGTGGCTTCCCTAGAACTACCCACTGCAGAGGCCAGCAGGTCTGAGACAGCATAGTTAAAGGCTGGGACTTACAGAAGGCCAGGCAGAGGTGCAGGCAGTGAAGGGGTGCCATGGCATGGCAGGGAGGAGAACATGACAAGGACAACAGCTACCACTAGCCACTGTCCCTGCTTCTGTTCCTATTTTTTCTTTAACCAAAGCCAAATATATTTTTATCTCTACTATTCCTTAAAATTGCTCTTGCCAAGGTCACCCATGGCATCTAAATTGCCAAATTCCATGATCAATTGAAAGGTATTCTCTTTGACCTATCCATAGGCATTTGGCACAGTTGCCCATTGCTTCTTGAAAAGCACTTCTGTTGGCTTGCAGAGAAGCACTCAGTCTTGATTTTCCTGCTCCTTTGACATCTCCTTTAGGCATTCTTTCTCAACATTGGCATGACACAAGGCTCAGTCCTTGGACTTTTTTTTTATTCTCTTCACTCAACCCATGGATAGATGACTCCCTATGTATTTATCACCAGTTCCAACCACTCCTCACTTGTCAATCCAACTGCTGACTCTCCATCTCCACTGGGATCTGGGATTAGGCTAATTTAACACGTCCACACCAAACTCACCATTCCTTCCCTGCTGTTCCAAACCTGTTCCTCTCAGCCTTTCCCACGTCTCCAACTGCTCGGGCAAAAATCCTTGCCTTTGTCCCTGACTCTTCTCTTTCTCTCACATCTCATAGCCAGTTCAACAACAAACCCTGTTGATTCTACCAGAAAAATACTTCCATGACCTGTCCATCTCTCAACACTTTCACCATCACCACCCTCATCCAAACGACTACTGCCTTTCTCCTGAATTTTTGCAATAGATCTAGACAAAAGCTTAAGTCGCCCATGCTTCCACACTTACCCGTGTGGTAAAGGATTAACTCAGTAGGTTTGGGTTGTCCAAACCTTGCACATTTCTAAGAAAGGTTGACCCTTGCCTGGCTACTGGAAAAATAAACACAAAGTCCTTGGAACATCCTGAATGATAAGAATGTCTTTGTTTACCTGAGAGCTTAGGGTACTCCAGATAGTTTATGCTAATAATGTGATTAATGATGGGACCTTGGGCCACATGGTATCAGTTTTATTTCTGGAGGAAAGGAGACCCAGTGTGATGTTGATTTTATGTGTCAGCTTGGCTGGCCCACAGTGCCCAGATACTTGGTCAAACATTATTTTGGATGTTTCTGTCGAGATATTTTTTAGATGAGATTAACATTTAAATTGGTGGACTTTGAGTAAAGCAGATTATTAGCATACATGGGCCTCATCCAATCAGTTGAAAGCCTTAAGAGAAGACTGAACTCTCCAGAGCAAGAAGGAATTCAGCCAGCAGATTGTCCCTGGACTTGAAATGCAACTTCTCCCTGAGTCTTTAGCCTGTTGGCCTCTTCCATCAGATTTTGGACATGCCAAACCTCCACAATTGTGTGTGCCAATTCTTTAAAACAAATCTCTCTACATATACATCCTGTTGTCCTATTTCTCTGGAAAATACTGAGTAATACACTGAATAGTTAAGGTCAGCCACAAGTGTTTGGCCATGCCTAGGGGACCAACCCCCAATAAAAAACCTGGGCATGAACTTCCCCCAGTTGGGGACACTTTGTGAGTATTGCTCAGTTCACATGACTTTGCTGAGAGAATTAAGCACTATTTATATGATTCCACGGGGAAGGGACAAATGGAAGCTTGCACCTTTTCTCTCCATCCATTTATTTTTTTTAAAATCCAGTCATCTATTGATGGACATGGGTTATTTCCACTTTTCGGCTATTGTGACTAATGCTGCTGTGAACATTGGTGCTTGAGTATCTGTTTGAACCTCTGTTCTCAATTCTTTTGGGTCGATGTCTAGGAGTGGAAGTTCTGGACCATGTCCTATGTGCCTGTTCCCACTGCTGTTTTAATATGTATCCTCTTACTGTAATAAACCATAACAGTGAGTCTATGAGGGTGTGAAAGAAGATAGCAAAAGCTAAATTTGGGGTGTCTAGTAAGTTATAGAAGGCTTAAGGGGAAATGAACTTTATTTTTCCTGAAAATAATATTTGAAAACAAACAATGAAATATATTGCAAATTTGACAGTATTTGATCAATTTTGATGGACTTATTCGTAAGATGGGGAAAAGGCTGACAAATACTGCAAAATGTTACCTGGATGACATACAGAAAGAGTTAAATTACAATGTAATTCTTTCTGTTAAAATAACAGTGAGATCATAGTCTTTCAAAAGGGGTGTGGGGGAAGCCTCATGTCCTGGCTAATCTGTAATGGAGATAAATCCAAGTATGTATTGAACATTATGTAAAATATGTTTGGCCAGTGAAAATAAAAATTGGAAAAGACTGTAAATAGATCAATCCAAATAAATTCTCTGTATAAATGAATGATACAATTAAACAAACTAACAGAAAGCTCATATATAAAAAAATGGAAAAACCCAGATTTCAGGCACTGATGGAGGCCCCAGGGGGTGGGAGGGAGTGGGAGAATGAGGAAGGGGAGGGAGCCAGGGTGTACCCAGAGGTGCTCTCCTCTGAGCATGGAGAGAGAGAAATAGTAGGCTCATGCTCAGAGTTCTGGAGAGGAGAGAACTCAGGGAGTTCAGTTAGATGACCTTGATCTTGGACATGTGGGAGGATGCAAGGTCATCGTCTTACAGAGATGGAGTGAGAGGTTAGACTGGAGGTTTGAGCCTGGGAGAGGTTTGTATGGACGTGTGGCCAGGAACCAACGGGAAGCAATGTGAATATGGCTCAGGCGCTTCTCAAAAAGCCACGGAGAAGAGAGGAGGCCATGGGGTCATTGATACTAGGGGGAGGAGTGAGCATTGGTCACTTTTTACTTTGAAAAAGTGCAGGGCTCATGTTGTGGGGGCTGTCTGGAGCCCTTTCCCTCCCTCACACTCAGCATGTTGCTTGTGTCTGACACCTCCCATTCCACAGGCTGGTGAGGGTGGCTGCGACCACCACGAAGAGGGGCGCCTCCCTCAGCAAACCTGAGCTCTGGCTGTATTGCAGCCTCCTGCCTATTTCCCGGAGCCACTTCATGCTGTTCACAGCACCTTCTTGAGACACAGTGGACGTAATTTTGGCTTTAATATTCTCCCCTATGAATCTACTCTGTGATCCTGGAAACAAACATAGAAGAAAAACAAAAAGAAAAAAAAAGAGGAAAGAAAAAGAAATCTCCAACCACATACTTCTTATCAGAGAATTTCAGTTATTACCACACATGCTTGCAGCAGTTTTCTGTTATCTGGCTGGAGAGGAGGAGGATGGAAAGTTCTCAGGGAGAGAGGGCAAGGGGAGGGAGGCTGAGAGGAAGGTGGTTTGTCTAACTCCCAATTTCCTTTTCCTGATGAAGCCGCAACTTCTATAATAGTCATTTTCTCATGAAGTCACTGTGTCCTGAGGCTACTTTTGCACACCTTGTCCCCATCCCCTTCCCTATGTCTCTCTCCTTTCTCTTAACCAGTGAAAGTTCTTTGGGTTCCACGCTACAACTTCCACCTTAATTAATAATAACTATTTTTTTTGATCCTTGCTTTGATTTAAGAAAATTAGCAAACATTGATTGGGAGATGACTACGAGCAGGCACAGAGTCTAGTGCTGTGAGCAATCTAGAGAGGAACAAGAAGTCGCAATGCACTGAGAGAGGCAAAGCCTGGCAGCATGTGGCCTTGGGGCAGGAGACGGGTCACAGCATGGTGCAATGGGGGAGAAGTTGTTTCCAGCTAGGAGGGCTTGGGAGTGTTTCACTGGGAGAAAGACTTTAGGACTGGGCTTGCCAAGTGTAAGGGATAAGGCAAGGTTTTGGCCACATGCCAGGGAGAAAGGGGCAGAGCCTTTGTAGGGGGAGGAAACCAGGTGAGCTGAGGTATGGAGGCAGAAGGCTGGGGCTGGTCTGGCTTGGAGTAACGCAGGGCGAGGTGGGAAGCGGCAGGCTAGCCTTGCTTGCTCTGCTTGGGGGTTTGGATTTTCTCCTCTGAGCACTTCAAACCCTTTGGAGGAGGCTGCCTGTGCTTCCTTGCAAAGGCTTTATCATTTGTCTGCCTATTTGCTGTTAAGTCTATGTCTCCCAGTTTCATCTGTTAAGAAGGAAAATCTGGAGTTTTTTGGGCTTCTCTGATGCCATTTTTGAATCCCGCGATGTCTGCTAACCCCTTTTTATCTAGGTCCCGCTATTTTGCTTGGCTTTTCCTGATTGCCTTCCAATGCTATCTGCTCACAGCAGTTTCATTGGCTTTGATGCTTTTAAGAGTTCAGGATCGCAATTTTGCCAATTTTAAGTTTTAATAAGTTTTCTCACCTTTTCATGACTGTCTTTAGAAAGAAAAAACTGTATACATGCCATGAGCAATAGAGGGCATTCTGAATATTATGTTGCAGCCAAGATGAACACAGTAAGGAACACAGCAATATCTCATTCCTTGAGAACATTTTTGTCCCTAAAAACCATTTTAAACAAAAGTTGGCAGATGAGAAAAAAAAGGAGGATCTTGATCTATGTTATTTTTGATTAGTAAGTTCAATAATGAAAATTTCGGAGGGTTCTCTTGAGGCACTTAGCAGGTACTCAATGAAATAATGATTGTTAGTTCTGCTCCCAAGGAGAAGTTCATGGTTAATTGGAAAGACACTAGGAGATTTTTCTCTCATGCTTGGTACAAGATAGTTTTTATTTTTCATTTAGTCCCAAAACTCCATGGTGCTGTGTCGTGTTATCTTTAATAAAAAAGAGCAAACAATCTAAATGTTTAATCAAAGGGAACAGTTTAGTAAATACGGCACATTCACTGATGGCTGCTCATGCCATTTTATTAAAAAGGTGCTAAGACCGTTACAGAAAAACGTTATGATGTAATGCTAAAGGGAGGAAAGCAGAATATAAATTACATATTGGCTGAGATTTTAAACACTTTAAAAATTAAGTGTGGGCTGGGTGCGGTGGCTTGTGCCTGTAATCCTAGCACTATGGGAGGCCGAGGTAGGAGGATCATTTGAGGTCAGAAGTTCGAGACTAGCCTGAGCAAGAGTGGGAGCAAAAGTGGGACCCTGTCTCTACTGAAAATAGAAAAAATTAGCCGGGCGTGGTGGTGTGCGCCTGTAGTCCCAGCTACTGGGGAGGTTGAGGCAGGAGGATTGCTTGAGCTCAGGAGTTTGAGGTTGCTGTGAACTAGGCTGACACCACTCTATTCTAGCCAGGGTGACAAAGAAAGACCATGTCAAAAAAAATCAAGTGTGTCCACTGTACAGAGAGCCTCTCAGAGACTGGATACAAAGGTTGGATCCAATGACCAGTCGATGTGACACCCGGGAGGGCTGATCAAATGCAGGACTGTAACCTGCTAGTGCCCACAGTCTAAATCTGAAGCTGAATGAGCAAGAAACATTCCTGAGTATGAATAAACACGTTTTCAAAAGCAAGATATCTCCTTCGTTAAATGGTGCTCTTTACCTGCCATCCAGGTATCAAGAAAAACAAATTTGCTTCCTAGCCACACTGCCTTCTCCTCCATTTTCTTGTCTCTTCTAATCAAATGCTTTCCATTTGGATCATTTCCTCTAAATTTGATACACAAATGATCATCAAATTAATATTGTTTGTGCGCCTCCAAGAAAACTCAGACTCTCTGGTTAGGCACACTGCTGCCTGCGTAATTTTGTCTGCTTTGTGTTAATAAATCAGTGCATCCACATGAGGACTTGCAGCTGCTTCTTCCCCAGAATATCTGGGAATGACATCGGCAAAAACAGTCGCTGGGCTCTCACAGATGCAGAGTCTGGAAGGTCACTTTGGCAGATGAGCAGGTATCATGGAGGGCCCTTGACATATTGGTATAATGTTGCTTGCATATTATGTCATGATCCAGAAATAAAATCCTGATGCTTAAAAAAAATAAAAGGAAAGACCAGGCTACCAGTTTCTTGGGTTTTGAGAACCCTGCTCTTAAATGGTCATGTGGGTCATTACTAAAACTTAGTGTTTCCTCTTCTCTGATGCTTAGTCTTACTTTCTTCTTTTTTCTCTCTCTCCTTCTTCTCTTTCCTGATATCATATATAGGGGCTGTGATTTCTCAAAGCCAACTCTCACCGAGAGCTCTTAGAGTACACAGCAGAGGTGTGGTTTGCCCAGCCTCCTTCCTTCCCTGTAATAGCACAGCCATGTCAATTTAGGACAAGTAAGAAAAGGCAAAATCAAAAGCCACCTCAGTCCTCCTTCGTTTCTGCTTATGCAGTAGTGGAATTGCACCATCACACTGAAGATGGAGATGTCCAGCCTCAGAAATTACTAAAAATCTGTTTCAATAAGCGGATCTGTTTCCTTCCTCCTCCCCCTTCATATACACCTATCCGCCCATGTCTGCCTGACGTGCCTCGATGTGTGTGCACCAACAGACACTCCCCTGAACTTGTGCTCATCAGTGCTGAACAGAAGCATGCAGCTGAGAGTTGCTAACTCCTTGCCTTTCTTTCTTCCTGATACCTCACCTCCTAATCTGGGAACCCAGGGGACCACACCGAATGCCAGAACTGAATGGGGTCTAGAGATGATCTGATTAATCTTCTATTGTATAGATAAGCAAACAGATGCCCAATGGCATTGCTCAAGATCACAATTCTCTAAGTGTCAGGTACGGGACAAGATCCCTTTTATCCCAACCTGGCAGCCTTTTCTTTATGTCATCATGCTTACTCGAGTTACTTTCTTGACCCTAGAACATTCTAAGATGCCATGCAGGAAAAGACCAACTTTTCTTCATAGCTTTGTCCAAATGCCATCTCTTTCAGAACGCTTTTATAAATGGACCCAAGCATAAGAGAACTCTGCAATCACCTTTAGCACTTTTTAAAACCATGCAAAGCTTTTGCAGTCTATAGGACTGCCATCAATTAAGGTTAATTAGGTACACGTTTTACCCTTCCTGATGGACTGACTACAAAAGCTACTCGAAGGCAGCAATCTTGACTTATTAATGTTTGTTTGTCTAATAATGCCTGGTACGGTGCTTGGCATTGGTGGATACTCAATAAGGTAGGCTGAACAAATGAATGAGAGAATGAATGAATGAACAATGCACCCACTGGAATGGCTCCTTTGTTCTCTGCTGGAGTGAGGCTGCTGTGAATCAAAATGTGATGACTCCGGGGACTGGGAGCTTTGTGAGTTATGGGGAAGTCTTTCCGTCTCTCTGGCTGAATGAGCAGTGATAACATTAAAACTGCAACCTTGGAGTAGCTAGCCGTGATTTAGGAAGTACATTCATAATAAATAAATCAACTAAATTGCTGCCACTAGCCAGTGAGGCAGGACTGCCCCTAACAGAGCAGGTTTCTGGTGTTTACCTGGTCAGGATGCTGATTGCTACTGAAAATCGCTTCAGCATAGTATCTGCTGCACAGCCTGGGGCTTCTTGACATCACTGTTGCCTCTTTGGGGACTTTTCCCATCCTACTAGGAGAGGGAGAACTAGCTCATCATTCAGTTCCTGGGGTTATGGCAACCTGGGACAGCCGCCCCAACTTCAGGCGTTTCCTACAACATGCTGATTTTTCTGTCTGGATTGCTGCACTTGTTCAGTCTTCTTATAGAGGATTCAGAGGCTACGGAACTCAAGAGCCATGTCTTAACAAAGAACTGTGGGAAGCTGTATTGATCAGAAAAACTCTCTTTGATTTCTTGTCCATCTCAAAGAATAAGTGGATTTTGGAAATGATAGAGTGACTCTGTGCCTCCTCCTCCCCGCTGAAATGTTTTTGCTTCGATATCTTGATCCTGAAGGCCAGGAGCTCTGGATTTACAAGGTAGCAATTCATTGAGTTGAAATGCTGATTTATAGTTCTGAGCTAATAAATAGGTGACTAGTGAAGAGTCTCCAGGTTTCTTCCTTCTCTCCAATTTATTGAACAACAAATATTTATTGAGTACCTAACATGTGTCAGAAATGATGGCACACTTTGGAGATATAAACATGAAATAGTCTTTGCATTCAAGGATTTTTTTTTTTTGAGATGGAGTCTTGCTCTGTTGCCTGGGCTAGAGTGCAGTGGCAGAAGCCTAGCTTACAGCAACCTCAAACTCCTGTGCTCAAGTGATCCTCCTGCCTCAGCCTCCCCAGTAGCTGGGACTACAGGCACTCGCTACCATGCCTGGCTAATTTTTTGTTTCTATTTTTAGTTGCCAGCTAGTTTCTTTCTATTTTTAGTAGAGATGGGTCTCGCTCTTGCAGAGACTGGTCTCAAACTCCTGACCTCAAGTGATCCTCCTGCCTCAGCCTCCCTGAGTGCTAGGATTACAGGCATGAGCCACCACGCCCAGCCCATTCAAGGATTGTATAATCTGTTAGGGGTGGCAGATCTATACATGGATGAGAGAGAAATGGGTTGACTTGGAGAAAGGTAAAACTGGGCCTTAAGGAATGAGTAGGCTTTCACTAGAGAAGGGATTCCAGACAGAGGCAGCAACATGGAGAAAGGATGTGGCAGTACAGTTAGGGCATCAGTCCTGGTTGTTCAGGGTTTATTTGTCCACAGATACTGACTGAGCCAGTCCACATGGCAGGCTCTGGGCTGACCCCTGTGCATGCGCCATCCAGGTGCATGTGGAGCTGCCTCAGGCAGAGTCTCTGTCCTGCAGAAGTAAAAAGTTCAAATGGAGGGTGGAATTTTCAGGGATACAGTCAGATGATGAGGCTGAGAAGTTCTGCTGATCTTAGCTTGTGAGAAGCTCTGGCGCTGGATGAAGGAGCTTGGGCTTTGGCCACCAATACCTTTGCTTATGGTGTCTAAACCAAAGACCAGTCCATTGATGAGGGACATGTATGGTGCTTCCAATTTTTTGCTTTTACAATCCCCATTGCAATGAATCGTTGCATACATGTGAGAGCATACCTGTAGCATCAATTCCTTACATGGAATCACTGGATCAGAGGGTGTGCATTAGTAATTTTGGTAAATTTTGTCAAGTTCCCTTGCTTAGAGGTTGTATCAATGATCACTCTCATCAGCAGTACAAGGTGAGCTTCACTCCCTACTTTGATGAGTGTAAACACACACACAAACACATGGTGTAACAAGGACAATCTTTCATTCTACTCCTAATCAATTGTCACCCTTGATGGGACACAGATGGCCAAGTCCTAGCTCTCTCTAGGGTGCAAAAGCACAAGTTTGAGATAGATGAAATTTTGTGCTAGACAGATCCAAGAATATCCCCTATGTTCTACCTCAGTTCAGATTTCTGTCCCTTGGGGACCCAGAGTGAAGCATTGTGGGGAGAAGAGGTCAGCCTCCAGGCTGTTAGACTCAAATATTAGGAGTGTCCCCATGCACAGCTACTAAATGGAACTCTTAAGTATTCACAGTGGATGGATCATCATTGATGATTGCTTGTAAACTTTCCCTGATTTTTTTTTTCATATTTCCAGCTTGTGCCACTTTTTGGAGAATTGATTGCTCTAAGTCTCATTTGTCCTAAACTTTTAATCTTGGAGTGTATGGGCCTATTTACTCAGTCTACCAGAATAATGATTCTTTATAAATATTTGTCATTTTCATGGGATGATAAAAAGCTAATGCATATGATTATTTGGATATATTACAAGAACTTCAAACATAAATCTGTGTTTGCAGACCCCCACCCGCTAGTAAGCAGAAGATGAAGATAGAAAGTTGTGATTTTCTGACACAAATACCATGCATATGAAATAAAATACAACTGAAGTTTGACCTAACCATCTCCATCATCAGCTCCATCCTTCTAACTATGTGATGATATGCACTAACAATAGACTGCCCATCTTAAGTATGGAAGTACTTGACCAAGGGTGCCAATCATAACCCCAAATGTCATAATACTGGATGTTGAAATCCTGAAAGATCAAAATTCTGAAACTAGAATTCTAGAAAAAATAATAAAAAATTCTTTAAAAGATATTTATTTACATTTTTAAAGGGGAACATAAAAACACAACAGAACATTTCATAGTCCACTTTACACAATAAACTGGGCAATAATAACACACATTTTGGCAAGGATAAACACTGAAGCATACAGTCACATAGGTATCACAGTTATCAGCAGACAAGCTGTAGTCATAAGGAAATAGATCAAAAAGGAAAATGTATAAATGCATATGGTTGGTAATTATGTGTACCTAGCTTGATAACTTCGGTCATCTCAAATACCATGACAGACAACTTAAGTCTTTTTTTTTTTTTTT
>VBSM01003157.1:34815044-34867478 GCA_008086735.1 Cheirogaleus medius
GCAAGGGAGGGGGAAGTTAACCGCTCCACCTACCCTTGCCACTGATCTCCAGACTGTTCGCTCTGGAGGTTTCTCCTTCCAGTTCTCCCCGGCAACCTCCTCTCGTGGAGTCTCCCGTAGTCTCTGGCACTCCTCCTTCCGACCCCCGTCTGATGTATGGTCGTTTACTTGCTTCTTTCTTCTAATATCTTCTAGAAGCTTTCTTTTCTGCAGAGACGCTCTATCTGGCGGTGTTTCTCGTCCGCCATCTTGCTCCGCCTCCCCCAACTTAAGTTTTTTGATGAGGTTGATCCAAAACCTTTGTGGGTCATTGCCACATAGGCAGTTGCCCAAAGAACTGAGATCTTGAGAGATATTATCGTTCACAAATGCAAATGTACAAAAAGGACACCTCTTCACTTATTGAGGAAGTTTCAGCATTTTTAAGTACGTGCACAATGCTTACACACAAAGTCAACATTGTGATAATATACTTTTGTGAGTCAAATTTGCAAAAAATGTGTAAAACAAATTAGAACTCTTTAAAAATCTTTATACAATTTATACCTCCAGTGTTGGAAATGATGTGAAGACGAAATATATAGCATAGTGAATTATAAAAAATGCTAAAAATTTAAAATAGTGATTAAAAACTAAAAATGAAAAATAAAGAATACAATAAAAAGGAAATTTGACATACGAAAAAGTGTATAACAGGGATAGGTTATGGGCAATTGCACAGAGAAGCCATCAGAGCTGGTCAACTTTCACGATCACTAACTGTATTTTGAAGTCTAGCATCATGATGAGTAGCTGCCTTTTTTTCTTTTAGAACATGGCTCACCGCAAAGAATACATTTACATTCATTTTCTATGTCATTGCTCTTTTTAAAATCCTTCTATGATTCAATATACACTGACATGAGCATTCTCTATTAAATTTTCCCATCTTCTGAGCCATGCATCTATGTCATTTTGGGTATGTCAAAATCTAGTCTGCATGTACTCATGTACAAACCACAGATTTGGTGGAAACAATACTGGTGATTGAATGGAACAGCACTGCATGCCTTCTTACTATGCACATAATTATTTTTGAACCAGTCAGTAACTTTGCTGGCTTCTTCAGGAAAATGTAGCTTTAATTCATTAAAACCTCTTGGAATGCTATCATCTTGAAGAAACGCCAATGCAGCAAATGACATATTTTTAAACAGAAGTTCTCATTATTGCTGTATTGAATGGCCAATCCACTTATCTGAGTTTTCTGCCAAATGCATTGGGTTGAATGGAAAAAAAATTTATTGGTACCATCTTGAAATTCACTTGAAATCTGTTTTCTTCTGCAAAGTCCACCAAATCTTCAAACATTTTTAAAGTGCTTCACTTTTGCCAGTCATTAATACATAAATGAGTGGATAAATTTTAGAATTTTCAGATCCAACAGGGGCGTGAATTGTATATAGTTGCTAAGAAACCGTGGGGACAGTTTTGAAAGTGCCATCCATTAGCCAAAGTGGAGCATGCGCTAGTTTTTCCTACATTATATTGAGTGGTAAATATAAGAAGTCTGCCTTCTTCAACAGTCAGATCTCTAATCAAGAATAGTTCACCACCAAATGTGTTTTGTAACACCCGAGGAACCTAGTATCAGCAAGTGTGTTTGGGTCAGAAGTTCACTGAGCTTGTCGAATTCTTTTTATTCTCCAACAAAAGGCATTTTTTTGAAGGCAAGCATGGTGCTTTGTGTGAAGGGCAGAAGTCATACACGAATAATGAATACATGAATAATTTGGCAGGGGAGATTTCTTGTATTTTTTGCCTGCATTTTCACTTCTTCTGTGATCAAATTGACACCTAAATTAAGTCCACAAGTCCACCCTTTGTTGACTTGGCACAGGTCGCTTGGCACAAGTCAACATCTCCTTAAACAGCACTTTATTTCGAAATAAAGACAATAATAAGGTAATATTAATAGTTCCACCTAATATAATGCAACTATCCTGTGATTGTGATTTTCAGGATTTCAGACATTAGGGATTTTAGATTTCAGGGATTTAGACTTAGGGATTTTGATCTTGGAATTTCAACATTTGAGATTATGTCATTTGGGATTATGTCTTTTGGAATTATAATCCAAATCCCTTGATAAAGGCTTACAAGGAACAACCTTGCAGTTTTTAGCAAAAACGTGGAGGGCAAGTTGCACAGTTAAGTGGCAGAAAAGCGAATTTGGTAGTAGTTTTGTAGCTAACCTCTGTACTAAAGAGATACTTATCACTTATAGGATTTCAAAAAGCACCTGTCTGCCCCTGTCTGATGGTGCTGAAAGGGACAGTAGGCCTTCTGGGACAGCAGGTGGGTGAGGATGACAGGGTCAACCCTCAGCCAGCACAGTGGTTTACCTGGGGAACTTTCTCAGTCCTTGGGATCTGACTCTCCTCCTTAGGGTTTAAAGCAGTCCCTTGTAAACCTAAGGTAACCAATACTGACTTGGGCAGAGATGACACACATTTGTAGTAGGAATCTCTTGGTTAGACACTTTACATGAACAACATAATGATTGAATGATATTGGCATTATTTGTAATTTGCAGGTGTGATGGATGAAAAGGGAGGGGTAGAAATCATATAATTAGACATGTGTAGGTCAAGGGGAACTTATTAAGTGGTTGGTTGGTTGAGTTTCTTGAGGGCAGGGACTCTCTGGTATGACCACTATATCCAGTGCTTTGCATGGCACTTGGCATGGGGTAGGCCATTAAAAAATGCTAGTTGATTGACTTAGGTCTTTTGTTCACTCATTTATTCATTCCCATTTGAGGAGAGGATGGTCCTCAGAATGTAAGCCCCCTGACAAAAAGGACCATGTGTCTTTTATCCCCCAGTGCCTTGCAGAATACCTGATATAATTGTTCCTTGAGAAACACTTGTTGAATGGACAGCCGAATTGAGTGGAGAGAATGCATGAGTTTTGGAGTCCAACAGCTCTGTGCTTACATCCCAGTTCTGGCACTCACTAGCTGCACCATCCTGTAAACGTCATCAACCCGACTTTACAGTTTGGTATTGGATACATTGAATAAATGGTAGCTATGATTTAATCCACCAATAATGATCAAACCTGGACAATGTGCAAAGAACAACAAAAGCAACTTCCTTTAAAGGCAACTTAAAATCATCCATGCTTGTGGTTTAGTCGCATGAGCTTGGCTGAGTATTCATTTATTAATTCATCCAACGGCTATTTATTGAGCTCCAGCTTTGTGTCATGTACTGTTCTAGGAGTGATGAGAAGCTGCTGGAGGGCTGTGAACAGGAGCGCGGCATGCTTAGACACGTGCGTCACAAAAGTCCCTCTGCTTTGCCATGTTAATGGTGGCCAGATGGAGCGAGGGGGACAGGACCGTGTGTATTGCAGTCGTCTTCGTGGTGAGGAAGGGGGATTTGGCTAGGGTGGGGGCAGTGGAGCTGGTGAGAGGACTTGGACTATATTTTGGAGGCTGAAAAAGGACTTGATGATGGGTTAGAGATCGGTGGGGGTGAGCAAAAGGGAGGCATAAGTTTGTGTCTCAAGTAGGGAGCTTCTATTTCCTGATGGAGAGAGTTTAGGAGAAAAAGAGGTGTGGAAAGAAACGAGTTTTGACAATCACATTTAGTTCTGATACTTCTGAGGTAGGATATCTATTGGATATCTATTGGATATCAATGTGGGGTTCAGTGGAGAGATTGGAGCTGTAGAAACCTATTTAAAAGTTGGCATAGAAGGTACTTAAAGCCGTGAGAATAGACGAGAACCCCTTGAAAGAGATGGAGAAGAGAAGAAGGCCTGGGACTGAGTGAGAGATGCTCCTGTGTTTATAGGATGGGTAGAGGAAGACCCAGCACAGGAGACTGAGAAGGAATGGCCAGAGTTGGAAAGAAAAAGAAGAAAACATGGGCTTATGGAATTTAAGGGAGAAAAGAGTTTCTAGTAGGAGGAGTGGCCACCTACATCCACTGCTGCTGAGTGGAATACTGAGATGAGGACGGGAAGAGACCCCTGAAATTGGCATCTTGGAGGCCACTGTGATTTGGTAAAGGCAGCTGCACCCAGGCGGAGGGGTGGGAATGAGCAAGGCATGGCGCCGAGTGAGTGGGAGGTGAAGACATGGAGACAGTGTAGACCACTCTCTCAATAGTTTTCTGTGATGTTTAGCAGCGACCTGGGCTGATAGCTTGAGGTGGATGTGGGGTCCAGGGTGCTTTCCTTTTTTCAGTGGGGAAAAATGCTAACGCATGTTTGTAGGTTGATAGGAAGAATCAACCAGAGGGAGGGACGGGTCATTCCGGGAGACGAGGTGATACTGCAGGAGCGCTGTCCCTGAGGATGCCAGGGGTGAGGGGTCGAGCCCCAAGGGGCAGTGTCATGTTTTGAGAGGCTGTTCTGGAAAGATAGAGAACACAGATAATGTCTGTTTTGAGTGATTTTAGGGATGGGGAAGAAATTCCTTGAGGAAAGCAAACTCTATGGACTATACACCTCTGGCAGAAACTTGGGAAGATGTACACACGCACATACACACATACCCACCACGCACAGCACCCAGCACACACCAGGTGCATAATCATTTTATTTTTTTACATAAAAATGTGGTCCTGCAACTGGAAGTCAGCCACTTCCTAGTGTCAAAATATAACCGGGAGATCTGCTGCCTTGAGGCCTGAGGCGTAGGGAGAGGAGATGGAAATATCTAGAATAGAGAAGAGAAGATTGCAAAAGGAGAGGGAGAAAGAGAGCACGGGGCAAGGCAGGAAGCAGAGAGGAACCAGAACCGAGAGAGAAAAGGAAAGAAGAGACACGAGGCCAGCAGTGGCAGAGACGGGGGGAGCACCTGTGTAAGGGGTGGCCCTGGGCACCTGTGCCCTCAGCTGCTGGCCCTGGGAGGCTTTGCCCTTAACCAACATCTGAGCAGCTCCAGTTGCAGGAAACCGCTGTAACAGCGCAGGTGCAACACAGCAGCAGGCTCTGCTCCCGCCTGTGAGAAAGGAAGCCCGAGCGACAGGGGTCTGGCTATATTTAGCACCCACTAGCCTCAAAAGTTGCTTGCGCTGGAGGTCAGGAGTTCAGAGCCAAGCGAGTGGAAACAGGTGGCTTGCAAAGGGCTGGGGGGGGGGGGCTCCAGCTGCGGGCGGGCCAGTGTGTGGGCTGCTGGCTTCAGAGCACAGCCCTGCAGGCTGATCACCTTGGGTACAGCGCTGGAGCCTGCAAGACCATGTTAGAATGAGGGCGTCCAGAATCCCTTGACTATCACTGTCTGTCTGAGCAGACGTCTTTCATGGCTGCCTTTCTCTGGCTCCCAGGCAGCCCCAGCCCGTGGGAGTGGCACTGCCTTGGCAGACACGGAGCCTGGCTTTGGCAGCACACCGAGGAGGGCCGTGCTTTCCCAAGGATCCGTCTCCTTGGAGAGTCTTTCTGATGCCTTGGCACATTCGTGCTCTCCCCAAGGCAGCCCGTCTTTGGCTCACTACTCATTTTCCACATGGGGACATCTTTCTAAATCTTTGCAGCGAAATAGGAAGAAAACCCTTCCCAGAGCTTCTCTTCCCTTCTTCCTGTATGTGCGTGTGTGTGTGCATGGGAGTGCGTGAGTTTGGAATTTGAAAAGGAAAAGGTAGAGCCTGCGATCTTTCTCGTCATACGCCCTAAGCGCTGTGCTATAGCAGTGAACACAAAACGCCTGCCTGCTGCTACTACCCTGTTACAGACCTGTCACACCTCAGCTCTGGATGGCTTCTGCTCCACCCTTCCATGTTCAGGCAGCAGGACTCCTGTCCCTGATGGGTGGTCCTCAGGACAGAGCCCTATCCTTCCGCAGAGGCCAAGTTCAAAGCCTCCTCCCTCTCCACCTGTGTAATCCTAAGAAAGTTCTTCTTTATACGGATTCCAAGTTAATTTCCTTGCAACTCTCCATCTCTAATCCTGGTTTTCCCTCTGGTCATCCCAGGCTTTGCTGGCTCCTCCCTCCAGATAAGAGCCTTTCCTTTATATTTGTGAAACAAATGATTATTTCCTGTCTGTTCTCTCTTTCCAGGCAGAGCAGCCCCCAATGACTTGGACCACTCATTAATTCACCAGATATTTGTGTCTTGCCAGCCCAGTGCCTTCTACTGTGCTAGGTGCTGGGATACACTCCTGAATAAAATGTAGCCCAGGAAACTGGAGGAATTTTTTTGTTTAAAGAAAACTAGTGGGAAAAATAGAAACATGCCAGATAATTAGAATATGATGTGGTAAGAGGTATAAAAGAGATACAATTTCTATTGCTTATTGAGAGCTTATCATGTCCCAGTGCCCAGGGTGCTGTGTACAAATTATTTCACTTAGAACTCACGACAACCCTGTGACGTGGGCGTCATCATCAACTTGTAGATAAAGTCAAGTGACCTGCCCAACTTCACAGGGCTGCTTAAGGTGGCTGCCAACCTTATGCTAAAGGTTCAGATTCAGGATTTCAAACCATTGAGACAACCGCAAAGTCCCACCCTCAAGGTCACAGATTAAGAGCTAGGATTTGCACCCAGACCATCTTGCTGCAAAGCCCCCTTGTTTGACCACGATGTCATTCTGCATGCCTGGAGGGCTGTGGGAACACCAAGGAAGCAGGACATAGGAGCGTCCTCAGCAAGGCTACTGCCTGTGACCTGCACTGAACAGATGATTTGAGAGCCTCACCCTGCAGGAAGCTGGTTGCTAGTGCTGACCTAGTGCTCACCTTGCTGAGGCTCTGGGCATAGGCGATTCAGTTTCACATTTCTGACACCTTCTTCCCGCTTTCTCTCCATGCTGTGATGGGAGGTAGAATGCCAAGGCGAGACCACCCCGTGCACCTCTGACGATGGTCTATTCTTGGAGGAATCATCTTTCGAAACCATTCTGGGAACTATTGAATTAAATTCCACCACTTGGAGGCCAGCAGTTGTGCTGGAGAAGATGGGCAGAGCTTTCCCCATCATCTGGCAGCCTCCTTCAGACCGTTCAGGGAGACAGGGATACCCTGAGTGCATGTGGCTGCTTATTATTTTATACTGGATGGTGGTGTGCCCCATACTGAGTGTGACACACAGTAGCAATTACTATTATCATTATTATTTTCAATGCCAATTGTGCACCATCCATAGCATCGGGTGTTGTCGGAGAGCAGAATTAGAATTGGGCTTTTTGCCCAGTGAATTTTCAATTTAAATTAAACAGAGATTGCTCATCAACAGGAGGTTAGGACAGTGCTGCCGAGGAAGCGTTTGGCACAGGAAAATACAGTTCATTTGTTTCTCTGTGTTTTATGGGGTGGGGGGCAGATATTGACCCTTTTATTTCTCCCCCTTGATTTGGATGATATTTCTTTTTAAATAAAAACCTAGGACTATAATAATGATACAATGCAAAATTTGGAACTCTCGGGAAACATTTTTGCAACGATCGATAATCTCAGAGCTCTGGAGAAACTAAAATTTATTAAATCTGAATTCACATCTACAAGAGGCAGGGGAAAAAATGCTGTGATGGTCTTGGGGAAGCCTGGAGTGACGAGAGTGAGTGACTTTGCTGCTCTGATTTTCCTTGTTTGCTTGTTTGCTCCTGAGCAAGTCTCTATTTTCTGTGTGTCCTGATTTCTTCGTCAATAAAGATGTTCCCGTCTCCCCCTGTCCCATGTCTCCTCTGTATGAACTGCTAACTCCCACTGCAGCACCAGTTCTTTAGAAATCCTCCCAAATGAGCAATTTCATACATGCTACCCTCTTTCTAGAATTCTTCACCACTTCCCCGCTGGGCTGCCCCCTCAGAATTAAACCCTCTGCTGGGGTTTAATTTGGGTTTAACTCTTCCCAAGCTTTTAGGGATCTGCTTCCCTCCTGTCCTTTTGGCCTCACATCTTACTCCTTGGTCTCACACGTCCTCTTTTCTCATTAGCCCATAAGCCCCTCTTGTTTCCTTCTGCTCCTGGGCTGGAGTTATGTTTCTTCCCTTGGTGCAATGATCTCCCTTGCTCTCCATGCATGCACCACCACCCACTGTCCTGGCTGGTCATTGTCGCCTGCTGGAGGCCTTTCCTGCTGGTGTCCTCCTGTGTCCTCACCTCCTGGAGCACCTCTGGCACTGATGGTGTGTTACTATGGGTGTATGTTCCCCCCAGATTTGTATGTTAAAGCCCTGTATTGGTCAGGGTTCTCCAGAGAAACAGAACCAATTTTACACACACACACACACACACACACACACATGCACAGCCAATAAGATATAAATAGACACAGATGTAGACATACAGATATATATAGCCAGTAGGATATTTATAGATACAGATATATGAGAGGGGGCTTTGTAAGGGAATTGGCTCACATAATTATGGGGGCTAAGAGGTCCCATGATCTGCCATCCGCAAGCTGGAGAACTGGGAAAGCCAGTGGTGTAATCCATTCTGAATCCCAAGGCCTCAGAATCAAAGGAGCCGATGGTGTAAGTCCTAGAATCCTAGGGTCCGAGAACTAGAAGCTTCGATGTCCAGTGGCAGGAGAAGATGGAGGTCCCAGTTCAAAAGGAAGAGAGAGCAAACTTGCCACTTATCTGCCTTTTTATTTATTCAGGCCCTCAGTGGGTAATGCCAGCCCACACTGGTGAGGGTGGATCTTCTGTACTCAGTCTACTGATTCAAATGCTGCTCTCTTCCACGGATACCCTTACGGACACACCCAAAGTATTTTTTACCAGTTATCAGTCAAGTTGACACATACAATTAACCATCAAATCCTAACCCCCAGTACCTCAGAATGTGACTGTGTTTGGAGATAGGGCCTTTAGAGATGTGATGAAGTGAAAACTAGACCTCTAGGGCCCTAATCCAATCTGACTGGTGACTTTATAAGGAGAGAACACTGAGACATAAAAGAGACACTAGGGTTGCACACACGTATCTTACCAGCAGGAGAAGAGAATGCTTGTTTATCCACATCATTGCCACTATTAGGCTTTAACATTTTTTGTTTTAATTTTGCCAATCTAATAGGGGAAAAATAATATTTCTGTGTTTTGATTTGCATGTGTTGATTAATAAGGTTAAGCATTGTTTCAAAAATTTGTTTGCTATTCACATTTTTCTTTTTATGAACTCTTCTTTGTACGCTTTGTTCATTTTTATGTTGCTTAACTTTTTATTATGGAGTGAATGATATTTATAAATTAAATTATCTTTTGTCATATGTTATGAAGATTTTTCTAGTTTGTGATTTGCCCTCTTAACATGGCTTATGACTTTTTGTTTTGGTACATTGATTTTTCTTTTTTAAATGTGGTTAAATTTATTACTCTTTTCTTTTGTGGCTACTGAGCTTACGGTTTTAAAAATCTAATTGGGGTTTCTAGATTGGTAGGTTAGAAACATTTTTATGAGGACATCATGCTTGTGTTTTATAAAATTTTCCATGATATCCTTGTGAACAAATTGGAGACATGAGGGTGGATTATGATATACATCAAAGTGTCTTTAGAGTTCACTCAATGAATGCACAGGAAGCAAACTGATTAATGGATCTTTGTCAACCTGGATTCCCTTGGCCTTGATGAAGATAAAAGATATAATTCTCCTGTTTTCAGATAGCAGAAAGGTCAAGGTGGCTAATTTAATTCTATGGTTAACAGAATCAAAATTCAAGAAGATCTTGACAGTCTAGAGCACTGAGTTTAACACATTCACTGTCATGAGAGTTGTATTTAACTCACTCTAGTTTTGACCCTGGGGCCGTGTTAAGCATATATAAAATCCTACTTATTGATGTTCTTATTGTTATAATTAATATTGGCAATTTAATTCTAAATCGTGGATTCAATGAATAGAAGTCAATACATTTCGTTTTTCTATTTATGTTTACCTTTAAATTACAATCTAAGTTTTTATTCTATTTTCATAATAAAACACTGTGGCCCCAAGGAAAAGTTTCTGTTTTTTATTTTGTGTGTGTGTGTGTGTGTGAGTCAATGTGTTAAAACCAACAAATCAAATTTAAAAGAAATAAATCAAAGTTTTGTCTCTCTTTTGTTTTTTTCAGACAGAGTCTCACACTGTTGCCCTGGCTAGAGTGCCATGGCGTCAGCCTAGCTCACAGCAACCTCAGACTCCTGGGCTCAAGTGATCCTTCTGCCTCAGCCTCCCAAGTAGCTGGGACTACAGGCATGTGCCACCATGCCCAGCTAATTTTTTCTTTATATGTTTTTAGTTGGCCAATTAATTTCTTTCTATTTATAGTAGAGATGGGGTCTTGGTCTTGCTCTTTCTCAGGCTGGTTTCCTGACCTTGAGCAATCCTCCCACCTCAGCCTCCCAGAGTGCTAGGATTACAGGTGTGAGCCACCACGCCCAGCCAAAGTTTTGTCTCTTTTAAAAGTTCAAGTATACAAGGTACGATGGGAAGTCTTGGGACACCAGATATTCATATAAATAACCACAACAAAATTTTAGCTTATTGTGAGTTAATGGTATGCTAGGATTACCAAGAAAGCAAGCATGGTCTTAGGTTCTTTCTGTGCTACTCAAAAATATTAAATAATTTTTAAAATTTTGAAATAGATTTACAGAGATCTGCAAAAAGAATACAGAGAGGTCCTATGGACTTTTTCATCTAGATTTTCTCAATGGTAACATTCTGTATAAGTACAATATGATGTAAAAACCAGAAAATTGATATTTGTATACTCTACAGACCTTAATCATGATTCAGTAGTTTTTACATTCACTCGTTTGTGTGTCTGTGTATAGTTAGTTCCATGCAATTTTATCACATGTGTAGATTCATGTATTTTTAATAGTTTTTAACTGGTAAGTAAAGTAAGAATAGACTTATGTGTAGAAAACAAATTTATCTATGTATTTCAGAAAAATGAAGCCTAGAATTTTACGTAAGTGACAGATCCCAGATACAAGTGGAGATGTGGGATGAACTTGTGCAAAGTCCTCTTACTGTGCCTTGATCGTGCTATATTTGCATTTTCTCATTTAGTTCCCAGGACTATGTTTAAGCTGTAGAGGGACTAATTGTGGAATTGAAAGGAAATGGGACTTTTAGCAATGGTTTTCAAAGGTACTTTGAAGGCCTGTCATACAACACAGGGTTATACCGTGTCATGCCAGTATAAGAGATTGGTGGCAGTTACAAGAAAGCAGACTTTGGCTCAAGGAAGGAGAGCTATAAAACTGTGGAATTTGGCTGCCATGAAAGCAAAGGCAGGAATTACTCCAACAGAGGCAGAGTGACCACATTTCAAGAGGGGCTTAGAGGGGATTCTTAAACCAATTAACATTTGGATTGGAAGACTCAAAGACTCTAGGATTCTGCATTGATAAATAGCACAAAGGAGCTGGACTATTTGAGAGGATGGAGGATGGGCTTTTCTCTGTATCCTTAATTGGGGAAGGAAGAAGAGGGGGAGGGAAAGAGGAGAGAAAAGACTAAGGAGGACAGAGGAGGGGATGGTCCTTGTGGCACATATGTAGTATTGAAATGACCAAAAGCAGTTACATGCTTTCAATGTTTTGTCTCTGGAACCTTTCCCATCCACTTAATAAACAGCAATGATTGTACTCAGCTATGTTGCCTATTAATTATAAAGATAAATATGGAGTTTTCATAGGTATTTTTGTTACTCTTTGTCATTCTCTCTTCTTTGCCTTTCTCTCTCTCTCTCCTAAGTTGATAATACACATTTTACCTTAGAGAGTACTGTATCTAGCAGGCTCCTGATACTGTTGTGACTGCTTTTTCTAATCTAACTGGAAGAGACCTAGGTTCTTTGCTGGTGAGTCTGCATGTGTGTTTATGTGACATGTTTGTCAATGATCAAAATCTAAGGAAACTGGGGTTACAGAGAAGTGACTGTTGTCATTCTTGGAGGTCTGGTATGATTAGACCTTGTGTATGATTGATGCCTCTCCCATGGAGTAGTAAAAGAGAACATTTGCTCTAAAAGTAACTTGAGGGAAAAAAAAGTGGTCAGGTGTATCATTTTGAATTTCATTTATTTGAATATATTATAATAGATCACCCAAATACAGAGATTTAAGCAAATGGAGATTTATTTATTTTTCACATAACAAGAAGCTGAGAGGTAGCAACTGCCAGCTTTAGTTCAGTGGCTCAGTGATGTTAAGGCTCGGGTGGCTTCCATTTTCCTGCAGTTGCAAAATGGCTGCTGCAGCTCCAGTCACCACATCAATATTCCAGGAAGAGAGAAGAGAGAGGGAAGAAGGGGAAAAGGAGAAGGAGAAAGAGCAATGGTTCATATCAACTTTTATCAGGGTGTGCAAATGCCTTGCTAGAGCTTCCTAGCACACTTCCACTCATGTCTCATTGGCCAGAATTTTCCCTCTACCTATTAATGGGATACACTAATTTACTGATACATTTGTACAATACTTTAATAATATGAGAGGAACCAAGACAGAGGAACAGAGAGTTTTCTGTAACTTGCAAATGGTTTAAGGGCATTAATCTGTGAGGATGGACTATGGGTGTCAGAGATTTAACTTGACATTTATTTATAGAGTCCCCTTGTATACTCACATATGTCTGGGATTAAGAGAAGAGAGGTCGAGGGATAAAGACTTTGGTAACGCTCCACTGAAATGAAATTATTTGCTGTATAGGATATGAAATTGGTTGTAAAAAACTCTTCTTGTGGTTTTGCTGCAGCCATTCTCTGGGAAAAAACATCATTTTATGAGCAATTTCTTTATAGTCTCCCTATTGTTTTTTATTGTAAACATGGTGAGATGATGTTCTTGGCTGTTGCATTGTGGAGTTAAAGTGGGTTTAAGGAGATCTTCTCTCTCCATTTGAGAGTTTTATTGAAGTAATTGAGACCAGAGCTTGACTCCTTGTGTCCACAATGCTACTAAATTAAATTAAGGATTTCATGGAAAGAACAATGAAAGCCCAAATTCTGTTATTATGCTATTTACTTAATATGTATGAGTATGCAGGTCTTTTAAGTGGTAATATAAAACAGGCCTTGCATTCTTAGGCTCCAAATGCTGGTTTTAGAAAATGTGTTTAGCAACATAAGTCTGATTGTCCCATAAGCTGACTTTGAGCATCTGGCAAAGGAGGTTTGAATTAGCTCCTTTTTTTTAAATGAGGAAACTAAAGGACAAGGGGAGTTAAGGAACTTGCCTAAGTTTCCCAAATATAGCTGGGATTCAAAGTGCATCTTCTCTGATCTGACGTCCACAGGCCTTCCTCTGAGTTAGGAGGATGACCTAAACTACCAATAAGCTCCAGAAAGTGAGTAAAAAGAGGTGTATCTAGGTCCCCAGATGAGGCTCAGGTTGAAAGATTGTTCGGTAGGGAAGAGGTCCTAGTGGTTTGGCGTTGGTACTCTGTCCCCCTGATTTAGTATAGGTGTGAGATACAGTGATTTAGGTGAGAATTCATGAGATTGGTCTTGATAGAAACAGGATCTTTGCTGTGGGGCTGGGTGCTGTCTGATACTGCTTCCCAACGCAAAGGGGACACTGGTCTCAGATATTTGTCCTTTTAGATGTCCGCCTGGTCCTGGGCTGGTGCCCCGGGGACTCTTGGCAAGCCTTGGCACCACAGCCACCACTACGTATCTGGCCCCTTGGCGTGAACAGACCCACCGGCTGGCATCACCCAGGGAGGGCACAGCCTTGTTCTTCTTTAGCTCCCCAACCCTGGAGGGGAGACTGAACATTTCTAAAAGAGCTTTTAACTAAGGGGGTGCTTAAAAAAAAGATGAAAAAGTATAAAAATCAAGGTGCATTGAGTGGAAATATTTCTGGCCACAGATGAGCTCAGCCGGCACATCTCATTTTTCTTCCTTTCCATCCTGTCTAAGGGACCCTGCTCTGAAGTCCATCCTTGGAAGTTTCCCCTTTTTCTTCTCTTTTGTGGCTCCTGTCCCTTCTAGCGAGGAGGAACTACAGACAGGTTGGATAAACATGTGCCAGAGCAAGGGTGTGAGCATGCACTTCTCATTCAAAGGCTTTTCTTTATGGATGGCAAAGGCCGGTTTCCCCAGATTTTTTTAATGTCATGACTTTGGATGGATATTAATAGTACTATAGAAAATATGTATAAAGTAAACAGAAAGTTTTCATTTACACTCTTGTTTTCATCTCTAACTCACTAGCGTCAGGTCTGACACTCTATAAGACAAACTGGGGTTTATTTACATACACACATATCCACCTATATAACTCCACATCCACGAGTATATGCATTAGACACACACGCATTGCACACACACACACACATCTCCGAGTTTGGGATATGACGCTGTTGAGAGTGCTGGAGTGATGGATTGCACTTAACTTTATCCATTTGTTTCCAAGCTCCCCCTCTTCCTTTAAGTAATTTAGCCACACCTCTCGTATACCATCAAAATGCCATGCTCTTGGACATGGTGCGTCCTCCTTGGGAAATTATATAAAGGAAATCAAATCATTTAAAAGAAACAGAAGGTTCTAAAATACACTGATGTATTTTTTTTTTTTTTTTTTACTATATAGAGGTGTAGTAATTTATAGTTTACAAGGTCTTTTAACACATATTGTCTCATTTCATCTTTGCAACAACCCTCTGGGATAGGTTGGATTTATTTTTCCTTCTTACTTTATAAATGAGGAAATAAGCCTAGAGAGATTGTGTAATTTCTTTAAGGTTGCAGAGTTAAGTGAGTGGTAGAGTTTGGAAAGTTTTGCTTAGTTGGGAAAACAGGGAAACTCAACCAAGATGTAGGACACTTAAAAAAAATTCATAAAAAAGCACTTAAAAGTATATATGCTTTAAAAGAGAAATGGGAAATCCAGGTCTTTATGTCCAAGTTTAGTGTGGCTTTACCACACAGTCACCATTCCCCTGTGGAGGAACTTTTTACTAACCTGTGGTATGCCAACTTAATGAACATTGTGGAGTCATTACATACTAGAATTCTACGGGGACTATGAAACAGAATGGAAAATTGTTCATGGTATAATTTAAGTTACAATAGAAAATAAAAAAGTTGTGTCTATAGTATAGTTATAAATGTGTAATGTATGTATATTTAAGGATATAGATTAGAAGGGGACATAGAAAAGTAAAAACAGTCTTATTAAGGGGATTGGAACTCAATTGTCATAATTTTTTTTAATATAGATAGAATTAACGGTAAATTAAAAAAATTTAAAAGCTGATAAAAACAAACATTTATTTTGCACAAGTACTGTGCTAACTTCTTTTCATACCTAATTCCATTTAATCATAACTCCATGGGATAGATATTATAATTTCTGCTTTGCAGATCAGAACCTCATTTCTCAGAATGGTTAAATAACTTCTCCAAGGTTATAAAGCTAGCAGTCACGACAGGGAGGACTTGGGTTTTTGCTCTGCTTCCTTCTACCCCAGACACCAACAATCCTTCAATGTGTGTCCTATAAACGGGACAATATGTCATTAAAGTGTCCAACCCTCTTAAATGCTGTGTTTGCACAGACTCTTTGTTTTTTTCCTGATCATGGAAGATCTTTAGTTGATTGACAGACATTAGCCATTCACTAGAGAGTATAGTTACTTAGAATTCTTTGTGGCCCCCAATATGCCATGAATTGCATCGAAGAAGTAGAGATGTACAACCTCCTTTGCAAAACAAAAGTCTGCGGGATGGTCCTGAGTGTGCTGCCAATACCTGGTCCTCTACAGGTTTAATGGCGGCATTGACCAGAATTTAGCTCACTCAGAAGGCCGGGGGACATGTGGCCTCAAGGCACATGTGAACCTCCAGATCCACAAGTGCAGCCTCTCAACTGAATCCAAACATCGCAGAACAAATCTCTTCATTAAATTGTAAAATTTGGATTCAGCCAAAAGGCAGCACTCAAGGATCCAGAAGGCCACATGTGGCCCCAAGGCCGCAGGTTCCCCACCCCTTTTGCAGAAGGGGGACTGGCATCTCATATTCCAAGGAACAGTGCTAGCCCCAGGCCTTTTCTTAAATCTCCAGGAAGAAAGCCAATATTGTGTTGCTCATGATCTGAATTGGTAGAATAAATGCCTCGGTTCTGTACGTCACTTTATTCAAGCTTTAAGTCTTTTTGCTGTGAAGGAAAATTGTCCTCTCCCTGCAGAAGGAAGCAGCTTGAGTTTCTTGGATCTAATGAGGCCGGGATTTTTCCAGTGGTGTGGACTTCTTCCTGACACCCGACTAATGAGCCCATTGTAGAAATTCCTTCTTGCTGCAGGTTACGGTGTAGCTGGTCTATGGGAACAGATTGCTCTTTGAAGGAGAGATTTACGGGAGCCTTTGGAGAATGGAACGCAAATCTGTGCTTTCACACGGCGCCCGTGAGAGAGCTGGCTCCCAGCTACCTCTCCTTTGCTGGATGGGGTTTTTCATCTGTAGGCTTCAGGTCCCTTACTCCTTACCATCTCTGTCACAGCATGTGCACTTTGCTGTGGATCTTTTTGATTAATGTCCTCTTTTTCTTGGTTGGGTTTCCCCACTTTCTAAACTAAGTGAAATAGAGATCACCCAGCTCTGCCCTTTTCTACCCCACTTTCATTTACTGCTCTGAGTTATTTTAAATCTTGGAGTGTGTTCTTATTTCAGGGGCTTTTATTCTTTGGTGTGAAAGTGGGCCCAGTTCTAATTCCTCTTAGCGCCATGCGTGCATAGCATTCCTCCTCTTCAAAGCACTTCACGAAGATTAACTAATTATTGCTCTCAAAACCCCTTGTCCTGTGGGGACAATTAGCAGTTGGCCAACAATAGGAAGGAGAACAAAAATGATTCTTACTCTTTTCATAAATGCCTTCAAGTTTCAAAGCATATTTCCTGCCATCAGCTAGAATACAGAATAGGGGAGAAAGACGGGAGAGGAGAGATTTTGAGAGGAAATCCCTCTGCCTCCTTCGTGAAATTCTCCAGCAAGGACTTTGGTGTAGGTTCTTTGGGGGATAAATTTTATGTAGAGCCAGCTTTGTCTAAGGACATGAGTATGAGCTTAATTCTAATCCTGGTTTTCCTTCTGATTTAGAATCACAGAATGTTGGAGGATTCAGCTCTTAGAGATACAATAAGCCCAGCCCTTGACTTTACAGATGTGAAGACCAAGGCAGAGGAAGGTTACAACATCTCAAGGTCATACAGGGCTAGATTGGTTTGTCCTTGACCTGCCCTTGGCCTCTCTGTTAGATGAGTTGTCTGCTCACCTTGAAGGTCTTGTGAGAATGGGTTAGTTGTATCGCTGGCCAGTGCTAGGCTTAGATACTGGGTGATGCTCAGTGTCTGCATGAGGGTTCCTGAGTGAAGTGAACATTACTTGCTGCAGCCAGCTCAGCTGGCACACCAGAGAAAGATGGAAGAACCACTGTTGTGCAAAAATGCTCTCTTGGCACATTTGAAGGAAAATGAGATATAGAATAATCATTTATTTTCAAAGTAAGCCAATGCCTATTTGATTTAAACAAATACTCCATTATGGTGTTCACCGTAGCAAATTCTGTAATTGTAAGTTTTATGGCAACTCCCATTACTAAACCATTTTCATCCCTCTCCTAGCTGTCTGGCAAACTGTAAACTGGGTGGAAATTTTTGTGGCTAAGTCCTAGTCTGGTAGAGAATGGATGGCTTCGGGGAGCACAGGAAAAGAACGAAAATCTCATTAGCTGCCTCTGAGTTATTGTTGAACGGGAAGACATGTAAGCATGTTCCTTTTCCAGTTTGCAAAAGAGTTGAATGTTTCTTTTCTCTGTACTGTAAAATTGTGAAAAAAGAGGCAGAAAGACCTTATTTTCAAAGTTGTATAGAACCACTAAGAATAGTTGAGAGAAAAAAAAATGCTTTACTGAGTCACCTCTAAGCATGCTGTGGACGAGGCCACTCATGATTTCAGCATCTGTCCTGTGAATGTTTAAGTTTTACATTTTCCTCTGCTTTGTCATGATTATTATTTCCCTGGAGTGCTGGGTTCCTGAAGTTAGATAAAGGATTTGAAACTGTAGAGTGGAAAGAGAGGCTTGGCGTGCATCCTAGTTTGTGGTTGTGTCTGGGGTGGTACCACCCTCGCCTTGGGGGTGAAGTGGATGGAGTTAGTTTTGCACACAGTGGATACAATGCCACATGCCAACGAGCCTGGCAAACACATTTTGGGGACCCATAGTTCTGGAACAGGATTCAAGACACTTAAAAAAATTATCCTCACCCTGTCTTGAAACATATTATTAACTTTTGTTACTCATTCATGGGTCGACTTCTACCTTCAAGTCAGTCACGTGATTGTCTTCCCTGCATGTTGTGCTTTTGACTCTGAGCCTGCTCACCCCATCTTTCCATGGATCCTGGTTTTAGTCATCTGTCAAGGATGACCCCAGTTTCTTAGCTTCCTCCACTCCATCCCCCATTATCTCAGACCATAAGAAGTCTTCATTCTCAAAATTCAGAGAGTGTTTATTTGCCATACTACTAGATGGAGATACTTGCTTTTAAATGTTTTATTAATATATGGTTTGCAAATTGTTTCGTATACGTTCCTTATCTCCCTCCCTAGAATATAAGTGCCTTGGGGACAGGAACTGTCTTCTTTAATGTATCTGATTTTAGTACCTAGGGGAATTCTAGGACATAGTATGTGTCTAATCAGCAGTTGTTGAGTTGAATATAGTGTGTGGGGGGATGTCTTATTTCCTGTATCAGCTGTAATCTTTAAAGAGAAATCTTTTAGTATTCCATCGTTTTTTGTGCCTTACACTCACTTGTTGCTTCATAGATATTTGTTAAATGAATTATTTGTGAGCACCTAAGATTTTCAGAGAGGCTGTTTGTCTTTAGTTTCCCCCCAAAATCTCTAGGTGCTCATCACCCTATAGACATTGATGACTCCATTTCTGATGTAACGTTTTTACAGCTGCCACTAATTATTTGTAGCCTTAGTAGGTATATGGGATTATTTTTGGATACTTTTGTCTTTCCTCTAAGAATTCCTCTTTGTAAAAATAGTTTCCAAGCCAAGTGCCCATTATGCATTTTCTTCATCCTTCAAAGACACAGACATGAATGTAAACATAGTATTATTGCCCTATTCTGCACCCAACTTCCTTGCGACATTACTTTCAGCATCCTTAAATCTTGTTTGGAAATAAGTGAGGTTAAAATATGGAATAGAAGTATTCTGAAAGCACCGACCTATATAATCTGAAACAAAAATTAGCACAGCTATCTTCCTGTTTCCACTCCCTCCCTAATGCTGTGGATTCACAGCTGTCCAGCTGGCTGGGGCTGTCCAGTGGTCCCTTGGATTATCCTTCTTCACCATGTGCTATCATGGACACTCTGCCTAAAGACCTAAAAAAAAGGCATAGTTAATCTTTCTTAAAAATATATTTTCTTACCTTAAAAAAAGCTCACAGGTATTATTTCCTAAAGTAATAATTAACTTATTTTTGAGTTGGATTATGTGATCACCCTATAAATGTTCCTTCACTAATGAAATTATTAATATATTATAATTTATATAATTGCTCAGATATATTAACTATTTTGAAATACACAAATAGGAAAGACTATTTTGTTTATCTCTTCATTTAACAAACACTCAATACCTGCTCTGTGATGTTTAGTGAAAAACTCAAAAAAAGATGTATCGTGTCCCTGCTTTCTAGAGGTTTGCCATCTAGAAGGTGACTAGAATAGCATCTGAGTTGAGGATCTGAGAACTGAATTAAAGATAGAGGTTGCACATCTGGAATTGGGTGTCTCAGAGAAAAGAACCATTTATTATGATTGGGAGTAATCCGAAAGTCTTTCAGAAAAGGAAGCTTTTAAATGAAACCATGATGGTTGAGTAGATGAAGAAACAGGTGAAGTGAGATGGAGGGAAGACTACTATAGGCTAAGGAAAGAGCTGGAACAGAGACGGATGGATAAAAGTGCATGAGAAGTTTAGGGAGGGGCAGGACAGGAGGCCTGCAGGTTGTCAGGGGCTGCTTTGTGCATGCGTGAGGGATGACAAAACAAAACAGAACAAACCAACACACAAAGACACTTTCTAAACTAAGGAGCAGTACTTATTCCTTTATTTTATTTCTCATGGCTGAAATGATTAATATGGCAATCTAATTAGCATTGTTCCTATAGATGGACCGAAAATGCTGATGCCAATGCCAAGGGGGAAAAAAGGTGTTTTGAAAAGATAGCAGTGGATGTGGAGTTATCAAATCATCAGCAGCGGCTCCCCAGTCACGTGCAGGAGGCTGGGCTGCAGATATGCAGCACCTCGCTGGAGTTTTCCTTCACGGACAGAGAAGAGTCTCCACGGAATTGCAAAAATAGCAAAAACTTGAAGTCAAGGGTCCTGAGGTGTAAATTTGCTGTATGACTCTGGGGAAATCATTTCTTCTTTCTAGGTCTTAACATTCTCGTTTGAGAAATAACGTGGTTGGGTAAGAACGCCTTGAAAGTTTATTTGGCTCATCCTAAGGCTCTCTAGGCTGGTGTTTTTCAAGCTTCCTTGCACATCTGCTCCTTTCGGGAGCCTCAGGCCCTGAGAGAGAGTGATGGGAGGTAACTGCGTTTTTCACTAAGCCTCTCATGCTCTCTCCACGGCCCCTGAGGATTCTTCCGCTGGCATTCTTTTCCATGCTGTGAAAATCTGAGAAATCTTTCCATACTGGTTCAGTCCGTACTTGTCTTGCCCTTTTTAACTCTAGAGTATTGATTCCTGGAGGATGGAGACTTATTTTTAAACTTTTCTTGTTTTTCTGCACTGAGTCTCAGGGAGTGTCAGACTTACTTATTTTAAGAAATCTTTATTGAGACTTCCTGGGTGCCAGGTGTTGAGGCACAAAGATAAACATTTCCCTTAAGGAGCACTGTCCAATTCAAAGGACATGCATGCAAATGAATAAGTGCCTGGCAGTTTGTTGATTGATTAAATGGACATTTAATATTTTTTCACACCCAAAGACCTAAATATTTACTGATTTTCCACTACTATCCCATTTAGTAACCATTCTCCAAGATCTTTGAAGGAATAAAAGCTCGTGGGAGGGCATCAGTCATTGTCAACTTATTGAACATCCACAAAGCTAAGGATGGTTTATAAAATCTTGGTTCCAGTGATTTCTTGATGAGCTAGTCATGGAAAATGCGCATGTTCAGTTGATTTCTAAAACCTTCAAAATGGAGTGGCTTTGTTTCCAATTTCTTACCCCTGCTACTTCTCTTTCCCTCAGCCTCACCTGGCTTTCCCAATTTTTACCCATTTCTTCCCTTCCTCACATTTCCCCAATTTCCTACTCTCTCATTAATTTATTTCCCTCAGCCTTTTATAGGTATCTTTTAAAGAATTAACTATGTGCCATGCACAGATCATTATTTTATCTAGATCTTTAATCCTAACAACAATGTCTTTATGGAAGAGGAAGCCAAGGCTCAGTGAGGCTTGGTCTTCTGGCCAAGATCACACAAGAAGGGCAGAGGTCAGAGTGGAACCCAGGTCAGTCTCATGTATCAAAATCCAGCAAATACATCTTTCTTCCAAAGCAATTTCCTGTTAGTAATTAAGTGTGCCTGAAACTCTTCATATAACCTCTGGAAAGGTAAGATAAGATGGCTATATCTTCTTCTATAACAGATACAATTATTTGAGAAACAAATAGCTAAAACTTGCAAAATCTGCAGGAAAGAACTTCTGGGGCTTTTTGAGGTTTTTTTTTTTTTTTTTTTTTTTTTTTTTTTTTTGCCATGTACCAACATCTCCTCAAAGGCAAGGAACAGCAATTACAATAAAAGAGACCAGGAAGTAAGAGGAATAAACAATGTAGTGATTGCTCTGGAAAAACCATAGCTATAGGTATTTCCATTTTGATAATGACCTCTAATCTTCCCAGAGGGATTTGGAGCATGCATGTTATCTTAAAACATTTTTTGAACTTTGCCATTTTCATTGCCTTTACAAAGGCAGCTATAATGAAGGGAAGACTCTCTTAGCTGCAATGAGAGGACTAATTAAATGTGTTTACCTCCTGACATTCCAAACCGCTTCTTGATTGGAAACAAAGGGATGAACCAGGTCTGGTGTTTATGTGTAAGGAGTTTTCTTTTTTTTTAAGTTTTTTTTTGGATGCTTCTTGGAATGTTATACTTTTGATTTTCTTCATTTAGCTGAAGTTGACAATAATAATGTAAATTCAGAATAAAATATAATTCCTATTGCCATTTTAATTTTATAATATTTACCTACCCAGTAATGGTTGAAAATTAATTTTGGAATGATACCCAAGTTAAATTAGTTATTGAATCAGGCTGTAGTTGACAATATGATTAAGAGAACCTAGGAAACTAATTCTGTGTCTTTTTCAGCTCCCCATATCTGGCAATAAAATTTCCCTTAAATCAGAGGAAAGAATTGACTTTTCAGTTCCCTTTAAAACTTAATCTATATGTGCACATAAATGTTGATCAGTTAATACCAATTTGATGGTGAGTACACATGGTGCTTGTTTTTCCATTCTTGTGAGACTTCACTTAGTAGAATGGGCTCCAGCTCTATCTAGGATAATACAAGAGGTGCTAGATCACCATTGTTTTTTGTGGCTGAGTAGAACTCCATGGTATACATATACCACATTTTATTAATCCACTCATGTATTGATGGGCACTTGGGTTGTTTCCACATCTTTGCAATTGTGAATTGTGCTGCCGTAAACATCATTCCCTTGCTTTTATTTATCATTACACTGCTTGGGTAAGTGTTATTAAAAGATACATTATTCAGTTTTGAAACACTTAGTAGCAAGAATAAATGCAGTTATGCAAGGAAAAGACAGATGAATGTTCTCAGAAGAAGATAGACTGAACAGTCTTAGATTACATGAGACTTTAAGAGTTGACAGGTGCTCCTTTTGAGAGAGTCAATGAGCAAAGCCATAAGAGATTTCTGGAAACAGGGCTCACTCTAGCTTGAGTATTTGGCAGGGCTCTCGTGTGGGCCAGGTTCTATATGTCCAGCAGGATTAAATTAGGACTGTGATGGGTGAAAGGACTATGAAATAAGGAGAGTTAGTTCCCCAAATACCTAACTAGAGGAACCACTCCCCTTTAAAATGGAGTCTTGTTCTTACAGCTCAGAACTTGGAGGTCAGGAGACCTCCTGCCTCAAGTCCCAAGCTTGGGACTTGATTTCTCTGTGAGGCTGAGAGTTTAGAATAATTCAGGGCAGAAATAAGGGTGCAAAGGAGCACTTAGTCACCCCCTGAGCAGGCCTAAGCTGCTTATCTATGTTAGAAAATAGGAACTTTCAAAAGGAACAATTGTCTCTCTTTGGAGAAACTGTCAGTGGAAAAGCTTTTAAAAATAATTTCCTTGTGAACTGCATAATACTCTTATGCATAACTCTCTGCTACTGCTGTTTAGCAGCCTCTTCCATTTGTATGAGCTCTGGAATATGAAACATTTCTTGTGAAGACCCAGAAAATAGCTTGCTTATTACATTGTGCCTGTCAGCCGCATTGTGGGTGCCAGCCCTGGTGCAGTGGCACTGTGGGGAAGGCTGGCTCAGGGTAAAGTGTATGTGCTGATGAGATCAGACCCTTTAGAAGTCCTGGTGCCTGAAGATTTAAGAAGGAGCAGATGTGTTAGCAGAATCTTTCTCTCCAGCAATCTGCCTGCCTTTCATGTGCAGACCTCTTGGGGGAGAATAGTTCTGTAGGTCCTCTGGGCTAGGAAGAGCCTTCCTGGCAGATTCCACTGGAGAGTAACAATGATCATTAATAACACAGATCTCCCATTTTTGGCTGTTGTAATTGGCAGCCAGGGTGTGGCTGGAGGGTTCCACAAAGTTCATCAGATCTGAGGACCAACAGTAGGTTTGATCGTTTGGACAAATTCCCCCAAATTATGGTGAAAATAATAGCAGCCTACTATCATTGGGCACTTACTATATAAGCACACACGTATTGAGCCTTTTCTCTTTTTTTACACATTATCATATTGATTCTTATACCAAACCCTATTAGGTAGGTTTATTATTCCTCACTTTAGAAATGAAGACGAGGTTAAATAACTTGTGTAGGACCAGACAACCTAGAAGTAGCAGGGCTGGGGTTTGAACCTAGGTTAGTTGGCTTCAAAGTTTATGCCCTTTTCACTTTGTCAGTGATTCCCTAGTTAGTGTGTATGAGAAAAGTCAGAGACCTGAACAGCAGAGAAGTTGCAGAAAACACCTGGGGCTCTAAGCTTCTCTTCAGTGGACCCAGAGGTCCAGGCTGGGGACACACATTTGTGCCAACCCAACCCTGGAATCCAAACCACGGAGGACACTGAAGTCCACTCCTCATGGATCTCCGAGACATCCTTTTGGGATTCTGATTTATTAAGCATGAAGTGGGGCTACATTTATAATGTACATGTTAAATATCCTCCACAGGTGATTTTGATGCAGGTGGTTGAAGTACTGTCTTAGTCCTTTTGTGTTGTTATAACAACATATTAATACCACAGACTGGATAATTTATAAACAATGAAAATTTATTTTTCATGGTTCTGGATACTGGGAAGTTCAAGATCAAGATGCTGGCATGTTCAGTGTCTAGTGAGGACTATTCTCTGCTTCCAAGATGATGCCTTGTTGCTGCCTCCTCCAGGGGGGATGAATGCTGGTACCTCACATGATAGAAGGGCCAGAAGGGCAGCAGAGTAAGAGAGAGTGAGAGTGAGCAAGCTCCCTAATCAATTCATGAGGATAGAGCCCTCATGACTTAATTACCTCCCAAAAGCCACACCTCTTAATATTGTTGCATTGGGGATTAAATTTCAATAAGAATTTTGGAGAGGACGTCATCATTCAAACAATAGCTAGAGATTAAGTGTTTATGTCCCCTCAAAATTCATATGTTAAAACCCAATCCCCAATGAGAAAATATTAGGAGGTGGGAACTTTGGGAGATAGTTAGGTCATGAGGGTGAAATCTTCATGAAAGAGACTCCAGATTAATATAATTAGACTAATGGTGGAGTTTGTGCCCTTATAAAAGAGAACCCAGATAGCTCTCTTACCCCTTATGCCTTACCAACATAGTGAGAAGATGGCCATCTATGAACCAGGAAGACCTCAACAGATACTGGATCTGTTGGTGCCTGATCTTGGACTTCCTAGCCTCCAGAACTATGAGAAATAAATTTCTGTTGCTTATAAGCCACTCAGTCTATGATATTCTGTTATAGCAACCTGAATGGACCAAGACAACCATACCTTGAGAAACACTGGAATGTGGCTATCCCAATGGCCAAGCCATTTTATGGGCATCTGTAGCCATGCAGGAGCAGAGAAGCCATCACAGATAGTGGATGTTAATTCACGTCGTTTAACTTCCTTGTCTAGCAGATCCATGAGGAGTGGACTTCAGCGTCCTCAGTGGTTTGGGTTCCAGAGTTGGGTTTGCACAAATGTGTGTCCCCAGCCTGGACCTCTGGGTCCACTGAAGAGAAGCTTAGAGCCCCAGGTGTTTTCTGCAACTTCGCTGCTGTTCATCCAGCAGAAGTTCTGGGTGGCAACCAAAGAGATCAGGGTTTCTTTGGCCTTCCTGCACACCGTTTGTCTCAGCTTCACATGTGTGTATTATAATTGGTTGGAGCTAAACTGATTTTAGGCAGGATAGTTGACCCTATTTCTTGGTGACATGCTTCCAATGGCACATGCCCCAACCCTTACCGGGAAGTCGGGGAACAATTTCCACCTTAAAACAAGGCCTTCGAGAATAGTACAAATCAACCCTTCTGGCTCTGGCCCAGAGTAAATTCTAAATAAACATCAACTGCATGATTTCTCTGTAAGAAATAATTTTAGCAGGTCATAGTCTCCTCAGGCTGCCACCCAAGCAGGTGGGAAAAGTCAACTTGGCAGGGTCCCCATCTTCCCTTCTGTCCTCCTTTGCTTCTTTGCCCTAGGCCTTGTTTTTTTCCTCAATGCTGAGGGTCCTCATGGTCATAGAGGACCCTCCTGGGATGAGGGAGATGAGCAGGGAAAGAGGTGCTCTCTCATGCAGCACCCATATACTCGTTAAGAGGTTCTGGGGCTTCTTGAGTTGCATAACACAATTAGGAAAACTCTCCTCAAGTTGAAACACTCAAATTCTGTCAGTTTTCACTCCGGCATGTAAAAGATATGGCTGTGAAGCCACCTATTGAGAAGATCTGGGAGACTTAGAAAACTTCTAGTCAAAGCTGATGTGTGTCTAATTTGCAGAGGATCTTGAGGTCAAGAGATTTGTCAGCTAATTCAAGATGAAGTGGCCATGATTTACTGTGTTCTCCTGGGGACATTCACATTTTAAAGGCAAGGGCATGAGAAAAAGAGACAATACTCTAACGAAAGCATTTCAGGAAATGGTGGCAAACAAGGTAGCTGGCAGGAAATAATTGGCAAATAACGCTTACGTTTGAGCCATTCAGATCAAATACCTTGGCAGGAGCAGCCTATAAATTATCCTGTGTGGGCTGCAGAGGTCCTGGGACTCTGGGCACAGTTTAGCCTCTACAGAGTCTCCAGGTGAGGTTGGCACTTTGAATCTGAGTTGACTCTGTGGACTCCAGCTGCAGTGGTCACCTCTGCAGCCATCTACTAAGGGAGATTCCTGGCTACACAGGGGTCTCCTCCCCGGAGTGGCTTTTCTGTGGCACTCAGGTGATATGGGTCCCCAATTGGTCCCTTGGAGGTCATCTAAGCAATATTCCATGCACTGGAGCAATGGTTCTCAACTGGGACCAATTTCCCCACGTGCCTCCACCCCCAAGAGAGCATTTGGCACTGTCTGGAGACATTTGTGGTTGTCATCACTGGGGAGGGAGGTGTGGTGTTGCTATTGGCATCTAGTGCGGAGAGGCCAGGAATGCTGCTACATGCCCTGTAGTGCCCAGGACAGTCCCCCACAGTGAAGAGTTATTCAATCCAAATGTCAAGAGTGCTCAAGTGGAGAAATGCTGCACCAGCAGAAGCCTGTTAGAAGCTGAGCACACATTTCTTATACCTGGGCAGTGGGGACAAGAGAGCGGCAGCATCAGGGCCGGTGTGGGATTCTCCCTCCTCACCCAGTGGCCTCAGGAGCAATTTGAGCTCTAGCTGTGATACATACATCCAGTGCAGGGAAGCAGCCCTGTTTGCCATTTTCCCTGTAGGGATGATAAGGGAAAACTGCGTTCCAGGCTGTCGCTTTCTCCTTTTCCTTAGGAACCCCCAAGGAAGGGATGTAGCCCTGCTCTCAGGCCTGAGTGTCCTGAACCAGCTGGAAGCGCTGTGGACAGGCCATGCGTGGGCTGGGGTGGCCCTCTTCTGTCCTTACGTTTGTTTCTACAGAGGGACTTTAGCCTGCAAGGTTTGCGGGGGACAGAAAGGAGGCCAGGTCTGTTTCAGTTGTAATTGTGTCCACAGCTTTCGGCACAGGGTTTGACACATACAGGCCGCTCATTAAGTATCTGTTGGACAAATGAATGAAAGGATGCCTATGGAGTGTGAATAATTCTTAGATGTTTCTCACTCCAGACCCTAAGAGCAGCTCCTGGTCAAAGAGGAGACTCTGACGGAGGGAATAGGAGCAGGCTCTTGAGTCCCCTCCTGTCAAGCCTGGGTCAGTGCTGTGCCCCTCACTTCATTCAAGATAGCATGGAGCTTCATACATGGGCTTTGTAGTCAGACGTTTTTGCGCCTGTGTCCTGCTGCCTACTTCCAGGTAGTTCAAGGTTGATTGAGCGGCTCACCCTCAGTGAGCTTCTGTTTCCCCATCTGTGACTTAGAAATAATAGCAGTTCTTTGCTTAGTTCTTAAAGTTTTAGAGGATTACATAAAATCATGCAGGGTAAGTGAATATGGCCAAGAGATCTTCCCAAGAAACCTGTCGTTGGAAGGTGAGGTAGAAGGGTAAACAAGCAAAAATAGAACAGCATAAGTGTCACAGTAGAAATATACATGAAATAATGTATAAAAACACTTAGCGTAATGCCTAGAACTCGAGAGGGATTCAATAATATTAGTTCCCTTCTTTTTATGAAAAATACCATGAAACTACATAGGAGGGAAGGACACGGGAGAAAAGCTAAGCTATATTTTGAGCTATCACAGGAGGAAGTTAAACAAGTTTACATTTGAGGGCCCCTACTTGCTCCATTTCACAGAGGACAATGTCATTTCCAGAGGGAGGGAAAGAAATGGGATAAGATTTGGACTTGGGAGGCGTGGGGAGAGTGTGAGAAGTTGATGTGGGAAATGGGAAAAGGACTGAAATGGGAATGAGAACGCCCATGCTAGACACAGCTAAGATTGAACCTACATTTTATTTTTCTAGAGAATTGCCCAAGCCTTTTTTCTTGTTTTCTACTGCAGTGTGGATCCGTGGTGGGAAGAGGCAGCCCTCGTGCAAGGTCGGCATCGGAGCTGTCATGACGGCAGGGACATTGATAGTGTTGGTGAGTGTGCAGGTGAATTCATGGCATCCTGGGTGATTGCAGAGCAACGTGAATCTAGGAGGTAGGCAGCAGGTGAGAAAGAGGAGAGAGGGAGGGAGGGTGGGAGCGGGGAAACCAGAAGGGCAGGAAGCTGGGATCAGGCAAGAGTATGGCGGAGTTTATGGTTTTGCAGAAGTTCCGGGTGCTAAGATGTTCCACGGTCAGGCTGTGTGAATGGGTTGCTGAGGGAGAGGTGATGGTTTTTAGAGAAGAAGAGACTGAGGTTCTTAGTACACTGTGTTTGCCCAGGGTGATATAAGAGGTGAGTTGGATTGAAAACTTTCTGCCATGCAGAAGGTCCTTGCCACCTGTTATAGACTGAGTGGTACCCCCTGAAAAGATATGTTGAAGTCCCAACCCCCAGTACCTCAGAATGTGACCTTTTGTGGCAATAGTGTCATTGCAGGTACAGTTAAGTAAATAAAAGTGAGGTCATACTGGAGTCTCCGTGGGCCCCGAACCAATATGACTGGTGTCCCTATAAGAGAGAAAGGCATGAGAAGACACAGGGACACACAGGTAGAAGATGGCATGCGAGAACAGAGACAGAGATGAAAGTGATGCATCTGCAAGCCAAGGAGTGCCAAGGATCACTGGCAAATGTCAGACACTGAAAGAGGCAAGGAAGGATTGTCCCCTACAGGTTTCAGAGGCAACACGGCCTTACTGACACCCGGATTTTAGACTTGAGCCTCCAGAACCGTGGGAGGATAGCTTTCTGTTACTTTAAGCCAACCGGTTTGTGGTGTTAACACTTTGTCACAGCAGCCCTTGGAGACCAACGCACCACCCTTCTCCCTTGGCCCAGCGCTACCCATCCCTTAAGTCCCGCTCAAACCCAGCTGCACTGGCAAGCCTTTCCCACTCCTCTGGTCACACCGACCTCTGCCTGCCTTCTCAGAATTCCAAGTGCACTCGAGGTCTGGCACAATCGTGCATAACCCCAGCATGTAGTTTCAATCTGTTTTATGATTTCCTTCTACTTGATTCAAGATTTGTCTTTACCTAAGGTGTCAGCACCAACCTTCCCGAATTCCTCATGCTGCCTAAGTCAGTGTTTAGCAGCTAGTAGCTCCTTGCTCACGACTTGCAGATATCTTGTTGGCAGTTATGTAACACAGTTTAAACTCGATCCCCGCATCTGGGTCACTCGCGATGCACTTTTCTGGGGCACCACTATCCTGCCGGGGTTTGAATACTGATGGGCTCTCTCAGCTCATTATGGAAAACTATAAAATATACAATAGTCCAAAAAATCATAATGTATCTTTTTAGATGAGAACAATTTTTTTTTACCCTGAGAATAATTAAAATATAGGCATGCTCAACTTTAAGGAAACCTCCAATCCCAAAGTACACACACAACTGATTAAATGGCAGAGATGGGAAGAAAGAATCTTTTATTAACACAAGGATTTTAATAAATTTTCGGTTGCCTTTTTCCTTAGTGCATCTTTTTCTTTTAATTTCAGAACTTCCTTTTTTTTAATAACTAAAAAATTGGATTTATGCAACTTTCTGGGTGCATGTACACTGTTTAAAATGAGGTACCCTTGTACTGAGAGTAAATAAAACTTAGAAAAACAAAGAAGCAGAACCTTTATAGAAAAGGGCTCTATAAATGAATACATGCTGGTCTATGCAGGTAATATCTTTGGAAGTTTATGCAAGAAAATGGTACTAGTGAGTGTGTCTGGGGACAGAAACCAGAGAACTAGGGGTTGGAGGGAGACTTTTCCCTTTATGCTATTTTGTATCTTTTAAATTTTTTAAAAACCATGTGTGCTTATGAGAGAGAAAGAGGAAGGAAGGGAAGTAGGGAGGGAAGAGGAGGGAAGGAAATGAGGAAAGAAATAAAGGTAGCTGAGACTGGAGGATGTTTAGAAAGCAAAGATAAGGCTCTTAAAAAAATGGATGGTCTAGGCTTGCATATGTGGTGGAAGCCTCACTTGAAAGCAGGCAGGGAGAAGTGCCTGAGTGTACACACAAACACATACACACACACACACGTGTGCGCACACCTTTAATGATTGGTCTTCTGTGCTTCAAACAGCCATTGTGCTTTTCATGGAGGGAGATGATGTCACTCCTTGTGTCATCCCCAGCTGCTCAAATTGGCTTTCTCTGCGGGTCTAATTGCCCTGTGTCTGCATCTCAACCCCTCTTCACAGTCACTCAGCTACTGTGAATGCCACAGGCAACCTCTGGGGCCCCGTGGCCTTTGCCCTGCCTAGACTCTCACACAGTGCCTTTCTTTCTGTCGAGCATTGCATGCAGCAGGTAATGGACTGATGGCATTTTAGAGCTGGAGGGACACTGAAAACAATGGGTTCCAATCTTCCTGGGTCAGATAGGACACAGAGGGAGCTTCCGTCAGGTCAAGTGTTCTGGAGAATTTACAAGCTAGTTAGATAGCACAGCTGGGGCTAGGCTCCAGGGCTCTGAACCCTTACCCAGTGCTCTGTCCAAATCACAGACAATGTCATGTGACACACCTCCAGCTGCATCAGAGTGATGGACAGAACAGGGAGCCTTGGTGGAAATGTTACAGAGAATAGTGTTTGTGATTCTGACAGCAGCAGAACTGAATTATTGACAAGACTCTCTTCAGAAGATTATTAACTTGAATGCGTTGGCTAACTCCCTTAAAGGAACAGTTTTGGGATGCTGCGTGGATTAGTGGTTTGGATTTTAATACTCTCTGCATTGTTCCTGATTCTTCATTGCATTCAGCCCAACCAGCCCAATGCCTGGCACATAGGAGGCATATCACAAATTTGTGTTGATTTAATGCACTGCTTTATTCTTTATTCAGGAGGGAGAAATCCCGTCCCTCACTCTGGTTTTACAACCAAACTGAATTCATTTTGAAGAAGAATCCCGATGAAAAGAGGTATCAAAGACAGAGGAAAGACGGACACAGAGGCGGTGCGAACCCATCTTCTGGTGCGTGTGCAATGAAAGGAAGAGGAATGGAACTAGACTTAGCCCCGTGCTCTCTGGCCCCTGGGAAGACAGCCTCCTCAGACTGGGTGGCACTGTTTGGGGAAAGAATGTGGCTTTGGGGGAGGTGGGTGGACAGACAGCAAGGCTGTGTGTTCTGAGGCAGCTCGTGGGAGAAAGGAACACCAGCTGGGACATCAAACAGTTCGGGAACCAAGAGCGTGTGCTGAAAGGCATTGAAAGTGGCAAGCAGGGAGTGGGCACGTGTTGGATGCACACGGACACGGATGCACTGAGAGCTGGAAGACAGCGGGGTTGGCCATCTCCCTCTCTCCTGACTCCGGAGCAGACGCAGCAAACCTACCCTTCTGTGGCAGAGTCCGAAGAGAGGGTTACAGCCCAGGGTGTCTGTGCTGAAGTCATAACCCAAGTTCTTTGACCATTGAGACTCCGATACATCATCATTCTCTCAACTCAGCAAGAGTTTTAGAGAAAACCATTGTCCCAGCCCCAGGGAAACATAAACAAAGATCATAGCAAACTCAGTGTAGGAAGGAAGCTTTTCTCTCTAGTTGTATGCCCTTTCGGGGATTCTTAGAACCAGAGCCTGAAGAAAACTTTAAGTTCACCTAGTCTAACACTCGTTTTATAAATGAAAACACTAAAGTGCGAAGGAAGATTCGTGACATTCCCAGAGTCACAGAACCAGCAGGAGATGGAAGCAGTAACCAAACCACACCTTCCCCTTTGAAATCGCATGGGCTTTTGAGTCCTGCGGTGACCTCGTTGCAGCTTCTTCGGGGTATCTTGGGGTTCAAGGTCAACCTGTAAACCACTGCGAATGGCAATGCTGTGCTACAAAGGATGGTCATCGAGGCCCTTAGCAGAATGACAAATCAGGCCATGGTTTCCTTGGGCCCTTCCATTTGACTTTTCCAAGCCCTCTTTCTTGGTGTCTGGTTTCCTCTCATTTCCCTCCTGCCTCGAGCTGTCCCTGGTGTCTGAACACCCAGGGGCTGTGTCCACCTAGTCAACCTTCCTTCCCTTGAAGTGTCAGAAGCCAAAACACCACTTCTTCCTCTGCAACTTGGGTCATGGGTCAGAACTTTGATTTCTCCCCGGCAGAGCAGCTCTCCACTACATGGTTGGGTGGATTCTGTGACTTGAGCAATTTATAGGGTCGGACGAATGATTTGCATTTAACCCTACCTTCTGTGTGCAAGGCCCTGGGACAGGCCCAGAAGCTCCCTGGGAGAAACGAGAGTGGAGCTTATAAAACCGTGCAAAAGCTGTAATCCAGAGACTTGGATTCTCCAGACCACTGGAGATGTCCTCTGGGGCCCCAGTTAGACCATATGGTCTCTCCACCTCTCGCATTCTAGGTTTCCGTACCTCTGGTCTTGTTTCATATCATAAACTTAAAAAATATTTGAGCCAGCATCTACCACTTCCTTTCATGCTCTCCTCAATAGGCCATTCTCACGTGATATTCTTTCTAGATCCAAACTCTCTGCTATCAGTCAAATACGACCTACTCAAGTTTGCCGTGGCAGCAAAACGCAACCACAGACGGTACGTAAAGGAATGCATGTGGCTGTGTTCCAATAAAGCTATTTATGGGCACTGGAATTTGAGTTTTATGTAATTTTCACATGTCATCAAATATTATTCATCTTTTGCTTTTTAAAAAATGATATAGCTGGGTGAGGCACCTCACATCTGTTATCCCAGTGCTTTGGGAGGCCGAGACAGGAGGATTGCTTGAGGCAGGAGTTCAAAACCAACCTGGGCAACATAGTGAGACTCTATCTCTCCAAAAAATTTTAAAAATTAGCTGAGTGTGGTGGCTCATGCCTGTAGTCCCAGCTGCTTGGGAGGCTGAGGCAGGGGGATTGCCTGAGGCCTGGAGTTCTAGGCTGCAATGACCTATGATTGTGCCACTATACTCCAGCCTGGGAGGCAGACTTAGCTCTTGGGACCTATAGAAACAGGTAGTGGGCTGAATTTGGCCTGTAGTTTGCCAACCCTTGATTTAACCCACAGTAATATGTAACTGGTTATAATCCCTAGGTACCATCACAGACTGTTAGCTCCTGTCTCTCTGGAACTTTTCTCTTTCTTAAGCAATTCAGACCTGGTCAGAGAGGTCTCAGCAGTGATAGCAGTTGAAAATACTTTTACTGCTGTATATTTAGTTGCATCTTAATTTTTCCTAGTTCCTTAGAGAATTTGTAGAATTTATGGAATTATTTTTTTCCCTCCAGAACAGTTTGATGCATGTATTAGCTTTATATTACTGCCATAATAAATTATTGTAAATTTAGCAACTTAAAATAACAAAAATGTATTATTTCATAGTTCTGTGGGTCAGAAGTCTGGGCTGGCTCAGTTGATTTCACTGTTCTAGAATTCATGAGGCTGAAATCAAGGTGTTGGCTGGCTGGGTGCCTAATGGGAGGATCTGGTAAGAATAACCTTCCAAGAACATTCTGGTTGTAGCAGAATCCAGTTCCTTGTGATTGTAAGGTCCCTGTTTCCTTCCTGGCCATCAACTTCCATTTGGGCCCCTACACCTCAGAGCCAATAATGGCACAGTGAATCCTTGTCATGCTTGGAATCATTCTGCCTTCCACTCTGTTGCAGCTCTCTGACTCCGGCCAGAGAAAGTTCTTTGCTTTGAAGGACTCATGTTGAGCTCACCATATCCAGAAGAGTTTCCTTATCTTAAGGGTCATAACTTTAATTACATCAGCAAAGTCCTTCTGCAATATAATATAATGTATTGATCTAGGGATTAGGACATGGAAATCTTTGAGGGGCCATTATTTAGCCTTCGATAGTACAGTTTGGAAACCTAAGCCACTGGACAGAGACACCACGTTTGCCAAACTACCTATTCTTATGAAGCTATCCTTGATCTTCCCAGTTAGAAAAGCCCATTCCCTCTTCTGAACTCCCATAACCATTTGTCTTAAGCATATGTCTAGATATCTGTGCTGAGTTTTGCTCTTTGTCATTTTCCTTCTTCAAGTTACAGCAACCCTTTTTGTAAAGCAGGGTCACTGGTGAGACAGAACACACTCACATGGGACAAGCTATATGAAGTGCATTTATTACTTACAAGTAGGCAGCAAGGGACAACAGAAGCCTAGGATTCATTGTTATCCAGGTAGCCAAGGCTTAGAAAAACTCCCTGGGGGGCAGATGGAGTCTTAACGCATGCTCCACTTGCACTGCAGGTGGACGACCCTGAAAGGCAGCCTGAACTGGGTTATATAGCTCAGAGGTGACTCCACTCACTGGGCTAAAGCTTTGAAGGACATCCTCCTTCCAGGGGAGAGAGCAACAAAGCCCAGCTGTCCTAACTAAAGATGCTACATTCCCTAGAAAGAGCAAGGAACAAGGCCCAGGCTGTTTTAAGCAGTTTCTCACTATCTTAAGATATTGTATTTCCAGCACATTCTACAATTATTCTTGAGAACTACAAACAAGAAAGTGGGGAGAACTGGGTTGGTCCAAGGCCACCCAGAGAACTATCCTTATTCTTAGCTTCAGGGACTCCTCCCACATTGTGTTCACTCAGAGGAGCTGTTATCCCCTGACCAGGGGTGGGCATGTGGCCCAGTTGAGCTGATCAGAGTTACCCATTCCCTCAGATATCGATTAGGCCGGATGTTGAACATGTGACCCAAGCGAAGCAATTAGAGTCTTCCCTGGAATTGATTTATGGATGTTGGGAGAAAGAAATTCTATTTCAGTTGTGTTTGTTGATTCAAAGGATGTGAATCTGGAGCTTCCAGCAGCCATCTTCACTGCCACATGGAGAAAACCATCTGCAAAATGAAAGCAAGAGGAGGGAAGATGAGAAACATTTATTTTGCTTCGTATTGTTTTTCCTGTGCCTCGCACAGCATGTGGCCCATAAAGCTGCCCAGTGAATATTTGTTGAATGAATGGAATCCTGATGGGTTTGAGGTCCAGTTTTAGACAGGATAGGGGGTGCAGCTAGATGGCTGAATAGAAACCTCCAGCGGGTGTCCCTTCACATGAACACCCAATTCAACAACTATCCACACGAGCAAGCATCTACAGAAGAACCAAAAATCAAGTAAGCAATTATACTACCTGGTTTTAGCATTATATCAAGGAAAGAGGCACTGAGAGGACAGAAAAGACAGTCTGGCATTGCCTATACCACCCCTCCCGAACCCCTGGCAGTGTCCCGCCAGCAGGCTGAGTGGAGAGAGAATCTGTGTGCTGGAGGAGGGAGAATGAAGTGATTGTGGGACTTTGCATTGGAACTTAGGGCTGCCCTGGCACAGAGAGTCTTCTTCTACTTGAGGAAAGGAAGGAGAAGAGCTCAGAGGACTTTGTTTTGCAACTTGGGTACCAGCTCAGCAACAGTAAAATAAAGTACCAAGCAGACTCTTGAGGCCCCTGAGTCCAGGACTTAGTTCCTAGATGGCATCTCTGGACCCACCTTAGGCCAGAAGGAAACATGCTGCCCTGAAGGACTGACCCAGTCCTGGTAGGATTCATCACCTGCTGACTAATGAACCCTTAGGCTTTGAATAAAAATCAGAGGTAGCCAGACAATAGTCACCATGGGCTTTTGGGTGAGACAGGGCTGGCTTTCGGTGTGACCTGGTGCTGGTGGTCACAAGGGAGGGCTTACATCATTCCTCCTCCAACTCCAGCAGCCCAGTATGGAGAGTGAGGGAAGAGAGTGAGAGATTTTGCCTGGTAATCCAGGGAATTCTCCTGTATCTTACTCAAGCTCACCAAAGTGGGACCACCAGGAATCTGCAAGGATCACAGCATTACTGGGTTGGGGTATCTCCCAGTGCTAATATAACTGCTGTAACCAGGGACTTAGATCACAACAGTTGATTCTATTTGAGTATCTGGAAAATCTTCTTGAGGAGGACAGGTTCAAACAAGCTCAGACTGTTATGATTAAAATAGCTACCTAACTCTTCAATGCCTAGACATCAATGAATATTCATAAGCATCAAGAACATCCAAAAAAATGTGGACTCACCAAATGAACTATGGGGTACCAGTGACCAATCCTGGAGTGATGAAGATATGGGACCTTTCAGACAAAGAATTCAAAATAGCTATCCTGAAGAAGCTCAGTGAACTTCAAGACAACATGGAGAAGGAATTCAGAAACCTAACAGAAAATTTTAATAAAGAGATTGAAACAATAATAATACTTTTAAAAAGCAGAAATTCTAGAGCTTAAGAATCCAATTGAGTTCCAGTTCTAGTCTCTGAAGTTTTGGTTCTTGTAGTTCATCTTTCTGTTCCATGAACTATGCCATTACCTTTTCCAGATATGGAACTCAATAAATTGCTTTGCCATATTGAGTTGGGTTTTAATCACTTGCAACAGAAAGAATTCTGGATAAGATGGTCGTGCATCACAAAAGTGCCCTGTATTCAATTTACAATGCCTCCCCCACTGGACTGCAAGCAGTTTAAGAGCAGGATTGGGTCCCGTACATCTGTGTATCTCTCACAGTAATGAGCACTTACTGCATGTTTGAATTACAAAGCATCAAGGCATAGCAGTAAGAGTGGCATGTCGTAGGGGAGAAAGAGAGACCACTTGAGCATGAGAAAGAGATGGCGATGTAAAATAGGTGCAAAGGAGTCAGTAATGGAATATGTGCACTCACGCATGAGAAAGTCTTAGCAACGGAAAACTCAGGAGAAAGAAGTGGCAAGTCATGGCTCTTACCCTACCGTCCCTCTTATTCCTGTCTATGCCTGTCTGTCTATCTGTCTGACTGTCTAACTAACAGTAATGGACACTTGGCCATAAGTTTTAGGCACCATCAGTTAGCCTCTATCTTTCTGGACCTTTTCTCCATCTTGAGCCGGTTCATACCATGTGAGGGAGGCCCCACCACTGATAGGAGCTGGAGCTCCTGTTGTCGCTGTAGGTCTAGCTGTGTGCATACTTTGTGCCTTCCCCATGCCCATGCCCACTTCATTCATGGCCTTTCTCCATCTCTGACTTCCAAATCCTCACCCAGATCAGCACTTATTGCCTACCATTTTCCTTACTCCCTGGGGGAGGGGATGGTTTATGAAATTGTTTCTGTGGTCGAGGTGGTGAGAGAGGGAGGCAGGAGAGGAAACGCCTTCTTGGTTTGATGCACTTGAGTGGATAGGGCTTCTTCATTCACGCTAAGACATTGGCTCTAGCACATGGTGGTTGATAGCTCGACTCCAGCATCGTGTGCTACCTCTGCCCTCACTCTCTGTGAGACCTTGGCTTCAGGATCATCATTTGCACAATGGCTACAATAATACTCCTGATATCATGGGGTTACTTATGAGGATTATTACTAGATAATATAAAACATTATTCAATAACATAAAACATGTAAAGTGCTTATAACAGGGAGCGCTGAATAGATAGAACCTATTATTATTTTTATTGTTATACATTTCTATTATTCCTTTCCAAAGTGACTGACGCCATCATGTTGGCCCAGTTCTTGAATGTTTTGATGTTGACCTAAAGATATACTTTATAGCAAAGTGAAGAATAAATCTAAAATTTCTACTTGTTATCACAGACAATCTTGATCCATGGGGCTACTTCTGCACAGGGGCTGTGACTGTTAAGAGATAAGGCCGCTGTGTAAATGTAGCTCCCATGTGACTCGATTCTGACAAGTCACATTGAATTCTGAGAGAAGGATTCCAAATTTCCACAAGAAGTTTTACCAATTCAGGGGTTTTGAGGAAAATTATAACTATCTTAGTTTCTGAGTGCCGAGAAAGAGAATCAAAAGTAATTTTCATTATGAATTGGGATTTCTGTAGTCCATTTGGAGAAAATATTTTATCTTCTCTTGCATATCATGGTCATTTTAAGATGAGTTATTAACTTTTACAACTCAATCTGATGTCACATATTCCAACTTTATTGCTTTGATTTAATATTCTATCTTAAGCACATTTCCAGTGAGAAATTACAGAAAAATTATTGCTGGGGAGGAGATTTCAAGACTTCCAAAGGGTGGAAGGTATACCTCCTTGATGGAGGTATAAGAAATGGGCTTCTGAGATTTTTTAGAAGAGCCTGTAGAATTTTTAGAGTTTTTTTTTTTCTCTAGAGTGGGGTAGATTCAGTTTTGAAAAGTTAGATCACTGGATAAATCTCTTTCATCCTATTAGTTCCAAGGGATCCCCAATTCTCTGATCTTTCTCAAAAACTATACCAATATGACAAATCCTGGGACTTCCCACTATATCATATTTATATAGTGCCTTACTTTTCTTTCTAGATTCTATGCTTTCATTTAAGAGGAGGAAGCATATCTTATACATATACAAGTGTCCATCTTTCCCAATACCTGTCAGTTCTCTAGGTGATAGATAGATTTGTGGAAGTTAAACATCATGGAAAGAGTGATTCCAGAATTCTATACAAGACCACAGTCAAGTCCATGGTGTAGATTTCATGGTTTAGGTTTTCACTTATTAGCGCAGTGGCCTTGAACCTTAGTATTCTGATCATCTGGAAACTGTCGGTGATAATATCAGCCTGGTAGGGAAGATTAAGATAACGTACATTATGAAGTCCATTGCCTGGCATGAAACAAGTTGCAAGTTACAATAGACCTTAAAATAGCAACCTTTTACATTAATATGTTTTTATTGGGGGGGTTATAACTTACAAGGTATTTTCATTTTCTCCCCAATCCTCATCAATTCTGGACAGTCATCTTACATTCTTTGGTGAGTTTGAGGTTTTAATTTGTCCTACTTTCAAACAACATTTAAGTATTCTTTGCATCATGGAAAGTTAGCATTGGAGAGAAAACTTAAGATTGCCTTAAGCCCTCCTCTTAATGCAGAAACTGAGTCTGGCTTTCCTCCAAAGGGAGCAGATGAGCCTGGACCTTTAAGAGAATAGGATCAGCTAAGTGGAGGAGCAGGAGATGGAGATTGTGTAGATTCTAGTGGGAGTTTGGAGGCGATGAATGGGGAGGTGAGATGGTGGGAGATGATGAGAAAAAGGGAAGTAGGAATTTACTAGGTGAATTTTAGAGATAACAAGAAGACAAGTCTGACTATGAGCAAATATGGGGAGGTAAAGGGAGCCTGCATGTCACAAAACCAGCACCATGCCAGGCACTTTACTTAATGTTCACAATAATTCCATGATGCCCTTGATTCTCTGCCCATTTCACAGACAAGGAAGCAGATCATAAAAGTTAACAGGCCATTGGTCACATCGTCAGTATGTGTTCCCATCCATTATTCTGTGAAAGACCCATGAAGGGGAACAATCTGAGTAGCAGAATGTAAGTTTTACTAGAATTAGTATGTCATTGGCATTCACACCAATTGCTAAAAACCTAATGAAAACCCAGTGAGGCTGCAAGTTACAACAGAATCAGAATGGACTCATATTCTGGGCACCACAGAGATGCCTGCTGACTGGTACTTTCCCCTCAGAGAAGGCAAGTCCTAAGACCTCCCTCCACCTCCTCATCCTGCCCTGCTTCCTGCCATTAGACAGGAAAGTTAAGTTGGGGCCATTGTGTCAAGGCTTTGAAGTCATGCTGGCGATATGCGTTCATCTTACAGGAACTGAAAACACATCCAAAGTGTTTAGTTTGGGAGGTGAGGGAATGAGGTTTATGATCCAATAAAAGAGGTGAGTCAGGAAGCTTTAACCTGATCGCTGGAAGTTCCTTAGCTCATTTTTGAAATGCAAGGTTTCCATTTCTGTTCCTGCCAATCTTCATTTGTTTATTAGGTTGTATTCTTTCTCCAACGGGAATGGGGGAAGATGGAGTGTCTAAGACTCCACCAAACCACACTTGCACTTATTAAAGGTGTTGTAATGAGGAACAGGAAGTTTTCCCTCTTGCCGCTGGCAGAACCCAGAGCAGAGCTGGGCATGCTAATGCTTCCTTAGCAACAGCCAACAATTGGGCCCAAGATAGCATTATGAGCATTCATTCTGAATTTTTCATATCTTTTCCTTTCTAGTTTTATCCCCTCAAGTCATGTACTAACTTCAGGGCTGAAAATGCTTTAGTTCACCAGCAATTTCCTTACTACTGCGGAATAGAGGTGAGTCATTGACATTATTATGTTATTGCCCATAATAAGTTTAATGTGAAATGGAATGATGTGACAGGACTTGACAACTGTCTATTGCATTGAAAATTAACACCTCACCTCCAACTTGGTGTTTGTATTTAATAAGTGCTTTACCTCATCATTTGTCTTTCAGCAACATTGTTAGCCAGCCCATTGTGCAATGGGAGCAGCTGACACCTAATTAGTTACGCATGCATCTTGGCATGGGCCACCTTTCCTTTCCACACTGTGGGCCTGTTGAGTTCCAGATCCCCTGGTATTGCCCTTTGAACTGCCAAGGTGACCCTTGGAAATATTTTAAGTAGGTAAAGGGTGTTGACAGTGTATATCTCTTTCTAGTGCTTTTAGGCTGACCCTGGGGTGCCCAGGGATGTCAAACACAAAGCCCTGGGCAGGAATTGCTAAATTCTTGGGACTTTCTTGGCTACCTTTTGCTCTATTTAAAACCTACTGGTCCCTTTTCCCCCTTCCTTTGCTGCAGGGTCTTGTTCTCAGCTAGATGACCATAGACACAATAAATCAGTCCCCCCAAATTTAATCTTCACTAATCAGGAGGTGAGCCAATAATCTCCCAAAGTAATACAATAAAGGCAGTTTGTCGTCATCTCTTCTTCTTCTAGAGACATTAGAACTTCAAAGAACTTAACAGACCATTCAAATCCAAGCACTAAAGTTTCTAATTTAGTAAATCTTAAATGAGGTTAAGTATATGGACCCAGGACAAGCTTCAGTTGACTCTTATGTGTCACCTGAGTAAGAAATACTACTCTCATGAGATAATGACTGCAGAGCTCTAATGCTCACTGTCGAATGCAGTCACCAGTAGCCAGGTGTGAAAATTTAAATTTAAATTAATCAAATTCAAATAAAGTTGAAAATTTGGTTCCTTAGTCACACTAACCACTTTCAAATACTCATAGCCACATGTGGCTAGTGGCTACCATATTTAAGAGCTCAGGTTAGAACATTTCTGTCATCACATAGAGTTTTATTGAACAGTGTTGCTATAAAGCATAAACCCAGTCAGTATTGATTGTTATTTATTCTAAATGAAGAAACAACACTTTGGGAAGCAGGGTAGGATGACGAGGTAAAAGGAGGTTTTAGGACTTGCTTTCTCTGAGGGGAAAGTACCAGACAGCAGGCATTTCTGTGGTGCACAGAATATGAGTCCATTCTGATTCAATGGTAACTTACAGCCTGACTGCGTTTTCATCAGGTTTTTAGCAACTGGTGTGAATGCCACCTTGCAGTGACATACTAATTCTAGTAAAACTTACATTCTGCTACTCAGGTTTCTAGTTTACAAAGTGTCTTCACAACCGTTGACTTATACGATGCTCACAAAAATGATATGAGTTAGGCAGGAGAGGTAATATCATTCCCATTTAAGAGCATAAGAACATGAATACTCATTAATAGCAGAATAGTTACATAAATAATTAAGTAGCTATGAAAGGAATGTCTTAGAAGTATACCCATTGGTTTTGGAGGGAATTCCTCAAGGTGATGTTGATTAAGGAAAGCAGATGCAGGAAAGTGAGCAAACATCATGCTAGTTACTTGCATGCTCGCTCTCTGATCCATTCCTCACTCTTTTTATGCTCTCCTCTGTACTGCAGGGTGGCTGACCCCTGAAGATTGTGTTTTCCAGGGTCCTGTTTCAGTTGGTTTCTGGTTGAGTTCAGTCACTAGGAGTTATTGGTAAATTATTGGGGGTGCGTAGAAGGAAGAGAGAAGCCAGGGTATCCACCTTGGGCAGCATCTTCAGCAACAATGTGTCTCCATGGCTCTGAATAGCTTTGCCAGGGTGCCTGCTCCTCCCACATGACCCCAGCTGCTGGGATGAGATAACATTTCCTCCTTCCTTTGCACCTCCGGCCTAGGGCTAGTAGCAGTTCCCTACCCTTGTGAATCTCCAGGCTGCCTGACCATTCTGTGTTTGGTTTCTTAGCTCCCCTATCACAGTGTAATGAATAACTTGAGCTAAATTCTCTCTGTTTGAATTACCTGAGAGTGGTTTCTGTTTTTCTGATTGGGTCCTGTCAGACACAGATATTTTTCTGCGTAAACAATGATCATACATGCAAAATGAGACTGTGTATGGTATATGTGCGTATGTATGATTATCTGAGCATGGGGAAAACCGTAAAAGGATAAGTACTAGGCTGTTAATGTGGAATATGGGAATGGCTGTGAGTGTCTATAACATGGAGGGGATGGAAGAGGAGAAGGATGAAGCTAAGCAAAAAAGGAAAAAAAAGAGACTGTACTAAAAATGCATGATATGATAACATGCATGCATTTATATAAAATCATGTATGCTTATGTTTAATAATAGAAATGATAGAACTAGTTGGAGAAGGTTACTGAACTGCCCATAGGTCAGTGAGTGGTGGAGCTAGAACCTGAAACTGTATCATTTGATTTCGAACGTGTGTTCCACATAGTGGCCCAGAACCCAGATTCTGGAGCTGAATCATAAGTGCCCTTTGATCTTGGCTCTGTCACTTACTGCCTGTGCAGCCTCCTCCTGGTGTCTTCATCACTAAAACCAGGAGAAGGGAGAATGAGAGTGACTACTTAAAGCTGTTGAAAGGGTTAAATGAGTTAATATTTTTGAAACAGTCCCATGCTTGGCACAGAGTAGATCCAATATAAGTGTCAAAGGGGTACTTTTTCCCTGTATCACTTCGTTGTATTAAATGTATCAAGAAAGTGTGAATATTGCTCCCACTGTTTTAATTTTGTATTGATACTTTGAGGAATAGGCAGTTGTAAAGTCTAATCAAAGGACTTAATATAAACAAAATAATGTGCCTTTGCTAAGGGGATTAAAAAAAGAAAGAAATTGGAATATAAATTACTTTGGGAAATCTCTCTTAGTGAAATAAAGATAAGTATGGAAACTGCTTTATGTAAAAATATGTTTATTGCTACATCTTCATAATAGCAAAAGGTTGGTAACTTCCTAAATGTCCTACCATGAGGGTTTAGTTGAGATAACGGTTAAATATCTATTTGATGCGATGTCATTAACTTGTCCAATTGCTCAATAACATGTTTAGTACTAATGCTATAATGTTATGTGGAAGTGCAGAATTTTAAATTATATATATATATTAGGAGTATATGTATTTTTTATATTTACTTTTTTATTACAGAACATTACAGGGGTACAAACATTTTGGTTACATGAATTGGTTTTGTACAGTTTGAGTCAAAGTTGTAAGTGTGTCCATCACTCAAATAGTGTGCATTGTACACATTAGGTGTGAATTTATCCATCCCCTCCTTCCCCCTCCCACTTGCTTGATTTCCATTGAATTTTACTACCAGATGTGAATATGAGTGTTGATCATTTAGTTCCAATTTAGTAGTGAGTAGACGTGGTATTTGTTTTTCCATTCTTGCTATACTTCACTTAAAAGGATGGTCTCCAGTTCCATCCAGGTTGTTACTAAAGGTAACAATTCACCATTTTTATGGCTGAGTAGTATACCATGGTGTACATATACCACATTTTATTAATCTACTCATGTATTGATGGGCACTTGGGTTGTATCCACATTTTTGTGATTGTGAAATGTGCTGCTATAAACATTCAAATGAAGGTGTCTTTTTGATAAAATGTCTTTTTTTCCTTTGGGTAAATATCCAGTAGTGGGATTGCTGGATCAAATGGTAGATCTAATTTTAGTTCTTTGAGGTATCTCCATACTACTTTCCACAGAAGTCGTACTAGTTTGCAGTCCCACCAAGAGTGTTTAAGTGTTCCTTTCTCCCTGCATCCACGCCAGCATCCATTCTTTTGGCACTTTTTGATAAAAGTCATTCTCACTGGAGTTAGGTTGTGTGAGCCTGAAAGACTTTGCAAAGCTTCATGGGGGCTCAGAAGTTGCTTTTCCAGCCACTAGGGGGAGCCACTGGCAGGAGGGTCAGGACAAGGTCGCCAAACCCGGAGGACTGCTCATGGGGGAGGGGCTAAATGCCTGTCCACTAAGGCCCCCGGCTAGGATCTTTCTGCCCTTGTCCAGTAGTGCAGTTTTTCTGTGGGGAGGGGTAGGTGCTCCCCTAAATGGCCAATCCTTGGCCCCCCTCACAGACAAATTGCGTCAGTAAAGGCTGTAAAGGTTTGTGCAAATTGACTTCCCTGTCAGTAGGTGGCCTTGCTGGAAGGAGCAAGCTGGAATGTTGTTTTGTTGTTTCTGGGACCTGTGACCCGCACTAGTCCCTCAGGAGAAGCACTGAATGCCCCAGGTGGTGGCTGGGGCCCTGGAACTTCCTGGTGAGTCCTTATTCTCTGCCACAGTAGAGGCAGGTCGGGAGTGTGGCTGGGCAGGCCTGGGCTGGGTGAGCCTGCCCTCAGGCTCCACAAAAGCTGGCAAGGCAGCTGTTTTGACAGGGGTCAAAGGTCTGCTCCCAGCTTCTGGGCAGAGCTGCCAGGGAGGAGCTGAAGCGGCCCCTCCCAGAAAGTCTGTGGAAGAAGGGCCGCCTGAGATCCACAGTCTGGCTGTCTGCAGTGGGCCTTGCTCCTCTCCCTGCTCCTTTGCCCACAGTCTCCCCCTAGTGTCTGTCAGCAGACGGAGCTCAAACCAGCTGAGCCCCCACAACCACGCTGTAGGGGGAGGTTTCCTGCTGGGATCCTAGCATGAGCTGAGCGTGGCCCTCCCCTGGGGGAAGGGGTGCCTGTGAGCAGGCTGCAGCTAGGACCCACCCTGCACTCTCCCCCCACATCTGCTCATGCGGGCTCCCTCACCTCCCGAGACCAAGAAGACCAATCCCTGACCAAGCCCGGGAGAAGCGTGCTGGTCCCCATGTGCCTCCGCCTTGCGGCGTCCCCCACTCTGAGGGAGCCACTGGGCAAGCAGCACTAGGGAGGGCAAGTGAGGAGGGAGCTCACAGACCCTCAGTCTGCTATAGGACCCCAAGAGGAAAGGCCTGAGCCCCACTCTCTGTGGAAACTTCGTGTGGTGGCTCAATTGTCTCCCTTGGCAGCTGTGGGTCAGGGAGGGGAAGGGGAGGAGAAGATTCCGGATGTTGGAAAGCTGGCACTCTCGCGGTCTCCGACCCTCTCTCCAGGAGGCAATCGAGGCTCTCGAGTCCCGCAGAGCACCCGGGACCCACTGGACACCTGAGGCTCCTGCAGTCTGGGCTGGAGTGGGGAAATGTCTGTGTGGAAATGAGCAGGAGGAAACCTGAGGAATTGAAGCGCTTGGGGAGGACGAAGGCTCACAGTGGGTAGAGAAGCAATATGGTGCCTGTTGTCCTGGGTCTGTGGGGTGGCTTGGGAAGCACCCCAGGGGGGCTGGAAGTCTAGAGCCCACAAGAACCTTCCAGCGCATTGGCAGCAGCAGCCTCTGGGCTCATGTGGGCAGAAACCGTCTCCAGCAGCTCAGAAACCCACCAACAGTCAGAGATGTGAGGGAGGGAGAAACAAACCGCCCCACCTACCCTTCTCGCTGGACTCCAAGCCTCTCGGGGGTTGATCTTTGCCAATACCTTTCTCCTTCTTGTTCTGTTCCACAACTTCTTTCTATGGAGTCTCCTGAAGGCTCTGGCACCCTCCCCTCAGACCCACATCTGATTTCTGTTTGTTTGTTTTTTCTCTTTCATATAAAACTTCTCTTTCTTACTGAGATGTTCTGGCAGCTGGTATCTCTGGTCAGCCACCTTCAGGATTTCCATATTATGATTATATTAAAATAAAATTCTTATATGGAAAAAGGCAGGAATGACATAAACACTTTTATAATGAAGGGAAAAGATCATACATACACAATTTTATATCAAGCAATCAGAGACTGATTTGAGGTGAAGACTTGTTTATTACTGGTTATTGGATGTTAGCAGTTCTGTGGTCTCCTCATCTCCAGGCCTCCCTTGATGTATTTGTCAGTCTTCACTTTGGGTTGAAAGTAGGGAGTGGAGGTGCATTGGGCTGTGTGTCTTTTTCATGAGCTGATGTTTCACTGAAATGTGTATGTTCAGGGGGACATCTAGCTATCTAGGGGAGGCTTGTTCCTAGATTTGTGCAGTGACTAGGGAGAGTATAGAGGGCATGGAAAGAAAATTCTTCACTATCTTGCATCCCTTTTACTTTGTCCCTGCAATAAAGGTTCATCCCAGGTCATGCCTACAATGCCAATCTAATCCGGTCGGAACACTTTCCTGCCATCAGCAATCTAGATGACTTTGATTAAGCCCTGGGTCAGAGGATCTTGGGGACAATTAGTGATTCCCTCTCTCAAAGCACTTACCATATTTTGCTTTGCACTTGTGTAATATCTTCACTGTGAGGTTTTGAGGGCAAGGCTAGTGTGTTCTTCTTTTTTTAAAAAACGAACCTTTATTGATGTATAATTTACATAGCATACAATTCATCTGTTCAATATGTACAATTCAGTGCTATTTAGTATATCACAGAGTTGTGCAGCCATCATCACTAATTCTGAAACATTTTCATCTCCCCAAAAGAAACCTCATAGCCATGAGCAGTCACTCCTCATTACTCTCTTCTCTTAGCTCTTGACAGCCACTAATCTGCTTTCTATCTTAAAGGATTTCCCTATTGTGAACATTGCAAATAAATAGAATCATACAACTTGTGGCTTTTTTGCAACTGGCTCATTCATGTTGTAGCATCTATCAGTACTTCATTCCTTTTCATTGCTGATTAACATTCCGTTGCAGGCCAGAGTATTCTTATCTCTGTACTGCTAGGAGCTAGCTTACTGTGTGGCACATTGGAAGCATGAATAATAGTTCCTTAAGTAATATTTGATTGATTCATGATATTATTCTTTAAATATTTCTCTTGCCAGGTAACCACAGTCATTTATTTATTTTTTCTTCAACTATGGCCTCCAAATCTTTCCTATACTCAACTACAAGTCTCCCCAACTCACATTAACCAGACATCTAACTTCTAGTCTCCTCACATTTGTTCTCTGTTCACTGACAAGATTTAGCTTCTTAAATAATCACTTTACACAGTCAACCTCATGTACAGAAACATCTAGTAGCTTTCCGTTGCCTATAATTCATTTGGCCATTCATTCAACAACTGTGCTGTGAATGTCTATTACATTCTAGGAACTGGGTTAGCCGCTAGGACTTAGCTCTGAACAACATTAAATGTAGTTCCTGCTCTCATGAAACTTACAGTCATTAGACAAGTAATCACATGAATAAATAAATAATTATGAATTAAGATCATATTTAACTTGGGAGAGGAGGGAAGTCTTCTTTGGTGAGTGGGCATTTAGGACTAACCCTGAAGGATGAGTGACACTAGCCCTGGGAAGGATGGAAGGATGTAGAATTAACATGTAAAGACTCAGTGGCAGGAATGTGCCTGGTAATTTCCAGGAAAGGACAAAAGGCCATTGTGCCTGGAGCATCGTGAGTAGGAACAAGGGTGACATGAGTTTTGGCTGGCGAATTAGGCAGGAGCCAGATTATGTAACATCCTGTAGGTCTTGTTAAGTGTTTTGGATTTTATCTCAAGTGCAATAGAAAGCCATTAGTGTGTCTTAAGTAGGGAAATGTTAAGATTCAATATTTGTTAATTAAAAATCATTCTAGAGTGTGCAGGGAAGGGAAACCAGATAGGAAAGTTATTAGTGAACCAGGGGAGAGCTGACGGTGGTCACAGTAGGATGGTGGCAGTGCGGATGCGGGCGCTCAAGGTTTATATTGAATGTAAAATCCACAGGATTTGGTCATTGGTTGGATATAAGCACTAAAGGAAAGAAAAGGGCCAAAGATGACTCCCATTTTCTGTCATGAGCCCCTGCATGGATGAAAGGGCCATTTACTGAGATGGAAAAGGGTGGAAGAGGAGTCAATTGAGGGACTGGGGTTGGGAGGATCAAGAGGTTAGTTTTGGACATGTTGAGATGATATGCTCATAAGGCATCCAAGTGGAGATAGCAGTCAGGCATTTGGATATTTTATCCAACTATCTGAAGCCCAGAAGAGAGGTCTTGGCTGGCGATACATATTTGAGAGTCTTTGGCACCTAAAGGGTTGTGGGATGTTTGAAATTGCCAAGAGAGATAAGTGAGGAGGGAAGAGGGCCCAGGTCCTGGCCCTGATTAACTCTAACAGTGTTCAGATAGAGGAGGAGAGGCAGCCAAACAGACAGAAGAAATAGCCAGAAAAGTAGAAGGGAACCTAGGAAAGGGAGGTGTGGAGTCACAGAAGCTGTGAGGAGACAGTTTTTCAGAAAGGAGGACACAGCTGTGTTAAGTGCTGCTGAGAGGGCCAGCGAGCTCTTGTCAGTCATGTGATTATTGACGTGTCTGATAATAGCAGGTTTCTTGGAGTATGGACAGTGGGTGCTAGATTGGAGAAAGTTGAAGAACAGAGGTAAAATGAGGAATTGGAGACAGGCTATGCAGAAAATTCTTCTGTGCAGCTGGGCTGTGAAGGTAAATAGATAAGTAGGGCAATCCCTGGAGCAAGGAAGATTTTCAATTCTTCTTTTTGGCTTCTTTGCTTTTATTTTAAGATGGGAGAGAATAGATCTTGTTTGGACATAGATAGAAAATAGGTTGAAGATCCTTGAAGGAATGAGAGTCTATCAGTCTCCAGGAAGGTGGTCCTGTGGAGACACGCTGGGCTTTTTGAAGTGGGAGGGATTGTAACAGGAGGAAGGAAGAAGATGGCTGGAGATAGAAGGGCGAGGGGACTTAGAGGTGAGTAGATGCAGGGGTTTCCTTCCAGTGGATGTCTGATTTCCTTGTGAAGTAAGAGATGAAAGTTTCTGAAGGTGAAGAGCTGGGGAATCCATCGGAATTATGAGAAGTGTGAAGAAGGGATATAATAATCATCGTGAGGGATGGGAGAGCAAGCTCATTACAGAGATAGTAAGAAAAATCCAAACTCCTTTCCTTGGAATTCACTTGTATAAATACTCCCTATTATTATATATGTCAAGATGAATAAGACATATTTTCTGTCCTCGAGTTGCTCACTGGGGACATGGCCACAAATACTGCACATAATTTAGTTGTGGTTAATGCTGAAACAGAAGAGTGCAGAGGGACTGTGGAAGAAAAGGGAAGCATCTAAACCAGTCTGGACACTCTAGGAGGCATTGGGGGTGGTTATGGAAGGTTTCCCAGTGGAGAAAACATTTGAATGAGTGGAGAATAGAACAGTAAAAGTTAGCCAGGCAAAAACACCTGGAAGGTAAAAGAACAGAATGGGTGTTAGAGAGAAAATCTTGAGGGTTCAACAAGGGTTGAGTCTAATATGAAGGTGCGGCCGGTGGTAGTAAGTGATGGGGCTGGAGAGTTGGGCAGACACCCGATCGTGGCGGCGGTGAGTGTGCTAAAGATTGTGGACTGCATTCTGCGTGTGTTGGTGAGCCAGTGCAGGGGTCTTTGCAGGGTAGCAGTTGGATTTGCCTTCTTGATTGATAGATTACTCTGGCTGCTGTGAAGAGAGATTTGATGGAGCAAGAGATGTGATTGGGCGGGTCAGTCAGCAAGCTGTGGCAATAGTCCAGATCAGAGGTGAGATCAGATGATGACCTAGATCCTAGACAGTCCCTACATCTGTGCACTGCTCCTTTGAGATTCAAAGTCCCAGGCAGGAAGTTCCTATCGGTCAGATCTGGGGCATAAAGAGGAAGGTGAATGAGATAAGTTGATGCCAGCTTTTTGGGAGAAACTCATTGTTTACTTTCCTGGGAGCTGTGCTTTTAATTCAGGCTTGCCCTTAAAACCAAAGCTGGCCCTGGAAAAATTCTGAAGTACATGGACTTTCTGGTAGGTACCCCATGGTCACCGCATGGTCACCCCATGGTCACCAATAAGATAATCTTGCTATTTGGATTATATTCTGTTCCTCACTCTCTACCCCCAATAGAGGAGAGTGACAGTCGTACAAATTCATTTTGAAACATTTAGTGACCTACATATTGCTTCTCCTTGGAATATATGTTTATTTATTTATTTTTCTATGTTTTATTCCATAAGACTCTGGGTTCTGGGATCAAACGCATCTGCTCCTTTGAATCGTGTGACCTCAGGCAAGTTACTTAACTTTTCTAAGCATAGATTTGCCCATCTGCACAATGGGAAAAGCAACTGTACTCTCCTTGCAGAGGAAAAGCTCAAGTTTAACGGCCACCCTTTATTACGGGACCAGCTTTGGCTGTGAATCTCTACTTTCTTATTCACTCTGTTGAGCCATCTTGGCAACTCTAGAAAAATCCTGACTTCCCTTTTTCTCTTTCCTCCTTAAGTCTAGCGTACCCTTCTGTCCTAAGGCGGGAACGGCCTATTTACTTTCCTTTGTTCCCTACTTTGTCTGTCCCAAACCAAATATGCCCTCCAGAAGTAAGCGTCTATAACCCCAAATAAGAGAGAAAGCAAAAATTTCCCAGAAGCTGAAAGAGGACCAGCAGCTTCCAATACAATGGAAACATTGGCTATGTCCTCTGATGGAGGTATTTTTCCCTATGGGGGATATTCAGACTAAACCAACATAGATGAGAGGTATAGGAGAATAAAGAGAGATACCCTCCCAAGTTCACCTTTTAGTTTCTAAACCTGGATTTTTCTACTATGGGAGAGAGCACCATATACTGACTGCTAGTCAGAGACTATTCCACATACTTTAGGATAGCATTTCATCTTTAAAAGGAATTATCTCCAAGATGGTGGTATGTTTCTTTTACAGGCTAATCTACTTTTTTTAAAGGTCAGTTGCTTCTGGAGATGAGGTATATAGACCAGAAAGTTCTTATGTGTACTGTAAATTAATTCCTTGGTCAGAAGCAATGTTGTGGGATATATTGAAGGTGAATAGGCATTCAGTAAGTTCAGGGATGCTGGTGTTGGCAGAAGGGCAGTGAGCAGCATATCCAAGTCCAGAATAAGTGTCTATTCCAGGGAGAATTCCTCTTCTAGACAGCAGAGGTTCAGTGTACCCAAACTGCCACCAGGTGGTAATCTTGGCCACCTGGGTCATGGTACAATATTGGGGGCACAATGTTGGTAGCTGCTGCTGGCAAACTGGGCACTCAAGATTGAAGCACTTGAAGTGAAGTTATATTAGTGTTTCTATAACTTGTAAAAATCTTTTGATAAGGATAGTAATCTCATTATTACTGATTTTTGGATATATTCACCCTAGCAAGGAGCATAGCTCTGGTTTAGAATCATTGAATTTTTTATTAGTCTCTGTCTTTACCAGCCAGAATGTTTTTGTGACTATTTATGGTTTCAAAACAGGTTCTTCCTTTTCAGTAGAAAATATTACATTAGTAAAATTGTTTTATCAATTGACAGAAACCTTTTCCCACTTCCTGTATCCCCTGACAAGACTTTTTAATGCCCACAAAGGAGAGTATCTGCCTTCCTATTGTACTATTGTGTATTTAGTTTTGTTGGTTTTAAGTACTGCTTAAGTTATTATCTATGGAGTTTTTAAAGACCTGTTGTCTTGATTTTCAGTCTTTCTTCACATTACAATAGGTAATATAGAAATTGTAGTAAAGATATTTCAATGACTTATAGGGACAATGAGACATAATATTTATTTATTTTCCAGTGTCTGGCATGCTGCTAGGCAGAGGATGTTCAGGACCCAAATATCAGCCCTCATCATCATCCCTTAGCACCAAAATAAAATACACACCAAGGCAGCCACTTGGGAGCCCTCGTCCTAGAGTTTTTGACTCAGATGAAGCATGTTCAACAGCATCGGGCTAGCCTTACCAATTTGGCTAAATATTCCCACTGTCTTTCTTTTTTTTTATTTTTTATTTTTATTATTATTATTATTTTTTATTTCAGCATATTATGGGGGCACAAATGTTAAGGTTACGTATATTGCC
>VBSM01003157.1:34867578-34897825 GCA_008086735.1 Cheirogaleus medius
GCTTTAAGGTATCTCCATATTGCTTTCCACAGGGGTTGAACTAGTTTGCAGTCCACCAGCAGTGTAGGAGTGTTCCTTTCTCTCCGCATCCACACCAACATTTATCGTTTGGGGACTTTTTGATAAAGGCCATTCTTACTGGAGGTAAGTGATATCTCATTGCAGTTTTGATTTGCATTTCCCTGATGATTAGAGATGTTGAGCATTTTTTCATATGTTTGTTTGGCCATTATTCGAGACATAATATTTAAATTTAGGACTGTCCTGGAAAATCCAGGATATATAATATAATCACTGTAAGTATGAACTTAGTTGTGTGACTTTGGGTAATTGATTTTTGCTCTCTGGGCCTCAGGTGCCTCAACTGTGATTTATGGAAGTTGGTCTATGCCAGTGGTTTCCAGCTCTAATAGACGGAATAACATTGTTGAGTGGCAAATATTTTGAATGTCTCCTTGATATGGTTGAACATTTTCTTTGTTGTCCTGAAATAAAACTCATATATAAAGTAAACCACAAATACATATAATCTTTAAAAATCCATCCAAAATCTTAAGTGTGATAGAAAAGAAAAATAGAAAGGAAGTACTTAATCATAAAATGGTATATTTTCAATATGTAAAAGAATGGTCATTGGCTATATAAAAAGATAAATAATCACCTGTATAGATGTTTGCACGTATTTGGAGAATTACTGCAAATGCAACAGCTACAAATGTTGACAGATTCGGTATGCTGAAAGGTGACTCAAATGCCTTGAGAAGTGTTGCTATCGATAATGTTATTTTGCAAAATGTTTAACATTTCTTTTGTTTTTAAATGTGACCTTATTTCTTTCTCAAGAAATTCTTTATCAAGAACATTCTTTACCAAGAACATTTCTTGATAAAGTTCTAAACTAATATCAAAGTGCAATCTTCCTTGTATTTACATGGTAGTTGTATTCCTGACAACCATGCAACACTATTTTGTATTTTTGTGTATATTATTAATAGTTAGGGTCTATGTTTAGATAATTATAAATAAGATTTTTTACCTATCTCTTAATTAAGATCTCTTAATTTTTTAAATCCAATTTGATAATCTATCTTTTCATTAGGTTGCTTAGACCATTTATATTAAATGTTGTTATTGATACAGCTGGGCTTAAATTTACTATCTTGTTATATATTATCTGTTTTTCTCATTTGTTCCTGTTCCTCTTTACTGTTTGTTTTTATTTGGATCTAAGTGAATATAATTTATGGTTCCTTTTTGCCTCTTTTATTATCTTATTGGCTATACCTCCTTTATGTTTTTAGGTAGCTTTAGGGTTTATGGTATACATCTTTAACCTATCATAGCCTACCTTCAAGTAATATCATGCCACACTACATGTAGCGTAACAACCTCATTGCAGTATCTTTTCATTTTCCCCTCCTGACCATTGTGCTATTATTGTCTCGCATTTTATATATTCACAACTCCATGCCACATTGCTTATTATTTTTTCTTTAAACAGTCAATTATCTTTTAAGAGGATTTTAAAAATAAGGAAAATAATCTATAAATATTTTATGATTTTTATTACTTCTATATCTGCAGTTGTATCCCTATTTTTTCCTACAGTTTGGTCATTTGTATATTTTATTGGTCTTTCCAGAATTTTGTCTGTGTTATTAGATTTTTCACAGGAAAAAAATCCCTTTTGAAATCAACATCATTATTTTTTGGTTTTCTTTCAATGTTTGTTCCTTCTGTTTTTATTATTTCCAATCTTATTTTGTATTATATATACTTTATCACTCTTTGTCAAATCTTTATTTCACGGTTATTCTTTCCTAAGTATTCTACAACTTCTTTACAACATCCCTTTTATTTAATAATTTATCTAAAATAGTATTTTTTTTCCTTTCATGTGGAATAATCTAGCCATTTTTTGTTTCTATTATTTGTTTCTAATATTTTTTGGGGGGGAAATGATCTGAGAACATAGTCTGTCTTATGATCATTTGGAATGAATTGAATTTTCCTTTGTCACTTAATACATATTTGGTTTTTTAAGTCTATCATAGGTGCTCTAGATAGAAGGATTACATTTTGTAGTTTTGAAGGTTATTGTTTAAATATCTATTCATGTGCATTTTTTGTATGCTTGATCTATAATTTTTGGACATGAGTGTGTTAAAATCTTCAACTATAATGATTTTAGATTTAACTATTTTCTTCTGCAATTCTATCCATTGTTGCATAATTCATTATAAAATTATATTATTGCCACATATCTCTTTATGATTGCCATATCTTCTTATAATAGTTTTCCTTTTACCATTTGAAAAATTGCTTTGAGTTATTTTAGTATTATTTTAAATATTGCCATTCAAGTGTTTTGGTGTCTTGTTTGTTTCATATTTGTTTTGTGTATCTTTTAAAAAATCTTTTCATTTCCAACATCTATGTGCTCTCCTTTATTATATTCTATAAACATGCTGCTTTCTTTCAAAAAATCAATCTTGCAATCTCCTTATTTTAATCATTTAGTTGACTTTATTCTATTTATTATAATTACTAATGTATTAAGACTTATTTATGACATTTGTGAGCACGAGCATGTACATTTTCTATTTTTTTTATGCTTACCTATTTTTTTCTATGCTTATTTTCTATTTTGCTGTCATCTCTTGGGAGGAATAAGGATTTTTGTTAGTTTTTTCTTTTTTCTACTGGTAAGAAAAATATTTTCTATTTTTGAATTTTCTGTTAGTTATTGCTACTCACTAACAACCATCCATGCACTCATTTTGCCCTATCAAAGTCTCAGGCTTATCACTAACAATGTCTTCACCCAAGACAGAATAAGAACTTTACTGAACTTCCAGGGCTTTTTATGTTCTCTTTCCCCAGATTTCTTATAAACATTATCTGGGGTTTGATTTCTAGGTGATTATCAATACATATATTTTTATAGTTATTTACTCAGATACTTCTATTCTTTTTGTTTATGTTTCATTTATTTCATGTTTCTTTTTGCTTCATTTGTTTGTATGTCCCATTGCTTTCCTTTAGATTAATTTCTTTGCTTACTGGAATACTTATAAGGCCTGGTTATGAGTGAAAATATCTTTATTCCGTCCCCTCACATGTAAATAAATATTTAAAAGTTTTTTTTAAACTTTACATATGCTGTTTTACCTTTTAAATTTATTTAATTTTATTTTAAATTGACAAAACATAATTATATATTTCTGGGTGCTGTGTGATGTTTTGATATATGTTTACATTGTAAAATGATTAAATCAAGCTAATTAACATATCCAGCATCTCACATACTTATCATTTTTTTTTTGTGGTGAGAACAATTAAATCTGCTTTTTTAGCAGTGAAAGTTATTCTTTATTTTCCTCTAACAGTATTCTGTTAAGAAGAATGATGTTTATCTGATTCTTATTCTGCTTTTTCCCTCTGTAAACGTATAGATTTTTCTTTTCTTGATGTTCCTAAATTATGATATACTTGGGTGTGGGTTTGCTTATTTATTTATTTATTTATTTAGTTTTTTTTTTTTAATGTTATTATGCTTGGAAGGCATCCTATGATCCCTTTCAATATGTACCATAATTATTTTTAATTACTAGGCAATTTCTGGGTTATTATGTTTTCAAATATTGCCTCCCTGGTAGCCTCTTTTTCCTGTCCTTCTGGGATTTTTATTAAGCTGCTATTGGCACTTCTACTTATGACCTCATATTTCTTAGCATTGTTTATATTCTTTCTGTCTTTTTATTTTTTCTGAGTGTGCGTGTGTGTGTGTGTGTGTGTGTGTGTGTTTGTGTGTATGTGTCTCCCGGCTTACAAATTTAATCTTTGGCTTTATCCAGTTTGTCTCTCATTATGTACATTGTACAGAAGCTTCGGAGGTTCTGAATGAATTAGATGGATATAGACACTCCTTACAGCGGTGGCTGCTACAGCTAGGAACTGCTCAAGTGATTTGAGTGAGGTTGGCATTTCACCACCCACCAAATGCCAGCCCTGGAAGATGCCACAAAAGGCACGGTAAACCAGAGAGACACCCAGCTACATTCCAAAAGCTGGGAGAAAGCTGTGAAAAGCCCTTAGCACCTGAAGTCAGTGGGATCTGGTGTAGGGTGGAGAGACAGCTTCGGATGAGAGAGGACCAGGTAGAAGACCACAGAGCTACAGACTACAGAAGGGTGGGTGGAGATTTCTGGGTATACACTCTCCTCTACCAACATCACTCTGCACTGACTGGGCAGGGAGCTCCAGTCTCAACCCCTACGTGGGAAGAACTAAGTTGAGCCTATCATTCACAGCCAGGGACAGAATTGTGTCTCAGCATCTCAGCATCCCTACAACACAGGGGCTTGGCAAAAACAATCTACCTGCTTCAAACCCCATACTCCTAAACAGCACTGTCTCAGTGGGGTTGCAGGAGGGTAGTTGGGGAATAGCAGCACCAGCTAGAGGCAGAGTGGCTCAAAAACCCAAACCAGTCTTACAAAAGAGATCAGGAGAGGCCCTCAAGTGTGAGCCCTTCAAATGCAAGGCATAGCTTGCCTAACCCCCAGCTCTGAGGAGAAAAACACAAGCTTGGATCACAGCTTTTAGTAGTACACGCACATACACAATGTGAAAAGCAGAGGCAGCCAACAGTCTCAAGGTCATATAGATGAGCTCACAGTCAAACATCTTGAGGCATTAAGAAGCCTGAGCACTATATAGGAAAGAAAACAAAGAGAATGCCCTATATTACAGTAATGATATCTGACTAAACAGATAGAAAGGAAAGCTAAAACCACATCACAGTAATATTTCCAGAGAGATAAGAATGGATATTGAAAACAAAAAGCAAGACAGGTGATTATGGTAAGATGAATAATGCTCCCCACCCCCTCACACACTGAAAGATAACTACATCCTAATCCCCAGGACCCGTGCATATGCTATGCTCCATGGCAAAGGAAACTTGGCAGATGTGACTAAGGTTACATACAGAGATGGAGGAGTATCCTGCATTATCCAGGTACACCCAGTCTACCCATGAGCCCTTAAAGTCAGCTGAAGTTAGTGAGAGACCGAGACATGAGAAGGATTCAACAGCTGGTGCTAGCTTTAAAGATGAAGGCATGTATTTTTTTTTTAATCCATTCAGCCAGCCTATGTCTCTTGAGTGGGGAGTTTAAACCGTTCACATTTATTGAGAGAACTAATAGGTGGGGCAAATTTCTGTTCATCCTGTTGGGTTGAATTTTGTTGCTTTGTTTTCTATCTTGAGCCATTGTGGTATCTGACCTTTAATCTTTAACTTTTGAGTGGATAGAGCTGGAACCCATTCTACTAAGTGAAGTATCCCGAGAATGGAAAAATAAGCACCACATGTACTCACCAGCAAATTGGTATAAACAGATCAACACCTAAGTGCACATATAGGAATAACATTTATCGGGTGTTGGGCAGATGAGAGGGGGGAGGAGGGGATGGGTATATACATACATAATAAGTGAGATGTGCACCGTCTGGGGGATGATCACACTTGAAGCTCTGACGCGAGGGGGGAGGGGGGACAAGGGCAATATATGTAACCTTAACATTTGTACCCCAACAATATGCTGAAATTAAAAAAAAATATGAAAGCAGTCATGAGCCAAGGCACGAGGGCAGCCTTGAGAAGGTGAGAATTATACTCAGCTAACCACCAGCAAGGAAGTAGGGACCCCAGTCCTCCAACCACAGTAAACTGAATGCATGAGTCTGGGATGGATTCTTCTCCAGACCCCCAATGAGGAGCACAGCCCCACCAACACCTCAATTCTAACCCAATCAGCCCTGAGTCGAACTGACCCCCAGAACTGTGAGCTAACAAATTTGTCTTACTCAGATTGTGGTAAGTTGTTGTGGCAACAGTAAAAATAAAGTGATCATGAAAATTTATCAAAATAAACAGGGTGGTAGAGGATGGATGACTCAGTTCAAAACTTTCTCTTCTCCATATGCTCTACAGCTAAAGTTTTCAAATTGTGTCTATAGATACATGCAACCCCAGTGTCAGTAATTTTAAAAATATCAACGTTATAGATGAATTAGTAAAAACTTTTCTGTCTGACAAATTGTGCATAGTCCTTACCATGTTTTTCAATTATTGGTGATAGGAAGTAGCTTTCGATAGCCTGAACAATAGTCTAAAACCTGCCACATTTTATAATTTCTAACTTTTTCAGTGATTTCACTTCCACCTACTCTCAGGATAACCTTGTAAGGTATAAACTGCAGATGTGATTGTCACCCACTCTATGAATGAAGAAATTGAGGCTTATAGAGTTTTGCTGTTTTGCCTCTGGTCACATGGTAAGCTAGTGACAAATAGGGCCCCTAATTGTGTTTCTTTTTAACCAGGTATTGTTTAAATCTTAGCATAGGCTAGGCTATGCTGAAATAAAAGATAAACTCCCCACGCTTAAGAAAATAAAGGTTTACATCTTAATCACATAGAGTCTGCTGTGAATTAGCAGCCTCCTTCCATCTTGTACCCATGCACCTGGAACATTAGATTTCCAAGGTCACCACGGCAGAGAATAGAGGGATGAAAGGGCCACTAAGCTAATTTTTTAATTTCAATAGATTTAGGGCATACAGGTGGTTTTTTGTTACATAGATGAATTATATAGTGGTGAAGTCAGGGCTTTTGGTATACCCATCACCCAAGTAGTGTACATTGCACCTGGTAAGTAATTTTTGATGCTTCACCTCCTTTCTATCCTCCCACCTTCTGAGTCTCCAAAGTCCATTATATCACACTATATGACCATACCCATTGTTTAGCTTCCACTTATAAGTGAGTACATATGGTATTTGTTTTTCAGTTCCTGAGATACTTCACTTAGGATAATGGCCTTCAGTTCCCTCCAAGTTGCTGCAAAAGGCATTATTTCAATTTTTTTTATGACTGAGTAGCCACCAGTATGGCTGGTGTGTGTGTATATATATATATATAAATATATGTTTTCTTTATCCACTCATCAGTTGATGGACACTTATGTTGATTCCATGTCTTTGCAATGGTGAATTGTGTTGTGATAAACATAAAAATCAGTGTAAAAACCATAAAAGCAGGTGTCTTTTTGATATGACTTCTTTCCCTTTGAGTAGATACCCAGTAGTGGGATTACTGGATTGAATGGTAGGTCTACTTTTAGTTCTTTGAGGAATCTCCATAATATTTTCCATAGAGGTTGTACTAATTTACATTCCCACCAACAGTGTATAAGCATTCCTTTTTCACTGCATCTTGATTTTGTGCACACTTGTTTATACACAAACATACATATGTCTGCGTGTACTCAAAGGTGATATTCAAAATATTTAATAATAAGAGTAATATAATAATGTCATTATAACACACACATATATAAATATATGTATTATAAAACTGCTTATTAAGTGATTTAAAATAGGTACAAATTATCAAATCATTCTAATAATTTCCAAATAATTTGCTGATAATCAGAAATGGTGATTGTAATCTTTTGCTTGAAATGACTGTCATCCAAAAAATAAAGCCCCGGTCTGAACCTTGATAAGACAAACTACATCAAAATCTTCCAAGACTACTTCACTAAACTGTGGTCCTTATGTCCAGGTGCTTTGAGGCAGCCAGAGGCAATAGATGCTTGGCCTGTGGTGTGTGGTTCAGTATACACCTGGGTGCCAGAGCTTCTGATGGGGCTTGGACCTGTGCCTTGCTCCCTGTTGACAATTCTGCCCCCTCCCAATCCATTGCCCTGCCAAAGATGGCCCTAGAGCAGGGGGCAGAGCCTTTTCATGTATGCCAATCAATGTGAGCCTTGTTATCAGTAGCAGGGCTTCCATTGTCTGAGCAGTGGGGGACCTTGCTTCTGTTTTCATTTCAGTAGAAATGATCTCTGCCTGTAACAGTGGACTTAAAAGAACTCCTCCAATAGTAGCAAGGGTGGACTCAGGCACAGGCAGACCTCTAATTTCTTAAGTCAAGTGTTGACAGACACCTGAACAAAGATGAACATATAAAATTCTAGCAGTAGAGAAAACATCTGTCTTGAAGGAGAAGAGAATGTACATTGGATGAGCTTCGCCTTTACAGGTTAAAGGCAGTCACCATTTCTTCAATTAGGAGACTATTCAGAATTCAGTTACCTAGAAGTGTGTATAGAAAATAGAGTATGAATTTCTGTATGGAATATAGGACTTGAACTAATATCCTGAAGTAATCTGCTGTCTTCATAAAGTCCTGAGTGAAATAAGCCTCTTTGGATATAGTATTATATAAATCCTTGGACCAGATGGATCCTTCTTGCTTTTAATTCAAGATCAGATGCTCAGAGAGGTAAAGCCAGGTGAGCAGCTTCCATTACAACATTCCAGAGCCATGAAATCTGTTATGATCTGGACCCACTAAATGTGGTTAATTTCCACACTAGATAATCAAGGATTATTACAGAGGGGTTCTATTGTTAATATGCATCCTGATTACCAAAGGAGGCTGAGAAAAGTGCAATTTTGGGGTCTTCCCTTAATCAAAAGCTCTTATTCAGCTGGGAAGGGCTCTGGAATCTTCTTTTGTAACAAATGCCTGAGATTTTCTAATGGGCACATGACTCTATGAACTATACCTTAAGAAACTGAATTAGGGCTTTATGTTTCAGGAGATCATAACTGTAGATCTTTTGCATAAAGGAGGGAATGATTAAGGGTGTAGGGTGGAGAGAAGAGAAAGATGGTATTCTTGATATCTAAAGGAAAACATTAGTGAGTAGCTTCTCTCTCCCAAGAATTGCCAAAACATTCCACAGTTTTCTTGAAGCTGTGCAAAACAGGAAGCTCCAGTGGTTAATTTCTCACAAATTTATAATCAGATGAATACAGAGGTCATTCCAACAGAGACAGCAGGCTGGAAGGGGTGGACGTGGGGTGTCATCCTGCCATTCCCTTTACTTCCAGAACTATTATCATTTGTGAATGAAATGAACATACTGCCAATTTCGATTCTAGGTCATTAGCCAAGTAGTTAAATTTAATAAAATCCCAGACTAATCCAGACAATTGGTGGCCAACTAGAAACTTTCTCATCAAGTTCTTCTGTTGTATTTACTTTTACAACATGCTTATGGATTCAGAGTCAATTATGCTAGAGAATACTATGCATGAGTCAGAAGAAATGGGCTAAATTTACATGTAGTAACATGGATACATCTCAGACACAAAAGACTGAGTGAAAAAAAGGTATAGAATGAGGTCAATAGTGAAATACCATTTATATATATAACATGCACACACTAAATAATGCTGTTTTTTAATAGTTGAACATAAAACTAAATGAAAGTGTGAAAGATGGAATAGAAATATATGCACTGAAAAGACTAAAGTGAGTGCTTATGTTAGGGGAAGGGAAAATGAGATTTGGGAAGGAAGACAAAGGGGAAAAAACAACAAAACAAAACAAAACAAGGACCTGGCCACGAATCAATGATGATTGTGGATCTTGAGCTAAGATGTATGATAGACTCAGTTCTTAGCCTGTGAGAGTCAAAAGGAAAAGTGTTAACAACTTGGTCCCTGCCCTTATGGAATTGCAATTTAGTTGGAGTTATATGCATGAGATAAATAAGGAAGGATTATATAATTAAGTGTTAGATGGGAGGTACAACTGAGTACTATGATAGCTCAAAGAATAGAGAGAAAAAAAGAAAGAACAAATGACAGTAATTTTTTAAGGTAAAGGGAAAATAAAAAGCAAATATTCTTTGGTGTCTGCAAATGGTCCTTAGATGCACTTCAGTGTATGGCTGTTTTTAGAAGTCCCTTGTTTTCACCATTTTCTTAATGGTCCATAGGGATTAACACCAGTTTAGATCTTTCAGTCCTATCCTAGTTCCTAAGCACTATTTGTTTACTTATTTCTTTTCCTTATACATAGGAAATATGATCAAATTTGGCTTATATGAGGAAAATGTTATTTTATCTTAACTTCATTTATTTCTTCCTATTTATTTTTTCATACCGAGTTTTAAAGTGCTCAGGCTCTTTGAGGTCAGGCAACGTTTGCAAAATTTTCCAATACCAAAGTACACTCTTCTACTTTACATTAGTTAAGGTAATGCTACCCTCTCAATCTTGTGCCTTTGCCATTTTAGACACATAACCCGCAATTTGCCCTGGGAGTCTTTTCTATTCCAGCCAGCTGGAAGGGGAAAAAAGATGGAAGACAGTATTTGGGAAGTTTTAATGGGCCAGAGCTGGAAGTAGCAACACATAACTTGCTTTTTCCATCCCAATGGCTGGAACTCAGTCATATGGTGACAGGAAGTCTGGGAAAGGGAATATATCTGTAGGCCCAGGCAGGTGCGGGTCTGCCATATAACTCCCTCCTATTTATTCATTAGCATCAATCTCTCATTCATGAAATGAATGAATGATAAAAGTGGCAGGAACTATAATACCTTTGATTTAACTTGATGTATTTAACATATTTAACAAGACATAGGATAAAGAATGTGCCTTTTTAATCTTCTTCACCAGCATCCGTTGATCACAGAACAAGGAAAACTACATGCACAGAACACCTGCATGTGCTGGAAGGGCTGGCAAGCCTCCACCTGAAAAATACTCTCAGATGTGGCCAAGAGGGGCAATGATCATCTTTGTTCCTATGCCCCTCCAGCTTCCTGTTCTGGAATCTTCCAGGGTTGGTTGTGTTTTCTAGATTTCACTACTAACCTGCCTACATCTTTGGGGCTTGCTTGGCCCTTGATGCTCTGGCTGATTTCCTTGAACTGCACTTCTTGACAGCATGAATTTCTCCAGTAGTTACTTTAGCCCTTGCTGGGCCTGCATAAACTCTTTCTAAGTTGTCTGAGTACACAGCCAGCTGCCTTCTCTGTAAATAAATTCTGGGTTGTGGTATAACGTGGTTAGTATTATTCTGTTGCTATCTTCATCTCAGAGTGACTATGGTCTACTCACAGTCGGGATTTCTATGTGAAATCCCCACAAAAGACCTGAATATTTTATCCCGTATTCACATGTATATATTTGCACTTGATGAGAAGGTGCTGACTCACCCAGATATTTCAAATAAAAATTTAAATTTGAATCATGAAAAGACGTTTTTCTGGGGACATCTGCTCTAGTGTCTCTGCCACGTGCTCAGGAATGTGCTCATCACATTTGGTGACTGTTCAAAATGCTCTGGAGGGAACTGAGCTGAGTTTTCAACTCAGGCCTAGGAAAGTCAGTGTGTCTTAGGATAACTTGGGACTAAAATATGTGCAATCAGGTGGTATTTTGTCTTAGTTTGGGCTGCTGTGACAAAGTACCATAGATGGGGTGGCTTATAAACAACAAAAGTTTATTTCTCACAGTTCTGGAAGTCCCAGGTCAGGGTACCAGCATGGTTGCAGACTGCCAACTTCACAGTGTATCCTCATGTGGCAGAGAGTGAATTAGCTCTCTGGCCTCTTCTTATCAGGGTATTAATCCCATTCATAAGGCTCTAGGCTTATGATCTAATCACCTCTTAAAGACACCACCTCCTAATACTATCACACTGGGGGTCAGACTTTAACATATGAATTTGGAGGAGACACATTCAGTCCATAACATATTGATAATGTATCTTTTTCACACATTTGTGTGCACTGATCAATAATATATAGTGCAATAATTTCTTTGCCTTTGATTCATAAAGGCCACAGATTGACCAACTATAGCCTGCAGGCCAAATTTGAACAGCTGCCTGTTTTGGTAAATAAAGTTTTATTGAAAAACATCCATACTCTTTCCTTTACATGTTGTCTATGACTGCTTCCATGCTACAACAGCGAAGCTGAGTAGTTGCCAAGAGACTGTAAGACCCACAAGGCCTATCATAATTACTATCTGGCCCTTGATAGAATAAGTTTGCTGAACCCTGCTTTAGGCACATAAAGTAAATGCAAATATATTGAAAGCACTTATGTAACTCTTGACACAGAATAGATGGCCAGTAAATGAGTTTTTTATTTAATCCCAGTCTTCTTTGCTTACTTTATCTCTTCTATATGGAATGCTTGAACACTTCAATCATTTATCATTTATTCAACAAGTAGTCATTATGTGTTTACTATGTGGCAGGTGCTGCTCTTAGTGCTGGGACAAAAACAGAATATATGAGTCTGTCTTCATGGAGCTCATATTCCACTGCAGTGGGGAGATAACAGAGAGATAAACAAGTAGATGTATAATATCGTGTCTCCTCGTGACTCACCTTATGAAAATAATTAAAGCAAAGTACAGGGGTCTCTATCTGTTTAATTCCTACTGGTACTCTAAGGTCTCTCTCAAGCCCAGCTTTCTTCATGAAATTATCCTTGGTCTCCCCATTTGGTTTTTGCATATTTCCTCCCCTTTTATCTTGCAGCTCTCTTTATTCTGTGCTTTTAAGGCATTTATGCCATTCTACCTTGAATTGGAATTCTTTTTATATGTATTTTTTCCTCCACCATAGACTGTGAGCCCATTGGTAACAAGAGCAATGTGGCAACCAATGTTTTGTTTCTCAACAGCAACTAATACAGTGCCTGACAATTGCTAGAAAATCAGTAAATATCTTGAATTTTAGTGCACAACTATTTGATGCATTCTCCTCACAGTCTGTGGTCTTCCTGGGTTTGTGACCATCACTGTGCCCCATCAGTCACTTACAGAGTGAGAAAGTTTCCAACATTTTTAGGACCTGGGATCCCATCAGGATTAACTATGCTGTCCCAGGCCCACCTAAATCATAAGAGCTACCTTTCTCTTGATATAGAAACTATACAAAATCTTCTTAATTGGTTACACCCTGATTATCCCCAGGAAAGGAAAAAAAGTCCAACAAATCAACCAAATAAAAGGGACAAAAGGAAGGAGTTGTACAAATAGCTACCATATAGGTAATGAAAAAAGAAATTCTTGGTCTTTTTTGCTATTTTGAACCACGTATACACATACACATGCCTTAGAGTTCATGCACTAGATTGTTGGTAGGAAACCAGGTTCTTTTGTTGGAAGGAAACTAGTGTTGGAGGTTGCTTTAGTCAGCACTTAAGGATGAGCCAATTTCTCCCATGCATGGGCTGAATGAGGTTATTCACAAAAGGGCATCTGGGCAGGAAATGGGGGAGTTGTGGCTAATCAAGCCAGGCTAGCCCCTGGGAGCGGAAGGGAAATCTGTCATCAGAACAAATCAGAACAAATGAGCGTCAGCTAGGGTGAGGGAGAAGGCCAAAGGTGCTTGTAGAATGTGGGTGAGAAGGAAATGAAGAGTTGCGACCTGTTACCAATTAGCACAGTTCTTGGGGCCAAGCCATAGACAGAGCGGCCTGTGGGTCATCAGCGCCCTGCAGCGCACTCATCACTGAGCCATCCCTGGAAAAGACCTGTCTCTGTGACCCTTGGACTGGAAGAGGCTAATTTTGTTACTGTCTCATTGTCTTCAGCACCTCACGGAAGTCCCCTACTAGTTCTCAGTCTGAGGAGGAAAGAGCCAGTATTTGATATGATGCCTAATAAAAAATAAGATTTCTGGATGCCCATGGCTTCTGTTTCAGGACACTCAAGATCCACTGAAATAGAAAGTCTAGAAATTTATGGCATTTATAAATTGGGGACAAGGCAGCAGCCACCTTGCTGTGGGAACTTGGGCAAGATTCTTTCCTCTGCCCGCGGTGGAAGCCTTCCCTTTGTAATCAGGATGGCTGCACGGATGACCTGAATTTGCTTCCTACTGTGCTACAAACATAAATAGTCCTACAAGCAATCGAGGATTCTGGCCTCCTGGAAGCTAGGCTGTGTTCTTGAGGTCCTGCTCTCTGGAACAACCTGCAAGCACCTGGGATAGGTGCACCCCTGAGGCAGATAATGCAGCCAGTGGTTAGGCAATGAGCTTGCTTGCCCTGTAGGTTTTCACCTGTGTGTATGTAAAGTCTTTCCCATGAGGAATGTACCTCCAGATCACTACATTTGCGCATATGCTCAGTTCGGGCTGTGTCCATTCCTAGGATTCTGTGTCCATTTTTCTAATAAAGTCTATGTTGTACAGCTGAACCAGTAAGAAAAAAATGTGATCTTTGGCAAGTGAAGAAAATTCTAATCCATCATTAGTGAACATGTTGTCTGTGATGATGAGCACAATAACAATTTCCCTATAGTAAATATACATAAATTTGTATAATATCAGTGTTACTGATGCAATAGCAGCTCTCATTCATTAACCACTTACTTTGTGCTTAGCACTATGCTAAGAACTTTGAAAGCATAATGTAATGCTTACAATAACATTACGAGGGAACTACTAATATTGCCATTTTACAGGTAAGGAAAGCGAGGCTTAGGTTAAGTATCTGTCCCAGAGACTCATACTCAGCAAGAGGCAGAGTCTGTAAACCTAGCTCTAGAACCCAGGCTCTTAGTGTCTATATTATAATTGCTGCAGTTCACACAACTAACAGTGAGGGAATGGAGGCTAAAAATCCAGGCAGTCTAACTCAGAGGCCTCATTCTTTTTCATTGCATGATGTTTGTATTTTTTGTCTATGTTTTTACATATTTTCACCAGATGTGCTGAATTGAATGCTACCTCTTTTTTTGTTCTTGGGGACAGATGGTAGTCAGGAGATTCATAGCCTATTGTTTAGCAGCTATAGACTGTACAGTGTAGATTAGTCATAGACATTTACGGGAGAATGAAACTTTGTATTATATTTAGATGTAGAAATAGTCAGAGGCACTTTTAAAAATCCACACTTCTTATAAATAGCTGCAAGCAGGGATATTGCAATTATATCTACCTCAAATACTACCAAGTTGTACCAAATGTTTTTAGACTTTGTGTAATAGCAGATTCAACTCTAAGTGGGGAAAAAAACCAAAACAATCAATGGAGATTATTGTTAATTCAGGTCATGTTGTATGACTTTTCAAAGTTATCTAAAATGTTTCATATTTCAGGCTAGTATAAACTGGATGTATACTAAAATAATTTAAGAGCAAGAGTTTTTCTTTCTCTTTACAGTAAATGTCAGGAAACACAGCAGAGAGGGTCTGTAATTTGTGACAAAAGTTAGAAATAGTCAAACTCACTCTTACTTGAAACATCTTCATCCGTGGGATTGGTTGGCAGATAGCTTTTCTGTTTAGCTAGTATAGAGAAAGGGCTTACAAGAAAGTATCTGGAACAAAGGAATTTGGATTCAAGTGAATGGCTTTATAATTTTCCTTTAGTATAAGCAAAGTGAACCCATTTTCTAACTTAATAATTAAGTTTCCACTCTCAAAGAGGTGACTTAGATTATCCTATTCCCACAGCACTTGCCAGAGGCTTATTTAACTCAGGTCTTGATTTAAGTCTAAAATTCCTCAAAATAAATGGCGGTGTAGACTCTGGGCAGATGACGAAGCAAGATTCTTTAGATTGTGGATTCAGGCTCTTGACCCTCCAACCCCTGTTTCTATCTGGGCTCTGCTGTAAGCTTGCTGGAGGGGTACTTAGGCACCGACCTGTGAAGTAATGATGCACGTGGTAGCCATTAGTTTGACAGATGTTTTTGACTGCCTTCCAGATACATAGTAGATTATACTTCCTGGCTTCCTTGGAGTTTGGTGGGGCCACTTGACCAGTTCTGGCCAGTGATCTATGTTTGGAAGTACATGTATCACTTCCTGCCTGTACTGACAGTGTGCCATTCTCTGCAGCCAGAGGGAAAGCAATGAGCCTTCTATGACTGCTCTGTTAGCTCGATATCTAGAATAGGGGTGTCATGGAAAAGGCATGTAGCATGGAGAAGGATTTTGTAGCATGAGCAAGAAATCACCTTTTTTTTGTTTGTTTTAAACCACTGAGATATAGAGGTTGTTAATTACTATAGCATAAGCCAGCCTATTGGGAGGCCAGTGTTACTTGTTTGAATATTGTTTGGAATTGTATACAGCAATCATCAAGAGAGTCCTGAAGAATGATAAGATGAAGGGGTGGGGAGACTTTCCTTTCATATTAAGCTTTATTATAAAGCCGTGGTGATGAAAACAGTGCAGTATTGCTAATGTTATAGATACAATGGCCAATGAAAGAAATGAGAGCCCAGAGGCAGCCTCAGTAGAATTGGGAAATTCTGTGTTTGACATAGGTAGTATTTCAGATCACTGAGAAAAAATAGAATAGTTAAGAAATGGTGCTGAGAAAGTTGGTGTTTCATATGGGAAAAAATGGATTTAGCTTCCTATCTCATATACAAAAAACAATTCCCAAATGGATTAATGAGCTAGATGTGAAAGGTGAAAGGCAAAATTGTAAAACTTCATTAAACTTTTGGTAAAGAATTCTTAATAAAGAGAAAAAATTGATAAGTTAGTATTGCATTAAGATTAAGAAGTCAAAAGCCCCTATCAAAATGGTCTGAAAAGTAAGCCACACACTCAGCAGTGCATATAATTTGCAAAGGATTACATATTGGGAAGAAAAATGATAACTGCAAAATGACTCAGTTCATGGGCAAAAGATCATAGCCATTTCACAGAAGAGGAAACAACAAATGGCAAATAGATATAAGTAAACTACATCATTAGTTATCAGGAGAGTTCAAATTAAGTACACATAAAAATGCAAAAATTAAGAAGTCTACCGAAACCAAATGTAGCGGGGAATGTGGATTGATGGGAATTCTCATATGTTCCTTATAAGAGAGTGTAAGTTGATGTAGCTTCTTTGGAAAACAATTTTTCATTCTCTTATAAAACTGAACATTTAATTACTCTACAACCAAGTAATTTCACTCATAGTTGCCATGAAGAAATACTCTAGTAGGCATAGTAAGACACCTGCGATAACATTCAGAGCAGCATGGTTGATGAGAGTAAAACTTCTAACAGTCAAAATGTCCATTGACAGCAATGAAATTACTGTAATTGTGGAATATCTTTTAAATGGAATCAGTGAAAAACAAATGAACTTGATATTCACATATCATTGTGAATAGATCTTTAGAAATAAGACTGCATGAGAAAAAATGTCATACAGTAGAATAATACATACAGAATTATACCATTTGAAAAAATGCTTAGAAAACAACAACTAAGCAATGTATTCAAATATGAGCTAGGAAAGGAGCACATACAGACACAATGATTTTATTAATACTCCAACTCTTAAGTGGGTGATAGGTCCATAGATACTCATTTTACTATTATACTTCTTCCTTTATGTATGTGTCAGATATGCAACAACTCTTAATATTTTTCCCAAAGATCTTATATAGGAAGACTAGTAGTTTTCAATTAAATGTCCGATGAAGTTTGAATAAAAGTTATCTCTTTTCATGACGATGTCTTTTAGCAACATGGACATTCTGCATTCTCTAAGCACCTTTGAACAGTGTTCAAGATTAGAATTGCCTTTCTCAAGGTTTTTCATTTCTGACTTCGATGTTCATGGATGCCTCTGAAATTTTCAAATAGTAAATGACAGAAGAAGGAATCTTTTTCTGGCAACACTTCCTTTCCTTCCTTTCTTTTTCTTTTCTTTAATTTCAACTAAAATGTAGATAATTTGTTACTTTATAGTTGTTACTAATTTTTCTTCCTTGGGCATGCGTCATCTCTAAGACATTTGACTCTAAAATACTTCTTTTTTGTCAGCATGAAACAACTTTTTCTAATAATAGCCTGTATTTTTTAATTTTAATTTAACTTTTCAGATATTTGTTTTATGCCTGTGTCACTGCTTGTAATTTCACCGGAACTCCAATAATCACAAAGGCTAACATTTATGTAGGACTAATATATGCCAGATTCTGGTCAAGTGTTACTTAATTCAATCCTCACAAACCCTCTGATAGTATCCTCATATTATATATAATAAAACTGAAGCACAGAAATGTTACAAATCTTGCTCAAGTTCATAAGGGGAAAAGCTGGAATTCAAACCAGGCAGTCTAGTTCCAGATTCATTCTAGGCTCCTAACTACACCTCAAAGCCTTTTTAATTTTATATGAACCAGTTTTTGATCTGAAGCAATAATAATATATTATTAATAAATATTATTTATAATTAATAATATATAAATAATATAATAATAATAAATATCAATTGCTTACAATAAAGATTTTTCTGTTGTGTATCTTCTAACACACCTGTATGATGCCCATGTGGATGAGATACATGCCTTTGTCAAGATTGTTCCCAGGTATTAGATTTGCTCTACCTGATCCTAGAGTCATGAAAATATAACTAGTATAGCCTGCTAAACTAGTTTGGGGTTACAATTACACTCTGGTTTCTTTTAAAAAATTAATTAAATTTAGTTCTTCATTGCATGTGTAATACACTTACATGATTCAAAATTCTAAATTATAAAAACGGTAATACAGTGTGAAATAGTTCCCTCCTGCATCCTTAATCCATTCCCCAGATTCTCTCTCCCATGTAATCCACCCTGTCAGTTTCTGAAAGCCCGCAGAGAGACTATTTTACACACAAGCAAATACGTATATTTAAAAATTATTTTGAATTTTAAACATTCATTTTGCACTCAACTTCATGTCACATACTGTGCTGACCACTCTTCATTTAATCTTTCCAACAATTTAATGAGGTGGGATTTACTATTATCTCCATTTTGCAGATGAGGAAACTGAGGTATAGAACTATACAAATGTATAGAACACAGTTGATATTCGGTTCCAAGGTGTCAGATTCCAGAGCACATGTCCTTAACCACTCCAATATGTTGTCTCTCCACGATGAATCTTTTTATGTGAAATATATAAGATAAGTAGATTCTTTAAGTTTATATAATCCACACAGGAAAAAACTGTCTCCATTTTTCTAGAGAAAATAAGATATGCACGTGTATATTTCTTTTGTAAATATCATTATTGATATATAATTTGTATACCACAATATGTATTCCTTTAAAAAGTACAATTTAATGGTGTATAGTATACTCAAAGAGTTGTGCCACCATCACCACAATCTAAATTAAGAACATTTTCATCATGCCAAAAGAAACTGTACCTATTAGCAGTCACTCCCCATTCTCTCCCCTACCCCACATCCCACCCCACCCCACCTTAGGCAACCACCACTATCTTTTCTGTCTCTATATATTTACCTATTCTGGACTTTTCACATAAATGGAGTCTGTGTACTGAGTTATTTCACACAGTAAGTTTTCAAAGTTCATGTTGTAGCATGTATTTGTACTTCATTCCTTTTTTGTGGCTGAACAATATTCCATTGTATGAATATACTACATTTTGTTTAACCATTCATGTGTTGATGAACATTTGTGTTATTTTCACTCTTTCCTTATTGTGAATGATGCTTTTATGAATGTTTAGGTACAAGTTTTTATGTGGATGTATGTTTTCATTTCCCTTGGGTATATATTAATACCTAGGAATGGAATTGCCAGGTCATATGATAACTTTATGTTTAAGCTTTTACGGAATTGCCAGACTCTTTTCCACAGTGACTGCACCATCTTGCATTCCCAGAAGCTTTTATATATGAAGGTTCCAATTTCTCACCAACACTTTTTATTATAGCCATCCTAGAGGGTGTGAAGTGGTAACTCATTGTAGTTTTGATCTGTAATTCCCTAAAAGACTAATGATGTTGAGCATCTTTTCACATGTTTATTGACCATTTGTATATCTTCTTTGGAGAAATGTCTATCAAAATTCTTTACAATAGTTTTTAAACTATGTTCTGTTACCAGATTCTTTATCATAAAGATGATTTGCAAATATTTTCTCCCATTCTGTGGATTGTCCTTTCATTTTCTTGATAGGATCCTTTGAAGAACAAAAATTTTAAATTCTGGTAAAGCCAAATTTGTCCATTTTTAAAAAGCTTTTGATTCTTGTGCTTTTGGTGTCGTATCTATGAAACCATTGCCTAATACAAGGTCACAAAGATTTACTCCTACGTTATTTTTCTATGAGTTTTATATACTTTTAGCTCATACATTTAGGTCCGTGATCCATTTTAAGTTAACTTTTGCATATGGTGTAAGACAGCAGTACAAATTCACTTTTTTGCGTGTGGATATCCAGTTTTCCCAGCACCATTTTTAAAAAAGACCATTCCTTCTCCATTAAATGGTCTTGGTATCATTGTTAAAAACCAATTATACATAAATGTATGGGTTTATTTATAGATTCTAATTCTAATCTCTTGTCCTATATGTTTATCATTACGCCATACAACTATCTTGATCACTGCAGCTGTGTAATAGTTTTGAAATCAAGAAGTATGACTCCTCCAATTTTATAGAGCTTTTGTGGCTTCTCTGTATCTTATCTGAAGGCTGGTCTTACATGTTCCAGTTGACTTTCATAGACCCTTGAATGATGCTTTGGCTTACCCAGACTCTGCTTGTAGTGCCACATGCTTGATTGCTAGGGCCTTTTCGTTGTTTGCATTTGCATCCTCAGCCATTGCATCTTCAAAGCAGGAATCATGGTACCAGCTAGTCAAGTTTAGAGGTGCTTCTAGCTCCAACCTGGACCAGAACCCTTAGATTCTTCTGTTGGAAGTGGACACCAGCACAGTCCTATCGGCGAGTTTACTTTTAAAGACCTTGAGGTCTCTTTTGGCCAGCAGAACTTGGATCAGGCAATCTTGATCTAGTGTAATAGTTTTTTTTTTTACTTTGACTTTTGGGGAAGGTGTTGGGGTCTTTGTTCCTTCCATCTCAAAATGCTGCAAACAAATTGTTCAACCTGATATACCTTCTCCTGTCACCAGTTACACACTCCAAGGGCCTCCCTTTGTTAGAACATAAAAATAGAATATGTTATACACACTTCTAGAGCAATGAGTGCCTATTAGATAAGAGAGATCCTTAAAACTCTTTCTTGACTATGGAAGGCCCTTTCCAAGGTGACTTGTTCTACCCAAGTAGGCAAAGAAGTGGAGCATGACTTTGGCACCCCTGTCACACAATGTAAGGATTTCCTTGTGATAAATCACTCCAGTTCATTTTTTAAGAGACCATTTATTGCATTGGCTCAGTGTTCTTCATAACCTCCAGAGATGTTTCATTGAACTTCAAAGTTGTGCTTGTGCGTTGAGTATGACAATATGGATTTGGAAGTTTGCTCATTCACATTCATTTCTCCTACTAATTTAAACTCTCATGTTTCTTTTTCAAAGAGATGGATTATGTCATCTTTTTTCTTGTTGATTCTGTATATTCCATAAAATTTTATTTTTTGTTAGTTACAGTGAAGAGCAAGGCATTTATTAATAAAAGCTTAGAGAAAATATGCTAAGATAAAGTGTAGAGCAGTTTGAAAGATATTCACTGACTCTATGTTTACCTGTAGATGGTGTTAGCTGAGTTACTGCCAACCCTGGTGAGCACATCGGCTGCCAATCAGAATGCTGAAGACTTGCTTGCAGAAATTAGTGGTCACCTGTATTAGAATTACATGAAGTATATTTTCAGTTGGGGAAGGTTTTTTGTACAGATTTTGCTACGTTTTTTCCCTTCTAGTTACCTTGAAGATTCATTTACATTTTTTGTAATGGTTCTCAGCCAATCTATTAGAACAAAGAGAAGCCAGCTGAGTGGCATTATAAGAAATTACTTATTTTTCCTTTGTGAGGAGAGTAGCTATTCTGCATGTATGATATATGATTATTTATCATGAGATATTAATGACTATATTGGGCTCTAAATAAGCCTCCATTTTCTGGTTAAGGTTTAGAAAGAACCAAATAGCAAATACAGCAGAGAGTTCACTATGAAGGATTTAAATGGTTGAATTTTCTCTTTGGGGACTTCAATACAGTATGGGAGACACAGCCCAGGCAGGAAGCCCTGTATTGCCTGTGTCTGAGATCCTCCTTCAGGCTAGCTGCTGTGCTAGGCACTTAACATATGTTGCAAAAGAAAATTAAAGGCCATATTTTTCTTTCTTTAAAAAAATGTATATATTTAAAAAGTACAATATGATGTTTTAATATACATATACATAGTTAAGTGATTGCCATATTTTTCTAATCACAATTTTTCTAGGTCACAATTGTGGCTGAACTATTGCTATGAATCTCAATAGATTTAGGAAAAATAGGAGAAGAAAAAGAACACTATTAACCCAAGTGACTATGGGAATACAAAGCACCAGGCTAGTTCATTACCTTCTGTCTTAAAGATAAGAGAAGTGGTTGAAGAATATTATTAATAACAAATTTATTACTTTAAAATGGCAAATAAGAAAGAACTTTAGAGAGGTGGGACAAATGTCTTTTTAAAATTATACCTATACATATCCTGAATTATTAAATCAAATTTCCCACTACTTTATTTGCTGAAAAGGTTAAACTCTCCTGTGATGGTCTACCATGTAAGTACAGGTATTTATTGCTATCTTCTATGGAGCGTAAACCTTAACCACAAGGCTATGATTATCAACACTACGTTTTTGTAAGAAATTTTATATTCGTTACAAGTTCATGAAGAAGTTGTAATTTATTAGAAAGTGTTATAGAAATTGAGTTAATTTACCTCAATTTTAATGTACACACTGTGATGATTAACTCACTGTTTATGACATTGTTAACTTTATTCTGTCATCTTAGTGTGTTAAGGGGCAAGAATTCACTTGTTAGTAAAAAGCATTAATGTCCCATGTTTTGGATTTTCTTCCTATGCCCCTTTGAGCAAAACAATTTAGTGGTTCAAATAGACTCATTTCTAACCACTTTGGGAAGTTTGCTTTGATGTCACACGTGTTATTATTTTTAGTCCTCGTAAAACCTTTGAGAGATAATTGGCACTATTGCCAGGGTAATATCTCCTGAGAAAGCTTAGGTTTAGAGAGCTTGAGCAACTTGTCTACGAGAACGTAGGAGGCATCAGAGGTAGGAACCAAACCCAGATCTATCTTCCCTAATGGTACAGCTTTTTTCATGTGCTCTGCTGCCTTTAATAGCTAGAAAATTCTAGCTGTTAAATTATATTTATGAAAGGCCTCGACAGGAAAACTTTCTGCACTCATAATTCCATATTCAAAGTTATGATTTTAAAGTATCCTTTATAAATTGTGAAACCAGCAGCTTAGATTTAAGGCGTGTAGGTGGTGGGGATGAGGTTGCCATCGCTTCTGCTACTTGTAGGTGACCTGCAAGATTTGGGTCTGCTTGTTTACACGGGTGCTTTTGTTCACTGCTGTGTTGGGGCCACCACGAAGGTGGCTGTGCATCAGTGGACAGCATGGACAATCTAATTCCCAGCAAGAATTTGGAGCTTCTTTGCTAAATCCCGCCTCCTTGGTGTCACTCCTCTCCATCTCTTGGTCCCCAGGATCACTGCCACTGCTTTCATTCATTTATTCACTTCCTCTTACCTGAATTATTGTCAGTTTCTTCACTGATTTTTCTACTCCTACCCTTTCTTTTGTATCTACCCAAAGACTGATCTTTCTCACAATCAGAACTTATCCTATTATCTCCCTGTTTACAATCCTTTAATAACTCATTCCTTGCTTTCAGAATGAAGCACCAGCTCCTCTGGGGACTGTACAAAGTTCTCCTTCAATCTCAGATTGCAATCCATCCCTTGCCATACACATCCTATTCTCCAGAAACACCTGAAACACTTGTAGATCTCCAGATGCGTTATATTATTTTACATCTTCATGCATTTATTCATGGCTCATCTTCTTCCTGGAATTCCTCTGGACTAATCGTTGCCTGCACACCTCTCCACCCCAAGGCCTTTGCCTGGCAAGTCCACTTATTTAGAATGCTGACCCACTACACTGATGGAATTCTGGTAATGCTACCAGTCATACAATCTGCTTTGTTGACCTCATGGGTGGGTATGTGACCCCAGGTATTGGCAATCATAAAACCTCTTGAACATAAGGATTACCCCAGAGCTGGGCATATGGACCTAAGCCAAGCCAATCAGTCTTCCCTGAGGTTTTTCATGTGCAAACTAGAGACTTTTCCTTGGATTGTTAATTGTATGACTGTCACTCAGAACCCCTTTGCCTATCTCCTGATACATGGAGCAGGCTGAAGAATAAAGTTGATGCTTAGAATGAAACAAAAATGAGAGGTGGAGAGAGAGAGGCCTGGAGGTATTCAATGTCTGAGATCTACTCTTTATTAGCCAGTAGAACTTGGTAAAGTTAATGAACTTCCTTAAATTCAGTATCTTTTAATCCATATAATAGGGGAAATACAAGTAATACTCCCTACCTAATAGGGTTCTTATGAAGACTCTGTGAAATAATGTATATAGAGCATTTAATACACTGCTTAGCATAGAGTAAATTCTCATTAAATGTTAGTAGTGACTATTGTTATAGGTAAAGTTAGGAGTGTCCTTTTTTTGTCATTGTAGTAACCCAGGGGCTTCTCTGTTGGTATTTAGGCCTATTTATCACTGGCTATGGGCTAATTTTGAGACCATTTCCTCTTCCCCATTATGCTATTGGTCCATCTATCAAGCTAATTACCATTTTGTAATGACTCATCTTACTCACTTTCACTTCACTTGTTTGAGACATTTAAATAACTTAAATCTTAGTAACAATACTTTGAGAACATTTTCATTTAATTGCAATGATATTAATATAATATTTAAGCCACTACAGTGTATGAGGAGATGGACCAGTGAGGATGCTTTTTCCATTACTGGAAATCTAATACATTGTAACACAAAATAATTTTGATGGTCTCAAGTACTAAATTACTAAGTGGTTATATTATATTAAGGATATATGTAACAAGGACATTCTGTATGAAATTCAGCCCGCTCAGCACAAATGCTCCAAGAAGTTGCAATATTTTTCTCTTATTAACAGACTGACTTCATATTTTTATGGGAAAATTGATAAACATTCCTTCTTGGTGTCCTCTTAAGATGCATACGAATTGTATTTTAAAGTGGGTAGCCAGCAACCTCGTTTCATTTCTCTCTTCTCTGTCTCTGACCCAGCTCTTTAAAGAACTGCAGCATCAGCAACTCTCTCATCTTTTCCCTTAGCTTGCCTGAGATCTAAGCAAAATTCCCCCCAAATACATTGGTGAGGTAGCGAGTGGGGAGGCACTAATGATCTCTGCGATTTCTCTTTAACTTGGGCCTGAGATTGACCTGTTTTTCCTGCCCCCAGGGAATGCAGTCGTTGGAAAGCATGTAAGAGCAGATCCAGTGATGGCAAGGTCATGCAATATCCCTGGACAACATGATGTGACCCGAGTCCTAGTCTTGGTTCTACCATTTGCTGTGTAATGTGGGGTAAGTGCCTCTTCCTTTCTGGGTATCATTTTCCTCATCTCTGAAATGGGAAGGTTTGACTAGAGCCTATCTAAGATCCGTAACACCGCTGTGATTTATGGCCTAAACGTGATTTGAATATTTCAGAGTCAATATGAGTTTCAATTGCTCACCTTCTCTCCTGTTTAACTCTTTAAAAATAGTGGGTATTGTTTTACGCAGGCCTTGCTGATGGCAAGGAACAGAAATCCACCAGACTAGTCTGGATATAAAGGGAGGCTACTGAAGGACTACAGTGAATTGTCTTGCAGACATCCCTGGATGGGAAACGAAGTTCTTCCAGGGCCACAGGGAAAGTCAGGAGCTGAGCTGACACCTTCCAGTCTCAGGGGGCCTCAAGGTTTCTCCCTGCTGCTTCACTGGGACATTTACTCCATTCCCTTGCTGCTTCCTGCAGACTGGGTCCTCTTACTTAATTTTGGGTGTTTTGCTCCTTTATAATTCTGAGTTGTCTTGGCCCAATGTCAAGCTGACTAAATTCTATGACCTTTTAGTTCCCATACCCTCATTATCAACTTTCTGAGATTCTTAGAGAGCCTTTTCTTCCACAGCCTTAAGAAGAAGGGGCCCAGTTTGGGTTAGGCACTCATCAATGGTCCAATCGGTGGTGGTCAGGGGTCACGTGGTACTCAGAGCCACGCCCAATCAGGGCTGTGGACAGAGAGGCTTCTCCAAAAGGGGATGGAGGCAGTGAGATGAGTGTGAGCATGTCTCAGGGATATGGGACCTGAAACGGACCTTTGTATCATTTGTCAAAATCCATTGGCAAGATTAGGGCTGAGCAGACTCTAATAAGCATCCTAATTCATCAAACATCAGCAGTCATCTCTGCAGCCCTCACATGGGTGACATGCAGCCCTCACATGGGTGACATGCATGTAGACAGCCTCACATGGGGTCTGCCACAGACTGGGTGCTTCATAATTGATGGCTCCCTCCTCTCAGAGACTCAATCATCTTGCAGAGACCAAAAAACCTATTTATCCCCTGAAATACAAGAAACATGAGATGGATCATTGGATTTCAAAGAAGGAAGAGCTCACTGGGGTTGGAGTATGGTGGTCAGGAAAATCTTCTTAGGTTTCTGGTGAGCCTTAAGTAGAGGATAGATTCCTGATACACTATGGAGAGGGAAGAGTGAGTAATAGATTCAGATTTCAGGAATGTGAAAATGCACAAAGGCTAGATGTTGGGATTGGTGGATCAGTGGGTAGATCATGAATTTGGTGAGACTATAGAAGTTTTATGAAGTGAGTAACAAAAGCCCTAAACCAAAGGCATAGCAGCCCCTTGCTTATTTAGTTTATTGAGCACAGCTTGGCTCAGAAATGCTGTCAACAGCACAATTGACCATGAACTCCAGCAGATAAGGCTCTTTATGAACTGGTGCTTAGATGCTTTAGAGGCTCTTAGGTAAGCACTAAAAAGGTATCTATAATCCCATTTCTCAGAAGGAGGACGTCTTGAAGATAAACAGAAGACTTGGTAGAAGTTGAGGGCTGGATAATGGGTATATTAATGACCGTAAAGGTGGGCTTTAAAGGCCAGGGTTGGTTCCAGCTTGAGACTGTTCTTTTGGGATCAAATAGATCATATTGCCAAAAAGCACTTGAGAGTGAAAAAGTGCGTTATAAAGGCAACAGCATGTTCTATATTGCCAAGTGCAAAACTTACTTATGTCTCCTCTAAGCTTCCCCACCATCTAAAACTCTAGTATGCCTTAGGTTTAAAAGCTGTTTATATTTATTAGTGAATATGTAAGTCACTACCACAGGGGGATGATAGAGACTTACACATATAGTATCACTGTTGTGTCATGTCATTCTCAGCCCTGAATATTAGTTATCCATTGTTATGTAACAAATTACCCTGACACTTAGCAGTCAAAAACAACAAACATTCATTATCTCACAGTTACTTAGAGTGAGCAATCCAGGAATGGCTTAGCTGAGTGGTTCTGGCTCAGGGTCTCTAAGGAGGTTGCCATTAAGCTTTTGGCCAGGGTAGCAGTCATCAGAAGGCTTGACTGGGGATAAAGGATCCACTTCTAAGCTCTCTCACATGATGGAATGAGTTTTTGGCAGGTTTCAGTTTCTTGCTGGCTGTTGGCTGGAGACTTTAGTTCCTCACCATGTATGCCTCTCATGGGTTGTTTGAGTGTCCTCATGACATGACAGCTGGCTCCCTCCAGATTGAGTGGAGAGAAGGAGGGAGGGAGGGAGGGGGAGAGAAGGAGGGGAGAGAGAGAAGGAGAGAGAGAGAACCCATGCAAGTGAGTGAGCATAAGCTCTCAAGCTTGAAGCCACAACTTTTTTATAACCTAGTTTTGGAAGTGACATACCATTCTTTCTGCTGATTGCTATTGGTCACAGATCCCAATCCTGGTACAATGTGGGAGGCAGGGATCATTTGGGACCATCTTGGAGGCTGGCTATCACACCTTGAACCTCTGGGCAAGACAGCTGACTTTTCTGAGCCTCATCTTCTTCTCTATTTAATGGGAATAAAATTGCTGGCTAGAGATGATGACTTCATAGGGTTTTACTGAGGATCTAGTGACGTGATGAATGAGAAAGCCCTTTGTAAACTGAAAAATTTGATGGTGCCGGCGGAGAGGACTGAAAATCAAAGGTAGTGAAGAATTACAGTACTATGAAGGGAGAAACATGGGCTGTCTTAGGCCACAAACCCTTCCCTCTACCACACATACCGTAAGCTCTCCTAGGGCTTGGCAGATTGAGACCATCTGAAGTTTGAGGTTAGCATGTTTGCATTTTTTTTTTTTTGCATAATAAGCTTTCTGTTTCTAAGAAAAATAACTGAAGCAACAAGCCACAATGCAAGGTTTGAAAAGTTTGAGGATATTAACTTGTTCTCACCATATAATTCATTAATTAGTCAATTGTTCATGAATTAAAGCCATATGAATTCAATTTTACTGAAATGATGCATAGCTTGGAAAAATGTATTTTGGGTTGCTCTAAATATAAGGACATTGGACAGTATGATCTAATAAAAAAATTGTCCTGTGTCCTGAGCTCACAGACCCTTATTCAGGTCAGCACCAGTTCTCATCCATAGGCAAAATGTTCGCCCACACACTGGCTGGTATCATTTCCCACTGGTACATGTGAGGTCTACCTCTTGACAGCTGTTGCTGCACAGATAGAATTTATAATGGAGATGAAAACCCAGTGCTGAGAGTGTAATGTTTGAGGTCGCCTGTTGAGCCTGCAACTGGCCTGCACATACCCCTCTGAGCTGCAGCAGAAGGACCCCCTCCCCTCCCCACAGGGACAGATATTGCCAGTGGGGTTGGCCAGGTGCCATGTGACACACATGCTTAAGCATAACCAAGGAGCACACATTGCATCTGGAATAGGGAAAGACATTCCCACACAAAGTGAGAAGTCCAGTGTCGTCAGAGAGGTCTCTTTATCTCTTTGTAAGGAAGTGTTTCAAGGCTCATTGTTATGTAGCCCGGAGCTGTTCAAAACACTGTGCACATAAGATTGCTTTCTCCAAACAACTTATTCTCTCAGATCAGCTTCCTCAAAGCAGGACACATAGACATGGACAATCCCAGACTCAGATCCTCACAGCAGGAAAGGGAGATTCTGTGCCAAGTTCATCTAGAAACTACAGGAGGACTGTGATTGATCTTGCTTGGTAAAATTGCTCATCCTTGAGTCCCTGTTGTTTAAAGAAGGCAGTCTCTTGTGGAAGTGGCCCATCCTGGTCCTATAAGGGAGTAGAGGCGGATAAGAATGAGGATTTACATTAAAAGTGGATTGTAGAGATCCTTGAATATCAGGTAAAGAAGTTGGTCTTTTCAGGATAGATAGAGCCATTTGAGATATTTGGCCAGGAAGGAGACACAAGCAGAGCTGAGTTTGGGAAGATTAATTTGATAGAATTGTGTAAGATTGATTAGAAAGTGGAGGGGGTGGGTAATGGTGAACTAGGTAATTTCACTGAAATTACCATTCTATTCCATTACCATCTGAGCCATTCTGTTCAAACAACTAAAATAGCTGTAAAGTCTAAAAATCATTTTCTTTTATGTGTCAAAGAATGAAAAAGGCAGTTAGGAACCATCAGCTGAGATCTCAGTAGAGATGAGAAACTAGAAAGATGAGATTATCATCCAAGCCTACTTTGTTCTTGAGAGCATTTGCTGAACTTGAAGTGATATATTCCATGGGTTGTGTTCCTTTTGGCTCTGAGCTCAATTTCAATCTCTTTATATCTCAGGGCCACCAAGCCTGAAAATGACTTCCCGGCCTCCCTCACCAGCTGAGTTGCAGTTGGGTTCTGGCAATGGGAGACCCTGGCAGAAGACTGAAAGTGGAAAAAAGGGATGAGAATATTAAAATTAACCTAGGTCAAGAAAGTAAAAATTCATGCTGCCATTCATGAGTCTGGGATGATAGCCACAGATAAAGCCCAGGATGGGTCCTTGATTCTTATTGTTTTTCTCTCTAGTTCCAACAAGCTGCCAAAGTGCAGTTAGTGGAAAAAAATATTTCTCTAAGGTGATTCTACAGTTGTAAAGTGTCATAATGCCTTCTTCACATGACTACAGCTTTCTTACTCAGTGGAGAATACTTCTCTCTAAAACCATTGGTGGTTTGAAATTATGTCAGTAAGAATGAAACATCTGACTTTTGCCTAAAGGATCTTAGCCACTTTGATATAGAGAAGCAACATTGATATCCAATCCATATGCAGAGTTTCAGATAAGTGGTTTCTAGACGTAATATTCCATGTATATATCTTTTTTTGTTGTTGTTGTTAGCAGAGGGTCTCCTTCTGTCTTCCAGGCTGGTCTCAGATTTCGAACTTCTAGTCTCAAGTGATCCTCCTGCCTCGGCCTCCCAAAGTGCTGGGATTACAGGTGTGAG